>CM057390.1:28226112-28826112 GCA_030015415.1 Cynopterus sphinx
ATACCAGGAACTGAGGAGATGGACATTCTATTGTCTGAAAACACTGTGCCTGCAGCTAAAGATTATGATTATATCAACCGTTCACCCACATATTACTGTCATCACTATTAACTTGTGTCATAATGACACAGTCTCAGCTAGTACATTAACACTCACGCTGGATTAGACACAGTCCTTCTGTGAACCAGAGGACTAAACAGAAGGTCACAGCTACTGCAGACTCTCACTGCCAACACCCCTCACACAGTTGGTCCTTTTCTCTCCTCTGCTGCTGCCTCCCTCACCTGTCTGATCTCCTCCTCTGGCTCTTTAAGACGTAACTCTTGTCTACGTTAGGTTTTAAGAGAAAACGAACAAGTCCTTGCTGTAGATTCCATACCCCAGGGCTCCATTTCTCAGGAGGACGATTACCAGAAATGGAACATCATGGAAAAACCTCATGGTCTCAATTCTGGTCTCATGGCCATGCTCTGCATTCCTTCCCCCAATACTTGGTCAAATTGTTTAAAATGAAAAGGAAGTTATTTTTTCCCCCAAAAAAATGCATTCATCCAGCCTCGAGGTATTTGCAAAGAAAAAGGATCGGCTGTGTGTTTCAAAATATGTCATTTTTTCTCTCACATCCCAGAATCTCTGTTTCCTAAGAAACTTCGGGACAGTGTATTTACCATGAAATCATTTCCCTCAGGTCTCTGAATCCTATGCATTATTCTTTGATGCACAAAAAGTGAGCACTGTCTCCTGGTCACCCCAAGATAGACATATGGGATCCACAGAAGGTTCGTGGGGCATAGCTGTGGTGTCAGGAGCAGGAAGCGGGGTCTTGTGATTGCCTCCTGCTCTGTGCTTCCTGAGACCAGAAGGCCCCACAGGATGAAAAAGGACAGTTTTCCATCACTCCACAGACCCTGAACTTCTCATTCAGTGAATCGTTATCAGATTTGCTCTGAAATGAGTCCTCACTGTCTCACGTACATCCTGCTCCCAGAAAAGTGCTTCTGAGACACTTGTTGTTTACATGAAAGATCCAGGACCCTGAGAATTTATGCCGATAATCAGCTTCCAGTTTCCAGAAGAGGAAAGTGTGACAGTACCAGCTGTGATCAGGATGCTCCCCATGGCTTTTCACTGGGCAGGACCAGTCCCATGATGCAACACTCATGACTAAATAATATGAATGAATGAATGAATGAATGAATGAACAAATAAGCAAGTGATTTTAAGGGAAAGTTTATATGCTGTTTGTTACCTGCGAACAGAAGGTGTTTCTTCCCCATGGCTTTTCAAGTCGTATTTCTTAACAGAATTTCCATCATCTTTCTCATTGCAATGAAAACAGATTTTTTAAAAAGATACACTTCTGATTGTACTTTCTTCTTCAAAATGACATTGTCAGTGATTTTTCAAATCTATTTTAATTAGGAGAATTTTATGTAAAATGACATACATCCTATTTTAGTGCACAGGTAGGCACAAATTGACTAGTATATGAATTCTTTAATCAATATCTACCAGAGGAATTTGAAATTTGAAGTCATTTCATACTAGAACTTTCTGCACATTTGTCCTTATTGGACTTAGGTAAGTGTCACAAACAATATCATTAAACCAGGGCCCCTGAAAACTTGTGACTGGGAGATGGAGGACAGGCTCCAAGGTAGGAATCTCTGTTCCCAAGACTTGGAGAACTTGCTGAGTGTGAGGAAATATGGACAACAAGAACTTACACAGCATCTCCCTTGGGGGATGCATGGAAGGAAGTCCTTTCTATCCCCTCCAAGCCCTGAAGAGAAGAGTCCCTGCTCCTCAGGTTGATGGGCGATCTGCAGGTCAGAGAGCTCTGGGCACATGAAAAGGGGACACACAGTGATGGAACCTGCATCCTGCACAGAAGGGAACATGCATCTGTGGGGACAGTCACTACTCTAGACTTGATCCTGATCTGAGAGGATTTTGTATGAGATGCCATCTCAGTCGTGACCACTGAATAGTCAAGGGAGCCAGGGAAAGTCCCCCTGAGGTGTCTACGTGTAGCTTAAAGATGCCCTGAAGTGATGCAGAGGCCACATGAGGGGACACAGGTCCTGGACCTATGCAAGGCCAGTGAACAGATTAGTGGGAAAATGAGTTATTTCTGATGGGCTCTGGTTACCATGTCACACAATGATGTGTCTGCACCTGGACACCAGGGGGCACACAGGACCTGTTCTTGATGTCAGGGTGATCAGAGCTGGGATAAGCCACCAGGCACTGCCTGGTGCCCTCAGCTCAGGGCTCACAGCTGGGACCTCCCAAACCCACACAGAGCCAACCTGGCCCTAACACCCTCAGTCAGAGGAGCCTGACTGGGGTTTCAGTGAGGGATAAGAAACTGGGGGTCTCATTTACATGAGTGGCTCCTCCCTCTGACAGAGCTTGAAGAGGGGAGGGAGAAACTTGGGGGAACCTCTGTTTCAGCTGTGGGGACACACTGGACAGGACTCGGTGATCATCTCCACCATGGCCTGGTCTCCTCTCCTCATCTTTCTCACTCACTGCACAGGTGACTGGATAGGGAGAAAGGGGAAGGGAGCAGGGAGGCCACATGGGGCCCTGCTCTCGCCTCTTGTCTCTAGACCCAGCATCATCACCTCTGTGTCTCCCCCTCTTCCAGGCTCCTGGGCCCAGTTTGTGCTGACTTAGCTGTCTTCAGTGTCTGGGGCCAGGGACAGAGTGTCACCATCTACTGCACTGGAAGTAGCTCCAACATCTCAAGTGGTTACGATGTGCAGTGGTTCCAGCAGCTCCCGGGAACAACTCCCAAACTCCTCATCTATGCTGATAGCAATCGAGAGTCAGAGGTTCCCAACCAATTCTCTGGCTCCAAGTCTGGCAACTCGGCCTCCCTGACCATCAGTGGGCTCCAGGCTGAGGATGAGGTCGATTATTACTCCCAGACATATGATGACAATCTCGATGTTCCCACAGTGCCCCAGAACTGTGTGGAAGTGAGACAAAAACCTGCTTTTTCCTGTGCAGTAGGGCTTCCCTGGGCCAAACCCACTCCTCTGACCAGAAGCTTTCTCCTTTTCTTGACTTAAAGTGAGGTCTGAGACCCACCCCAGGGAACTTTGTCTAGATAATGTGTCCTTGTCCTCTCTCAATCTATCCCCAAAGCCTGTCCTTGGCAGCACATTGATTGATTTTCTCAAACAGAGCAGAAATTCTTAGATATGGGTCAGGCTGCCGGGGGACTGACTCCATGAGGGGTGTGCTGGCACCAGGGCTGCTGAAGCGTAATTCACAGACTGGGAGGCTGAACCTGCAGAAAAGTCTGTTCTCACAGGTGTGAGTGTGGGATGTCCAGGATGGTGGTGTGGGCAGGTGGGTTTCTTCTGAGACTTTGCTCGTTGGCTGGCAGATAGCTGTATTCTCACTGAGTCCCCACAAGACATTTTCTGTGCACTCACCTCTGGTTTTTCGTCCTTTTCTTAAAAAGACACCAATCCTACTAATTAGAGCACTATGTTATGACTTCGATCACCTCACTTCCCTCCCGAGAGGCCCAATCTCCAGAAACTGTCACATTGGGGGTTTGGATTCCACGTAGGATTTTGAGAGGACACAATTCAGTCCGTATCAAGTTGTCAAAACAAAACCCAAGACAGAATGCAGCTGTGTCTGAATCAGGGGAGTCTACTGTCCATTTGATGTGCATCCACACCATTTTCTGAATACTTACTATGTGCCTGACTTGGGCCTAAGGGTTCAGAATACACAGCAGACAAACAGGAAGTGTCCCTATACTCAGGGAGCTGACACCCTCTGGGGTAAGAGAAGACATACGAGGCAAACTACAGTGTCCCAGGCTGATTTCTCACATGGGAACAGATGCCTCTCCGGTCCCAGGCATCCATCTACACAGAAAACCTGCCAGAATTAGAGATTCACCCTCCCAGGCCCATTGGTCAAAAACCCCAGCTTTCAGGATGACCAGACCCCATCACTCACACCATCTTCCCTAACACCACCATGGCAAACAAAAACAGGATGGTCTGATTTGGTTTAGATAACACAGGCTTCGACCCTAGACTTGGAATTGGTCGATCACATGCCAACCTTAGGGCTGGGGGATTCAGGGTCCAGGTAGGAGGAGAGAAGCATAAAAGTTTTTCCTAAATCATCTCCAACATGCACCTCACTCTGTCCTCCACCCTGATCATTAGTACCTGTTGGGTGTCGTCCTGTGGATGCTAGGACCTGAGCAGGGGACACAGGCCAGGTGGCTGCTGTCACAGAGAAACACACTTCTGCCTCCATGACCTTTTTCATATCTTGTAAAAGATCAATTTCAGTAACATCACACCCACTTCTATCCGTGGGCATCAATCTAAAACGGAATAGTCTTAGGACACACAGAAAGCAGCAAAAATTTTCTTCAGGATTGTCTGTTCCCTGGCAGAGTCAGAATGGCATAGTCTGAAGAGATCACCCTAGCTTTACTGCCCCCATGACCTGGGTGCTTCTCCAAGGTTTAGTGCATTTGAGGAATGTTCCAGAGGCCCAGCTCATGAACCTCTCGACCCTACACCTCAATCCAGGTCCCTTCTGGTCCCATTTCTGAGACTCTGCCCTCTCAGGTCAGCTTGTGGTCATTGTTGCGAATCCCCGAAGACCACCAAGGAGCAAACACCGATGCAATCACAAGAGGGTTTTTATTCAGACTCGAGTCCGGACTCTCGACCAACACTGATGCAGCAGCGTTGGAACGAGAGCCCCGAACTCTGGGGAAGCAGGTGTTTATACAGAGCAGGCGCGGAAATTCCAGACTTGTCCCTACCTGATTGGCTGTATCTAGGGTGTTGTAAGGTTAGGTAGGGGTTGATTGTTTTTTTTCCTTTCAGCAAGGAGTCATAGCAGCTGAAGGCATTTTTACCTTTAACTAAGGGTCAGCAAGGGGTCACAGCAGCTGAAGGCATTTTTACCTTTAACTAAGGGTCAGCAAGGGGTCACAGCAGCTGAAGGCATTTTTACCTTTAACTGAGGGTCAGCAAGGGGTAACAGCAAGGAAACTAAGCCCCTTTCAGTCATTGCTGAGGATCCCCACCTCACAGTATCCTGATCACAGGTGATGCTATCACAGCCACCTTCCTCTTCTGTGTCCTGGGAGCTGGCATCAGATGTCATCTCACTCCAAAAGGACATGGTGGTTTCTTTATGCGATTGTTCACACATTTACCCCATCTGCAAAAACATCGTTATCTCACATTTAGCTTTTTAGTAAAAGAAGGCAATCAGGAAGAAAGTACAACTAGGGGACATATTTATTTAAAATGTAAGCCAATCGTATGACACCTAAGACAAAATCCTGATAATAAACCTGTGAAGTAAAGATCCTGAAAACTACCATGTGAGTCAGTTCCTAAAATTGAGTGTTAAATGTGAAGCATAAGCCATTATTATCATTATTATTATTATTATTATTATTACTACTATTATTATTATTAATGTGCCAAGCACTATTTCAAAGGGAAATCCTATGAAACAGTTCACACATGACATGACTGAAATGTTTGCACAATGGTCCCCTTTTGAAAATGCCACTGAGTGATTTCCTGGAAAGTTTTTTTCTATACAATTTCCCTGGAGAGCCCCTTCAAGCCTTGAAAACCATCAACTGTCCCCAGGGCTCTGACACTGGACCTGATGCACAGCTGGGTCATTTAGCTTCTTCTAGAATGTACTCTAAGTGCCCTGACACCTTACATAGTTATATATGTACATGTCTGCAAATCCCATGGACCTCACTCTGGGACTAATAAATTACAATATCAACACAGTGTATTAGGCTCACAGCATCTAGGGACCAGACCCAGGATGCGTGAACAGAGGCGGTGACAGGTGAGCTGCACAAAGGAGCCAGGGACTCAGGACTCTAGGCCACGGGGAGGTGTGTGTCCTGACAACAGGAGGGGGCGCTGTGGGACTGCCCTGTGGTCCCTACACAGCTGCTCAGGGAGGATGATTCGCTCAAAGGAGACTGGGCCTATGCTCCCTGATGGGACTCAACAGCTGTGTCCTCTGTGGCTTGGCAGATCCCCTGAGTAGGGACCTTTGTGTGGTGTCAGCAGGTATTTCCTTCCAGGGCTCTCCCAGGGGGTGAAACCAACCTCCATCCTCCTCAGTGTGGGTGTGAACTGAGCTCTAAGCACCAGGGCTCAGGGAGGGGCTGGGCAGTCACTGCATGGACACACATTTGCATGCACAGCCCCTCCTCTGCTGTAGAATGGAGAAGAAAAGTCACCTGGGGTAGCCCAGGCCCACTGTGGGCTCAGGAGCTGCGTGCACCGTGGCCTGGACCCCCATCCTCCTCGCGCTCCTATCTCAGTGCACAGGTAAGGAAAGGCCTTGGTACTAGGTTTCAGTTCAAATTTCATTTCTTTCATGCTTAATCTCCTGGAAATCTTGACCTTGGACTCTGCCCAAGAGAATTTTCTATCTTTGAAGGTTTCATCTCCTAGGGTTGCTGACTCAGCTGCCCTCCCTCTCTACATCTGCGGAAGCATCAGCCAAACTCACATGCACCCTGAGCAGTGGCTTCAGTGTTACTGGCTACTGGATACACTGGTACCAACAGAAGACAGGGAGCCCTCCCCGGTATCTCCTGGTCTATAAGTCAGACTCCAATGAACACCAGGGCTCCGGGGTCCCCAGCCGATTCTCTTGATTTAAATTTGCCACAGCCAATGTAGGGCTTATGCTCCTCTCTGGGCTCCCTCCTGAGGACGAGGTCAATGATTACTTTGCTGGATATCACAGTGGCTCCTCTGCTTACATTGTGCTGCATAGTCAAGGGGAAGTGAGACTAAAATCTCCCCTTGCTCTCCCTGCTTGAGGTGGTCACCTCCCCCTTGCTTGAGACCAAGACTCAGGGTGACATCTGTTGTCACTTATGCAGCCAGCATCTGACTTTGTTCTGAACAGCAATCTGACCTTTCCCTCATTTCACATTTTAGACTGAGCCCTCACTGTTATATCTTACATATTCATGTTCTCAGGGCCAGAAATCCCTCTCAGTGATAGAGACCTTTCAGGGGTGATGGTGGACCATGTGCAGACCATGGAACGTTCTGGCCACATCCACCTTCCACTGCAGGGGAGACTCAGAGCTGCTTCTTGTCACGTGCTTCTATCTGGGCTTTGAATTCAAAAGCAACATGCAGAGATGAGTAGCAATGGGCAGACCAACAACAATCCATTATAAATTAACAAGGAAACTTCAAGTACAATTAGTAATGGCATCAAAATTAAAAAATATGTAAAGATAAATGTGACAAAAAATGAAATTCTAAAAAAAAAAATGTAGAAAGCATTCCTGAGCTAAATGAGAGCTAAGAAAATGGACACATGTATTTAGTTTATAATGAGAACATCACTATCAATTATCCCCCAATTTTTTTAACCTTCATTGTGACAATTTGAGTGACGTACAGTTGCAATGACAGATTGGGTAAGAAATCTCCACAAAAGAGTGGAAAGGGTAAGATCAAACGTAAATGACGTTATAGGCTGTGGGGCACCAGTGATCTGCTTCCACGTGACTTGCCTGTATCAGAGGAAGTGGAGGCATAGGGAGTTGACATGGGGTTTGGTGAAGCAGATGAAGTGGTCAGAACACAGACCGTCCCTGCCTCCCAGACTCCTGTACTCAAGGATGCTCAAGAAGCCCCGTGTCTCAGACCACGCTCTGCTCTGTGAGATGCTGGGTGATGTCGCAGGTCCATGAGGAATTCCCAGCACAGAGCTGGCCTGGCGCATGCACAGGCACCTGAACTTCAGCTGTAAAGTCAGGGAGAAGGGGGTCAGGCAGGAGGGGGTGTGAAGATTGGGGGCCCGAGGACAGTGACCCTGTTTTCAGGACCTGACAGGATAAAGGGGAGTCTCCACCACTTCTGGGCAAACCCTGTTCTGCTCCATGGAAAGTGGGTGACATCAGTCCATGGATGTGACTTTCTCACAGCTGATACCATTCAGGGCCATGGGGACTCATGAGGGTGGTTTTTCCTGTTTCAAAAGGACTATGGGGACCTACTCTCCCCTCATGCCACTTTAGAGCTTTTCGCCAAACACAGAGGTACAGGTAGGTCTTTGGAATATCCGTGACATGAACCCCAATAGATTCATGAGGTGACTTCACTCCAATTGTGCTGAGAAGCCATGTGAGGGAAGCAGCTGGAACACTGGGGTCTCTGTGAGACTAGTACAAGGACGCCCAGGCAGAGTCCCCAAGAGTGTGACCCAGGACAGCAGTGCTGGTCCTTCCAGGACTTCCAGCCTAATTCTCCTGATCCAGTTTGTCAATAGACTCCAGCCTACGGATGAGGCTGATGGTCACTGTTTGAAAGCTGAACACAACCCCAACTCCCCAAAGAGCTCCCGCTCACGGGACATGCTAGAACATCTGCCCTCCACTTCCCTGTCTGCCAATCGCTTTCCTGTCCTGTACTGTGACCAACACAGCTCAGGTTTGGGTTTCTAGTGTCACTTGAACTGTTACGGAACTTGGGGCTTCATGCTTTCTGTCTGTATTTATGGGGTCAATAAAAGCATCTTATTTTAAAGATATGGGTCTCCGATATCAAACAGAACTCCATTTTTTCCCCAGAATTACAGTACCTCACAGTCGCTGGCTGTGGGTGATGTGTGACCTGGGGGAACCACCTGGCTCTCTGCCCAACCCCAGAAAGTCCCCCGGTACCAGCCTGGCCTTTGCTGATACTTTGCTGAGCTTGAAATCTAAAGATACTGAGTTTCTCTTCTACTCCTGATTGTAGAGCTTTGAGGAGCTCTTGACATCCAGGTCCTGGTCAAAGCCTCCCCATTGAACAGACCTGAATGGATCTGAATGAAAGAAATCACACAAATGCAAGTAAGCAGAGTCTGGGGTGTCTCCATTATGTCTTGGGCTCCCCACTCCTCAACCTTTTTACTCAATGCACAGGAGGTGCCAGCATAGAATTCTGGGATGGACCCTTTTACTCCTGGGACAGTGACCTCTCCCTCCTTGGGAATGGGGTTCAACCTGTTCTCACTATCCTCTGGGTCGCTCCTCCTTGCAAGTTCTTGGGAGAGGTTGTGCTGAGTGATGAGTGATGGGTTTTGTGTAATAACATGTTTGATTTCCTAGGACAGAGGTCCAGAACCCCACTGACACCTGACTTCATCTCTGGATACCAGAAGGAAGAGCTTTCCTCCTGACTTTCTGAAATGCACCTGACCTAGGTATCTATGGGAGAGAAGTGATGTCCTAGAGGAGGAGGCAGAGCCACTAGGAGTCCAAATCTGTCATGCAGTCTCTAGCTCTTGCCTTTCAGTTTCTGACACCATATAAGAGTCTTCCGTCTGATCATAGCACCTCAGAGGAGTAGGGACATCCAAACCTGTTGCTATCCTCCTCCAGTATCTGCCCACAGTCAGCTGTCTCACTCTGAGCCTTCCCCCTGACCAGGGTACCACCCCGAGTCACCAGTGATCTGGGTGACTCCCAAGCCGACTCACAACATTCCAGACCAAGTGCCACATGACAACATTCTAAAACTTAGCTTTCCTTTCATGCCCATCCCTGATGTAGGGCTGATGCCCACACCCCAAGGATGTGGTGCTTTAGTGCTTTAATGAGTTAAGGCTGAAGGCTCCACTCTTTGCTGACTACTGATCTGAGCAACCGTCTGAGCAGCCCGTGGTCAAGCCTGGCTTAGAGCAGCTTCTGGCTGCTCTGACTCTGAGTGTGCCCCTTCCCTGCCCTTCTTCAACAGAATTCAGTCTCTGATACTGCCTCTTCCATCCCGACACTATGCAGGGATGGTGGACAGAGTTCGATTTCCTCCAGGAAGGAACTCTCCTTAGCCTGTGTTCCCCACACCAGGACCCTCAAAGAGAACCACCAACGCCCTCCTAATCTATGTCACCCAGTGTTCATTCCACCTACTTGAAGGCTCTGTCCCATCTCACCAGTCTCCCAGGCAGCACCCAAATTCCCAGTGATCCTGTCCACAACCACCCATGGATGTGCCTCAAGAAATCACAGTTTCTTAACTTTCTAAAATCTCTGGATTCAGAACACTTCATGTTGAGCTCGTATTTTGGCATCCACATTCTCAGGAGTTGACCTGGACTTCCCTTTTCCTGTCATGTCTACTGCTGTGGTGGGGTCTCAATCTCTGTGAATCCATGGAATAATTCTCCCAACCTGAAGCAGTATAGGAGTGTTTCCTCAGCATTAGTCCTCTGGAGAGTGAGGACAAAGTGTTCACTAGAATATCTGACATTGTTCTAACTTTAGGAAAATAGTTAAGACAGCCCACTTGAGAGAAGAATCAGAAATTCAATTAGGTAATACTGCAAAACAATAAGGACACTTACAAACCTGGAGTCAAAATGGGACTGGTGGCAATGGTTTTAAAATGAGAAATGTATTTTCAGTCAAGCTTATCTGGCCCCTCTGAAGGAGCTGCTGTGGGGAGCCGTTCATAAGAAAAAGCTTAAGGACAGAAGAATAACAAATGGCATGAGAGCAAAGATGCAAGATGTTTCCCAGAGCTCAGCCCAGGCCCTGCTTCTAACCTTGCACCTCTAACCTTTGAAGTTGCTTTCTGGCAAGAATCTTTACAGCTGCTGTCAGGAAAGTATAGGTAAGGAGAAGAGCCTTTACAGCTGCTTTTAGGAAAGTATAGATAAGGAGAAAAGTTAACTTACAGCTAGGTCACCAAGGCGACCCTGCATTTTACAGCTAGGTCACCAAGGCAACCCTGCATTTGCAGAAAAAAACCCCTTCCCCCACGTCAGACCCTATATAAGTAACTGCTTGAGCCCCCAATAAACGAGACTTGATCAGAAAGCCTGTCTTGTCTCCATTCTTTGCGTCTCTTGTCCCCCTTCTTTTCTTGGTTTCTAGGGTCTCGGTTGATTGTCCCGTGGGCCGGGACAAGCTGCATTTAGAAGGTCAATATAAACCCCTTCCAGAACAAATGAAGTTCCCATCTCAAGGTCTAGAGCAGTGAGTATCTCAGAACTTCTCGCCGTCTCCCTCTCAACTCACAGAGTGACAGTTGCAAAGGAAGGCAAGCAGCGCATCATCACATTTCCATGGTGGCAGGTCATGTTGCACAACTTTCAGGGTGAACGTTGTGTGACACCGCACACTCTGGGTCCAACTGCTGCTATATAAACACGTGTGTGTTTACATGGACAAGGGTAGCACTTAAGAGAATTAAAACAGAAAGCATGTTTTCTTTTGAAAAATAACCATGTCCCCCACATTACTGTTTTCTTTCAGAAAACATAATATATGAGAAAAAGTGACTTGCTCAAGCAAATACAGCTGACAGTGAGAATTTCAGGGTGAACATGTCAAATCTAACACATTGACCATATAAAGTGGTTCTATTTTTTATTACAGGGTGATCACTACCCATTTCTACAATTCCTGAGTCACCAGACATTTCTAGAAACACAACAGAAAAACATTAGTAGAAATCAGTTTTAAAATTTGTATTTCTCTCTAAGCATATGTTATATAAATTCTCTTATTCTCCGCATGTCTTCTCAATTTACATAATTAAATCTATATACTTAATTATTTCTCAGTCCCTGTGAATTCATTGAACAATTTCATGTCATTATGTCTATTAAAAATTGGCTATTCACTGAAAATATAAGAATAAAGAATCACTATCTTTTAATAGTAGGTTGGGTAAAATTATATAATCAATGTTTTTGTAAATGAAAATTGTAGATGACCTGAAACTCTATGTGTGTTCTGGCTCATATGTGGAAACCCAATCACCCCCATTCTTATGATAACGTGGTGAACACTTGCCATAAGAATGTAAGGAACCAGGCCCCAAAAGATAGAGCAAGTGACAATTTGAAGATATAGATGAGAATTTTGCCATATTCAAAGAAAATGTCTACTTTTCAAGGTATGTTATATGATCATGTAAATCATTGCATATTACAGGTAATTTCTTTATAAAACAGGTCACTGATGAGATATAAAACCTATATTAATATAAAAGGGGTCATATTTACCTTAGGGATAACCCAGATGAATAAGGGTGAGCAAACACAGGTAATATTGTGTTTCTCCAAGGAAAAATTTTAATAATTCCAGATTGACAGAAAAATGTTTGTCTTTCTCTCTCTCTGTCTCTCTCTGTCTCTCTCTGTCTCTCTCTCTCTCTCTCTCTCTCTCTCTCTCTCTCTCTCTCTCTCTCTCTGTGTGTGTGTGTGTGTGTGTGTGTGTGTGTGTGTGTGTGTGTGTGTGTGTGTTTAGAAAATGAAACTGAGGGAAAAAATGAAGAATTAGGAAGTATATTCTGAACAATGTGTCCCTGTGTTGGAGAAATAACACTCAAAATGAGGTCCTGAGGAGTGTTTAAAACCCAGTTTGGAGAACAGTGTGGGGCAGAGGACTCCCTTCCAGCCATTCCTTCCCTGTGTGATCATACTCAATGGAGATCCAATGAGGAAACTTAGGGAAATTCCTTAGAGACATGTGACACTATCAGAGCTATCTGGTAGTTCAATTAATAAATCTCAAAGGACATACAGAAAGGGACCCATTGTTAAGTCCAGAGGCCAAAGCAGGAAGGCTACAGAAAGAAGAAAGAAGAACACTCAGATTTTCATGTACATTCTAGAGCACCTTTTAAATTTTCTGCAGGGGTGTTATTCTTATAGCTTTTAGTATTAAAACAAAAACGTGTTTAGAAGTATCCATTCAAACCAGTGGCATGAAACACCAGCCTTATTTTGCTGGTGGTCATGGGGTTGGCATTGAGAAAAAGGGGCAGAGGCCAGCACTGTTTCGCTCTGTGATGTTGGGTCTTAGCAGAGAAGACCCACTTGCTGGGGTGAATGGACAGCCAGGTGTTGGGAAACTCTAGAGATGACTCAGTCCCATGTCTGCAGCTGGACCTGGATGTGGCTGGGAAACCCACAGAAGACATGCAAATGTGGCCTGGATGTCCTCACAGCAGGGCAGTCTCAGGTCATCCAGATGTAGTACTCAGTAGCTGAGAGCTGCACAGGGCAGTGACATGAGTGTCCAGGTGGAGGCTCATGGCCATGTCAAGCATAACCTTAGATGTCACACAGTGTTGTTTCCAAGGCATCTGTCAGTGAAAAGGATTACTCGTGGCACCTCTGATTAAATGAGGGTCTGAGACTCCATTTCTTCTGGGGAAAATATTAAATAAATTGAAACCTTCATGTGCATAGACTAGTTTTAAAAATACTCAGTAGCAGAGGTAGTCCTTCAAACTATGGGATACAAGAAATGGCACCTTTGATCCACAGCCAAGTGTAATAAGCACGTAGGGTGAACTCCTGCCTAAACCATCATGATCTGTTTGAGAAGCAAACAGAAACCCTTCAGGAACCTTACTGGAGAGTTTTGGAATGATGAATACATGTCTACCTATACTGATGCAGAGTCCACCGTTCACATGGGGCCACTGGAGGTGTTGAAGGGGAAAGTGTGGTCTGGATGATCCATAAACCAGAAGCTGGTCCCACATGGGATAAAAACCTGGTGGTCCTGAAGAACAGGCAGGTGGAAGCAGGGAGTTAGCCAGGGTATGCTACAATAATGCAGGCTCAAGGGAGTGGGGATCAGATGGACTGAGGGACTGGGTTGGTGATGTAGAAGTGCACACAGGAATGAAGGAGAGGTGATGCAGGACGAAAACCTGCTGACGTGCTCAGGGATCAAAGCACTTCCACTCTCTGCAAAAAGCACATTCAGGGCTCAGCTGCTATGGTGACAAATGCTCTGCCTCAATGAGCATCAGAGCCACCAGCCTCTCTGAAGTGCTATGGGCCTCGTGAGTCAGCAGTGAACATGCACACCTCCATGGGCCCAGCAATTTCATACCCAGGAGGTTTTCCTGCAGATACACTGGCCTGGGCGATTCAAGATCTAGTATCAATGCACCAGAGCTTGAGTCATGAGGTGGGGAAACAGCCTAGATGCCTGTCAAAAAGGAGCTCAGTGAGGAAAAAAATGCCTCAAATGATCATTAGATGTCGAGATTGGGGAAAATGCTTTAAACCTGCATAGTAAAAGAACACCCAGAGCATTCGAATGTGCACTTGCTGAAGGAAGGCTCTGTGATATTTTACTGAGCTTTCAAGAAAAAAACAATGTTAGTTTGTCTTTAAAATGGTAGAAAGCACATGACCTATAAGAGAAAAAACATAGAATCTTATCAACCTCCTTGTAATAATTGGTGGATGAAGAAAATGGAGCATGATAGCTATGTGAAGAACAGTTGGCCTTGATTTTATACTCAGTCATTTAACTCATGGATATAAATGTACTGACCTCAACAACAATATACATGATATGTGATACTACCAATTCCCACAGGCCCCTTCCAGAGGTATAAAAAAATCTCCAAAATAAAATTCCTACAAAGGTACTGACCTATGGCCATCTGGAAACACTAACTTTGCAGTTATTTTTCTCAATTTACACAGGGGGAGCTTTACAGGAGAGAAGGGGTGACCTGATGGGAGTGACTGGGGTGAGTTTCTATAATAACTCATTGAGCCCTCAGTTGTTCAAGGTTCTTTTCGGTTCACATGCTTTATTGTACATACAAACATTTAAAATGAAACCTGTAAATCTAAATTTAAATCTATGCAATGGAGACATTTATTAACAGTCTGGTACCTGAGTTGAGGCTGAAAAGAGGAAGAGGGAGGAGGTCCCTCTTCCTTGGACTGCCTGGAGCTTCCTGATATTGTGCAAACTCCATCTCCTTTGAGACTCAGGTTGAGACCCCAGGTCTCGAACAACACAATCTTGAAACCAGAGCAGCAAGTTGAACACAGGGGCTGGAAGCCCTGGGAAGACCAAGAGACAGGTGGTGGATGGCTCCCAGAAGAGTGTGTGTGCAGGACCCAGAAGGCTCCTCAGACCATGCAGAAGTGACCACGGGCTCTGGCTTCCCTAGTGGCCTGGTTCACAGGCAGGGAGGTGTGGTGTACTCTCGGCTGGAGGTGTTGCTTCTCACCATGAGTGTCTATACTGTCAAACAGGACCAACTGACTTGGGCACTTGGTCAGCTGCCTTCAGGTGACTTATTCCTGAGAGTGAGAGTGATGAAGACAAAGGAGAGACTCTGGGACTCCAGGATGAAAATGCCAAGTCCCTCTGACCTGAGACCTGTGAGGCGCAGGGGTTTGATGACACAGGTGGGAGTGGTTACCCCAGCCCTCAACCTAACACTGAATATGACTCATCATGAGACTAGCACATTAAACATGGATGTAGATCTGGAGTGTTAACCTTTTCTCCTAATAATCTTTCTTTTTCCCAACATCCCAGTGCTTTGCCTGTGCCATGCCTTTGGAAAGCCATGATGCTGTGGTAATAAATAAAATAAATTTTATGGCTTAATGTGTTCCAAGGTAAAAAGATTAAGGGCACTCTGGTTGAAATGTAATTGAAGCTATTTTTTTGATATATTTATGAATTTGGAAAGTAAAAGAGAAACTATTTATAATGCTACCTCATACCATTGCTCTGATGAGCATTGTTTGAGTTTCCTTAAACATTTTGGTTATTTGTTT
This sequence comes from Cynopterus sphinx, assembly GCA_030015415.1. Taxonomy (NCBI): domain Eukaryota; kingdom Metazoa; phylum Chordata; class Mammalia; order Chiroptera; family Pteropodidae; genus Cynopterus; species Cynopterus sphinx. Next base: position 28,241,731 of record CM057390.1, read on the forward strand.
GATTTATATGTATGTCAGCCTATAGAATCTTAGCCTCATTCTCTCCCAGCCCTCCAAAAATACTGAAGGGTCCCCAGCTGGGATGAGACCCTGCAGTGTCCCTTACTTGCCACCAGGTCCACGAAGCACACACAGGGTGGCAGACCTGAGTCAGGTGTGTTGCCTTGCTTGCATGAGGAGACACCCAGGGCACTTCCACCCTGCTCCCTATTTGCCAGAAAGTCTGAGATCAGAGAGGTCAGGCCTCCCAACACTATCTCATCATACCCAAGGATAAGGCATCCAGCTCTTAATCTTCAGCTAAGAGATGCTTCCTGTTCATGTGAGGCATTTGGTAGGGCACAGCTGTGTCCTGCAGACCAACAGCTAATAAATTCCATAGGACTCTTACAGAGGTTACAATATGAACTTCACACCCTGAAATTACTCCCACCACAGTCTTATAAGAATTGACAGCCCTCTTCTCCAGATTAAGGAGGCAGAGAAGGATGTTTTCAGCAATCCTAGAAGCTCCCATATCTGAGCATCCACTCTCCATAAGATGTTCTCAGGACATCCTCCATTGCCTGCACTGTGATTTACCATCTTATTGACCCCTTGCATGGCCATGCAATAGAGGCCACCCTAGAGCTCTCCTCAGTTTGGTTCCTTTGAATAAAACGACCCGTCCCAACAAAAAGGTAGGAAGCAATGAAGAATATGCACATTTATTGCCTTAATTTTTCCATGCCAAGCATTCCAAGTCACAGTTGTTCTTCTAGTCCTTCTTCTGCCTGAATTGCTTCCTCTGCTCCTTCTCCTGAAGCTCCTCCTAGGGAATTTTGAGAAAGCTGCAAGGAAGGAAACAAACGTGCATATTCAGATTCATTGTGTGGGGGTGCCCAGGGCAGAACCAGTCCTCACAGGCCCCCCACCAGCCCTTCTGACTCCCAACGCAGCTCCCTGCCTAGGCCACTCAGCAGAGCTCGAGATGATTCGGTGGTGCAGGAGGTGGTCAGGAGCAAGCTTGATGCTAGGAGGGAGGACATGGAGAACTGGAGGGAGATCTTCCAGACATGGATGGTTTCAAGACCTCAAGCACCAGGATGAGACCAGGCCTTTTAGGAAGAGAATCATTAAAAAAAGAGAAGGAATCTCTGTGGAAGATTCACAAAGTAGAGCTAACAGATATAAAAAATGAAAAAGGCAGAGGAAATAAATCACATGTGGATGGTGCACTCTGGTGGAGTCTTCAAAAAACACAAAGCATCTGCAAGGTACGAGGGCGATAATGATGTTGAGGTGGCTTTTGCAATGGAAAGTGGAGAATAGAGAGTTGAGGTGAGAACTCTGGCCCCAGCTTGCTCCCGGCAAGATAAATAAAGCCTGATCTAAGACATATTTTGTCCTCATCTGTTCACATCTTCTCACGGCCTTGATCACTTCAACTCTGCAATGAAGAGTGAATCTCAAGTCTACAAGGCCCCCTGTCTGCCTTCCACTTCTGTGTGATGAGAAAACCATGCCAGTGTCATCGTGTTGCTCTAAGAAGACAGTCACAGTATCCATGACGGACTGTGTAAGCTTCCACCATAGTAAACGAGAGAAATTGTACAGTATAATGTAAAACAAGTAGGAACAATCAAAGTATTAAAAATTATTGCAGAACTGAGTGGCACTGAATAGAGAACATCAATAAGGAAAATCAAGATAAAATCAAAAGCTTTGAAGAGACGAAAAATAACATGAACCTTCTGGCAGGCTACCAAGGGAGAAAAATATAATAAAAACAGAGCAATGAACCCATTACTAATGTAATAATGTCTTAGATCAGAGAGGAGTCATCACTCAAGACCACATGGACATTAAAAAGCTATGAACAGGATATCTTGGGCAACTTACTCTCGTAAATTCCATAGTTTAGATGAAACCAATCAATTCCTTGAAAGGTAGAAAGTACCATATTAAAACAATATGGAATAAATACTCCTTGTTCCTAAGTATATTAATTAAATGAATGGAATCGATCATTAATAACGTCCAGAATAGCAGAATAACAGTGTCAGGCACAGATGGTTTCACTCGTGCATTCTGCACCATTCTTATAAAGCAAAACACAGTTTTACAGCATTACCTTGCAATTTTTTGTCTAGGGGCTTACCGAGGTGAGTTGAAATATCATGTCCATACATAGGAAAGCTGATGATAGATTTATTCACAATGGCACACAACTGGAAAAGCTAAGATGTCCTTTGAAACATGAATGAATAAATGAATTTCGGTGAATTCATTCAATGGGATATTTTCCACTAGTTTAAATATTGAAGAATATCTATGAAAAATATGAAGGAACCTTCAATGTACATTACTAAGAGAAAGAAGTCAGTATGTGAAAGCTGCATATTCTTTTATCCCAACAAGATAAGATTCTGGAAAAGTCACTTGACAGAGACGGTGAAAGGAGTATGATTGCCAGGAGCTCAGGAGAAAAGGGAGAGGGGTTAACAAGGGAAACAGGAGCATTTGAGGTCAGTGAAAAAAACCCCGATATTACACCATAATGGTGATATGTGTGATATTATCCATTTTTGAAACCCATGACTTGTTTAGCAACCAGGGTGAACATACATGTAAACAATCAATAACAATAATGTATCTATATTGATTGGTTCATTAGATACATTGAAAATATTAAAAGAAGAATCTCAAAGCCACACCCACTCCTTTCTATTGTGAAAAACTTCTACATGTCAAATTTTAAATCAGGGAAGAGAAAACAGGATTTAAAAACATAAATGAACTTGCGGGATGAGGCACAATTGAAACAGGAATTCGTTTCAAATGGAAATCTCTAAAAATGCTGAGGACAGGGCAAAGAAAGACAATCTTCCTGAAGAGCTAACAACAACAACAAAAAGGAAAACATTAGACAATGCTGTGAGTTTACATACACTTATAGTATCATTTCATTGCCATTTCAAGTTATCAAGTATTTACACAGAGGAAGAATAAAAAGCAACATTTCTGGTGGATGGCATTACATATAAAATTATCCAGCATTAATATCATTTTTGTTATAGCAAAGGACAAAATCAGTACAAGATAGACTCAAAGGAATTATTCAGCACTTAGTAAAGGTGCTCAGTGGTCCCATAACAGTCCAGGGGACAAAGTCTGGGAAAAGACCCCCAAGAGAAAGAGCATGGGTTGGTGGTCACTGTATTCTCAAGGGCTTTGCCAGTGATCCCTCAAAGTCTCCTCAGTGATGCAGCCCATTCATCTTCAGCTTCGGTTCCTTCTTTTGCAAAGAGCAGGTTAAGTCATAAGCCATCCTGTGACATTCATGAGGTTCCTTAAGATCACCTGAGATGTAGAAATATGAATAACCAAATTATTACAAAACAGAGAAAATAAACTCTTATTTCAACTGACTCTGGCTGTTTCTCAGCAATGCAGTAGATCACTGTAAAAGGGGATCACAATTCCTTCTAAGAGTCAGAAAAACCCTGAGATGTAGAGACATATAAAAATAATTGACAAACTAAAAACCTCATGTGCCTATGTAAGAAATTACTAAAACCGAAAGAGGACTAGCAGCAATCCATTACTCAGGCTAGATGCCACATAGTGAATAAACAGTCATGTTTATTCAACACAAATACACTCTTCAAAAAAAAGACTGAGGATCTTAACCTCAGTCAAACAATTATCTTAAAATTACACTGCAATACCACTGCGGTGAAAAACAAAACAAAAGAAAACAAAGAAACAAACAAAAAATACCATACCTAGGTACTGCGTCAAACCTATCATTTGTCAAATTACAAGTTTCACATCTGCTGTGGTAGTGTGGCTGTGCACACATTTTTGCTTTAGGAAAGCATTGATCAGTACCTATGGAGAGAAATTTGACAATATCTGGTAAAATTGCATCAGCACTGACTCTTTAACCCAAAATCCAATAACTTAAATTCTATTTCATAAAGAGAATGGCAACAATATGAAAAGAATAATTAACCAGGCCATGTATGGCAGCAACAGAAAATTTAGATTGTACTTCTAAAACCAAATGGCTAGAAATCATCATTTAAATTAAGCAATACCTACTAATAAATAATAATAATTGCATAAATATAAACTGTGAGATGAAGCAAAACAGTGAGAGAAATATGTAGCCTTAGTTATTAATTTTTAAAGCACAGATGGCTGAACATTAATGAAGGTTATGAGTTCATTTAAAATAAAAAAAGGATGCATTAAATATGACTATAGTTTTCTATTATCTGTTTTCTAACTAGAATGGTGTAGAGAAGTATACACATATGAGAATTTAATGAAAACGAAAATATAGTAATAACAATAACAATAATGATGATAATGATAATATAATAATAATAATAATAATAATAATAATAATATTAACTAAGTAAACCAAAATTAGTTATCTTTAAAAATGTAATGGACAAATCTTTGATGAAATTCATCATGAAAAATAGCAAAATCACCTCAACTTTGCTTGGAAATTAAAGGAAGATATAGATACAAAGCAGTAGTGATTAAAAACAAACAAAAAAAAGCAATACCCTGTACAGGACAAATTTATGCCAATATATTTAAAAATTGTACAAATTGACAAAATTTCAAAAAAACGTAATCCTTCCAAACTTACTCATTAAAAAATAACAACCCTATACATTTCCATAGCCATTACATAAAGTTAATCAGTGGTTGAGAAAAACTGTCAGCATGTTGTCTCTGCGTCTCTCTTTCTTGCTGACATGCTCATGTGCGCATGCGTGTGCAAACCCACACACACACACACACACACACACACAATCATGACACAAGACCCTGATAACATTATTCTTGGTTAAATACCAATATTTCAGTGAGGTTGTCATTCTAATATTACTAAAACATCTCAATAGATGGATAGAAGCATCTACATTTCAATTATAAGAACACCAAAACTACCAAAACCAGACAAAAATTAGTTCTAAAAAGAAAGAGTTCAAGCCAATCTCAGAAGCACTGACCTGAAAAACCCACAGGAGTAGATGGCACTGACCCTTTCTCCAACTGGAGGAACAAAAAACAAAACAAAATAAAACAAAATAAATACAAATACAAAGTAATCAGAACTGGTGAACATTCTCTATAGTTGTTGAAAGTCTTAGATAAAGAGCCATTGGGTGGCTGTAGGGAGTAATTCTCATAAAACAGTGATAAGAACTACGTTTTAAGTACTAGACTGTTTTCTGGAGAAGGGCCTTGGAGAGCTGGGAAGGTTAGTGTAGGAGTGTGGCATGTGATGAGCAAAGTAAGAAAACGTCCTTGGATGGAATGGAGTGTGTATTAGGGAGACCAGTAGGAAACAGGGTTGGAAAAGAAGTTAGAGCTAGATGCTTAACCACAGTTAAGACTGTGTCACATTTACTATGTGATGGAAAAATGACAGTGTGGAATTCCACAGATGAATGATAAACAGATGGATTGACTGACTGATGGGCAGGCAGAGAAATACGTAAATTTCAGAGGCAACAGGTGGTCTCTGGTAGGGAAAAAGTAAGATTTTAGGATTGCAGAGTGCCATAAACATGAAGCCATTTCAGAAACTGAATTAGTTGAGGTTTAAGTAGCCTAAATCAAGACAGATACAAAGAGCACCTTCATGAAAACCAAAGGTGAACCACATACTACATTGATAAAACCATCCTCAGCTTCCTGTTTTTTTTTTCACTTTTGTACCTGCATAAATTGTTCCTCTCTGTTGTTTGAAGAACAACTGGTACTGTTAAATGAAGGCCTCATACAAGGACACGAATGATGGGCGAAGAATACAATGGTATCATTTTCATTGCATGGTTTTAAACATTTAGCACCATGAGAGTCTACAGATCACAGAGAACAGATTTCCTAACACAGCCAGTCTCTGAAATATGCTAAACATCTGAAGTTATGTCTCTGTTTAATCTTTCTGACAATTGTTGAAAATTCTAAATAATTTAGGAAAATCTCCTACACCTGGATTTATAATTGTAAAATATTTGAGGAGTTAAAGAACTACACACATTCATTCATTCATTGCCCACTCATTGTTATTTGCTTCATTACTACTACTACTACTACTACTACTACTACTACTACTACTACTACTACTTCTATTATTATTATTATTATTATTATTATTATTATTATATTTAATTTATTGGGAATTCACAATCTTAAACTCTTAGACATCATCTGAGTTCTTCTAAGCTCTATTTCTTGATCCACCCTCTTTAGATCTTTTGATTTATTCTACATGAGGTGCATTACCAATTGATGCCCTTATCAACTCCTTCCCCAAGATAGTTTAAAGAGGTTACATTCTACAAAATTATAATTTGCCAATATAATTAAGATTTCCATGATTGGTCTGTGATTGGTTCAAGAGTATTGAAATATATGTGTTTGGACACGATCAAGAACTATCAGCCCAAAACTATCTAAAAAATTGTTCCTAGTACCAATGGGTTTATTAATTTATACTGTATCATATGATCAATGAGCCCAGTATTTGCTTTATATAATTCCTCTACAGACTTATTTCACTAGCATTTGTAATTGGTTTGTCTATGCATTGTAGACATAACAAGCATATGCTTTCTCCCTATCACGAAGATGCATAGTCATAGTTTCTTAAAAGTCTTAATCACTGCATTTCTAATCCTAAATCTACTTGCTTGTAAAATCTCTTTTGGGGCCCCTTGAATTTCTGTCCTCACTTGCACCAGTTCCATTCCAGTTCTGCCTACATTCTCTCCTTCCTAGTTGTTTATTTCCTGTATTGCTAGGTAAAGTCCACAGTGCTTTCAAAGGCTTCCTCAGGTCATTGTTGAAGTTATAAGTCCATCTAAAAAATTCATATCTCATAGTGAATTAACAAATGTAAAACATTTGCAAAAATGGTCACACTGACCCTGATAGACAACGATGAGTGGGAAAAAACTCATGGTGTAGAAAGGTTTTAAAAACCTGTCAACCCGCAAATCTTATAAATCCAAATACTTAGCAAAAATGATGGAGGGGAAGCATTCTGCATGTCCTCACCACAGTGAACATTATTCATATTAAGTAGTTTTCTCTTCTAAAGGAACAACAGTTCATCTCATTGTCCTACTATGCTTTCGCATGCTCAGTATCGGGACATATTTTTCATTTCTGAGCCTGTTTTTCTGCATGAGGAATTTACTCATCCTCAAAGCAGTCTCAATCAGATGACACATCTGTAGTGAAGTCTTTCCAATCTCTTAGGCAAAATATTTGTTCTTTCCTGGTAGCCAAAAATGCTGTAAATTTGCTTCTTAATGAGAAATAAGTCTCTCTCTCTCTTCCTTCCTTCCTGCCCCACCTCCCCACTTCAGCATGTGTCTATTTGTGTGTGTGTGTGTCACCCATTTTCTATTTCTTCATTTATTATTTCACTGTTGGCTTGCAAAGAGTAGGCACCTATTTTTATTTGGTTGAATGGTTGAGTGATAATATGGTAGGTTTCTTCTAGCCCACTGGGCAATGATAATATCTTACTCTGGACCACAGAGTGAATGATAATATTGCAGGTTACTTCTGTATCTAGTGATCTGTGCTGATATAATTTCATTGACCTGAGCCTTGTATACAAGTTGCAGATTTAAAAAGGAACGCCTTAATTATGTCCATAAGTTCAAAACTCATTACTCACATGTATATCGAGAATGAATTTGGTCATTAGGAAAATCCCAAGGGTGATCTTTGGAACAACATAAAAAGGGAATGATGGCAATGAATAGACAGTGCTCCCCACATATGATCTTCGCACAGTCATTGGGAAAGAAGTGGTTTTCCCTACAGTCAGCAAACTCTGTGATCACAGGACCTCAAGTCCAGCAATCAGTCCCCAGAAGGCCACCTGCTAACGAAACAAGGACAAAATCAGGAACTTGAGGGAAAATAAGTGAAGGTGTTTCATTCTCCCTCTGCCTCCTTTCTTGAACTAGATCATGAATGGTAAATGGTCACCAGAGAATTACTGAGGCAAAGGAACGTGCAGGTACATGTGGGCATAGGAGTGAGTGGCTACTGTCCATGGTCTCAAATGCAAATACTTTTTTGATTCTTCGAGTAGAGGAAGACAAATACCCTCATCCAACATGGATGAGTTTCTGTGTCTGTTAACTATACACATATTTAAAACACTAATCACTTTGCAATAAACGGAACTGGGTTATGTCACACAATTTACAAAGGTGGTATTAGATATAATTTTTGCAATTCCTTTACTGTTTTGACAATTGAAGACATTTTTTTATCAGTAGCTCATGGGGGATGAAGGCATCTATCTGTACCTGTATTTCTGCTCAAGTAATCACATTTAAGGATAAGAGTATCAGTGAGACATGAGGACTATAAGCTTTAGATGGAGGAATTCCTGAGTGTGAATCCCAGTGATCTCTAAGATTACGTGACATGTGCAGGACACTGTGATGTTATCCTCTCTGAAACTTAGGATGATAAGTCTTATTTTTAGAAAAAGCTAAGAGATTGAATGTAAACATTCTATCATAACCAAATGATTAAATACATCGAAATAATAACTAAAAGATTTTGGACTCTTACTAGTCTTCATGAGGAACACTTCCTCCTGTTCCTTCCACTTCAGTAAGGTCTGTGATAGCAGGACAGACTGAGAATGACTATGGGAAAGAGAAGAGGGAAGCTAGAAACGTGCTTCCACCGTCATCAATTTGAAGTTACTGCCAAGAAGTCAGAGCCACACCTAGTCAGGAAATTCCAAAACACTCAAGGAGATGATGAGCATGGGAAGTACAGAAAGTCATTTACTGCCGGTGTGATTTAAAGTAAGTAACATTTAACGAGCAGAGTGACTTTAATGAAAGGGTCTCCTACCACAAAGCAATGAGTACACTTAAAATGGTCATGATCAAATATTTTCAAACTCTGGAAGTTAACCAAAGCTCACAGCAAACACAAAAAAATTAAATCAAGAAACAAAAGATAAATCTCAGTGAGTAAGATGGTGTCATCACTGTGGTCCATCCTCTGCTTCCCAACTTTGTGGTGCCTCGAAGAAACCTGGGCACACTCTGGAACAGGTAGCTGCCACTGTAGAGAACAGAAAGGACCTGATTCCCCACAAAGTGTAGTTCTATGTGCTGACCTGCCCTGTCTGTTGGTGTCCTAGAGGACTAGTTAAAGGAACTGCCTTTCTTCACCTCTACTGCCTTTCTGCCCATCATACCTAAGGAAAATACTCATATGACCAGCAGACGAAAGAAGTAACCTCAAGATAAACACAAGAGTAACACGAAGCCTTTGGAGGAAGGATGAAAAAGAAAGCTGTAGAGCAATTCAGGGAGATTGATTCAAGAAAAGTGGTGGACTTTCTGTAAGGACGGTGGGCTCACTGGTGTGTAGCCTTACCTCAGCCCCATGCCTGTGGTGCATTCCATAAGAGAATTGCCAACTCAGAGTCAACATTCAGAGTGAAAGCAGATACTCACAGTGACACACAAGGCATTTAAATGCTTCCTCAGGGACCCATCACTATAGTCTCCCCCTCTGCAGGAGGTTGCAGGCTCTTCACTCTAAAGGCAACACAGGGCTCCTGGCTAGCGTCAGGGAGAGTGAGGAGCAGTGGGGCAGCTGAATGCAGTCTGACTGTCACTGTCCTGCTTGAGTAAAGTGAAGTGGTGTGTATGGGACCCTGTCTGCCAGGAGAGAGCAGCCACATGCCCCAAAACAGAGATACCCACTGACCTGGGATTCTCAAGGAGGGAGTCCTCCAGCCTCTGGAGTCCCTCCGATGTATGCGATTGGGTATGGGTGGCAGTGAGTTGCAGGGAGGCTTTCTTTTCCCAAAGGGAATTTTCCCCCTTCCTGAAGTCCACTTCATCTGAAGCCACATGCAGCCGTCTAACCCTACCCTGCATTCCCCTTTAACCCATCAAGGGGTTGTCCCATTTTAGTGAGACCAGCCCACCTACTCCTACAGGACCGGGTGTCCCACCTAGACTCAGGCAGGTGTGCCCCACACCTGAAGGGCCCTCACACTCATGGAACTCTGCTCACAGCAGGAAAACATCCAGAGAACGCTTCTCCCATACCTGAAGCCCTTACTGCCAAATTCACCAGCCTCACATCCTGAAGTAGGAAAGTACTCAGCCAGGTGAGCCCCACACCCACGTGGACATCCCTTCTTTGAGACTCACTCCCGGGGTGCTGTGGCTCACCCCTCTCCCGAGGGCCCTGTATCCTCACTTCTCCCCACCCAGCCCCCTACTTCTATCTTCAAGTGCACAGAAGCCTCTGCCATGTCTCTGCAGGGCTGTGGTGGGGGCAAGATGGAAGGACCCACAGGTCAGCGGAGGGCTCAGACCAGAGCCAGGACAGCCATCCCACCACACCATGCCCACCATTCCCTCACACTCAGACCAGAAGCCCTGGCTGGGTGAGCTGCAATCTGCGTCCCTGGTCGTGGAGCCTGTAGGTCACTCAGCTCTGGGGTTTCTTCCACCACGAGTATGGTCTGGGTACCAAGTGAGGCACAAACTGTTTGAGCGTGGGGCACTGCTCCTTCTGAAAGCAACACCTGGGATACCCAGGTGCTTGAGCACAAAGATTCTACCCGCCAGATGCACACCCTTGCTCCTGCACATGTAGCAACCAGATCTCCAAGAGGACTCCCCATGCTCCTGCACAAAGCCTCATGTCCCACAACCTTATATGGGGGAGAGAAAAAGAATGTCATTTGTTCAATGTCTGCTATGTGCCAGATTCAAAGACGTGGTAGGCGATGATGGCACACTCTCTGGGCCTCAGTTTTCTCATCTTTATAATGGGTTCATTATGAATAATTCATGGGAATGAGATGAGATTTAAATGAGATATTATGTAAAGAGCTGTACTCATACCCAGAGCACCTGGAAAAGGTTACTGCTGCTGCTATTTTTAATTATTATTGTTGTTGTTACTGTTATTATCGCTGAGAGTCTCACAAGACATTCTGTCTCTCTATCCAGGAGAGAACAGGCCTTAAGGTGCTCCTTCCCCCTGCCATGCAGCTCATTGAGAGAGTGGGTTCCTCCCAAGGATGGCACCTGTTACCAGGACCTCTAGGGCTGGGCAGGCAATGGACTCTGTGAGGGGAAGGCATGTTCCACCATGTTTCCGATCTATCTTCCCCCAATTAAACTCAGGCCAAGAAATAGTTTTTGAGTATATACTATATGCCAGGTGACTGCTGAGGATACTGAAGTGAGCAAACAGTCACAAAGCCCTTCCCTGTGGAGTTCGAGTTGCAGACAACAAAATAATAAGTAATGATATAGTCGGTTGGAAGAGTCTGCAGAAATATAAATTAGACATGTGATCAGACAGGGCGGGGCCAGATGGGTGGGCATTGTATTTTGAGGGAAGGTGGTTGAGGGAGGCCCCACTGAGAAGGTTACATTTGAGGATAGAGGTAAAAAAAGAAGGCTTTGTGGGTTTCTGAAAAAGGGCATTTCAGGCAACGCAAACAGCAAGTGCAAAGGCCCTGGTGTGGAAAATAACCACCACTGAGTGTGACATACAGCAATGAGGCCAATGGGGATGAAGTGGCATGAACAAGGAGGGCAGTGGTCAGCCAAGGTCTTGTAAGGCCTCTAGTCCAATTTATGGATTGGCTATCCTGCTCCTGCAGGTGCCCACTCACTCAACCTTCCTTTCAGGATAGAGGACAGCTCGGAATGTGCCCTCACCTTGCAGCATTTGTCAGTGTCAGTGGGTCTTGTGCCATAAGGTACAAAAGCCAACTTTTGGTAATTTAGGCACCAGCGTATGAACTGGAAGGATAATGGGCTCTCCCCGAGTCATGGGAACCAGGAGAACAGGGACATGGGATGAAACCAGATAGCTGTGGAAACCCAGAAAGGGGAACTCTTGGAGATAGTCACGAGGCAAGGACAGTGTGGTTAGGGCACCACCACTCAGGTGAAAGGCACTCCGTCAGTTTGAGTTTCCCATTCCAGGAAGAGAGAATCCAATTTGGCCTGGGACCTCTTGCCCATAGATAGGGGAGGGCAGTCTCAGTCACAACCCCACCACCCTACTACCTCTAGTGAGGGTGTGGTGAGTCCCCCAGGAGCCTAGAAAATGTGAAATGGTTGCTTGGTAAAAAACACAACAACAACAACAACCAACAACAACAAAACTGTATATAACAAACTATTAAGGACCTTCTTTGTACTGGCCAGTGAGCTAAGGGATTTGGGCTTTGCTTACATGATTGTAATGTCTCCCCAACCCAAGCCTAGAATGTTTTCTCACTGAGAAGGTTTTGTCCAGCTCACACAACAGCTGAGTGGCAGCCAGAATCTGACCTCAGGGCACAAGACATTGATCCAGTGGTTCTCTATCTTGACTGAAACCCTAAAATAGCAGGGATAATTTAGAAAAGAAAAAAACAGTAAACATCCCAGGAACGCACTGTGCGTTCTGTGGTATGGGGAGTTCTGCTTCCCTAGTCCAGAATTGGTGAGGTGTGGCCATGCAGGTACTTTTCAGCTTGTGGGACTTCGAAAGCTCACAAAGTTCTAGGAGGTGGCAAACCTAATCTTCCCCCACTTCCCCACATTCACCTCTGATTGGCAGAATCCTGGCCTGCACACCCTCAGGAGTAGCAGGTGAATGTGAGGGTTCCATTTGGAGTTGGAGAGGTTGGGTTGTCAGCTCTCTTCCTGCTGAGTGAGACGTTGAGCCATTTTAGGTGTTCTCTTCACAGAAAACAAAGTGACCAGCACATTCTCGAGTCATAAACATGATGGCCTATAGGCACCTAGAGCCCTATCCTCACAGTGTAAGCTACTGCTGCAGGATGCAGGCAAGCAACCCGGGGGCTTCAATGGAATGGGTAGCCATCCCTAGCTAGAAGTACCCAGGGCATCCTTCATTGGCCTACCCTGAGTTTTACCACCATTTTATCTCCATTTTGAGGGTACAATGAAATGGCAGAATCCCCAGCATTCTGTGGAACTCTCTGAGTTTGCCAACAAGTAAGTTAGGAAACACTGAAGAACAGGCACATTTATGTGCCTTACACTTTTCTGCCCAGGCAAGGCAAATTCACAGTTCTTCTATTTCCTCTTCCTTCCAAACGGTATCCTCTACTCTTTCTTCCAGAGCAGCTGTCATGAAATAAATTGAATTCTGGAGGAAAGGAACAATTATGCATATCAGAAGCATTCTCCAATTGGGGTGGTGCCCAGGGAGAACAGGCCCTCACCCATTGCAGAAGGATCCAAGCCAATCAGACTCCCATGCCACCTCCCAGCCTGGGCCACTAAGGGTTGCTCGATTCAATTCAATGGTGCAATGAAGTTAAGGAGACAGGGACACCCTAAGTGAGAGAAAGTGCCGAACTTGAGAAATATATTACAGACAGTGACGATCACAGGATCTCAAGTGCTGGCATGGGTCCTGGGTCTTCAATGTGAATCACATAAAGGGCTGGGAAGACTCACAAATACAGGCTTGTGGATAGGAATGAGAGAACATGGAAAAGAAAGGAAAGAAGGTGTCAGTTACATGTACTCTTAATGCTCCCCATGTCGCATCATCTGTGTATGGTCTTTGAGTGAACAAGTACACAAACAATGCACAGATACTGGGGGACAAATGGGAGCATTAGAGTCAAGGTGGAAACCCAGTATCCTGCTGCTCCTAGGATTATATAGCCAAACCAAGGATCCATTAATGTCCTCATCTAGACACTCCTCGTCTAGTGATCCCCTGGCCCTGCTTTTCAGAGACACTGTAGGTCCTGCTCAATCCCAGGAAACCAGGCCAGCATTGCTGTGTGTGTCTGCCCTGTAGATTCCTGCCAGCAATGGAGGGCCCGGAGAAGCAGCTGGACTCAGGCCTCTCTCACATGGAAGCATTAAGCACCTCATAAATGGGTGACATGTGGAGGCTGAGATGAGCTCAAGGATACTGAGCAATGGCTGTAATGCCAGAGGAATTGCTCTTTCCCTTATGCAGCTCTGGGAGTGCCCTTTCTATGAGGAGATAACATGAGCACAGAAGCACATAGGTGCTTCCTTACTTTAAAAGAAAGAGCACTTCATAGACACCACCCAGCACACACTAGAAGACATTGTCCCCAGCTTAAGAGTTTAGGAGGGAGTCATTGTGTCCCATTAAAATACATCTATCATAGGTCAGTAACAAAAACAAACCATGATGTCCTGGATACGATTCCCAAGTGTGCTAACAGTTCAATGCCCAAGCTCTGATATAGCTTTGGGGTAGGGGGATATAAGAACAAGACTTGTGGGAATGATAATTTTAATAGCAAAGAGAGCAAACAGGATGACAAACATGCCACTCTCAAAGCCTATGGAAACAATTTCTCTTCCTGTGAAATCATTCATGAAGGAAAAGAAGACATCACACTTATACATTCATTTCCTTCTTTTTTTTCCTCTAATGTCATGTCTCCCTTTCTCAGTTTTCAAAGCAGCAGGTGCCACTAACTGTTCCCAGGCCCCTCGCGTTGGGATCTGACCGATGATTTGGTACCTGCTTTTAAAGTCTTCATCCTCACTCCTGGAGTCAGAGAAGCACTCTCATACATAATCTGGAGAAAGAAAAATGAGCAATAAAATTACTAAAAAGAGAGTCTTACCCATTCCTTCTTCTTTCCTTGAGTCGACAGTGAATCATGGACAACACCCTGATATTACCCAGAATTCATGCAACTTTATGGGCTTTGTGGATCACAGACCTTCACCTAGATATTGACCACAGTAACCAACCTTCAGATCAGAGATGCTGAAGGAATCCACCATTACCTTTTCCCTTCCACTTGCCCATGACAACTCTCACCTCAAACCTTACCAACTTGAAATTCTAACTGTTTCATTCTAAAGAGAATGAGACTACTAGGATTGAATAATTGATATTTTAATGTATTTCAGTTCACTGAGTTCATTAAAGAAAGGCACTTTGAGCCACTGGTGAGAGTTTTTTCCTGTACAACCTCTTACTTTCACTACACCCATCCCTTGTTCCCAGCAGTGATCCAGAATCAGGGGGCTTCCAGACCAAAACTGCAGAAAACTCCCACCTTCTTCACAAACGAGATTTTTTTCTAGCAACTGACTGATTTCATGATACATACATTTTTTCATCTGTTCACACTTCCAACTGCAGTTAGAGAAATAGAAAAAAAAAACAGTTAAGATCTCTTCATTCTGGACACTCTGCACAGGCGTTCATTTCCCTTGGTGGCCTTAGCACACCACATGGGAAACAGTGGTTAATCAATGACCCATGAGAAAAAAATAAGGGTTGCCTTGGGGAAAGTTTGAAGCTGATAATGGAGGGTCTCTCAAGACCCTTTGCTCTGCCAATTACAGTTTCCTTTTCAAAGGGAAAAACTTTCTGCAGGGTAAATGCTCTCTAATGTACAGTTTGTAACTGCTGCTCTCCTTTGTGAGTGCCCTCTTAAATCAGGTATCAGGGGTAATAGGCTTTCACTAGACAGTCTCCTGACCTAGTAAACTGTCTCTGTCATGGAGCATATACATGTTCACATTTTCATATGCTAATTTTACTGAAAGTGTGAAAAAAGAAACTTTTCCATCTCAGTGCAAGAAAGCGAGTTCACCTTGAGGACAAATGGGACCTCCTCATCTGCAGTGTTTTAGGGAGATCCTGCACCATTACCTCAGGGAGAGCTAGAAAGACATAAAATAGCTGTTAGTCACTGGTGATGCTGCTCAACGCATACTCCGGAAGGTGTGCAAGGTGAGTTTGTGAGGCAAGTGTGTGTGGATGTGGGTATGTAATAAGCATGAATGAGCTGATGCAGGGCCATCCTCCTGGGTGGCTGAAGGAAGCTCAAAAAAAGGGGCAGGGAAGAAAAAGAAACAGAGCTTTTGGAATGAAAGCTAAAGGCAATCCAGTGTATCGAACATAATCCTAAGGGGCAAACGAAAATGCACACTATGTTTCAATGATAGAGTTTTATTAACCGCTCTTGCCCTTCATAAACCCGGCCAAGTTCCCACTTATTTTTGGAATATTATAAGACCATCTCAGCATATGCCTTCATATGTGCTCTTACTATCTTCATCTTTAATACTAAATTTTTAACTTTGTTCTTTAATGAAGTGTACATAATATATATATATATATATATATATATATATATATATATATATATATATATATATAGTAGGTATATAGGTCAGTAGCTTCAGTAACATTCGTTATATATGGATCATCGCTACTATCTCTACCCAAATGTGTCATCCGATACCAAGCACATTTTGATCCCAATAGCAAATCACGCCACCACTCCACAATACATCTCTTGATCATCTCTACTTTCTCTCACAATGAATTTGCTTTCTCGAGGGACTTCATATAAGTGGAATCATACAGTATTTGCCTTTCTTTGACTGACTCATATCACCCAGTATGAATAGCATTCCATTTAAGGTAGCTATCACATTTTATCGATCCACTCATGGATCGACTTAGGGGTGGTTTCCATTATGTGAGGAATGGGGCTATGAATACTGGGGTACGGAAAGCTCTGTGACACTTTAATGATGATACATAATATTCTGGGCAAAGAATATTGCTGCACAGAGAGAAAATGAATGTAAACTCAGGACTTTTTCAATTAATAGAAATAGGTCAATATTATTTCACTAATTATAACATATATATCATGCAATTGTAAGATGCTATGACCAGGGTAGGAGTAGGATATGGGAACTAGGTGTATTATCTGTCACCTTTATGTTCATCCACACCTATTCGAGATAAAGTATATCCATTTTTACAACTCTAGAGATACTGGATCAGGGAGAGATCTATTCAGCTCATGACCAAAATCAGATAATATCTGGGCATTAGCTAGAGACCCTGATTACTATTTAAACTGAACCACACGTTGGGTTTCGATGAATTTTTTTCCCTAGACTTATAGCACTACCAATAGAATGGGGACATTTAAATAGCACTCATGCAATTGAAAAAAGCATGACTTAGAACTTACATAATTTTCTCTTAAAATGAAAATATCAAATAATTATACCTGAATTGATGTAAAAGGCACATTTCCACAGTATCCTTCTCGGGCTGCTCTGAGGAGTGTACCCTGTGGTGTGGCTGGATATAAACTCTCTTGAACCTCTTCTTCCTCGTTAGAAGCTGCACGTACTATGGAAAGTCCTTCAGACCCCTCAATGCCCTGTTCCAAGATCTGCAATTTTAAGGTGGCCTACTCATTAGTATTATGTGATGAGGCTACAAATGATTACTTACAGGTAAAACTATAAAAAAAATAAGTGACTGGTGCTATGTAATTGCTCTGTAAGTGTCTGATCACTACATGACTCCAAGTATAACCTAGAGACTTGGTAGCAGCTGAAACTAGAGAGGGACTGGGATAGCTCCAAAGTAAGGGAGGATGACAGATTACCTTTATCCTTTATGTGAGAGTGATGCCTGCCAGTTCACGGAGCGTATCTGTTATCATCTCCTGAAATCCCCACATCAGCTTTACAGCAGTGAAGGCAAAGCAGGAGCTGTGACTTATAATTTACACTGCAAAGCATAGAAATATACAAAGATGAAGTGATTTTCCGAGAGACACAACACTCATGATTGTAATCTGGGACAGGAACATGAATGATATCCTGGGCATAGACATCCTGAAATTCTAAGACACTTGAGACTATGCCCCTGGTACCTGAATGGCGAGATACCCTCGATGTCTTTGACAAATCCTCCTGCTCCAAATTTTCTGTGGGAGAGAGGTCATGTCCCGGAGGAGGAGGTGAGCCATGTGGAGTCCACCTTTGTAATGCAGATGCCACTTCCATTTTTCAGGATTTGTCCACCAAACAACAGTTTCTTCTGAGCAAAGCCCCTCATAAGGACCAGGTAAGTCCAAAATGGTGGCCATCTTCCTCCAGTGACTGTAGACTGTCAGCTGTCTCAACTGAGTTATCTCCATGACCAGGTGACTACCCTGAATCACTAGTGGTCAGGGTGATGCCCAACCCAACTCAGAACATTCTACACGCACTCCACATGACAGATTTTCTAAAACCTAGCATCTTTCATTGAAAAACCCTGGATGGGCAATTACTTTCCATGAACAGGGATACGGGCCTTTCAGGTTATTGCATTCATGATTCCAAGAATTAAGGCTGAAACCTACACTGTCTGCTGATTGTTGGTCTAAGCACCCTGTGCTGTGCCTGGTTGACAATGGTCAGAGGCTTCATTAGTGCTCAGTGTGTTGCCTCCTTGTTCATTCCTTCCTATCATAGTCCAGGGACTACAAACTGCTCATACATTCCTACACACTGCAGTGGGATGAATTATTCAGACACTCATGGGTTCAAACAATGACCTTAGCAAGCACTATCAAGGAATAAGGGGCCCAATGAGACGACGTAAGGATCTCTCAACATTAAAGTTGCTCAAACAAGTCTTTCCACCCTAGTCAACACAGTGGAAAAGAACTCTAAAAGCCAGGAGGCAGAAATTATAATGAAGAACCAAACCTGGAGTGAGCAGGAATATGTCCCCCTGGTGGGACCACCAATAGACCTTTGGCCTTCTTCTTGCTTTCCTCCTGGGTTCCACACCCATCTTCCTGTTGTGGCCACAAGTGGAATGGGTATTTGATTTCTGGGAAGATGTGTTCAGGGCACTTTTCACTTGCTTTCCCACATTGTTACAACCATTTTGTTTCCACTTTTAGACTCACAAGCAATAGGAGAAACTCCAGTATTTTTTATTGTGGTTTTATGTGAACTGACATAAGTAAGTTAGGAAACAATAGAGAACGGGCACACTTTTTTAACTTACCTTGTTTGTCCCATGCAACAGAAATTCAAAGCTCTTCTATTTGTCCTTAAATGCTTTCATCTTCCCTTTGTTGAGAAGATTTGGCTGGAGCAGGGAAAGGAAAGAGCAAGTCATATGGGATAGATAATTTTTAAATAGAATAGCAAGAAAACGTGATGTCAAATGCAGCATACTCAAAGCCTGTGACTAGGTTCCTTTTTCTGTGACATTAATAAAGTGGGGATAAACAAATTAAACTTCTATACACATTTCATTTCTCTGTCTGACTACATGTAGCAGGTGCCACCCAACTGGTCCTAGGTATCCCCTTCCGTTGGATCCAAAGTAATTGTTGCCACCTACCTGGATTATCTTCATCCTCACTACTATAGTCAGAGATGTCCTCCAACACCAAATCTTTAGAAACAGAAGCAAGAGCAATAACATTTTAGAAAGAGAGTCTCACCTATTCTCTTAGCTTCAGTTGAGCCTATGGTGAGTCACACAACCTCACCCTAATCTTTCCTCCATGTTCTCAGAACTGGCCTGGGCTCTCCAGGCTCAGAGCCCTTGAACAAGACATTGATCACCTTGCAAACTTCAAATCAGAGAGATGCTGAGGCAATCACCTTTCACCTTCTCACCTCAAATTCAACATTGCTCCCATCTGCAAAGTTATCAACCAGAAATTCTGACTGTCATAGACAATTGAATGTGGTTAGTGTGACCCAGCAAATGGATGTTTTTATTTTATTTTCATTCACTGAGTGAATAAATGATCAGGTATAATTAATTCAAAACAGCCTCATCTGGCCACTGCCCACCACACGAGAGAAACTCTAGAATTCAATGTAGTGAAAGGTGTATCCTCCCCTCATCTGCTGGTTCTTGCAGAGTCATCTGTGGGCCTGGTCTGATCACTCACATGTGTGTACTTCATGGATCCATGTGCCTGTGCCACACATTACTTGAGGCTCTGACCTTGTTCAAAAGTATGGTCAAAACCAGGTACTAGAGATTTCCCAACAGAAGCCCCGATGTAAACAAAGTTGAAAAGCATGGCTAGCAGACCTGTGCGTAATAGAATCAGAGTAGTGTGTACTGCCACACTTCATTTTTCATCCTTCTCCCCCTTTCCAGCCCTGACTCTGGATTAGAGCCTGGGTAGGCAGTGGAAAAGCCCCACCCCCTCCAGAAAAGGAAGTATTGTAAAGTAAAAAGAGAATTAAAAGACGTAAACAATGGGAAGAAAATACTGTGCTCATGGGTTGGAAGGCATCATATTGTTAACATTTCCATAAATGCCAAAAGGATCAACAGATTTTTGCTGTATCTCGAGACATCTCCATGCCACTTTACTGAGGAGAAAAAATCCTACAAGACATATGGAACCACAAAGCATTCCAGGAGTCAAAACTCTCTTGACAATGAGGAACAAGATGGAGGCTCCACACTTCCTAAATTCAAAACACCAGACTAAGCTTCTGCAATCAAATATCCATGGTAGTGGCATTGAAAACAGGCTGTAGATCAATGTGAAAGGTAGAGTGTCCTAAATAAACTCATTGATAGTACCAAATGATCTTTGAGAAGGATGCCAGGTCAACTCAAGAGGAAAGGATGGTCTCTTCAAGAATCAAGAGTATGAAAATTCACCCAGACAATGTGAGAAAACATTTGTAAAGCTTATATCTAAATAAAGGCTAATTTTCAAAGCATATACTGGAGGCTAATACTCAATTGTAAAAAAAAAAAAAAAAAAAAAAAAACTAAGAACAAATAACCCAATAAAAAATGGCCAAAATCTCTAAAGAAATCATACATGGTCCACAGAGCAATGAAAGGTCCTGATATCACTAATCATTAAAGAAATGCACATCAGAACTGCCATGAGGTAGTGCCTCTCTCTTGACAAGATGCATATTGTCCAAAAGGGGGGAAAAAAAGAGAGATAATAGATATAGGCTAAGAGATAGAGAAACTACAACATTTTTCTGCTGCTTAGAGGAAGGTAAAATGGTGCAGTCATCATGCAGAACGGTAATGAGGTTCCTCGAAAACTTAAAAATAGAACTACAATGTGATCCAGCTATTACACTTTTGCTATGCACCCTCGGGTAATAACATCAGAGCTTTGCAGAGATACTGCACTCCTGTGATCATTGCAGCATTATTCAAAAGAGCCCAGATCCAGAAACAGCCCCAGTGTCCATTGACAATGGAACAGGGGGAAAAAAGGGTATATGCAATCAATAGAATTTTATGCATCTTTAAAAACCAAAAAAAAAAAAAAAAACAATTCTGCCATTTGCAGCAACAAGAATTAACCAAAGGACACCATCCTTAGTGAAATAAGCAGGTCAAACAGAATCAAATACTTTACAATTTCACTTAGGTGAGTATCGAAATTTGTCACATGCATAGAAATAGGGTAGAAGCCTTGTTGTGGAGAATTGAGAGGAGGAGGAAATGGAGCTATGTCAACAGGCAGACAGTTTTCCTCATGTGAGTTGAAAAAGTTTTAGAGGTTGCCTGGCAACAATATGTATGCAGTTATCAATGCTGTACTGGGTGCTGAATTGGGGCTTAGAAGTTTGATTTCATGCTGTGTATCATTTCTCACACACACAGAAATAACACAAAATGACATTGAAAGCCAATATGAAGAGAAAGACATAAAAAAGAGAGGAGGCAAAAATGGGGCTTGCTATGAAGGGACAAAAATAGGTAGGCTACAAGACAGGAAGGATGGAGGGAGAAAGGGTCTGGTTGTCACACAGCAGCTAGAGGAGACCATAGGGCAAGAGGAAAGCTCTTCTCTTCAAGTTAAGAGAAGGTGGGTCTCTACTCTGTTCACTACAGCAAAAAGACCCTGTCCGTTCTCATCCCCATTCAAGATGTGTCCAAACGTCATCCTCGGTCTGGGCCAGCCTGGGCTCAGGGGACCGTGTTATACTGCCTATCCTGATTCTGTAGCCACCACCTGGTCACCACAGGGCATGGATGCCCTTCCCTATTGAGGTCTGGCCCAAGCCGCTCAGCACTATCCTTGCAGTTGGAGTCCACTGGTGGCTGTGTCTGATTTCTTGGAGACCAAGTGGTGCCACCCCTCATTTTAACATTGAATCACACCCATCAGGGTGCCCTTCATCCCCACTACGAAACTGTGATCTAGACATTAAAGATTTCTAGGACAACCCTGTCTTAAGGAGACACGTTCAGGAATAAACTAGTGACATTGTACAGTGAGGCAACCTCCGTTTTGCTTGATGGGTAAAAGATGGGAACCTACAGGGCAATGAAATTCTACTATATTCATATATCTCACAGCTGTTCTGGTACAAAAAAATCAAATCATCACTTGGTTCACTGTATATAATATTGACTTAAACCAACTTCCTGGACTTGATTTCTTACAAAGCCCTCCAGAAGAAACCATGACCCTATATCCCTGTGGGTGTCACAGGGACATGAGGGGTGATTCTCCTGTCACACTGTGGAGTTTCTCTGTACCAAATTGCAGTGCACCATGTCTCCTTTGTTCCCCTAGAATGACAGCCCAGTGCTACTCTCACACTCAGTCCTGAAGACCTCTCAGGTCTTTTCCCATTAGACACAGTGTTTCTTGCCCAGCACACAAATTCCATCCCTCAGAGAAGTGATGGAGACAGAATGACACTATGTATTCTTAGCAAAGGTGTCTGAAGATACATATTAAACCTCTTTGCACAAAGTCACAGAGAATTGCCCAAAAATATTCCTGGAGCCTTGTCCTGGCTCAGATGCCTCCAGAACTGCTTGAGGCATGGGGTACACTGGAGGCCACCAGCAAAAGTGAGGAGACCTGCCCAACAACCATTGAACATGGGGGTTGGGAGGAATTATTCGGAGGCAACCATTTAACAGAAAGGCAGTGCAAATGAAGAAAATGGCCACAACATGACCATTGAAAATGCCATAAAACCTACTGAGGGGTTATATACTGTACTAAAAGAATTTTTTGGTGGCACAGTGGCAGAGATCCTAAAACATGGTTAATCCACTAAGAAGCCAGAGAACATTGACCTGGGTGGTGATGGGATTTGTGTTCAGTTCAATTGAGGGATATACTTGGCACACAGTAAATGCACACATTCCAATTTTGCAAGGTGATTAATACATACATTTAGATACCTATCCATTCATGGTGCAATGGTGAGAGCAATGTTTATTATTAGATAGCTGACATCAGTGACTGTGGTGTTACAGTAACATAAACCAAGAGAAACACTCAAAACACAAAACGTCAAACACACACTCAGGTTCACACCACATGGATTCACATGGCACACACTCACAACCATGCATACAAAGCTACACCACCTCTTGGGACTAGGGATCATGGCCACAGTTCTTTAATTAGAAAATCAGTTTCTATCACCACATCTCCAGTTCTCATTGCCAGCAGGAAGCTAGAATCAAAGTGGCTCCCCACATTAAGCCAGCAAGATTACTTCCCTTTCTTTTTCTAGATTTTCCCTCAGAAAATGAAGGATTCTAAAATACGTACCATCTTCAAGGACAAAGGGAACCACCTGAAATGACAGAACATACTGTGAGAGTTAAATCCTGCAGGGTCCTGATTGCACAGGCCTTTGTTCAAATCAGTTACATTAGAAAACCAGATGTGAAATGCTGAAAGTGTCAACGGAACCCACCCACAAGATCCAGACAAAACTACTGAGGTCGAAGGGTGTGACCTGTCCTGGGGAATTTTCTCTCAAGGCCAATTTGGGTGGGCAATTACAAACTTCTCTCCCAAAGAGGAAAAATGTATAAGAAAAAACAGCTTCCACGCATATGGTTTGTAACTGCTGCTGTCATTTTTGAGGGTTCTTTACGATCAGTTATCAGTTGGTTCTAGACTTACTCTTGACACTCTTGCCACCAAGTCAATGTCTGTATCATCTGGAATGTATTTGCTCACAATTTTTATTCCATAATTTTAGGGACAAAAAAATCCCCGTTTCTATTGCAAGAGAAGTGGGGTGAGCATACCTTGGTGATCGATGTCACCTCATCTGCCCTCTCAGTGAGAATCTCCTTCCGCAGGTCCTCAGGGGGATCTGTGAGGACACAGAGTGACTGTCAGTCCTTGGTGCTGCTGCTTATGAAGGACTATGGAGCTCTGCTGTGTGCTGACAGGAGCGAGAGTGCACTAATGAGGGTGGTGGGTATCTATGAACTGAGCAGCTGCCGGGCCTCCCCCTTGCTCAAGAAAGAAAGAAGAAGGAGAAGAGCAAAAAAGAAAGAAAAAAAATGTGCCTTTGTCTTTCTGAAAGAAAACTAATCAGTGGGAAATACTCAGTCTAAATAGGAGTCAACATGACTATCATGCCTTATTTTAAGAAAGAGGCATCACTTCTCCTGCCTGTTTTCAAATTCTGCTAAATTGCCACTGTCTTTGTGCTTTCCTCCAAGATCATGTCTTCCTCCATAATTCATACCTGCTGTTGCTGTGTTCATCCAAAACACTTCTGTAAGGTATTGAACTTGATGCAAATTACTTATTGGAGACATAACTCACTTCTCCACAAATTAACCCATTCTGTTTATTCACTAATCATTTTTTATGAAGTGAATAATATACAGAAGATTTGAAAACAGTGAAATCTCATTATGCAGAAATGATGTCCTCATCTGTGATAACGACCTCTCTCTCATTTTTTTTCTATACAATATGTGCACGCCATTGAGTCACTGTGTGTCTTCTCTCAAACAGTCTGCATACAGTGGGACAGTTCCTTACATGGGAATGGCGGGGAGCGGGGCACAGTCTCTATTCACCCCAGCTGGGCAGGGGATAACAACAAGGGGATGGGCATCGGAACTCCCCTAGCTTGACTCTGAGTTCTCACTTGCCACCATCTGTTGGGTTTGTGCTGACAGGATTTGGGTGTTTCCATAGTTTGCTTTGATGCAGTCAGTCTCTCTGATTTTTAACTCTTTGGGACTGAGGCGGAGGGGGGACCCGAAAACTGACAGGAATTGTTCCTGATTGTTTTTTTGGGACCTCACACCTCTTACTGACCTGCAGCACATGGACTTTATATGTGTCTTTCATGCCAATGACTATGTCAAAGTCTGCTGTTAAAGGCACTGACAGCTGCCCTGGTCTATGAGACCAGTGAGGATATCTACCCTTGATAGGCAATATTTGGGAGCTGTGTAGACCCTGGCACTTCCAGCCATGTCCACATTTACTGGAAAATCCCTCTCTTCAGCACTAATGATGCTGTGGCTGAGTGTGAGCGTCAGTCAGTGGTCCAGGGCATCAACATGTATGTCCTCCATGTAGGAGGTGAAGAGCTTGGGCCATTCATCCCAGCTCTGCCTCCATATGAGGAGACGAAATATTAAACGAAGCTCTAGATACAGCTGCAGAGGTGAGAATGACTTATGTAAGGTGGTCTGTGAAGATGAGAATTTCTTTAGAAAGTGTACCAGTGAATATGTTGACTAACTGGGTAAAAGCTTGAGGAAACACACCAAGCACACATATTCACATTCACAATCACAGCACACACACTCACCAAAAATGTCCTCAAACTTCAAGCACACACCACATAAAAGTTGTCATGGCTGCTGGCCACAGTAGAACTGGCCAGAATTCTTGCCAGTATCACACTCCATTCCCCTACACCCCAATGTTCACTCCCAGCAGGAACACAGATTGGGGGGCCTTACAGACCAAATGGGCAGAAAAGCCCCACCGTGATCAGCACCCAGATTTAGCCTCAGGAATGGACTGATTCCTGAATACATACCTTTTTCATTTTCTGCACCTACCTGCAATTAGAGAAAGAGATAGAGAAAAAAACACTATTAGGAGAACATCATTCTATAAACTCTGCACAGGGCTCTGTTCTCTTGATGTCTTTAGGGCACCAGATTGGAAACTGAGTTAATGATCCCAAGAGAAAATATACAGAATGCCTGTGGGAAAGTTTGATTCTTCATGGAAGGTCTCTGAGTATACTTAGATTGGCAAATGCAAAACTCTCTACAAGGAGGAAAATTCTATGCAGAGGGAAATGCTCCCTACTCTACAGTTTATTACTAATGCTGTCCTTTTGAATGCCCCTTGAAGCACGAAAAATTACACAAAAGCTCACACTCAACAATCTCCCCACTCACTAAATTATCTACCATCTGGAGTGTACATGTTCACATCCTCATGATTTAATTGTACTAAAACAAAATACATCAACATTTCCATCAGAAAGGAAGAAAGCAGAGCTTACGTGAGGAATCAATGGGTCCTTCTCAGAGGCCTTGTCTCCAGAAGGATCCTCTACCATGGCATCGGGGGTGGCTAGGAAAATACAAAGTAAGTGTCAGTCATTGCTGATGCTGCACAGGATGTACTCAGGCAGCTGTGCCTGATGTGCACTTTGGACAGAGAGTGTGGAATGGATGATTAATAACTACAAAGTGATGTCCATCAAGACCATCTTCCTGGGTGGATGAAGGAAGGCACAAAAATGGAATGGGAAAAGAGCAAAAAGACAGCCCTTGGTTTTCTATCTAAGGGCAAACTAATCCATGTAAAATGGTCAATCCGACAGGGAGTAAAACCTAAATTGCATGCTATGATTCAAAAAACAGAGTCATGTGACTTTTCTATGGTTTTCATATTCAGCTCAATTGCCATCATCTTTTTTGCTTCCTCCAAATTCAATTCTTCCTGCAGAATTCACAGATACTACTTTTGGATTTATTAGCTCTTCTGTAAGATTTTACTGTTGATGAAAAGCAAACTGATTGCAGGACTGAAATCAAGTCAAGAAAAGAATCCCATGAAATTTACTCACAATCATTTTTTTATAAACAAAATCAAATGCAGAAGATCTGGAAATACTAAATCCCATGATTTAAAAAGTCACTACCAACCCTGTGATATTTTCCTCCCAGTTTTTCTTTTCAATAGATCATGTGTGCCCTTAGAGTCAGTGGTTGTCCATACTCGTACCATCCGTGGACACTGGGACAGTTCCTCATACACTGGAAGCAGGGGGAAGCACTGTCGCACTCTACCACAGCAGAGTAAAAGATCTGCAGGAAGGCTGAGGGTTGCTTGGGTCTGTGCCAGTACCAATTTGAGTGCTGACTTGAGACTGTCCTTGTGTTGGTGCTTGCAGGCTTTGTGAGCTTTTAAAGTTTATTGTGATGTTATCTCTCTCTTAACTGCCCTGAAACAGGGGATGAGGAGCGAACACGGTACCTATAGCCAATGATCAGCATTGTCCTCGCACCTCTTTCAACCTCTCAGCTGACCAGAAGCATGTGGGCCTTCCTTATGCCTTTCACGCAATAACTATGCCGGCGCCAGTTGTGACATGCAACTTTGGCTAACTGGGCCATGTGACACTGAGGACATCTTCTCAAGATGGACTGTGTGTAGAAGCTGTGTAGGCTCTAGAACTTCCAAGCATGGCCACAGAAGCTGACACTTAGTTGCTAGGTCATTGATAATCTTGTACCTCAGCAGTGAGAGCAGGTAAGTAGTATGAACACAGGGGCCCCCAACTGTTTTTAGATTTTGGGTCATTCATTTCTGCAGCACCTCCACATGAAGAGAGGAAATATTCAGCAACTTCCATTTACAGCTGGGGGTTAGGGAGAATTAATTATGGAACATATGCAGTGGTGGGGGCTTATTTTGAAAAGCAGGTGCTTGTTTGGTATTGTGTGAGAGGGAAACTCTCCTGAGGACACACAGGCACTCATACACACATGAACATTCACAATCAAGTCACCAAATATTTATAAATGCCACCCTAAAACTCAAACACATGAATTGCACCACACACATATCATAGCTTTCAAGGACTCCAACCTTTACAAATGTTTCCGAGACTATCTGGTGCTTTCACTAAATGCCTAACACTTGTCCATGACATGAGTGTAAAACCAGGGGAACTACCAGACCAAACCGGCAGGAAAGCCCCACCTTCTACAGCACTCCGCTTTATCCTTAACAGGTGAGTGAATACACAATACATACATTTTTCATCCAGTTTGTCGTCCACCTGCCAGAAGAGAAAGGAAAACAAAGTGAGGCTCGTATCCCTCTGGTCACTGTTCACCTAGGCTTTCTGTTGTCTTGACTTTAGGACACCCATTGAGAAACAGTCTCCAGTCAATGACCCCTAGAGGAAACACATTGACACTCCTGGGAAAGCCTTGAGCTCCTCGTGGAATCTGTCTGAATTCCCTTTGAATTGGCAATTAAAAAGTCTTTTTTTAATGAAGAAACTGTGATGCTCGGGATGCTTCTTGCAATGCTCCATTGTGAAAGTAATGCTGTCTTTATTAAAAACCCTCTTGAATCATACATCAAGAGGTTGCAGACACCCACTCAACATTCTTCCAACTAGGAGAGTGTCCCTATCATGCAGCATGTATTTGCTCACATATTTAGATCAAAATTTTAATGAAAAAAAGAAGAAAAAGAGATAGAAACAGAGAGAGAGAGAGAGAGAGAGAGAGAGAGAGAGAGAGAGAGAGAGACAGAAAAGCAAGCAAGCAACATTGCCATTGCTGAGGGTACAAGAACTTCTTACCTTGGTAGTAGATGGGACTGCCTCATCGAGATCTTCTCTTCTTAGCTCCTCTACCATAGTATAAGATACCTCCTCCAACACGGTGTCGGAAAGCTCTTCCACCACAGTGTCAGGAACCTCTTCAACAATGATGTCTAAAAGCTCCTGCAGTACATTGTCAGACGGAGCTAGGGGCATAAACAGTCACTGTCAGATATTGATGGTAATACTCAGGACTGTCTCAGAGATCAGTGAATTAGCTTGACATTGGGCTAGAGAGTGTGGAAGTGGGAGTTGAACAGTATGGACTCAATGTCTTCTGGGATATTTCTGATGGTGGACAAAAGAAGGCCAAGAAAAGAAGCAGGCGAGAAACAAAGCCTTCGAGGGTCTTGCTCAAGAGAATTTAATCCATCCAATAACATCTGAAATCATGCTATGTTTCAATGACAGTGTTCTGATTCCTCCTGCCCATTTTAAAGCCAGGCCTAGTTCTCACTTATTTTAATGTTACATAACAAATTCCGCATCCATGCATACATACATGCCACTAGTATCTTCATCATGAACAGTACTGGAGATCTTACGTTTATGTAATGAACTTTACATCATATTTATGCTGCTTTTAATCATTTCTGACTCTATCGGCCAGTAGCATTGATTACATTCACAGTGCTGTGGACCCATTTCTGCTGTCTAGACCCAAAACATTTCCAGGAACAATTCACTCTGCTTTGACCCTCTTTCTAGCCCTTCTTATCTCTCCATTTCTGTTTATAGAAATTGGGCTTTTTCAGAAACTTCATGTCAATGGAATCATGAATTATTGTTTTCCTGTGTAGGCCTGATGCCAATAAACCCCAAAATTTTGCAGTGACAATCTATAGTGTGTCCTACTTAAAATTGAACGCACTTTTTTGCCTGGATACTATCCCACTAGGTGCACACACCACATTTGATCCATTCAACACTTGATGAAATTAGGGGTTCTTGCCACCATCTGGCTAATATGGATGATGCCATTAGGAACATTGGTGTATGTATGAGACACTACTTGTGATATGTGATAAAATGGTCCTGTCAAAACTCACAGAAGGTCAGAGCTCAGAGAGTAAGTTATAATAGACTGTTTGGAATTTTAATTAGTACAAATGAATTGATATCTTCTCCTTCACTTTATCAAATGTATCTTATAAATGTAAGATATCCCTAAGAGGGGAAACATGAAGTAGAATTTAAGACCTAGGTGTATTACCGAGTCAACAGTTGTGTTGATTGAAACCTCTTCTCAATAACGTCTATCAGTGAGGGATTATTCAGATAACATTGCAAATTCACCTAATGTGTGAGCATGAATGAGAGACCTCATTTACTGTTGGACATGAGCCAGATTGTGAATTGTCAGTGCATCCTGACCTCCATAGAAACTGCACCACTTATGGACTGAATACATGTGTGTTTGTACCCATGAAATAAAAATAAACATGATAGCCATGTTGCAATAGTCACTTAAATATTGGACACTGAAGAACTTTTATGCAAGTACCCTAGTGAGCATTATTTCCACAGTACCTTCATTTTGCGTGGTGATAAAGGGTGCCAATTCTTGTGGTGGTAAACGGACTCTTTGAGCCCATTTCCCACTTTCCATACGATGAACATAAGGATGATACTTCGTAGTCCCTGCTTTCTCTTCCTTAGAGTGGCCTGGGAAATCATGACAACACAGAGAACTGTAGACATCTTGCTGGCAGAAGACCACAAGGAAATTGGGAATAATTTCTTCACAGCAACCCATTGGAACTTTCTGAGGTCAAGTTAGACTGAAGGAGATTGTGGACATTAGTGTACCCATAAAACATCCACCAGATAGATTTTGTAGGCAACTACCTTCATTTAGTTGAGTCATTATAGAAAAAAAGAGCAAAGTACAGTAACTGCATCTGGTCTTCCAGATGCCAAACTCATTTAGAAGCTACTTGTTGTGATGGTATCACCCTGATTCTTAACTTCTTTGGGACAGATTCCAAAAGAAGAGGAGTGACCCCAGCTCTGACAAGTGTTTACGGTACTATGTGGAGCCTCAACCTGGTAGTATCTTAGAGCTAACCATAAGCTTGTGGACCCTACAGGTGCCTTTCACACCAATGACTCCACCAAAGTCAGCCGTTAGATCCATCTGTAGCTGCCCTACACTGCGTGACCACTGCCACCACCCAATCATGATGGGCTGTGTGTGGGAGCCAGTTGGCACTTTCAGGCATGGCCACAGATTCTGAAACTCCCTTGTACTGTGACTAATGAAACTGTGGCAGAGTGGTGAATATAGGAGAGTGATCAGGAGCATCAACTTAAGGACCAACACCTGAGTCACATTATACCTATTTCTCAGAGAAGGTGAAAGTTAGGGCCATTGCTCACTGCACAACTTGCATCTGAGGAAATGGATTAGTCACAAACGTCCAGGTACAGTCGAGATACAGGAA
Source organism: Cynopterus sphinx (assembly GCA_030015415.1). NCBI lineage: Eukaryota > Metazoa > Chordata > Mammalia > Chiroptera > Pteropodidae > Cynopterus > Cynopterus sphinx. The sequence continues at coordinate 28,272,674 of CM057390.1, forward strand.
GAATGAGTTAATAATGTAAAGTGTACAATAGTGATGAGGTTTCTTTAGAAGTGGAAAGCATATCTTCTGTTGCATGAGGGGGTAAGTAATCTGAAGAAACACTATCTAATGCATACTCACATTCACAACCACACCACACTAACATATAAACCCCAAACTTCTAAAACACCCGAACGTCACACATACATATTATCCTCACTTCTGGGGACTAAACACAAATGACCAGACAACTTTCCTATATGAACACTTTCTTTCACTAGACCCCTAACCCTCATCCCCAGGGCAGGATTGTAGAATCATGCGGGCTTCCAGACCAAATCCGCAGAAAAGGCCCACCTTCTTAAGTACCTAGCTTTATCATCAGCAAGGAAGTGATTAAACAATACGTACTATTTTCACCGGATTTGTCGTTTGCCTGTCATGGGAGAAAGAAAAACACTGTGAGGATCATATACCCCTGGGGACTATTTTCTCAGGCCTTCTGTTCTCTTCTTCATTCGAGGCCACCAGATGGAAACAGTGCCTGAGTCAACGACCACAGAAAAAAATGTACTGAACACCTGTGGCAAAGCGTGAGCACTGCATGAAAGCTCTCTCAAGCCCCTTTGATTTGGCCATTGTAAAATTCTTTTTTCTTGGAGGAAACTGTTCTATAGAGGATACTTCTTATGTCCCTGCAGCCAGTAAGTAATTCTGTCCTTTTAGAACGCCCTCTTGAATCAGCTTTCAGGTGGTCGTAGACTCTCATTTGATATTTGTCCATCTCATACTTTTTCCCTATCATCTAGCAGGTGCATGCTCACATTTTCAAACTGTAATTTTATCAAAAAAGAAGAAATGCAACATTTCTGTTTCTGAGGGTGGAAGGCCTTCTTACCTTGAGAATAGATCGGATTTCCGCACTGGGTGGCATTCTAGGAAGCTGCTGCAACCTGCTTGTAGTGAGAGCTAGAAGGACATAGAGTCACCATCAGTTATGGGTACTGTTGCTCAGGAGTGTCTCAGAGAGCTCTGCTCAATGTTATTTTGAGGTTAGAGAGTGTTTATGTGAGTGTTGAATAGTATAGACTGAGCATTGAATAGTATAGACTGAGCATCTTCTGGGACATTTTCCTTGATAGATGAAAGAAGGCCAGTAAAAGACGCTGGCAAGTAAGAGAATTAGAACCTCTGACGGTCTAGCTCAAAGAAATCTAATTCATTAAATGGCCTATAAATTACATGCTTTGTTTCAAGAACAGAATTCTGATTCTCCTGCCCTGCTTAAAGCCTTGCTAAATTCCCACTTCTCCTAAATTACAAGACCGTTTCAGCATCCATGCATTCACATATGGCTCTTATCCTTAAGTTGTATAATATTGGAAATATTACTTTTATTGCAATGAAATTTACATTTTTTTAGGTGGCTTTTAATTGGTTATCACTATATCTGTCAGTAGTACTGATTACATCACAGGGCTGTGGAACCATCCCTGCTGTCAGACTTAAAACATTTCTAGGCATAAATCTCTCTTCTCTAGTCCTTGCAATTTCTTTTTGTCTGACTCTAGATAGAAAATTCTGGAATTGGACTTTTGCAGAAATCTCATATGTGTGGAATCATAAATTACCGATTTTCTGTGCAGGCCTGACATCATTAAGCCATACATTTTTTCAAGGTCTGTCCATGCTGTAAGCCTATTTAAAAATATGAGTATTTTATGACAGAATACTACCCATGAGGTATATACATCACATTGATCCACCCATCCTGTGATGGACGTTGGGGTTCTTTCTCTCTGGCTAGTGGGAATAATGCCATTATGGATGTTGGTGTATGATACACTACAGGTGATATGAGAAGTCATGATACTGTGAAACTCACAGAATGCACAAGACAACGGTGAATTTTCATGGAATATATGGTCTTTTAACTAATGAAAATGAACTGAGATTTTTTCACTCATCGAAACATATATATCTCATAAATAAAAGATGTGTTGAATAGCGGAAAGTGGAGGACAGGATGTTGCTACATTCTGTATTATCTAGTCACCTTTCATGTGAACATAAACCTGTTCTAAACAATGTATTTTCCTTTTTACATATCTGACACACAGTATCAGGGAGAGATCAATACAGATAATGTTGCAAAATAAGCTAATGCGTGAACATGTACTAAAAACCTTTTCACTATTTAACATGAACTACATTTTGAGTTGTCAGAGCATCCTGACCTCCATGGTGACAGCACCACAGATGTATTGAATACACACGTATTTCCACCTTCAAAATAAAAGAAATTCATCGCTTAGTGTTTTTACAAATTATAAGTCATTTTAAATGGGACACTGAAGAAAATTCCCTGAAGCATCTTAGCTAGCATTACTTTCACAGTACCTTTAGTTGAATAAAAAGTACGTATGTTGACATCTCGTGAGAAGCGGACCCTTCTGCTGCCCTCCCTCACTAATTCTAGAGGATCATCCTCCTCAGGAAGGCTACCTGAAAATGCATGACAATACAGAGAACTGTAGATTTGTTGCTTGGGAAGATCAAGGGGAAATTACAATAATTTATTCATGGCTGAAATGTAATCCATCCAATACAATCTAAAATGCATGCTATGTTTCAATGACAGGATTCCAGATTCCTTCTGCCCTTCTTAAAGCCTGGCCTAATTCCTACTTCTTATAATGTTACATGACCATTTTAGCATCCATGCATTCATACATACCACTAATGTCTTCAGCATGAACAATATTGGATATTTTTCCTTTATTCTGATGAACTTTACATCATATTTACGCTGTTTTTAATCTTTTGTGACTCTATCGGCCGGTAGCATTGATTACATTCACAGTGCTGTGGACCCATTACTGCTGTGTGGACTCAACACATTTCAAGAAACAAATCACTCTGCTTTGACCCACTTTCCAACCCTTGTGGTCTCTCCTTTTCTGTTTCTAGAAATTAGCATTTTCAGATACCTCATATCAGAGAAATCATGAATTATTGTTTTCCTTTGTAGGCCTTATGTCAATAAGCCCAACATTACTGCAGTGACATCCTACATTGTATCCTACTTAAAATCGAACACACATTTTTGCCTGAAGAGCATCCCACTAGGTGCACACACCACATTTGATTCATTCAACACTTGATGAAATTAGGGGTTCTTGCCACCATCTGGCTATTATGGATGATGCCATTATGAACATTGGTGTATGTATGAGACACTATTTGTGATATGTGATAAAATGGTCCTGTCAAAACTCACAGGTGTTCAAGGCTCAAAAACTTTTAATAGACTGTTTGGATTTTAATTAGTACAAATGTATTGATATCTTCTCATTCATTTAATCAAATGTATCTTATAAATGTAAGATATCCATATGAGGGGAAAAGTGAATTAGAATATAGGACCTAGATGTATTATCTAGTCAAAATTCGTGTTAATTTAATAGTATTCTCAATAGCGTCTATCAGCGAGGGAGTATTCAGATAAGGTTACAAATTAACCTAATGTGTGAACCTGAATGAGAGACCTTGTTTACTGTTGGACATGAGCCAGATTGTGAATTGTCAGTGCATCCTGACCTCCATGGAGACTGCACCACTGATGGACTGAATACATGTGTGTTTGTACCCATGAAATAAAAGATAAATATCATAGCCAGTTTGCAATAGTCACTTAAATATGAGACACTGAAGAATTTTTCTGGAAAGACCTTAATGAGCATTATTTCCACAGTACCTTCAACTCGCTGGTCAATAAAGGGTGCCGTTTCTTGCGGTGGGAAATGGACGCTTATAGCCCACTTCCCATTTTCTCTATGATAAATAAGAGGACGATTGTTTGTTCTTCTTGCTTCCTCTTCCATATAGTGGCCTGGGAATGCATGACAAAACAGAGAACTCTAGACATCTTGCTGGCAGAAGTCCACAGGGAAATTAGGAATAATTTCTCCACAGCTACCCAGATGAATCTCCTGAAGCCAAGTTAGACCGAGGGAGATAATGCACATTGCTGTGCACATAAAACATCCATCAAATAGATTTTGTGGGCGACTACCTTAATTTAGATAAGCCATTTTAGAAACACAGCAAAGCACAGGGACTGCATCTGGTCTCCCAGATGCCAAACTCATTTGGAAGATGCTGCAGTAATGTTATTGCCCTCATTTTTAACTTCTTTGAAACAGAAGCTGAGGAGAGACCCTCCTCTGACAGATGTTTACAGTGCTATGTGGAGCTTCAACCTTATAGAATCTTTGATCTAACCATAAGCTTATGGACCCTACAGGTGCCTTTTACACCAATGACAATGCCAAAGTCAGTTGTTAAATCTAACTATAGCTGCCCTAGACTGCGTGACCACTGCTGCCACCCAATCATGACGGGCTGTGTGTGGGAGCCTATTGCTGCTTTCAAGCATGGCCACAGATTCTGAAACTCCCTTGTTCTGTGACTAATGAGACTGTGGCAGAGTGGTGAGTATAAAACAGTGGTCAAGAGCATCAACTTAAGGACCCAAACCTAGGTCACATTATGCCTCTTTAATGAATAAGGTCAAAAGTGTGGGCCATTCCTCACTGCACAACTTCCATCTGAGGAGATGGATTAGTAACAAACATCCAGATACAGTCAAGATATGAGAAAAAAGAGTTGATAATTTAAAGTGTACAATAGTGATGAGGTTCTTTAGAAGGTGAAAGCATGGCTTTTCACCACATAAACACGTAAAACCCCCAAATGTTTAAAACACCCGAAATTCACACATACATATTATCCTTGCTTCTGAGGACTAAACACAAATGACCAGACCACTTTCCTGTGTGAACACTGTCTTTCATTATACCCTCATCCCCAGAGAAGGATTGCAGAATCACTGGGGCTTCCAGACCAAAGCAGCAGGAAAGGCCCACCTTCTTAAGCACCTAGCTTTATCATCAGTAAGGGAGTGATTAAACAGTACGTACTATTTTCACTGGATTCGTCGTATGCCTGTCATGGGAGAAAGAAAAACACTGTGAGGATCATGTACCGCTGGGGACTATTTTCTCAGGCCTTCTGTTCTCTTCTTCATTCGAGGACACCAGATGGGAAACAGTGCCTGAGTCAACGACCACAGAAAAAAAGTACAGTGCACCTGTGGCAAAGCGTGAGCACTTCATGGAAGCTCTCTCAAGCCCCTTTGATTTGGCCATTGTAAATTTTTTTTTTCTTGGAGATAACTGTTCTATTGAGGACACTTCTCATGTCCCTGCAGCCCGTAAGTAATCCTGTCCTTTTAGAATGCCCTCTTGAATCAGCTTTCAGGTGGTCATAGACTCTCATTTGTCATTTGCCCACCAAGTACCTTGTCTCAAACATCTAGCAGGTACATGCTCACATTTACAGATTGTAATTTTATCGAAAAAGAAGAAAAGCAACATTTCCATTTCTGAGGGGGGAAGGCCTTCTTACCTTGAGAATAGATCGGATTTCCGCACTGGGCCGCAATTTTGGAAGCTGCTGCAACCCACTTGTACTGGGAGCTAGGAGGACACAGAGTCACCATTAGTTATGGGTACTGTTGCTCAGGAGTGTCTCAGAGAGCTCTGCTCAATGTTATTTTGAGGTTAGAGAATATTTATGTGAGTGTTGAATAGTATAGACTGAGCATCTTCTGAGACATTTTCCTTGATAGATAAAAGAAGGCCAGTAAAAGAAGCTGGCAAGAAAGAGAAATAGAACCTTTGAGGGTCTAGCTCAAGGGAACTTAATGCATCAAATGGCCTATAAATTACATTCTTTGTTTTAAGAACAGGGTTCTGATTCTCCTGCCCTGCTTAAAGCTTTTCTAAATTCCCACTTCACCTAAATTACAAGGCCGTTTCAGCATCCATGCATTCATATATGCCTCTTGCCCTTAAGTAGTATAATATTAGAAATTTTACTTTTATTGCAATGAAATTTACATTGTTTTAGGTGGTTTTTAATCATTTGTCACTATATATGTTAGTAGCATTGATTACATCACGGGGTTGTGGACCCATCCCTGCTGGCTAGACTCAAAACATTTCTAGGCATAAATCTCTCTGCCTTCATCCTTTTTCTAGTCCTTGCAATTTCTTTTTTCCTGACTCTAGATAGAAAATTCTGGAATTGGGCTTTTGCAGAAATCTCATATGTGTGGAATCATGAATTGCCAATCTTCTGTGCAGGCCTGACATCATTAAGCCATACATTTTTTCAAGGTCTGTCCATGCTGTAAGCCTATTTAAAAGTATGAATACTCTTATGACAGAATACTATTCCACGAGGTGTATACATTCCATTTGATCCACTCATCCTTTGATGGACTTTGTGGTTCTTTCTGTCTGACTACTGGGAATAATACCATCAAGAACATTGGTGTATGATACACTACAGGTAATATGAGAAGTCATAATACTGTGAAACTCACAGAATGTCACAGCACAAGGGTGAATTTTCATGGAATGCATGGTCTTTTAATTAATAAAAATGAACTGAGATTTTTTCACTCATCGAAACACATATATCTCATAAATCTAAGATATATTGAATAGCGGAAAGTGGAGGGCAGGACGTTGCTACATTCTGTAATATCTAGTCACCTTTCATTTGAATATAAACTTGTTCTAAATAATGTCTATTTCTTTTTACACATCTGATACTCAGTATCAGGGATAGATCAATTCAGATAATGTTGCAAAATAAGCTAATGTGTGAACACCTACTAAAGTCCATGTTCACTAGTAAACATGTACCACATTGTGAGTTGTCAGAGCATCCTGAAGTCCACGGTGACAGCACCACAGATGGACTGAATGCACATGTATTTCCACCATTAAAATAAAAGAAATTCATCGTTTCGTGTTTTTACAAATGATAAGTCATTGAAAATGGGACACTGAAGACATTTTCTTGAAGTATCTTAGCTAGCATCATTTTCACAGTACCTTCATCTGAATCATAAGTATGGATGGTGACATTTTTTGAGAAATGCACACTTCCATCGCCCTCACTCACTGATTCTTCATGATCATCCTCCTTATGACAGCAACCTAGGAAATGCATGACAATACAGAAAACTGTAGATGTGGTGCTGTTAAGACCACAGGCAAATTAGCAATGATTTATTCACGGCTGCCCAGAAGAACTGCCTGAATCTAAAGTAGACTTAGGAAGATAGTGCAGTATGGTGTGCATGTAAAATACCCATGAGACAGGATTTCAGGGCAAATACCTTAATTTAATTGAGACATTATAGAAACACAGCAAAGCACAGTGACCATGTCTAGTCCCCTAGTTTCTAATGGCATTTAGAAGCTTCTTTTCCTGGGAAACTCTTGCAGACACCTTGGGGCCTCAGTGCCCTCTTCTCTGACAAGCAAAAGTTACCATGGCCTCCATATAACTATTAACTGACATGGATACAAGTAATTTAATAGAGGTAAAGCTTCAGAAAACTGAATAACCACTGCAAGCCATTGCTCCGTGTCTAATCATTATGTGACTGCAAATACAAGCTTATTCTTTGTTATTGGTTATATTCAGAGAGAGATCTTAGATGACTCCACAGCATCAGAAGGTGTAAGGTTACTTTTCATTGTTTCTATAGTGGTGATGCTATTTCACTGGGAGTATCTGTTGTCATCTGCCAGAGTCCCCACAATAACCCTATAGCCTGCGAGTTAAAGCAGGCTCTGGGACCCATACTTTACAGTGAAGATCACAGAAATTTAGAGAGATTAAGCAACTTGCCCAGAGTCACAAGAGTGACTAGTGAAGGGTTTTTGGTACAAACGTGTTTGGTGTCCGGAGGACAGAAGTCCAGAACCCCTCTGAAACCTGACTCCATTCTCTGCATGCCTGAAGCAAATGATCCCCTCACTATATCTCTGAAATTCTACTGCCCAGCTTCTTTGGGAGAGAGGAAATGCCCTGGAAGAGGAAACTGAGCCACTAGGAGTCCAAATTTGTCACACAGTTTCTGGCTCCTGCCTTTCTGTCTCTGACCCCACAGTTGACACTTCTCTCTAACCACAGCCCCTCGAGGAATAGGGACATCCCTACCTGTGGCCATTCTCCCACAGAGTCAGCCCACAGTCAGCTGTCTCACTCTGAAACTTCCCCTGGGTCATAAGTGGTCTGGGTGACTCCCAAGTCAACTCTGGACCAAGTGCCTGCTATACAGCAACATTAAAAATCTTAGCAACTCTGGATATGAATTTACTACCAATGACCCGAGGATGTGGTGCTTTAGGTATTCAATGATTGAAGTCTGAAAGCTCCACTGTTTGGTGATTATTGCTCAGAGTAAAAATATGAGCAGTTGAGCTAAGAGCTGGCTGACAGGGGACTCTGGCTGTTTCAGCACTGAGTGGGCACTTTCCCTGCCCAAGTCCATTTGCAACAAAATTCATAGTCCACTGCTACGTCCGTCAACTCACGATCATGTGGTGGCAGTAGACAGAGCCCCATGTCCTCTGAGAGGGGTCTCTCCTTAGGCATCCTGTGACCCCACACCAGGACTCTCGAGGAGAACCACCAAGCCCTCCTAATCAATGTCACCCAGTGTTCATTCCCCTTGGTTGAAGGATCTGTCCCATCTTGCAGTTCTCCCAAGCAGCACCCACATTCCCAGTGATCCTTTCCACATCCACGCATGGACAAGCCCCATAAAATCCCAGCTTCCCTCCTTTCTAAAATCTCTGCATTTAGACTGCTGGTGTTTGCCTCCTATTGTTACATACACATTCTGAGCAGTTGACCTGTGATTCCCCTTTCCTGTCATGTCTACTGGTAGGGTGGGATCATAACCACTGTGAATCCATCGAACAATTCTCCACATCTAAAGTAGTGTGGAAGAGCTCCCTCTTGATCTGTTCTCTGAACGAGTGGGGACAAAGCTTTCACTAGGGAATCTTACATTGTTCTAAATTTAGGAAAATCGTTAAGGCAGTCTACTTGAGAGAAGAATCAGAAACATCAGTTAAGTCACACTACAATCCTAAAAAGACACTTACAACCCTGAAATCAATTGGAGTGGTGGCAGTGATTTTACCAGATGAGGAACATATTTTCAGTAGGTTAACTAGTCCCTTTGAAGGAGCAGCATTCAGAATGTCAATATGAACATACCTCGACAACAAATGCAGTTTCCCATCTCGAGGGCTCGAGCAGTGAGTCTCTGAGAACTTCTTGCCTCCTCCCTCAGAACTCACAGAGTGACAGTTGCAACGGAATGCAAGAAACGCATCATCACATTACCATGATGATGGGTCATATCTCAGAACATTAAGAGTGAATGCACACTGCACAATCTGGGTCCAACTACTGTTTTTGAGACACGTGTGTATTTACATGGGCAAGAGTGGCAGTTAAGAGAATTAAAACGGAAAATGAGTTTTCTTCCAGAAAATGAACACCAGGACTTCAAATTCTTATTCTCTTTCTGAAAAACATGATATATGAGAGAAAATGACTTGCCATGCAAACAGAATTGATAGTAAAAATTTCAGGGTCAACATGTCAGATCTAACATTGACCATTGAAGCTGTTCCATTCTTACAGTATGATCTCCACCCATTTGTACTACTTCTGAGTCAACAGACCTTTCTACAACAAACAACTGAAAAAGTGTTCCACATCAATTCAAAATCAACATAGGTAGAAATCAGATTTCAAATGTGGTATTTTTCTCTAAGCATATAATTATGTTATAAAATTCTCTTTTTCTCTAAACCTATATTCTTTATTTAAATACTTACTTAAAACTATATGCTGAACTATTTCTCAGTCTCTGTGAATTCATTGAAAATTTTCATGTCATGTGTGTATTCCAGACTGGCTCTTCACTGGAAAATAAGAATAAAATATTACTATTATTTTAATAATGTTTTGAGCGATCATATATAATAGTGATTTTGTAAATAAAATTGTACATGAACCAAAACTCTAGACACAATTCAAAGTGTGTTCTGGCTCATATGTGAACCAGTCACATTCATTCTTATTGTGTTTTATTTTAGTTTTGTATCAAGTTTATTGAGGTAACATTGGTTAATACAACTGTATACTTTTCAGTTGAACATTATAATTTGACATCTATATATTTTATTGTGTGTTAACCACCCAAAGTCCAGTTTCTTTCCGCTACCACATATATGATCCCCTTTACCTACTTTACCTTCCCTCTAACCCCTGATCTTTGACTACCTTTGCCCTGTCAAACCACCCTCACCTCCTCTACCTACTACACTTTGGTAACCACTAGTCCATGGCCACTAGTCTATGGCCAGGAGTCTGTCTGTCTGTCCTGTTCATTTGTTGCTTTTAGGTTTATATCCCATATATAAGTGATGTCATGTGATTTTCAACGTTTTCTGTCTGGCTATTTTGCTTGGCATGATTATCTCGTGGTCCATCCATATTGCCACAAATGGCAGGATTTCATCTCTTCCTACGGCTTAGGAAAATATTTCATTGTATATATGTAGCCAATCATCTATCGTGGGACACTCTATTTGCTCCCATGCGTTGGCCACTGTGAATGGTACTGCTATGAACATCAGTACGCAAATAACTTTTTGGATAAGAATTTTCAAATCTTTGCAATAAATACCCAGTAGGGGGATGGCTGGATCATATGGTCGATCAATTCTCAGACTTTTGCAGAACTCCCATACTGTTTTCTATAGTGGCTATACCAATTTTCAGTGCCACCAGCACTGTATATGGGTTTCTTTTTTCCTGCATCCTCTCCAACCGTTGTAATTATCTGTCCTTTTGATTATAGCTATTCTAACAGGTGTGAGATGATGTCTCATTGTAGTTTTAATTTGCACTTCTCTAATAGCTAGGGATGTTGAGCATCTTTTCACATACTCATTGGCTACTTGTATGTTCTCTAGGGGGAAGTGTCTATTCAAGTCCTCTGCCCATGTTTTGAAAGGATAGCTAGCTTGCTTCTTGGTGTTGTTCCTGAGTCATACGAGTCCTCTGTATATTTTTGGATATTAGGCCTTTATTGGAGGCATAGCTTGCAAATATATTTTTCCATTCGCATGGTTTTCTATTTACTGTGTGATGGTTTCTCTTGCTGAGCAGAAGCTTTTTTGCTCAATCTAGTCCCATTTGTTTATTTTTGCTTTTGCTTCCCTTGCTTTTGAGCTCAAATCATAATATCCTCTTCAAGTCCAGGACCTTGAGTTTAGTTCCTTTGTTTCTCCTATGAATTTTATTGTTTCAGGTCTTATATTCAGACCCCAGTTTGGAGAACAGTATAAAGCAGAGGACTCCCTCTCTGCTTTCCCCTCCCTGTGTGTTCATGGTGAATGGAGAATCAATGCGGAAATATCAGAAAAGCCCATAGAGACATGTGAGGGTGTCAGTGCTATCTGGTGTTCCATATAAATCTCAAAAGACATGCAGAAAATTACTCATTCTTAAGTCCAGAGACCAAAGCTAAAAGGCCATTGAAGGAAGTTAAAAGCACACTGAGGTTTTCATATATGTTCTATAGCACCTTTCGAAATTTCTACAAGGGTATTTCTTACTGTTCCTTGTGTGTGTTTACATACATACATACATACATACATACATGCATGCATGCATGCATGCATACACAGATACACACACACATACATATATGTGTTTAGAACTGTCCATTCAAATTACTGGCCTGAAACATGTATTATTTTGCTGGCACTCGGGGTTGGCATTCTGACAAGGCACAGGGGGCTGGCACTTTTCTGCTCTGTGTTGTTGAATCTTAGCAGAGAAGTTCCACATGTGGAAGAATAGACTATCAGGCATTGGGATGCTCTGAAAGTGACTCAGTCCCATGTCTACAGCTAGACCTGGATGTGGCTGGAAGACACACATGAGACATGCCAATGTGGCCTGGGCACTCTCAGTTTATCCAGATATGGTACAGGGTAGCTGACAGCACACAGGGCAGTGACCTGAGTGATCAGGTGGATGCTCATGGCCATGTCAAGCAGAACCTTACATGGGACACAGTGTTGTTTCCAAGGCATCTGTCAGTTACAAGAAACTCTAGTGGCACCTCTGCTTTATGAGGAGGGGCCAAGACCACACTTTGACTTGGAAAAATTATCAAAGCAATTGCAAACATGTTTGACCCTTTTACATGCATAAATTAGTTTTAAAAATACTCACTAGCAGACGTAGTCCACCAAACAATGGGTACAGGAAATGGCTCCTTTTCCCCAGAGCCAAGGTACTAAAGAAGTGCAGTTGACTCCTGCCTCCACAACCATGACCTGTTTGACAAGTAAACACAAACACTTAGGAAACCTTACCAGAGAGTTTTGGAATGTCAAATACAGGCCTACACTGATGCAGACTCCACACTTCATATCAGGCCACTGAAGGCATTGAAGGAGGTGGCATGAACTAGAAGATCCATAAACCAGAAGATAGTCCCACATGAAGTAAGAAACTGGCGGTCCTGAATGGAACGGAAGTAGAATCAGTGAGTCATCCAGGGGAATTTTCAATAGTAGAGGCAGGAAAGAATGGAGACCAGTTGGAAGGACGGAGAGAGGATAGGGATGCAGAAGGGTACACAGGAATGAGAGAAAAGTAATGCAGGATGAAATTCTGCAATAGGTGCTCAGGGACCAAGGTCTGTGCTCTCTCTGCAGAGTACAGAGGTGGGGCCCAGCTGCTGTGGTGACAAAGGCACTGCCTGATTGCACATCAGAGCCAACAGCCACTCTGAAATGCTTTTGGCCTCTTGTGTTAGCACTGATCATACCCCTATGAACCCAGTGATTTCACACCGAGGAGGGTTTCCTGCAGATACACTGGCCCAGGAGATCAAGATCTCCTATCATTGCACCAAAACTGGAGTCATGAAGATGGAGAAACAGCCTACTGCCTGACAACAGGGAACTCAGGAAATTAATGACTATGTGATGATCTCTTAGATGTTGAGACTTGAAGAAAATGCTGTAGATATGCATATTAAAAGAACGCCCTGAGCTTTTGAATGTGCACTTGCTAATGGCAAGGTCTATGATACTCACATCACTGTGTTTGTCTAAAGAACAGTAAAAAGCAAATGACCTATAAGCCAAAAAAAATTAGAATCTCATCAACCTCCTTGTCATAATGGCTGGAAGAAGAAAATGGAGTACTAGAGTTAGGTAAAGAACAGTGACACTTGATTTTATATGCAATCATGTAACTCGTAGGGATAAATGTACTGACATCTACATCATCATGCACGATCTTTGATACTGCAGTTCCCACAACCCTCTTCCAGAGGAATAAAATTGAGGCATCACACACACACACACACACACACACACACACACACACACACACACACACAATTTCCAAGAAGACACTGACCTACGGACATGTGGAAAGAACTAAATTTGCAGTTTTTTTTTTTCTCAGTGTATACCGGGAGAGCTTTGCAGGAGAGAAGGGGTGACCTGATGGTGGTGACTGGGGTGAGTGTCCATAATAATTCATTGAGGCCTAACTTGTTCCAAGTCTGTTCCTATTCATGTGCTTTATTTTATATAAAATCTTTTAAAATGAAACCCATTGTAGTTAGGTTCTTTCATTCAAATATCTTCAGTAAGCATAAAATATACATTTAAATTAAATTCTAAATCTTTGTAACAGAGACACTACATACCCTTCCAGTAACTGAACTAAAGCGGGAGAGGAGTAGCAGTGAGGAGGGCCCTGTTCCTTGGCCTGATTGAAGCTTTTTGGCAACGTGTAAACTTCATGTCCTCTGAGACTCAAGGAGATTGTCCAGGTCTTGACCTGCACACGTGTTGACACCAGAGCTACAAGAGCAACACGGGTGCTGGCAGGCCTCTCCTGGCAATGAGACAGACAGAGGAGGGCTTCCTGGTGAGGGTGTGCAGGACCCAGAAGGCTCCTCACACCCTGGAGCCGTAACCACAGAACCTGGCTTCCCCAGAAATCAGCTGACAGAACACTGAATCCTGTTGCCATTCTTGGAAAGGGATCTTTTCTCAAAAAGGTTTGTCTACGAATGTCTTGCAGGACCAACTGAACTTGGGTGCTTGAATGGGAAGCATTCAGGGGACTTGTGTCCTGGACAGTGAGAGTGATGAAGAGGAAAGGGGGAACTTTGGAACTCCAGGATGAAAAGTCCGAGTCTATCTGCCCTGGTGCCTGTGAGACACAGGTCTGATGACACAGGTGGCAATGGTGACCCTTTCCCTCAACCTAACACTGAATGTGACCCATCATGAGACCAGCACAGTACAAATGGACAGAGGCCTGGAGTGTTTCCCTTCTCCTCTAATAATCATTATTTGTCCTAATATCCCAATGCTTTGCCTGTGCCTTGCATTTGGAAAACCATGATGTTGTGATAATAAGTAAAAAGTTTTATGGCTTAATGTATCCCAATACAAAAAGATTAAGGATACTGCTGTTTAAAATACTGTGACTCAACACAATTACATTATCTCATTTCTTGAAAACTTTAGAAGGAAAACATACGTAATTTTTAGTGCCACCCCTTACTATGTCTCAATAAAGCATTGCATTAAGTTTCCTCGTGTGTTGTTATGTGTTTATATATATATATATATATATATATATACATACACATGTGTGTATGTGTATGTATATACATACATATACTTACGTGTGTGTGTGTGTGTGTGTGTGTGACATTAGCTCCAGGTTCTTCACAGGGCTCCAGCGATGCTGAGAGTTCCCAGCTGGGACTGGACCCTGCTGTGTTCCTTACTTGATTCTGGGAGTACTAAGCTCTCACAGGATTGCAAAGCTGAGGAAGGTGAGCTGCTTGCTTGCTTGAGAAGGAACCCAACTATCTTCCACTTTTTATTCCCAGGAGGTCTGAGGTTGGGGAGGTCAGGACACTCTATCTCATCATAACAAGGGATGAGGGATTCGACACTAAACTTCCAGCTAATGGATGCTCCCTGTTGATCTAGAGGGCATGGGGAATACACTGCTGTGTCCTGCAGGGTGATATCGTAAGTACATCCTCGAGGCCCCTTCACAGAAAATACAATGTGCACTATAACCCTGAAGTTACTCACACCGTGGCCTTACTGGAACTGATAGCCCTCTCCTCCAGATTAAGGAGGCAGTGCAGGGATGGGTTCAGCAAACTTAGAAGCTTACACAACCTGAGTACCCTCTTTACGAAAGAAGATCTCATGACATTTTTCACTTGCCTTTGCTGATTTTCACCATTCTCTTAATTCCCTTGCATGTTCACACACAAGACAGGACACCCCAGGAAGCTACTCAGTTTTTTTTTAAATAAAGTGTCCCCTCCCACAAACAAATGTTAGGAAGCAATGAGGAACATATGCATGTCTTACTCTTTCAATCCCAAGCCTTCTGAGTCACAGTTTTTCTCCTGGTCCTTCTTCCACCTGAATGGTGTCCTCTGCTCCTTCTCCGGAAGCATCTCTTGTTATGTCCAGAGTTGCAAATCTAAGACCACCACGGAGCCAGCACCGATGCAAATACAAAAGGGTCTTTATTCAGTCTCGACCGTCACTGATGCAGCAGTGTTGGAATGAGAGCCCCGAACTCTGGGGGAGTGCATAGTTATATAGAGTAAATGTGGGAAAAGGAGAAATTCTATACTTGTCTCTACCTGATTGGTTGTATCTAGGGTGGTACAAGGCTGGGTAGGGGTCGATTAGCTGCATCTAGGGTGGCGTGAGGCGGGGTAGTGGGTCGAATGGCTGCATCTAGAGTGGTGTGAGGGTGGGTAGGGGTTGGACATATGTCCGCGGGTCTTCTTTTTTTCTTTTTTTTAACTAAGGGTCAGCAAGCAGTTACAGCAGCTGAAGAGGGCTGAAGGCATTAATTTTAAAATGGCAGCACTTTACTAAGGGAGGGTTTGGAGGAAAGCTAAGTCCTCCCTCTCTCATTCCCCCCTCTCTCTGGATCCTAAGGAAGGACCCAATCATGGGTCTAGAGAGGTCTCATGGGTGTGAGGAGATAATGGCTGATATTGTTGTCTTAGAACCATAAGCTGAATAGTATTAATTCTATCTTTAACAAAAGTTATCAATCTATTGAGTATGCATGGTCCAAAGGTAAGCAGAAGTAGCAGGATCATCAGGGGACTTATAAGGGTGGAGACTAAGGTTGTTAGCCATGGGGAATGGTTAAGTGTGGATTCAAACCATCCTTGTTGCTGTTCCCGTTCCTTTTTTCTTTTAGTTAAACCCTCTCGGACCTTGGTCATAGATTCTTTGACAATTCCCTAGTGGTCCTTAAAGAAACAGCATTCTTCTCCTAGGGCTGCACATAATCCTCCTTGTTGTAAGAAAATTAAATCTAAGCCTCTCCTGTTTTGGAGAACAACTTCAGATAAAGAGGTTAAGGATTCCTGAAGGTGGGAGATGGAGATTTCTATTCTTTCGATATCTAAGTCAATGGCTGCACTTAAGCTATTATAATGGGAACTCTGCACAGCCAGGGAGGCTATTCCTGTTCCTGCTCAGGCTAGTCCAATCCCAACTACAGGTCCAAGCGTTAAAGCAGAGAGGGGCTCTTTTTTAACCCGCCTGAATTCACCTGTGTACCGTTGATATACTTCTTCATCAGAGTGATATGAGATTCTAGGGAGAAGTTGAACTAAAATACAAAAACCTTGGGTTTTAATTAAGACTTGTCCATGAGTGCAGGGTGTGAGGCCTGTGGAGCAAGCCCACCATCCTTCCTGAGGGGGTATGTAGTAATCTGGACTAGGAAGACTAACAGTCCGGTTACATAGAGGCCAGTACTTAGAAGGGGGATTTCCTAGGCAAAGGCCTCGCCCAAAAACTGTCTGTAAAGTTAATACCCCAGTTTTTTTGTTCTTATCTACACTTGCAGGGATCTGAAGAGGTAGTATAATTACCTAAAAAGGCTATTGCCTCATAATAAGGAGGCTGCATGTTATAACAAAGCTAGCAGGATTGAGTTAAATTGGGCTATGTCGCATTCAGAAATCTGTAAGTTTTTAGCATAAGTTCCCAGAGTGAATGTGGTGGGGAGTTATAGTTAGGGAGTTCTTGGGTAAGGGGGATTTGAGGAACCCCCATTGGAATTGAGATTGAACGGGTCCTGAGAGTGGGTGGCAAGAATGAGTTTGGAGGAGTTGGACGTGTGGGTGGAAGTGTGAGCGCGTTTTTCAGAAATGTGTTTGGTCCAATTGCAATAGACCGGTCCTGGACAGTAAGCCTGAGTATGAAAATATTTCCTGGATCTTTAGCTGACATGCGAGTTTTATCATACAATCTAATACCCCATGTTTTTCCTTTTGTCCAGTCTGTGGATTGCCTGCCATCTGGAGTAAATTTGATAAGTAGAGGATTACAGGGATGGTTTCTATTGGTATAACAATTGCCAAATTGTTGTTTTCTTCAGATAGAGATTATATCATGAGTTTTAGCAGGGGTCCAGGTTACTGAACCCGTTGACACACAATCCCAGGATGGGCAATAAAATTGGGTGGGGTCCTAGCATTTCTTATCTCTATCATGACCTGGGCATACATAGAAGTGGTATGATCTTAATGTTATAGAATTATGCTCGACATCAGGGAGAAAGGTTTTTAAATCTACAGTAAGGTCGGGAACCATGTGTTAAGGGGGGGGGGCTATCTTTGAAGTTTGGGAAATAACGTCACCTGAGGAAATATCTATAACTTGCCAGTTAAGTTAAAAGGTTGGGGGGAGTTAGACTTAGTATCTTGAGGGAAACATAACATGAATAATATCACTGAAAGAGAAGTGTGCGGTGCAGTCTTAGCTTTAAGGGGTTGTCCTTGTCTTGTTGGCTTTTCCATCCTGGAATGTAATCTTTGAGTATGGCAGAGGGGTCAGCAGGTCGGTCGAGGGTGTAGTGGACGCAGGGGGTGACTTCGTCAACCTTGAGTGCGGTGGGGGTTTCAGGATCACGATGTAATGTCCCTTCCAGCGTGGCTGAAATGTTTCTTGTTGGTGTCTCCGCACATAGACCCAATCGCCTGGGTGGTAGCGGTGAGGTTCCGGAGGGGGTCCAGTCTCATAGAGGGCCTGTAGCTTAGGCCAGACCTGCTCATGGGTCCGTGTAACATTTGGAGGGAGAGAAGTTGTTGATCATCAAACTCAGCAAGCACCTTGGGTTTAAGGTTGGGAATGATGGGTGGGGGGGGGTAGTAAACATAATCTCAAAAGGAGTAAGTCCCATTTTGTATGGGGAGTTACACACCCTATAAAGGGCGAAGGAGAGGAGAGTCACCCAGTCCCCGCCAGTCTCTAAGGCTAATTTGGTTAAGGTCTCTTTTAGGGTTCTGTTCATTCTTTCTACCTGCCCAGAACTCTGGGGCCTGTACGTACAATGTAATTTCCAATCGGCGGCCCCAAGAACTTGTGCTATCCCATGTTACCTTGGAAACGAATCCTGGTCCATTGTCTGAGCCTATCTTAACAGGGAAACCATACCTTGGCAGGATGTCTTCTAGCAGCTTCTTGACCACTGTCTGTGCTGTCTCATGTTTGGTGGGAAATGCCTCGGTCCAACCTGAAAAAGTGTCTACAAACACTAGGAAATACCTGTACCCGTATTTTCCTGGCTTCACCTCTGTGAAGTCTACTTACCGTAGGTGCCTGGCCTGTTTCCACGAAATCTGGCCCCAGGGTTGGGCACATGGGCAGTAGCATTTGTCAGTTGGCAAGCCTTGCAGCTTGCCACAATTTGCTCCATTTTGGATCGAGAGTCCTTGATAGTGATGCAAGCATGCCGCACCAAGTCTGCCATTTTTCTTGTTCCCATGTGTGTAGCACGATGCATTTTAGTTAGGACACGTCATCCCAGTTCTTCTGGTAAGATGATGCTGCAGTCAGCGGCTCTCTACCAGCTGCCTAAGCATTGAGTCATTGACAAATGCTCAATCCATTTTATATCTTCGTCAGTGTAGGAGGGGGTGCCTGACAGGTTGGGGACACCTGGGTCTGGCAATGTGGTCATTAGTGCATGGTCCACAGAAAGGGCTGCCTGTCTGGCACATTGGTCAGCTAATTTATTTCTTCTGGCAACCGGGGTGTCAGATTTTTGGTAGCCTGGGCAGTGAATTATTGTCAACGCTTTGGGTAGCCATAGGGCCCGTAGGAGGTCGAGAATTTCCTCCGTATTTTTGATGGTTTTTCCTTTGGCAGTCAATAACCCCCTCTCTATATAGATGGCCCCATAAATGTGGGCAGGGGCAAAGGCGTACCTACTGTCTGTATAGACATTAAGGCGTTTATCTTTGGCCATGGTCAATGCTTTGGTTAGTGGGCTCAGATCTGCCCTCTGGGCTGAAGTCCCCGGAGCCAGTGGCTCTGACCATATAGTCTCAGTCTCAGTTGTTACAGCCGCCCCCGCATACCTTATGCCGTTTTGCATGAAGCTGCTTCTGTCGGTGTACCAGGTGGCATCTGCTTCTGCCAGCGGCTGATCTTGCGGGTCGGTTCTAACTCCGTGAACGTGGGCCAGGATTTCCCCACAGTCATGGAGTGGTATTTCCTAGTCCGGGTCGGGTAGGAGGGTGGCTGGATTTAGTGAGGTGGGTGTCTGGAACAGAATTCTGGCAGGGTTTAAGAGCAGCCCCTGGTAATGTGTCAAATGGGCATCACTTTTCCATCTGTCTGGTGGCTGTTTGAGTACCCCTTCAATGGCATGTGGGGTGGTGACATTTAGTTCGTGTCCCCAAGTTAATGTGTCTGCTTCTCTGACCATGGTTGCTACTGCAGCGATGATTCGCAGACAGGGGGGCCACCCAATGGCGACATTGTCCAGCAGCTTGGCGAAATAAGCTATGGGCCTTTTCCATGGACCAATATACTGTATAAGCACTCCTTTTGCAATTCCCTTGTTTTCGTCTACGTATAGGTAGAAGGGTTTGGTTAAATCAGGGAGCCCCAGTGCAGGTGCGGAAAGCAAGGCCTGCTTAAGACTATTGAAGGAGTTTTCCCTGGTTTCCATCCATGTAAACCCCTG
Organism: Cynopterus sphinx; assembly: GCA_030015415.1. Lineage (NCBI taxonomy): Eukaryota > Metazoa > Chordata > Mammalia > Chiroptera > Pteropodidae > Cynopterus > Cynopterus sphinx. The sequence continues at coordinate 28,292,687 of CM057390.1, forward strand.
TTTTTCTTTGGTGGCCTCATAAAGGGATTTAGTTATTTACGCAAAACCCGGGATCCACAATTGGCAGTATCCTGCAGATCCTAGGAACTCACGCACTTGGCAGACATTTTGAGGGTGCGGTGTTCTCAAGACAGTTTCCTTTCTTGCCTCTGTGAGCCATTTCTGACCCCCTCTTAATTTATAGCCCAAATAGCTTACCTCCGTTTTGCAGATTTGGGCCTTTTTGGCTGAGGCTCGGTAGCCTAGGGCTACTAATGTATAAAGCAAGTCCTTGGTGGCCTGTAGGCATGTCTCCTGATCTTCAGTGGCTACTAGAATATCATCTACATACTGCAAAAAAGTTAATTCTGGGTGATTAGATCAGAACTCACTTAGATCTTCATGTAGGGCTTCATTGAAAATATTGGGTGAGTTCTTGAATCCTTGAGGGAGTCTGGTCCAGGTGAGCTGGCCATTAATTCCTTTCTCCGGGTCTACCCACTCGAAAACGAAGATGTTTTGGCTCTTAGGTGCGAGAGGCAAGCTGGAGAAAGCATCTTTTAAATCTAGGACTGTATACCAGGTTCAGGTAGGGGGCAATGAGCTGAGGAGGGTGTACGGATTTGGGATTGTTGGGTGTACATCCGTCACCCACTTGTTTAACTCATGCAAATCTTGGACTGGCTGACAGTCAGTTGAATTTGGTTTTCGGACTGGCAATAGGGGAGTATTTCATGCCGACTGGCAGGGTTTTAACATGCCTAATTCGAGCAGTCTCCTGATGTGGGGAGTGATCCAAACTTTTGCCTCAAGTGGCATCGGGTATTGTCGGACCCTGACTGGATCTGCACCTGGTTTTAATTCTATGAATAGTGCCGGCCTATGTTGAGCCAGGCCCACTCCCCCTGTTTCAGCCCAGGCCTGAGGAATTGTCTGCAGCCAATATTCTAGGTTGGGCATTGGTGATGAGGGTGCCTGGTGCAGGTGGTATTCATTTTCGAGGTTTATAGTAAGCACCTTTATTGGATGTCTCTCTTTGTTTAGAATTTTTGTCCCTTTTGGGTGGAAGCTGATTTGTGCCCCTAACTTAGTGAGCAATTCTTGGCCTAATAAGGAGTAGGGGCATTCTTGGATGACCATGAACAAGTGAGACACCCAGCCCACGCTGAGGTCCACTGTTCTCAAGTAGTCCATGAACATTGTTTCATCCCTGTAGCTCCCTGTACCCATGAGGTCTTATCTGCCAATTTTCCTTGGGGTTGTAATAAGACGGAGTGCTGAGCTCTGGTATTCACAAGGGAATTTAGAGGTTGCCCCTCCACTTTTAAAGTTACCCCGGGCTCAGAGAGGGGTGCCGAAACCCGTTGCCCCTAGTCATCAATGTCCTCGGTGCCCAGGATAGTAATGGGGTCTTTTTAGGTTTCTTGTTAGGACAATCTCTGACCCAGTAACCCTCTCTTTGCAGAATGCACATTGGTTCTTGTTTAACTTAGGGCGGTTCCCTCGGGTGGAGTCTTCCTTACCTTGTCCAGTGGCCATTTTCTTAAGATGTCTCCATCGTTCCTGTGGGCTATCTGCAGTCGTAGCCAGCAGTATCTTAGCCAAGTTTTAAGTTTGGCGGTCGTTTATTCTTGCCTGTTGTTCCCCTGGGCTCTCCCGGTTTTTAAACACTCTTTCTGCCACAACTACCAGATCCTGTAAGCTCTATTCTCCTAATCTTTCTACTTTTTGCAATTTTCTTTTTATATCGGGAGCAGCTTGGTTAACAAAAGCCATAACTATAGCGGCTTTACTTTCTAGAGCTTCAGGATCCGTGGGGGTGTACTGTCTGAATGCCTCCATGATCCTCTCTAGGAATGCTGCTGGACTTTCATCCCTACCTTGTTGAATATTATACACCTTAGCCAAATTAGTGGGCTTTCGTGCAGCCACCCTGAGACCAGCCAACAGAGTCTGGCGGTAAACCTGGAGTCTCTCCTTACCTTCTGCTGAATTTTAGTCCCAGTTTGGATGAGAGAGAGGAAACGTGGCATTTATGAGATCTGGATTCTGGGTGGGCTGTCTGTCATCTCCCAAGACTGACTTTCGGGCTTCCACCTGGATCCTTTCTCTCTCCTCAGTGGTAAAGAGGACCTGTAACAGCTGTTGACAATCATCCCAAGTGGGCTGATGGGTAAAAAGAACAGTATCTAAAAGGCTAATAAGATCTTTGGGCTTTCCTGAAAATTTAGCATTCTGAGTTCTCCAGTTATAGAGGTCACTAGTGGAGAACGGCCAATAATGCATTGGCTGTCCTCCTGCCTCTTCCCGGGGCCCCACGGCATGCAAGGGGAGGACAGTTGAGTCAGCAGGCCCTTGGTTGGGGGCTGCTCGATTGACCGGGCCCGTGTCCCTGCCACAGGTCCGCGCACAGGCATACTTTCTTCTGCAACAGGAGCTGGTTCCTCCGCATCAGGTTTGGCTAGTTCTGCCAGTGAAGCTGTTGGAGGAAGCTGATAGGGTGGTGGAAAAATTAATTCCTCTGAGACGGTGTCCTGCAAGACCGGGTAGAGGGAGGGTTTGGGCACTTTAGGTTCCGAGTCTCTCTGAGACTTTAGAACTGGATCCTGTAGAGCCAAGATTTTGGGTGCGGGACATGCCCTGGGTGGAAGGAAAGGTTTAAGCCATGGGGGAGAGTTTTCAATCAGGTCCTGCCAGACCAAGACATAGGGAATTTTGTCTGGATGGCCATGGGTCCGCTTTTTGAAAATGACATCTTTAACCTGTAAAAGAGTGGTTAGATCAAATGTTCCCTCTGGCGGCCAGCCCACATTAAAGGATGGCCACTCGGAGGTGCAGAAAATTTGAAATTTTCCCTTCCTGATGTCCGTGCTCAAATTGCGAGCTCTCTCCCCAATGTCTGAAAAATGGTCAGTCATGAGAGATAGAGGGCTCGTCTGCATCTGTCCCATCTCCTCTGTCAACACTAAGACCAAGACAATCACGACAAACAACAAACAGACGCCTGCAGAGAAAAACGCCGCGGCCGCGGAGACAAAGCCGAAAGTAGTTGACGGTTTGCCTGACTGCAGCTGCAGCCGATTTCCCTCGCAGATGAGGATTTCGTCTCAGGGTGGGGGCAAGACCCCAGGTCGGCGACCTGCCAGCGTGTCCGCCTAAGTCAATGCCGACCTCGATACAGTTTGGAGCTCCTACAGGTTTATACAGATTGGAACTTCCCGTTCCTACAGATTACAGGCTTGTTAGCGATAAAAGACAATGAAATGAAACACAGATAGATAGACAGAAAGTTGAGTGCACTCACCAGTGGCACCGGAGCCTCCGGGTTGGAGATCCCTGGGGGTCTCTGGGATCCCGTAGGAGCCCCCCAAAAGTTATGCCCAGAGTTGCAAATCCCAGAAGACCACCAAGGAGCCAACACCAATGCAAATACAAAAGGGTCTTTATTCAGACTCGAGTCTGGACTCTCGACCGTCACTGATGCAGCAGTGTTGGAATGAGAGCCCCGAACTCTGGGGGAGTGCATAGTTATATAGAGTAAATGTGGGAAAAGGAGAAATTCTATACTTGTCTCTACCTGATTGGTTGTATCTAGGGTAGTACAAGGCTGGGTAGGGGTCGATTAGCTGCATCTAGGGAGGTGTGAGGCTGTGTAGGGGCTGGACATATGTCCATGGGTCTTCTTTTTTTCTTTTTTTCAGCTAAGGGTCAGCAAGCGGTTATAGCAGCTTAAGCGGGCTGAAGGTATTAATTTTAAAATGGCAGCACTTATACTAAGGGAGGGTTTGGAGGAAAGCTAAGTCCTGAAGAAAAACTAAGTCCCTTTCACCCCTCATTTAGAAAACTGCAGTGAAGAGAAAAACTGTGCATGGCCAGAGTCATTCACAGTAGGAAAGCACCCATGTGGGGGTTGTCCATAGCAGAACCAGACCTCACAGGGACCCTCCAGCATGTTGGGCACAGCCCTTCTGACCCCCAGCCCAGTTTTCTGCCTGGCCCACTCAGGGTGGCTCAACTCAATGCAAAGGCAGTCAGGAGCCAGGGAGATGCTCTGAGAGAAGACATGAAGAATTGGAGGGAGATATTACAGATGAGGACAATTCTAGACCTCAAGTATAAAGAGAAGACCAGGCCTCTTCACATGAGAATCAAAAAAGAGAGAGGGAGGGGCTGGGGAAGAGTAAAAAAAAATTGATGGATAAGAAAAAAAAAATTAAAGAGGAAATAACTTACATGTAGATGTTGCTTTCAGTGCAGGAGTCTTCAAAATTCACAAAACGTTCCTTAAGTTACATTGGCAGTAATAATGTTGGGGTGGCCACCGGAATGGAAAGTGGAGTGTTAAGAGTCAAGGTAAGAACTCTGTGTGCTGCTCCCAGCAGCATAAACAAAGCCTATGCTCCTCCCCAGGGCCTCAAGCAATTCACCTCTGCAATGAAGAGAAGCTCTCAGGTCTGTGGGACCCCTGTCAGCCTTTGACTTCTGTAAGTGATAACAGAAAGCCATGCCTGTGTCACCTTTTTCCTCTAAGAAGTCAGTCATGGTTCCAGTGACACACTGTGTAGGACATTGGCTTATTTCCCTCAGGACTTCTCTTCCTCTTCTCTTTTTCTAATTAGAGTCCGTTTCCTAACTCCTTCTCCAAATACACGGTTCTTCAATATGGGACCATTAAAACGATGATCATGGGTTTATCGACACCATCACTAATCAATCAGTGGATCAAGGAATCAACCTATTGAGACCCAAAGAGTACCTATCATGAGTCTGTGTTGTGCTGGGTTCTGTGGGAGAAAGTGACAATCAACTCCACATAACAAGTGACTGTCCTGTGCCTAGTATGACCTTAATTGGGCAATATGTAATTTCTGCCACAGACCCATAAATCTTTCAGCCCCTTAGAGAGGATCAAAATAAAATCTAAGGTAAGGTCACTGTCTCAAATTTTCTATCTCTGTAGGTAAAGTCACGGGGTTTATACAGCACGTGTGGCCACATAAATCACATAAATACAGTCACTGCCAAGGTTGGCCAGGTGTTCTGGAATACTTGAAAGGGCAGGAACACTGGGCCAGCCTCAGACAAGTTTACAGGGTGGTAATTTTGGGGGAATGGGGGTGGGGCAGCTCTACTGATGGTTGTGGTGTGTTGTCAGGGGAGCAGTGACCCCCAAAGCTCAGAGGTCCTTTCCCAATCAGGTCAGTCCCAGGAGACCAGGTCCCTGAGGCCATGGGAATGAACATGTGAGGTAGGTGCGCAGCCCCTTCACACAGTCCTCTAGAACTACATACAGCCTTCAAGGTCTTGGGGGGCAAATTAATACAGGCCTCTCTCAGATGGAAGCAAGTGCAGGTTTTATTCTGAGTCCCAGGATTTGGGATTTGCGTGAGGAGTAGAGGCAAGAATTGAGGTTCAAAGTGCTTCCCACCTTGTCTCTCCAGAACGAGATGGGAACATGTGCAGGAACCTGAGAGGAAACACTCTCTATGGTGCAACCACTGCGAGTGTCCTTTATACCAAGGAACATACACTCATCCTCAGAGTGATGGTTTGATTGAGAACTGGAACAAACAAAGAAAGCTTTGGTTATTTCAAAAGGCTGGAGGTGTAGGCATGATGGGCTTGCTTATAAGCCTTCACAAGTGCTTGACAAACCCACTTAAGGGCCCACCACCCAGATAAACTCCCCTGGCTCCTCTGGTGGATGTGTGGGTGAGGGGCTGGGAGAAGGGTCTGGTATGACTCTGCCATTCTTTCCAATGTAGGAAAATGACAGTATGAATATATAGTTTTCATTCTTCCCCATGTCACTACAACATTTATTTTTTCCTACCTGAGACTGTATTCTCAGGATTGGGCTGCAAGTACAATAGTCAGGGGCACACATGCTTTCTAGGCAAGAAACTGTAACTGCACTTTTATACTTTCCTGTTAGAATTTTGTGGGCCTCGACTGAGTGGATTGTGCATTTACTCCATTTGGCAAACACGGTGATATCCATGGTACACTCATACCGCCTAGTGGTAGACGTTGCCTATTAGCCTGTGAAAGGAGAGACATGAGGGCATAAGAGCTGAGGGTGAAGCAAAGAATCCACAGGTTATGCAAAGAGGAAATCCAATATTCTTCACTAAAGGCTTTCATAAATGGGCTTCTGTGACCTACAGGAGTCTATTAGGGGAAGAATGTCTCCTGTTTCTTCCTCTCCATCCTCAGGGCTTACCCAGCACCAGGCATACAGTACTTGCTCAGGTTGCTGAAGAAACTGGACCTCATCTTGGGGACTGTTGAGCTATAGCCCCAGAGAGTCAGACCAGGCTCCCACAATAACATCTTAAACTCACAGGCAAGACCTCCTTCCTGTGGAGGTGGCTCCACCATGGGATTACATGGTGTTGTTAAATACACTTCCTGGTCCATTCATCTCTACCTCGTGCCAAAGAAACAAAGTTACAAAGCTCCTACCACCTGATTCTGCTTCACAATATATAACTATTACAGGAATGCTCAGTGGAGATGTTCTGACCCCATTTTATTGAATATCACATGTTAGTGGATGAATGTTGAAGAAATGGTTCTTTGACTCCCTGCCTGCATATTTGTGCCAGTAATCTATTGCTTATAACAAACCATCCCAAAGTGTAGTGTCTTAGTACAGCAGCAGTTCACCCTACCGGGCATTAGTCTCGGCTAGTGGGGTCCCTTTATTATCTGAGGTCAGCTGGCCCGTAAGCTCTTGGGCTAGGATGGCTCTCTCATTTCTAGGAGTGGGCTGTGGTGATGAGGTATGACTGGGCCCTGGGACTGTAATTATCCAGTAGGCCAGCCTGGGCTTATTCACATGGCAGTTGGGACCTGAGTGTAAAGAGAGAGCAAGCTCCACAAACAAGTACTTTTCACACTCATGAGCGTACATTTCTATATGCTTCACGTTAACTAACATCCTAGTGGCCAAAGCAAGTCATATGACCAAGGCTGAATCAGGGCAACACCACAGGCCATGGCTAGATGAAAGAAAGAAGTGGTGGCCATTTTTGCAATCTCTCACAGTATGCCCCCATAGAGTTCTTAAAATGACCAAAAGAGAGGTGACTAAATACCTTCTGAGTAGCAATGTAATTAAAAGTAATGATCTGCATATAGAGGGAATCAAAGCATGTTAATGAACAATTGTCATTTTTATTCCTTAGCTTCAGAGTTGAAATAATCCTCTGAGGTCATACCGCCACATAGTGGCAGAGTTAGAGTGTGCACCCAGGCTGTCTGAGTCTGAAGGTCATGCTCACAGCTGCTGTCCTCTGATGGCTTGCCAGCACGTGTCTTTTAGTTCCATCATAAACAAGGACTTATGGAATATTTAATTCAGATCACAAGTACTGTTTCTCCCATCTAGCCCTTCTCCGCATTGTTCTGAGACAAGAGGACAGTCACGCCTCATTTGTAAAAGCCAGGTTACTGTCCTGTTTCAAATCTATAGCACACGGTCAGGCAGTCAAGCCCAGGCACAAAGAAGAAACCACAGATACTTTGTTTAAATCCACTATCCACCCACACTGGGAAAGACCACGTTTAGAGTATCCATTTCCACCTTCTTTAGGCTGTAATGAGGCATTACAACCCACTTCTGGCAGGGGTTGCTAGACAGCTTTTGGTGATTTCAGAGAACCCCATGTAGGAACTCAGGCTTCCACCACTGCTGGATACTCAAGAAGTCAGTCCTTTACTCCTTATTGTCAGTCGAGTTTGTGGAGAATGGACTTCCATCCTCCACCCAGCAGTAATGAGGAGGTCCAAACTCTCCCCAGTGGGGTGGGGACAGGGCAGACATTCAGTACCACCTAGTAGCAATGAGGACACGCTTCCTACCAATAGTTTCAGTAGAGGTCATGAGGAAGCACTAACGAGGCACTCATAATGACTCCTTGAGCAGCATCAGCAATTCCAGCTCATGGTTCTTTGAGGTTAATAAAATTGACAAACTCCTAGCTAGACTCACTAAAGAAAAAAGAGAAGGGTCACAAATATAAAGAATCAGGGATGAAAGCGGGAAATTATGACAGACACCACAGATATACAAAGGATCTTACAAGAATACTATAAAAAATATATAACACCACATTTAATAACCTAGAAGAAATGGACCAGTAAGTAAAAAATACAACCTTCCTAGATTGAATCTAGATGAAATGGAAAATCTAAAGAGACCATTCAGTGGTATGGAAATTTTAAAAAATCATCAAAAACCTACCAAAAGTAGAAGCCCAGGACCAGATGGCTTCACCAGTCAATTCTACCAAACATTCAAAGAAGATATAATACCTATTCTCCTCAAACACTTCCAAAAACTCAAATAGCAGGCAATCTCACCCAACTCATTTTATGAGGCCAAAATTACGTTCATACTAAAACTAGTAAAGATAAAGCAAAAAAAGAAAACTACAGACCAATATACCTCTTGAATACAGAGGCAAAAGTCCTAAATAAGTTACTAGCAAACTGAATACATCAACATATTCAATATGTTATAGACCATGATCAAGTGGACTTCATCCCAGAGGTATATAGGGATGTTTCGACATATGCTCGTGAAGTACTCTGATACACAATATCAACAAATTAAAAAGTAAGAAACATATGATCATATCAAGAGATGCAGAAAAAGCCTTTGACAAGATGCAGCATCCATTTATAATCAAAACACTTCACAAAATTGGAACAGAAAAAAAAGTACCTTACACAATAAAGGTCATCTATGAGAAACATTCAGCCAACATTAAAGTTAATGATGAAAAACTAAAAACTTTGACTTTAAGACCAGCAACAAGGCAAGGCTTTCCACTATAGCCACTCTTATTCAATATAACATTGGAGGTCCTAGTGACAACAATCAGATAAGAAAAAGATATAAAAAAGCATATAAGTAGGAAATGAAGAAGTCAAACTGTCACTATTTCCAGATGACATGATTCTCTATATAGAAACCCCTAAAGACTCCACAAGAACACTACTAGAAACAAAAGCAAATACAGTAAACTTTCTGGGTACAAAGTCAATGTTCAAAAATCCATAGAGTGCCTATATTCTAATAATGAAGTATCAGAAAAACAGATGGAAAAAAATAATTCCTTTTGGAATTGCAATAAAAAAAAACAAAATACCTAGGAATCAATCTAAGAAAACATCTAAAGGACTTAAATATTGAAAACTATAAGACCGTTTTAAAAGAAACCGAAGAAGATACAAAGAAAGGAAAGATATGCCGTATTCTTGGATTGAAAGAATCAACATAGTTAAAATGACCATATTACCTAAAGCACGATACAGATTTAATGCAATCTCCATTACAACTCACTGGCATTTTTTTAAAGAAATAGAACAAAAAATCATCAGATTTGTATGGAAGCCAAAAAGACCCCGGATTGTAAGAGCCATCCTGATGAAAAAGAATGAGGCTGGAGGCAACACTCTGCCCAACTTCACATTATACTACAAAGTGACAGTAATCAATATAGCATGGTATTGGCAGAAAAACAGATACACGGACCAATGGAACCAAATCAAGAGTCTAGCAGAAAATTTTGTTAAAATAATTTTTAACAAAAAAAAGCATAAAACCTGCAGTGGAGATACGAAAGCCTCTTCGATAAATGGTACTGGGAAAACTGGAAAGCCACGTGCAAGGGAATGAAACTAGACTGTTATCTATAACCGCACACCAAAATTAACTCAAAATGGATTAAGGACCTGGAATAAGACCTGAAACAATAAAATGTGTAGGAAAAAAAAAAATAGGAACTGAACTCAAGATCCTTGGACTTAAAGAGGATTTTAAAAATATGACCTCAAAGGCAAGGGAAGTAAAAGTAAAAACAAATGAATGGGACTACATCAAACTAAAAAGCTTCTGCTCAGCAAAAGAGACCATTAACAAGGTCAAGAGACAAGCTTCTGAATAGGAAAATATGTTTGCAACATATGTCTCTGATATGGTCCTAATATCCAAAATGTACAAAAAACAAATACAATTCAACAATGATGACAACAACAACAAACAAACAAACAAACAAACAAATCAATAAATAGGCAGAGGACCTCAACAGTTACTTCTTCCTAGAAGACATACAAATGGTCAACACATATATTAAAAAAATGCTCAACATTGCTAGCTATTAGAAATAATTAAATCAAAGCCTGTTAGTGTAGCTATAATCAACAGGACAAATAATAAAGAAATGTTGAAGAGGATGCAGAGAAAACGGAACCATCGTACACTACTGGTAGGACTGCGAATTGGTACAGCCACTATGGAAAACAGTATGGAGGTTCCTCCAATAACTAAGAATTGATCCTCCATATGATCCAGCAATCCCACTACAGGATATTTGCACAAAATACCTGAAAACCCATATCCGAAAGATATTTCCACACTGATGTTAATAGCAGTATTATTCACAGTGCCCAGGATTTGCTAGCAACCGAACTGTCCTATGATAGGTGATTGGCTAAAGAACTGGATACGTATACACAATGGAATGTTACTCAGCCATAGGAAGAGGTGAAATACTGCCATTTGCAGAAATGAGGATGGACCTCCAGATAATCATTCTAAGAAAAATAAGCCAGGCAGAAAAAGTTAAAAATCACATACCACTTATATTGGGATGGATATAAACCAAAATACAACAAATGAATAGGACAAGAAACAAAGACTCATGGGCATGGACTAAACACTAGTGGTTACCACAGGGTAAAGGGGAGTATGGATGGGGGAGTTAGGCAGGGTAAAAGCAGTCAAATATGTGGTGACAGAAAGAAATCTAATGATGGAAGGTAAACACCCAGTGTAAATATATATATGCCTTACTGTTAAAGTGTACAGCTGAAACTTATTGGGTTTTGTTGACCAATGTCATCATAAATAAATTAAATTAATAATAATAATAAAGAAACTCCAGCTTAAATTGAACCTAAAAAATAAGACCCAGAGTCTCATATTAATACAGAAATGTCCAGATTTCTATCTGTGGCCTTCTTTTGGCCTTCAGAGTTAGGTAGAGGAGGCGGAGGCTGGACATAACACCTGGCTCAGTAGCTGGGACTTGAATGACATTGGCATGGCCTCTCAGGTACCTGACCCTTGGTGATCAGCAGGCACCAGGAGAGTGTATCATGATAGGTGATATTTGTGAACACTGGATGGGAACACACATTAGTAAAAAGAGCAGGTACACACCTTTTGACAAATCTGGAATATCTTTGTACTGATTACAACCTAAAGGTACATTAAAGCCTAAAATCTTTAATAGATATGTGCCTGGGAAATATTGCTGCACACAGTATTGAATTTTTTAAATTTAACAGTGTTTTCAATTAGAAGTTTCATTTAATTGTTTTGGGCATCCAACATAGTCATTAGACATTGATGTAACTTATGCTGTCCGAAGGAGAGGTATTGATGGGACTATGGTGGGACACATACAATGAAAAAAGACTAAGAACTATGTGCAGAGTCATGCCACTGCAAAGTGAACATGAAGAGGACCCCCAAGATGGATTCAGACAAGGCAGGTGCACTGGAATACTGCTTTGAGCACTCGCTCAATAATGTGGTGCTCCAAAGAATTCCAGAAGGGTGGTCTGTTTTGAGACTACTGGCAAGCCTTGGACTGTGTCCGTCATGAAAACCTATAGGTTGCTCTGGAACAACTGGGTGTGCCTCAGCACTCAGTGGTCCTGATGCATGACCTGTGTTGTAGAAAGGTAGCCACTGTCAGGATACAACATGGAGACACGAGATCATTTCCTATAGGCAGACATGTCAGACATGGGTGCATTCTATCTGCCTATTTGTCCGTCTGTATGCAGAACGGATCCTACAAATGAGTGGACTAGACTAAGAGGAAGGTGTCAAAATTGGTGACAGATAGAGAAATATCTTAACATGCAGATGACTCCATCTTACTAGGAGAATGTAGCAGTAACTGGACAAAATTTCTATGAAATTACAAGAATAGTGGGCAAAACCAAAGTAGCATTTGAATATCAAGATAATAAAATCATGACTACAAGAGAAATATACAACTTTCACATGGACAATGAAGATACTGAAATGGCTCAAGGTGTCATTGACCTTGTTTCTGTTATCAGTTCAATTGGAGACTGCAGCCAAAAATCAAGAGAAAGCTGAGCCTTGGAAGAGTGGCAGTGGAAGGATTAGGAAAGATCACCACAAACAAGGATGTGTCATTAGAGACCAATGTCAACCGTACAATCTTATCCCCAACCACTCTCTTCTGATATGAAAGCTGGCCTTTGAAAATGGCTGTGAGAAAAAAGGAAATGATTCATTTCTAATATATCACTGGTGGAAAGCTCTATAGATACCCAGGATTGACAGACAGACAAACGAGTGGGTTCTAGGGCAAATGGAACTTGAAACAGTGATGGAGGCAGAAATGACAAAGCTGAAGCGATTCTACTTCAGACACATCATGGAAAGTCAGAGTTCTATGGGAAAAAAATAATACTGAAGAAAATAATAGGCAGAAGGAAAAGAGGAATCTACAATATGGATTGACTCTATCAAAAGAGCTACTCATACAAGTCAACAGGAGCTAGGCAGGACTGTTGGGGACAAGACACTATATTCAGCATTCATTCAGAGAGTCACCAGGTATTGGTGAGAGTCAATGCATACCTCACATACCTACACACACACACACACACACACACACACACACACACAGAGACACACACACACACCCATCTTGATGGTTTATGTACTGTGTTATATAATTTTTCAAAATTAGGTGATAGTCTTATTGAAAATGATACTAGGTATTAGGTATATCATAGATCAGATATAGAAAAATTCAGAAATGAAAAGTTAGAACTCAGAAAAACAAAATTTAAAAATCACTTCAGAAACAAAATAGAAACTAGAAGAAACATGATGACAATCATGCATAGAATTTTAAAAATGAGATCACTATTGCAAAAAAAATTCAGCAAAGATATTATAAAATAGTTGGTCACAAAGACCTGAAGTTGAAGAGAATCAATAAGAAGATATCTGATATCTAACAATTTGAGTGCCTGAAAAACAAAAATAAAAGCAATGATACAAAGCAAGCATTAACAATTCAATAGATGCAAAATGCTTTAAAATTGCTTATTAAAGAGAACACTCAGCACCCACTTGGAATAACTAACAGCAAGTGATAAGCTAGCAAAATACTGTGCTTGTTCAATAGGAAAAATTGTTTAGGCATCGAGAATCACTGAGCAAATGATTTATAAGGAAAAACATTACAATTTTATCAAACTTTATCAAAAGAAATAGTGTGTCAGAAGAAAATAGAGCAACATATTGAAACAATGGAAGAAAGAGAGAGTCAGGAACTTGATACCAGCTAAGCCAACTTTCAGGTATAAAAGGCCCTGACATCCAAGTCATTGAAAAGATCTTGCATGATAGTGTCACAGAGGCGGCAGAATAAAGAAACCTCAAACAAAAAATCTGCAAAAGGACACTAACATAAGGATGGCTGGTAAGGACTACATTTGTAAAGATTCAATGAAAGTTTTAGAAAATAGGGAGTGATCCTGGTGTGGTCACGAGTGTTACTGTCTCACAGTAATGCATTCAGTTCCAACTCTAAGGTATTTTCCTATATCTCTGTTTCATTATATAGAAAAGAAAACTTTTAAAGCAACTAGCAAGTGATGTTATTTAACATATGAAAAACTTCTGTATCAAATATATATGTGCCTAGAACTAGCTCTAGATCTATACAATACAAAACTATACTATTACTAAGGGCAACACTCTGGGAGAGCAGCAGCAGGGAAGCTGCTGTCCTTGGTCCTCACTGAAAGTCCCTGACAATGTGGAAACTCCATCCCCTCGGAGGCCCTGGCTGAGGTCTCCGGGTCATGGCTATCGCAGGTGTCAACAAGAACCTGCAACAAAAACACAGGTTTTAGAATCATTGGGAAGCCACAAAAACAGATGGAGGAGCGCTCGTGGAGGTGGGCATGCAGGACCAAGAAGGCTCCCCAGACCTTAGAAGGTAATCTCGGGCCTCCATGCTCAGGGTTCAATTTTGAGGAAGAACTCTCAGTTCTCTTCTCTTTAGACACAGTATTCCTCACGCAGCACACAAAGTTCACAGAACAAATGAGTGATGGGGGCAGATTTTCCACGTGAGAATAACAATGTGTATTCTCAGCAAGAGTGTCTGAATACTAGACTTCTATGGAGAAATTCACAGGGAATTGATCCTAACTATCCCTGGAGTTGCCTCCTGACTCAGATACCTCCAGAACTGGTTGTGGCATGGGGCTACTCTGGGGGCCACAGGCAATAGGGAAGAGCCCTGCCCAGCACTCAGCCAAGGGGAGAGGAGGCATTTGGAGGCCTTCCAGTAATGGAAAGGCAGTGGGACTGAATGAAGTGGCAGCAGTGTCACATCTTGACCATTCTAAGTGAGACCTACTGAGAGGTTATATTCTATACTAAATTAATTTTTATGTCATGATAACAGATTCTAAAGTATGTTTATCCATTAAGAAGCCAGCAAACATCATCTTGAGTGGTGATGGGATTTTTGTCCAGGTTAATTAACTGAGATATATACTTGGCAATAATGAATGCACACATTCAAACTCTACAGGGTCATTAATATATACACTTATGTACCTATCCATTCATGATGTGACGGTGAGGGGCATGTATGTTAGAAAGTTGGCATCAGCAACTGTGGTCTTTACAGTAACAAGAATCAAGGGAAACACTCAAAACATCAAAAAGTCAGAAGCTATGGTGCATATATACAATGGAATATTGCTCAGCCATAAAAAGAGAGAGAATACTGTCATTTGTGACAACAAGGATGGACCTCAAAATAATCATGCTAAGCAAAATAAGTCTGAGAGGAAAAGCTGAAAATCACATGATATCACGTATATATGGGATATAAACCTAAAAGCAACAATGAACAGGACAAACAGAGACTCATAAACATGGACTATAAGAGTAGTGGTTACCAGCGGGTAGCAGGAGAAAGATAGATGGGATAAAAGGGGTTGTATATATGGGAGTAGGGAGAAGGTGAAGTGGAAAAACAGGATTATATATATGGTAGCTGAAGGAAACGACTTTGGGTGGTAAACGCACAACAGAATATACAGATTTCAAATTATATGTACACCTGAAAATTATATTAAAAATACAAAACAACACACACACACACACGCACACACACACACACACTCAGAATCACACCACATAGATTCACATGCCCACACTCACGCACACGAACCTATATCACTTGGAACTGGAGATCACAGCCAAAGTTCTTTACCTAGAAAATCAGTTTCCATCACCACGTCCCTGATTCTCACTGCCAACGAGAAGCTGGCATCAAAGTGGCTCTCTACAGTAAAACCAGAAAGAATACTCCTTTCTCAGTTTCAAGATTTTTTCTCAGCCAATGAAGAATTCTAGAATATGTACCATCTTTAAGGGCAAGTGGAAGTACCTGAAATGAAAGAACATACTAAGGGTCACATCATGCTGGGTCCTGTTTGCACAGACCTTTGCTTAACTCAGTGACATTAGAAAATCAGATGGGAATTGCTGTAGGTGTCAAAGGAATCCACCAGGAAGAACAGGACAAAACTACTCAGGTTAAAGGACACGACCTTTCCTGGAAAACTCTATTGTCGAGGCAGTTTTGGGTGGGCACTTACAAACTTCGCTTCTAAAAAGGAAAATCTGCTAAGATAAAAAAAATAAAGCTCCCTCTCATACAGTTTTTACACTGCTGCTGTCATCTTTGAAGGCCCTTTAGGATCAGTTATCAGTTGGTACTAGACTCACACTCGACACTCTAAACACCAAAGAAATGTCTGTATTATCTGGATTGTACATTCCCAATTTTTCATATCTTAATTTTACTATAAAATAATAAAGCCCCATTTCTCTCACAAGAGAGAAGGGAGAGTTTACTTTGATGAAGGGTGTCACATTATCTGCCCTCTTACTGAAAGGCTACTCTCACATGTCCCTGGGGGTATCTGTGAGGACACAAAGTGACTGTCAGCCCTTGGTGCTGCTGATCGTGAAGGACTAGGGAGCTCTGCTGAGTGCTGACAGGGGCGAGAGTATACTAATGAGGGTGGTAGGTAAGTATGAACTGAGCTGCTGCTGGGTCCTCCTCCTTGCTCAAGAAAGAAAGGTCAAGGAGAAGAGCAGAGAAGAAATGGCTTTCTGGAAGGAACCTAATCAGTGGGAAATACTAAATTAACAAAGAGTAAACATGAAAATCATGCAGTTTCAAAGGAAGACTCTTTCCACCTGTTTTGAGATTCAGCTAAATTGCCAGTGTCTCTTGATTTCCTCCAAGATCATTTCTTCCTGTATAATCCACACAAGATATTGCTGTATTCAACAAAACGCTTCTGTAAGGTTTTTACTTAATGAAAAGGAAACTTATTGGGGACTTAACTCACTTCTATGTAAAGTATCTTATTACATTTATTCAATAAACCTTTTTCATTAAGTGAATAAAACACAGATTTGAAAACAGTGAAACCCCATTATGTAGAGCTGATGCTATCATCTGTGACAATCCCCTCCCTCTTATGTTGTTTTATACAGTGTGTGTTTGTGTGTCATTGAGTAGGTGTCTGTCTACTCTCGCATAGGCCACAGACAGTGGGACAGTTCCTTTTGTGGTAGAGGCATGGGGGCACAGTCTCTGTCTATCCTAGCTGTGCAGGAGCTTTGCAACAAGGGGGATGGGCACCAGGACACCTCCACTTTTACTCTGAGTTCTCACTTGCCACCATCCCTTTGGGTACATGCTGACAGGTTTCCATGTTTCTGAGGTTTGCTGTAATGCAGTCTCCGATTTTTAACTCTTTGGGAAAGGGGCTAATGGGTGACCTCAGCACCGACAGGTACTGATACACACTGTTCATCACGAGGCCTCACACCCCTTAGAATCTCTGTGCTGACCTGCAACATGTGGACCTTATACGTGCCTTTCAGGCCAAGGACTATGCCAAAGTCTGCTGTTAAAGGCACTGACAGCTGCCATGTGTGACCAATGAGGACATCTACCCTTGATAGGCAACATTTGGAAAGTGTGTAGACACTAGTGCTTCCAGCCATGTCCACATTTGCTGGAACTCCCTCCCTCTGTGACTACTGTCCCCGTGCATGAGTGGTGAGTGCCAGTCAGTGGTCCAGAGCATCGACATAGGGACACATGCCTGGGTTCACATGTTGTCTCCTTTACTTTAGAGGTCAAGAGCTTGGGCCATTCATCTCTGCCCTGCCCCATCTGAGGACATGGAATATTAAACAAACCTCCAGATATAGCCATGGAGAGAAGAATGACTTATATAAAATGGTCTGAGAAGATGATAATCTTTTTAGAAAGTGAACTTGGGTGGTATGTTGTGTAAGTCGGTAAAATCCTGAAGAAACACACGCACCACTGACACACACTCACATTTATAATCACAAATACACACTCATACAAAAACTTCCTCAAACCTCAAACACACAAACCCCACCACCAAAAATCATCATGGCTGCTGGGCTCTGCAGAACTTGTTCTTCCCTGTACAATCACTCCCTTCCACTACACCCTATACAATCACTACCTTCCACTACACCCCAACTCTACACCCCATTCCTGGCAGGAACCCAGAATCAGGGGGGCTTCCAGATCAAACCCTACTGAGATCAGCACCCAGATTCATCTTCAGGAAGTGAGTGACTACACAATATGTACATTTTTCAAATGGTCCTTCATCCACAAATCATAAGAAAGAAAAACACTCGGAGGTTCATAATCCCCCTGGACACTGTTCACCCAGGCCTTCTGTACTCTTGATGATTTTAGAACACCAGGTGGGAAACAGTGCCTGAGTCAACCACTCCAAGAGAAAACGTACAGGACCCCTGTAGGAAAGGTTTGAGCTCTTCATGGAAGCTGTCTCAAGTCCCTTTGAATTGGCGATTACAAAATTCTTTTTTCAAGGAGGAAACGGTGTTCCTGAGGATGCTGCTTCCAGTGCTCCAGTGTGAAAGGAATGCTGTCCTTTTTGAATGCTCTCTTGATTCAGCTTTCAGGTGGTTATAGACCCTCACTTAAAATTCTCCCACCTAGTAGATTGTCTCTATCACCTAGCAGGTATGTACTCACATCTTTAGACTGTAATTATATTTTAAAAGAAAGCAACATTTCCATTTCAAAAGGGTGGAAGGCCTTCTTACCTTAGAAGTAGATGGGACCTCCTCACCAGACCTCACTCTAGGAAGCTGCTCCACCATGGCGTGAGCGGGAGCTACCACAGACACAGAGTAAATGTCAGTAAATGGTGGTGAGGCTCGTGACTGCCTCAGAGAGCTCTGCTTGAGGTTGTTGTGGTGCTGAAGAATGTGAATGTGGATGATAAACACTACGGTTTGAGCTTCCACTGGGATAACCTCATAGTGGATAAGGAAAAGGCAAGGAAAGAAGCAGACAAGAAAGAGAAATAGAGCCTTTGGCCTTCTAGTTAAAGGGAATCTAATCCATTTAAAATCAACTAAAATGCATGCTATGTTTCAATGACAGTGTCTGATTCCTCCTGCCATTTTTAAAGCCCAGCCAAATATTTTTCTTCAAATGTTAGAACCATTTCAGCATCCATGCATTCATACATGTTGCTAGTGTCTTCAGCATGTATAATATTGGATATTTTGCTTTTGTTGTGATGAATTTACACCATATTTATACTGCTTTTAATAATTTCTGACTATATCAGTCAGTAGTATTGATTACATTCACAGTGCCATGGACCCATCCCTGCTGTCTAGACTCAAAACAATTTCCAGGAAGAAATCACTCTTCCTTGACCCTCCTTCTACTTTATAATCTCTACTTTTCTGACTCTAAAAATTGGTTCTTATTAGAAATCTCATATAAGGGGAATCATAAATTATTGTACAGGCCTGATGTCACTAAGCTCAATATTTTTTTTCAGGGTCTATTCATGGTGTAGCCTATTTTAACAACTAATTTACTTTTATGCCTAAATATTATCCCTCAATGTGTGCACACTACATTTGATCCACTCATCATTTCGTCGTCTTTGGGGTCTTTCCACCATCTGGCTAATGTGAATAATGCCTTTATGAACCAGGTTTCTGTGGGAGAGAGGCCCTCGAGGAAGAGTAGACTGAGTCACAAGGAATCCAAATCTATCATGCAGTCTCCAGCTCCTACCTTTCAGTATCTGACTTCACATACAAAACTTCCCTCCAATCACAGCTCCTCAGAGGACAGGAATGTCCCAAACTGTGGCCATCCTTCCCCTGCGTCTGTCCACTCCAGCTGTCTCACTCTGAGCCTTCTCTGTAACACGGGACCACTCTGAGTCACCAGTGGTCTGGGTGACTCCCAAGCTAACTCAGAACATTCTGGACCAAGTGCATAGGACAACATTCTGATACTTAGCTCCCCTGACCAAACCTGGATGTGGAGTTTATGCCCACACCCCGAGGATGTGGTTCTTTTGTGATCCAGTGAATTAAGCCCGAAGGCTCCAGTGTTTGCTGACTATTGCTCTGAGCAACCATCTGAGTGGGCTGAGCTACGTCCTGCCTGACAGCGGAATCTGGCTTCTCTGGCTCTGAGTGTGCATCTTCCCTGCCCAAGTCGACCTGCAACAAAGTTCAGTCTCTTCTCCTGCCTCCTCCAACCCTACACCGTGCAGTAGCAGTAGACTGAGTCCCATTTCCTGTGAGAAGAATCTCTCCTTAGTGATAGCCTGCGACCCCACACAAGGACACTTGCAGAGAACCAACAAGACCCTCTTAACTTCCATCGCCAAATGTTCATTACTCTTAAACAAAGGCACTGTCCCCTCTCACCACTCTCCAAGGCAGCACACAAACACCCAGGAATTCTGTCCACACCAAACCATGGAAATCCCACTGTAAATTTCCAGTTTCCTCCCTTTGTAAAACCTCTTGATTTAGACTGCTAACATTTGGTGTCAAATTTTGGCATTCACATTCTGAAGAGTTGACCTGTAATCCCCCTTTCCTGTCATGTCTATTGCTGGGGTGGTATCAAGATTCTCCTGACCCAGGGAAAACAGTGTGGATATGTTCGCTCTGTATCTGTTCACTGGAAAGTGCATACAAAGTTAGAACTAGGATATAATACAATTTTCCTAATTTAGAAAAATATTTAAGGTAGCCTGCTTGTTAGACAAATCAGATATATCAATAAAGTAATAACACAAAATGTAAAACATTTAAAACTCGCTAGACAATTCCAGAGGGGTAGAAATATTTTTTTTAAATGAGGAATAATTCTCAGAAAAAGCTAAGCAGCCCATTTGAAAGAACAGCATTCAGACAAACAGAAACATACCTGCACAACAGTTCCGGTCTCCCATCTTTAGGGCTTGAGGCATAAGAATTTAATAAACTATCTATTCTCTCTCAGCTCATAGAGATATAGCTGAAATAAAAGAAAAGATTGACACCATCACACAACCATACTGCTGGACCATCAAAGAACTTTTAGGGTGAATGCACACTGTGGCTGTGTAAACATGCGTGTGTTTACATAGACTGTGTGGCATTTAAAGGTACATGTTTGGTTCTAAGAAACTGAATCGCAGACCCTCATATTGTTATTCTGTTTATGAAAACAAGTTATGAGAGGAATATTCATGGCCCCAAAATACAGTTGATAGTGAAAATTTCAGAGTGAAGAGGGACAAAGCTAAAATGTTGAAAATAAAAAGTGCATCCATTCTTGACTGAAATACCATCTTCACACATTTCTAGTATTTCCGAGTCGCCAGACATTTCTAGGACAATGTAAAACACATTCCAGATGAAATAAAAAGTAATATTAATAGGAACTCAATTTTAAAGTGGCATTTCTCTATTAGGCATATGATTACATATGTATACATACATATATATGTATATTTAACCACCAAATTGTACACATTGAGCATGACTGGGATTGGATGTCTGTCACTATGCTTTAATGCCTCTTCTACTCTTAAAGGACTCCATGAATGTCAGGGTGGACTGACTGACCCACCATACAACATCTCTAAGAGAACTCACTGTCTCAGGATCCTGATCCTATTTAAGCAGAAGCTTTCTCCTCCCTCCTTTCAGGTGGAGGCTCACTGCATGACCCACATTCTACCACTTCCCACGACAGGGTTCTACAGTCTACCAGCCTCATGATATCTTGCCTCCCTGGTGCTTCTATCTCACATCCTGCCATTACCATTATTTTGCTTTCTGGCATCTATCACAAGTTTTGATTATTTAATCTTCTGTGAAACTGTTAAATACCTGTCTTCCTAACAGACTGTAAGTTATGTGAGGGCAGGGGCATCATTGGCACTCCCCTTTGAGATTTCGTGAGCTTGAATATAACCATCTAGTCTTGACAGAATGCTTTTCCATCTCTTTATCGCATCGCACATCCGTTATGTAGGAGATATCAACCCAACTACAAATTAGTCTTAACAACGAGGTGAGGCGGTACGGGAGGCAGTACAAACGAGGGATTCTGAATTATACCTGGGTCGTCCAATTCTAGTATTTGGGCCAAATCCTTCATTGAGCTCAATTTCCTCGTTTATCCAGCAACCACTATTCACTGCACACAATATGCTACTCTCCTGGACTCGGGGACAGTCGGTGCAGTAACAACACGTGTAAGGAAAATGGTGATAAAACGAGAGGGATGACGGAAGAAAACGGGAACAAGAGGAAAGAGTGTGTATTCTGAGAAAGGGGGAAGGTTTTCCATTTAGTAAAGGATGTCCACTAAGGCTGCCAGGGAAGGTGGCATTTCTCAAATGGAAATAGAGCGTCTATTTCTCAGGCTTACGGAGATGATGACTATGAAGGCACACAGATGCTTCAACAATCTTCCCCATGTCCACCTGGGACCCTGACCTGAGACATCTCAGGGAGGAGGCCTGGCGTCCACACGGAAGGGGACCGCTGGGCGCCCCGGCGCGGGGAGAGCTGTCCACGGTCCCGCCGGGAGCGGCGACCCCGCGGGAAGCGGGGCTCGCGGACACGCCGCTCAGGGACACGCGGACGCGGGTGCCGCCGTGCGAGAGCGGCCCCGGGCGAGCCGCACATTTCCCGTGGCAGAACGAGCGCCTCGGGAGAGGACGCGCCCCTCTCCCTGCTGGGCGGCTGGAGACAGGAGAGGCCTCCAAGGGAGACAGAGCCGCGGCTCCTGGGCGAGACGGCGGCGGGACTTCCGACGGGCACAGGGGTGCGGCTTCTGGCGGAGACGGAGGCGGAACTTCCGGCGGGGACAGGGGTGTGGCTACTGGCGGAGCCGGGGGAGGAGGCGGGACTTCCGGTGGGGCGGGACGTGGGGCTTGGCGGAAGGGATCTTCCGGCGACCTAGACACCTGGGCGGTACTGCGCGCGGTGAGGTGGTGGCTGTGTCCCGGGTGGTGCCGTCACCCAGTGGGGCAGGCAGCGGCCCCGAGTCCGGTGGAGTCATCGGAACGGAGCCGACCACGTGCGGTGCTGCGCGTGCAGAACCCGGGTGAGAGACTGAGGGCGAGCGGGCGCCAGGGCCGGGCCTCGCCTCCGCCTCTTGGGGCACCAGAGCCTGGCGGGTGCGGACAGAGGACGAGGAAGGCATGAGGGCTGGGGCTGCCCGTGCGACCTCCTCTCCGAAGGCCTGAGCTTGACCGCTCGGTACAAGGCCTGGCACTCAGGAAGCTTTCAGCACGTTTGGTTACATGAGCAACCTCCGAGTCCGGAGACCTGGGGCTCGTTCTGGGCCCCTCCTCTCTGGCTGTGTGGGGCCAGGCTAGCAGCAAGGAGCATAGTATACACCCCGCCCCCTCTTCCTTCCTAATGGGGACTATGGTCATTGTAATAACGTCACTTGACATTGGTTTCGCGTTTCCTGTATACAGTGTGTTGTGCTAAGCGTTGAGTTTTTCAACCTGGTTACTACTGGCAGGTTGGTCAAGACGGTTTTTCGGCCTGGGGAGAGTGGAGACACTATCCTGAGCAATGTAATGTCTTTGGCAGCATCCCCAGCCTTTACCCACTAGATGTCAGTCGCACATCCCATTCCATGTCCAGGTGATCCAATATCTCCAGACATTGCTGAGGTCCACTGGGGTTAAAATCGCCCTGAGTGAGAACCACAGTACTATTCAGAGGGTGATCTGCATACCAGTGAGTGGGGTCTGCAAACTATTTGTCCTTTGCAAAGAGATGACTACGGAAGTTAAGTGTGTGGAAACTTAACATATGTTGGCATCGTCGCTACATCCAAGCAAGTAGAGACCAGTCCAAGTCCCTGAACTAAAATGATTTGCAGGTACAGGGAGCTGCTTATTAATCATGTACAGTAGGGCTATGTAATGGCCTGGGATATATGAAAAGTTACAAAAACTAATCTTTTACCACAGGTCGTTTGAGAAACACTGCCCTAGACAATCTTGTGCAGTGGGTATTTTTATCTCTGTTTTTACAGAAGAGGAAACAGACATAGGTTGTATTTATATGACTTATGAAAGGTCACACAGCCTGTAAATGTAAATTGGAACCCAGACCATCGGACCCCAAACCCTGACTTCTTGACCACTGTGCTGTGCTGCCTGACTTGGTCATAATAACTGCTTTTATTTGTCATGTGCTTATTATATATCCAGCACTGTATTCAATGCTTTTCATGGGTTACCATAGGCTTAAAGAAACGTGTGTGAGATGGGTTTCATTTTCTCCATTTTATCGATGTAGAAAATGAAGCTCAGCAATGGGAAGGGACCATAAGGAAGGAACTAAATAGTCTTAAGATTCTGCCAGAGCCTACCATTCAGGCAACTAATAATAATACATGCAAAATGTGGGACAGGTAAAAAGGTAAAGATGGGAGAATTAATCAAGCCTTATCCACATGAATAGCTATCCAAATGGATAATGAATACCTAACAACTGGTTTCAAACTCACTCTTTTTTTCCTTTAAGATTTCTTAAAAGGTCAAGAAAAGAAGTAGGCAAGAGTGAGAAATAGAGCCTTTGATGGTCTGTCTAAAGGGAATCTAACCCATCTAATATCAATGAAAGGGTTCATACCTTCCTGCCCTTCTTAAAGCTTGGTCAACTTCCCACTTCCTCTAAAGTTACAAGACTATTTCAGCATCCATTCATTCATACGTTCATACATGCTGCTACCGTCTTCAGCATGTATAATGTTGGTTATTTTACTTTCACTGTGATGAGCTTTAGCTGATATTTATGCTGCTCTTAATATCATGTGTGACTATATCTATCTGTAGCATTGATTACATTCCCTGCTGTCTAGTCCCAAGACATTTCCCAGGAATAAATGACTCTGCCCAGATCCTCTTTCCAGCTATTTTTCTGTTTCTAGGAATTGGGCTTTTTCAGAAAATTCATATCTATGTGATCATAAATTGTCCTTCTGTTCAGGCCTGATGTCAATAAGCCCAATATTTTTTTCAAGGTCAATTTTGTTGTGTCCTATTTTAAAATCTAATTCACTTTAATGGCTGAATGGTATCCCACTGGGTTTACACATCACAGTTGATTCACGCTTCCCTTGAAGGACTTCGGGGTCTTTTCCATCTGGCTATTGTGAATAACGCTGTTATGAACATTGGTGTATGATGCTCCACTGGTGATACGAGATGTTATAATCCTGTGAAACTCAGAATGTCACAGCACAAAGAGTGAATTGTAATGGAATGTATGGACTTTTAATTAATAAAAATATATTGATAATTTTTCTCTCATTTTAACAAATATATCTCATAAATCTAAGATATTTTTAATAGAGGAACTGCTGGGGTAGCAGGTGGGAATATTCTGTATTATCTGGTCAACTTTCATGTTAATCTAAACCTGTTCTAAATTATGTCTATTAATTTTTACAAATCTGAGTCATAGTATCAGGGAGACATCTATTCCAATAATGTTGCAAAATCAGCAACTGTGTGAACATGAACTAGAGACCTTGTTTACTATTGAACATGAATGAGATTGTGAGATGTCATCAGTACATTATAACCTCCCTGGGTTCAGCACCACTGATGAACTAAATACAAGTATATTTGCACAGACGAAGTAAATGAAAAACATGGCTTAGCATTTTTCAAAATATGAGTAACTTAACTATGGGAAGTTTTTCATGAAGTGACCTAGCCAGCATTCTTTTTAACCATACATTTATCTGTGTGGAATTAATGCACCATGATTTCTTCAGAAAAGTGGACACTTTTGCCACCCTATCTCATTCTTCTGGTTGAACATGAGGACCATACTCTTGTCTTATATCATCCTTCTCCTTACAGCAGCCTGTGAAATGTATAACAATACAGAGAACTGTAGACATCTTACTGGAAGAGATCACAGGGAAATTAGCAACAATTTATTCACAGCTGCTCAGATGCCCCTCCTGAAGCCAAGGTAGATTTAGGAAGATGGTGCAGTTTAGTGTGCATGAAAAAAACACCCACCAGACAGATTTTATGGGTGAATAACTTCATTTAGTTAAGACATGATAAAAACAACAGGGATCGTGTCCAGTGGCCTAGATTCTAATGGCATTTAGAGGCTTCATCTCCCTGTGACAGTCCTGCAGATTCCTCAGGGCCTCAGTGCCATCTTCTGTGATGAGCATATCTTAACATGGCCTACTTATGACTATTACCTTTGAGGCTAAAATTGATTGAATACAGGCAAACTTTAGAAAAATAAGTGACCGATGCCAAGTCATTGCTCTATAAGTGTCCAATCATTCTGTGACTGCAAATACAAACTAGATGTTCAGTAGTGATTAAATCCAGAGAGGGGACTTGGGTGACTCCAGAGCATAGGAGTGTAGAAGGTTACTTTCCATTGTTCCCATAGGAGTGATGCTTTCTATCTCATGGGAAGTATCTGTTGTCATCTCCTGGGATCCCCATAAGAACCCTGCAGCAAAAGATGCAAATTAGATCCTGAGACCCAATCTTTACAGTGAAGATCACAGAAATTTAGTGAGATTAAGTGACTTGCCAGAGTCACAAGAGTGATGAGTGATGGGTATAGGGTAATAACATGTTTGGTGTCCTGAGGAAAGAGGTCCAAAACCCTTCTAACACCTGACTTCTACCCTGGGTGCCTGAAGTAAGAGATCCCTTCACTTTTTTTTTTTGAAATGTGCCTGCTCCAGGTTTCTGTGGAAGAGAGGTGATGGCCTAGAGGAGGAGGCTGAGCCACTAGATGTCCACCATATACGAGACTTGCCTCTGATTATAGCATCTCAGAGGGCCAGGGACATCTCAACTTGTTGCTATCTTCCCCAGTATTTGCTCAATCACCTGTCTTACTCTGAGCCTTCCCCATGACCAGGATACCTTCCCGAGTCACCAGTGGTCTAGGAGACTCCCAAGACAACTCAGAACATTATAGACCAAGTTCCTCAGGACAACATTCTAATACTTAGCTTCCCTTTCATGACCAATCATGCATTTGAAGTTGATACTCACTACCTGAGTATGTGGTTCTTTTGTACTTCAATGAATTAAGGCTGAAAGCTCCACTGTTTGCTCTGAGCAACTGTCTGAGCAGCCTGAGCTAATTGCTGCCTGACAGTAGACTCTGGCTGCTCTGGCTCTGAGTGTGCACCTTCTCTGCCTAAGACTTTATTCAACAAAACTCAGTCTCTACTACTGCCTCCTCTATCCTGATACTTTGCAGGGGCAGTGGACAGAGTCCAATTTCCTCTGAGAAGAATCTCTCCTTAGCCCGTTACCCCACACCAGGACCCTCAAAGACAACCACTAAACCCTCCTAATCTATGTCACCCAGTATTCATACCACCTACTCAAAGGCTCTGTGCCATCTCACCGCTCTCCCAGGCAGCACCCAAAATCCCAGTGACCTGTCCATATCAACCCATGGACATACCTCATGAAATCACAGTTTTTCTCCTTTCTAAAACCTCTGAATTTAGAATACTTATGTTTAGCTTGTATTTTGGCATTCACATTCTGAGGAGTGGACCTGGAATTCCTTTTTCCTGTCACATCTACTGCTGGGGTGGGTTCTCAATCTCTATGAATGCATAAAACTATTCTCCCTACCTGAAGCAGTACAGAAGTGTTCTTCTGGATCAGTTCTCTGGAGTGTGAGGACAAGGTATTCATTAGGGAATCTTACATTGTTCTAACTTAAGAAAATAGTTAAGACAGCCAACATGAGAGACGATGCAGATATATCAATTAGGTAATACTACAAAACTATAAAGACACTTACAGCCCTGTAGTCAAAATGGGAGTGGTGACAATGGTTTTGAAAATAAAGAATGTATTTTCAGTCAAGATTATCTGGCTCCTTTGAAGGTATTGCATTCAGAAGGTCAATATGAACCTACCTTTTACAACAAATGAAGTTTCTATCTCAAGCTCTGGAGCATTGAGTATCTCAGAATTTCTCACTTTCTCCCCCTCAGCTCACAGAGTGACAGTTGTAATGGAAGGCAAGAAGGGCATCATCATATTACCATGGTGATGTCACAACTTTCAGGGTGAACATACATTACACACTCTGGGTCCAAATGCTGCTATGTAAATGTGTGTGTTTGCATGGACAAGGGTAGCATTTAAGAGAAATAAACCAGAAAACATGTTTTCTTTTGAAAAATAAACACTAGTCCCCTACATTATTCTCTCTCTGAAAGCATGATGTATGAGAGAAAGTGGTTTGCCCATGCAAATAGAGTTGATAGTGAGAATATCAGGGTGAACATGTCAAATCTAATACGTTGACTGTATAAAATGGTTCTATTTTTTATTAGAGTATGATCACTATTTCTATTATTCTGGAGTCACCAGACTATTCTAGAACAAACAGCTGGAAAAGTGTTCCACGTCAATTAAAAAATATTAGTAGAAATCAATTTTAAAATTTGTATTTCTGTCTAAGAACATAACTATGTTATATGAATTCTCTTATTCTCTGCATCTATATTCTTAATTTACATAATTAAATCTATATGCTTAATTCTGTCTCTGTGACTTATTGAACAGTTTATTATGTATATTAAAAATGGGCTATTTTCTGAAAATATAAGAATGAAGAATCATATTTGATAGTGGGTTAGGTAAAAATATGTAATCAATGATTTTGTAAATGAAAATTTTAGATAAACCGACTCTAGAATTCAATGTGTATACTGGCTCATATGTGGAAACCCAATCACAAACCCAACTGATTCTTATGATATCATGGTGATCACTTGCCATAGGAATTTAAGGAACCAGGCCCCAAAAGATGGAGCAAGTGACAATTTTAGGATATAGATGAGAATTTTTCGATATTCAAATTAAATGTCTACTTTTCAAGGTATGTTGTAAGATCGTACACATCATTGCTGATTTACAAGTAATTTATTTATTAAGTAGGACACTGATGAGGTATAAAACCTATATTAATATAAACAGTGCCACATTTACTCTAGGGATGATCCAGTTGAACGAGGTTGAGCAATAACAGATAATATTGTGTTTCTCCAGAGAAGAACTTTAATGATCTCAGATTGATGGAAAAATGTTTGCATGTCTCTGTGTGTGCATGCATGCTTGCATGCGTTTGTGTGTGCATGTGTAGACAATGAAATTAAGGGAAAATGAAGAATTAGGAAATATATTCAGAACAATATGTCCCTGTGATTGGAGAAACAACATTCAAAATGCAGTGCTGTGGAGAATTTAGAACCCATTTTGGAGAACAGTGTGGAGCAGAGGACTCCCATCTAACCCTTCTCTCCCTGTGTGACCACGGTCAATGGAGATTCAATGAGGAAACCTAGGTAAAGCCCTTAGAGACATGTGACAATGTCAGTGCTATCTGGTTGTTCAACTAATAAATCTCAAAGGACATACAGAAAGGGACCCATGTTAAGTCCAGAGGTCAAAGCACAAAGGCTAAAGAAAGGAGAAAGAAGAACACTCAGATTTACATGTATGTTCAATAACACCTTTTGAATTTTCTATAAGAGTGCTATTCTTGTTGCTCTTAATATAAAAAATGTGTTTAGAACTAACCAAATTAGTGGCATGAAACACCATGTTATTTGCTGGTGATCATGGGGTTGGCATTGAGACAAGGGGCAGAGGCCTGGCACTTTTTTGTTCTGTGATGTTGGATCTTAGCAGAGAAGACTCACTTGCTGGGAATGGAGAGCCAGGCATTGGGATGCTCTGGAGGTGCCTCAGTCCCATGTTTGCAGCTGGACCTGGACATGGCTGAGGGATCCACATGAGACATGCAAGTGTGGCCCATGTGTCCTCACAGCAAGGCAGTCTCAGGTCATTCATATCTAGTACTCAGTAGCTGAGAGTTCCACAGGGCAGTAACCTGAGTGTCCAGGCAGAGGCTCATGGCCATGTCAAGCATAACCTTAGATGTCACACAGTGTTTCCAAGGCATCTGGCAATGAAAAGGAACACTAGTGTCACCTCTGTTTAAAAGAGGGACTGAGACCCCATTGCTCCTTGAGAAAAATATCAAAGAAATTGCTAACATGTTTGAAACTTTCACATGCATAGACTAGTTTTAAAAATACTAAGTAGCAGAAGTAGCCCTTTAAACTATGGGATACAAGAAATGGCACCTTTGTTCCACAGCCAAGTGTAATAAGCACGTAGGGTGGACTCCTGCCTCTACCACCATGAGCTGTTTGACAAGAAAACACAAACACTTTGGGAACTTTACTGGAAAGTTTTGGAATGATGAATAAAGGTCTACCTATACTGATGCAGAGTCCACCCTTCACATGGGGCCACTGACGGTGTTGAAGCGGGTGGCGTGGTCTGGACAATCCATAAACCAGAAGCTGGTCCTATGTGGGGTTAGAGACTGGTGGTCCTGAAAGACAAGCAGGTGGAAGCAGGGAGTCAGCCAAGGGATGATGCAATAATACAGGCATGAGGGAGTGAGGACAAGCTGGAGTGAGGGAGTGGGTTGGTGATGCAGAAGTGCACATAGGAATGAAGGAGAGGTGATGCAGAACAAGACCCTACAAGAGGTGCTCAGGGACCGAAGCCCATGCACTCTTTGCAAAGAGCACAGGAAGGGCCCAGCTGCTATGGTGATAAATGCCCTGCCTAAATAAGCATCAGAGCCACCAGCCTCTCTGGACTACCATGGCATCATGTGTCAGCACTGAATATGCACATCCCTATGGGTCCGGCAATTTCATACCTAGGAGTTTTCCTACAGATACACTGGCCTGGGAAATCCAAGATCTGGTATCAATGCACCAGAGCCTGAGTCAAGAAGGTGGGGAAACACCCTACGTGCCTGTCAACAAGGAACTCATTGAGGAAAAATTATCACGAATGATCTCTTAGATGTCAAGGCTGGGGGAAAATGCTTTAATCCTGCGTATTACAAGAATACCCTGAGCATTCAAATGTGTACTTGCTAATGGCTGTGGGAATGGAAAGTGGAGAATTGAGTGTCAAGGTGAAAACTCTGGGCCCTGCTGCTCCGGCAGGATGAATAAAGCCTGATCTAAAGACCTATTCTGTCCTCATCTATTTGTGCCTCCTGAGGACCTTGATCCCTTCAACTCTGCAATGAAGAGTGGCTCTCATTTACATAGGGCCCCCTGTCAGACTTCAATTTCTGTGTCAGCAGAAAACCATGTATGTGTCACCTTGTTCCTCTAAGAAAGCAGTCACAGTTTCCAGGACAGACTGAGTTAAGCTTCCACCATAGCAAACTAGAGAAATTGTATATATAATGTAAAGCAAGTAGGAATAAACTAAGTATTAAAAAGTATTGCAGAAATAAATGGTACTGAACAGAGAATGTCAACAGTGAAAATTGACATAAATCAAAAGCTTTGAAGAGACCGAAAATTAGATAAACTTCCAGTCAGGCTACCAAGGGAGAAAAAACAAAAATAAAAACAGAGTGATGAATTCATTACTAACATCATAGGTTAGAGAGGAGTCATCAGTCAAGACTACACGGACACTAAACAGCTATAAAAAGGATATTTTGGGCAACTTATGCTTGCAAATTCCATAGTTTAAGTGAAAGCAATCAATACCTTGAAAAGCAGAAACTACCATACTTAACCAATATGGAATAAATAGTCTTTGTTCATATGTATATCAATTAAATGGATGAAATCAATAATAACATCCAAAATAACAGAATAACAAAGTGTCAGGCACAGATGGTTTCACTAGTGCATTCTGCCATATTCTTATAAAGCAAAACAAAGTTACACAGCACAACCTTGCAATTGTGTGCCTCGGTGTTTAACCAGGTGAGTTGAAAAATTATGTCCATACACAGGAAAGCTGATGGTAGATTTATTTACAACGGCACACACTGGAAACATCTAAGATGTCCTTTGACACATGAATGAATAAACAAATTTTGGTGAATTCATTCAATGGAATATTTTCCACCAGTTTAAAAATTGAAGAATATCTATAAAAACTATGAAGGAAACTTGAATGTACATTACTAAGAGAAAGAAGTCAGTCTGTGAAAGCTACACATTCTTTTATCCCAACAAAATAAGATTCTGAAAAAAGTCAAATGACAGAGACACTGAAAGGTGAGTGATTGCCAGGAGGAGCTCAGGAGAAAAGGGAGAGGGGTTAACGAGGGAACCAGGAACATTTGAAGTCAGTAAAAAAACCCTGATATTACACTATAATGTTGATATGTGATATTACCCATTATTGAAACTCATGACTAGTTTAACATCCAGAGTGAACATTCATGTAAACAATGGATAAAAATAGTGTATCTATACTGGTTCACTAGATACATTAAAAATATTAAAACAAGAATTTCAAAGCCACACCCACCCCTTCCTATTAAGAATGACTTTTACATTCCAAATTTGAAATCAGGGAGGAGAAATTAGGATTTAAAGAAAAACAAATGAACTTGCTAAATGAGGCACAGTTGAAAGAGGAATTCCTTTCAAACGGAAATCTCTGGAAAACTCAGCGAACAAGGGTAAGGAAAGACAATCTTCCCGAAGAGCTAACAAAAAAAAAAAAAAATGGAAAAAAAATTAAAACGAAAAAACATTAGACAACGCTGTGGGTTTGCATATACCTATAGTGTCATTTCATGGCTATTTTAAGTTATCAAGGATTTACAGAGAGGAAGAATAAAAAGCAACATTTCTGGTGTACAGTCATCTCAAATAAAATTCTCCACCATTAATCTCATTTTTGCTACAGCAAAAGACAAAATAAACCTGTACAAGATAGACTCAAAGGCATTATTCAGCACTTAGTAAAGGCGCTCAGTGGTCAGATAACAAACAGTCCAGGGGGCAGAGCTGAGGAGAAGATCCCCATGAGCAGGAGCATGAGTTGGTGGTCACCGTGTCCTCAAAGGCTTGGCTCGTGGTCCCTCAAAATCTCCTCAGAGATGCAGCCCATTCATCATCAGCTTTGGATCTTTCTTTTGCAAACAGCAGGTTAAGTCATAAGCCATCCTGGGACATTCATGAGGTTCCTTAGGATCACCTGTGACAAAGAACTATGTATAACTAAACTATTACAAAACAGAGAAAACAAAGTCTTATTTCAACTGACTCTGGTTGTTTCTGGTCAATGCAGTAGATCACTGTAAAAAATGATCACAACCCCTACTTAGAGTCAGAAAAAAAAAAAAACAAAATGTAGAGATATATAAACATAATTGACAAAGTAAAAAACTCATGTGCCTAATACTGGTTTTTGTGTACTCAATATATAAGAAATCACTAAAGAAAGAGGACTACCAGCAATCAATTACACAGGCTGGATTCTACACATTGAATAAACAGTCATGTTTATTCAACATGAATAAACTGCTTTAAAAAAAGACAAATGGCATTTAATTCAGTTAAAAAAAAATTGTCTTAAAATTATGCTGCAATACCATTATAGCTAAAAAAAAAAAAAATCAAAACAGTACCCCTAGGTACCACATCACACCTATCACTAGCAAAATTATAAAAGTTTCACATCTGCTATGGTACTGTGGCTGTGCATCAATCAGTACCTAAGGAATGGAATTTGCCAATATCTGGTAAGGCTGCATCAGCATCACCTTTTACCCCAAAATCCAATAATTTAAATTCTATTTCACAGACAATCGCAAAAATATGAAAAGAATTAGTAACTAGGCCATGTATGGCAATAATAGAAAGTTTAGAATATACTTCAAAAATCAAATGTCTAGAAAATCATTAAAATTAGGCAATACCTAGCAATACATGACAATAACTGTGTAAATAAAAACTGTGAAATGAAGCAAAACAGTGAGAGAAATATATAGCCTTAGTTATTTATTTTTAAACTACAGAATGGCTGAACATAAATGATGGTAATTAGTTAATTTAAAATAGAAAAGAAGGCATTAAATCTGTACAATGTAATTAGAAGGGTGTACATATGAGAAGTTAATGAAAGGGAAAATGTGATAATAATAATAAGTAAACAAAAATTGGTTCTATTTAAAAGTATAATGGACAGATCTTTTATGAGATTCATCAAGAAGAATAGCAAAATCACGTCGACTTTTCTTGCAAGTTAAAGGAAGATATAGCTACAAGGCAGCAGAGATAAAAAAAAAATACCATATATTGGACAAATATATGCCAATACATTTGACAATTGTACAAATTGACACAATTTCAGAAAAAAAATTATAACTCTTCTAAATTTACTCATTAAAAAATTAAAACCCTAAATAGTTCAATAGTCATTACATAAATTTAATCAGTGGTTGAGAAAAACTGTCAGCCTCTCTGTCTTTGTTTCTCTCTTTCTTGCTGAAACACACACACACACACACACACACACACACACACACACACACACACACAACACAGGCACAAGACCCTAATGATACTATTATTGGTTAAATACCAATATTTCATTGTGGTTATCATTCTAATATTTCTAAAACATTTCAATAGATGGATAGAAGCAGCTATGATTCCATTAATTCTATAAGAATGTATGTTCTTACTACCAAAGCCAGACAAAAATTAATCTTAACAAAGAAAAAGTTCAGGCTAATCTCAGGAGCAGTGACCTAAAAAATCCACAGCAATAGATAGCACTGACCCTTTCTCTAATTGGGAGAACACAAAACAACCGCACCTTCCCCCCAAAAAAAAGAACAGAAAAAGAAAACACAAAACAATCAGAATACATTTCAAAACACATATCTCAAAGTGGTGAACATTCTCAATGTTTATTTAAAGTATTAGGAAAACATGGAGCTGTTGGGTGGCTGCTGGGAGAAATTCTCATAAAATAGTGATTAGAACTAAGTTTTAAATACTAGACTGTTTTGTGGAGGAGGTCCTTGGAGAGGTAGGAAGATTAGTGTAGGAGCTTGGTATGTGAGAGGCAAAGTAAGGAAACATCCCTGGATGGAGTGGAGTGTGTATTAGGGAGACCAGTTAGAAACAAGGTTGGGGAAGAAGTTAGAGCTAGATGCTTAACCACAGTCAATACTGATTTTTGTCACATTTACTATGTGACTGGAAATAGGAAAGTGTGAACTTCCACAGATGAATTGTAAACGGATGGATTGACTGATGGGCAGGCAGATTACATATATATTACAGAGGCAATAGGTGGTCTTAGTTGGTGAGAGGATAAGATTTTAGGATTGCAGAGTGCCATAAACCTGACAGCTTTTCAAAAACTGAATTAGGTGAGGTTTAAGTAGCCTAAATCAAGTCAGATACAAAGAGCACCTTCATGAAAACCAAAGATGAACCAATTACTACATTTGTAAAACCATCCTCAGCTTCCTAGTTGTTTTTTTTTTTTCCAATTTTTTACCTGCATAGATTTGTCTTCTCTGTTGTTTGAAGAGCAAGTGGTACAGCTAAATTGGGGCCACACACAAGTACATGAATGATGGGCAGATAATTCTATGGTACCATTTTTATTCCATGGTTTTTAACATTTAGCACCATAAGTGTCTATAGATCACAAAGAATAGATTTCCTAACATACCTGGTCTCTGAAATATGCTAAACATTTAAAGTTATTTCTTTCTTTAATCTTTCTGACAATTATTGAAAAGTCTAAATAATTTAGAAAAATCTCCCACGCCAGGATTTATAATTGTAAAATATTTGAAGAGTTAAGTACCTACCCACATTAACTCATTCATTGCCTCTACTTGCCTACTTGTTATAAGCTTCATTGTTATTATTTTCAATTTACCTAGAATTCACAATTTAAAACTCTCAGACATCTTCTGAGTTCTTCTAAACTCTATTTCTGGATCCACCCTCTTTAGATCATTTGATTTATTCTACATGAGGTCCATTAGCAATTGATACCCTTGTAAGTTCCTTTCCCAAAGATAGTTTAAAGTGGTTACAGTCTGCAAAATTATATTTTTGTCAATACAATTAAGATTTCCATGATTTATGAGTGGTTCAAGAATTTTGAAATATGATATGTGGTTGGAAATGATGAAGAACTATCAGTCCAGAACAATCTAAAAAATTGTTCTAGTGCCAATGGATTTATTAATTTATAATCTATCATATTATCAATGAGCCCGGTATTTGGTTTATATAGTTCTTCTACAGACTTATTTCACTAGAATTTGTAATTGGCTCATCTATGCATTGTAGACATAACAAACATATACTTTCTCCCTATCACGAAGATTCGTAGTCATAGCTTCTTAAGAGTCTTAATCACAATATTTCTCATCTTAAATCTACTTGCTTATAAAATCTTTTATTGGGGCCCCTTGCATTCCTTTCCTCACTTGGACCAGTTCTGCATACATACCCTTCTTCTTAATTGTTTATGTCCTGTACTGCTAGGTTAAGTCCACAGTGCTCTCAAAGCCTTTTCTCAGGTCATTTTTGAAGCTATAAATCAACTTCTAAAGAAGGTGTTCAGTCAGGGTGTCAGATAGAACTAGGAGGACACAGAAGAACTGGCAGTGCATTGCTGGTTGCTGCTCATGAATTCTTCAGGAAGCTTTGTTCAGTGTAAATGAGGGACTAGAGTGTATGTAGGTGGTTGGTATGGATGAGCTATCCTATGGGGTGGAAGAAAGATGGCAAAGGAGAAAAGCACAGAGGGAATAAGACAAATTATCTTTTCATACTTTTCCCTCACTTATGGGAAACCGAATAAGCTATAATTATTAAACTTTGAAAAAAATCAATGATTGAATTTCCACAGTACATTCCATGGACTGATTTGCTGGGTAGACCTTGATTTTTTTTTTTTTTTTTTTTTTTTTTTTTTTTATGGAGGCAACCCCATGGATACACTTCCCTGGGTGAACTTTTGCTTTTTCTATATGGAAATCCATGAAGAAAGATCGAGAGAAATGCATTGCCAGTACAGACAGCTATAGACATCTTACTGGTAATTGACCAGAGGGAAATTAGGAATAATTTATTCTCACTTTAATCATTTGATCCCATCACTCACTGATTTCCCAGAAGTGTCATCTGAGTCAAAGCTGGAATTCAGGAAGATCATGGAATTTAATGTGCACTTAAAACACCTACCAAATTGATTGTGTGATACAAACCTCTATTTAGATGAGACCATACTGAAAGCATCAAAGCCTAGTAGGTAAGACCATTGGTGCTGATGTCTGTTGACCTGGGTTCAAATTTTACATAGAAGTCACACAAACCTGGTAAATTAATGTTGGCCCTTGTCCTCAATTCTCTTCATTGTCATTCAAATTTTAATAAAGCCAACATATAGTATTTTATGAGGCTAAAATGATTAATATGGGTAAATACTTAGCATAGAGAAATAGTCCTTTCTAAGTGATCTATAAATATTTAATTGTGTAATATCTGGAAAAATAAGCTGCATACTTGGTGGTGGTTGAATGCAGAGAGGTACTGGGATTGGGATCACTGCAGTGCAGTAAAGAAACTTGAGTGTTTCTCTTCATCCTTTATGTGGGTATGAGCTCACGGAGAGCATCTGTTATCATCTCCTGTGATCCCACATCAGCCCTATGGGTGGAGCAGAGTAGAGGCTGAAGCTTATTATGCTTGAGGGTAAGACATTCAGAGAGGTTAAGTAAATACTGCAGGGTCACAGTAGTGATTTGAGATTGATCAAGGACTGGAAAGGTTCCCCCAAAAGAACAGATACCCCAGAACAACTGTGACCACTAGGTCACATTCCATGCACTTTCTCAAACTCTCCTACACCAAACTTATAGGAGGCACAGTGAATGTCCTGTAGTTGATGTCTGAGATAAGAACATCAATGCAAGCCACTGTGAGGGAGATTGGTGAGTGCACATGAGTGACTTTCCTTCCAGATTATCCTCGCATTATCACCTGTCTAGAGGTGATATGATTAATAAATATAACACAACAACACCAATGACCAGTGCTCTTTTTCTTTTCCAAGGTGACTCAGAGCCTCGAACATTCAAACCTACCCCCTACACGACAGCTGTGCAGCAATCAATTCCCCTGTAACTGACAGATCCTGCTGTCATGTCAGACAATTGACAGAAATAGCAGTTAATGTGAAGAAACTGAGGGAGTAACCACATGGGCTAATTCTTTGGAAGTTTAATGAACTAAATCTGCAACCTTCCCTGTCTCCTTGAGCAATTACTATTCTGCCTGGAGTGAGGCCTGGCAATAAATGGGCCGTGATTGCACTCTGTCTAAATGTGTGCATCTTCCATGCTCATCCCACCCTCACCAAATTTTAGCTTCTATTCTACAGACTCCTCCATCTGCCTCTAAACTCTGAAGAGGCAGAAGACAGAGTCTCATCTCTTGGGAGTAACTTTAAATAGACAAATCCTAGGACACCTACCCCAGATCACTCTCAGAGGATCTCCAAGGCCTCCTTCCCTCTGTTCCCAAATGTCCATTCCACTAGCCAGATGGCAAGGTGCATTCTCAGCACTTACCCAGGCAAAACTCAAACAGCCAGTGTCCTCTCTACTTGAGCACTATAAAAGCCCTATCATGGAATCCTACTTTGTCTCCTAAAAATGCCTGGATCCAAAATTGCTGGTATTGGTCTCAGATCCAGCATCTATTTTCAGAAGAGTTGGGCCTGTGTAACCCCTTTCTATTAACATCCATTTTTGCGGTAGCATCAAGACTCTTAATTTGGTGAACAACTCAGGGTGTATTCACTCTATAACAATTACTTGTGCTTGTACAAGACTGACCTTATTTCATTTTAAGTAGTCAGTAGAAAATCAAAGGAGGGCAACCGAGCCTAACATTTTCTTTGTGAAATAACATACTGTTTTTGGCATTTTTTATTATACTTTCTAAATGCTTACTTTATACTTTTTAATGTGTATAACTTGATAGCTTCTTATAAATATAAACACATGTGTTGCCAACAAATTAATGATTGAATTTCCACAGTACATTCCATGGACTGATCCATTGGGTGGACCTTGATTTTTCTTGTGGTGGAAACCCTATGGACACACTTCCTTGGGTAGACTTTTGCTTCTCTTATATGGAAATTCATGAAGAAAGATTGTGAGAAATACATTTCCAAAAGAGAGAGCTTTAGACATCTTGCTGGTAACAGACCAGAGGGAAATTAGGAATAATTTATTTGCAGTTTAATCATTTGATCTTATTACTCACTGATTTCCCAGAGGTGTCATCTGAGTCAAAGTTGGAATTCAGGAAGATCATGGAATTTAGTGTGCACTTGGAATCCCTATCAGATTGATTATATGACACACGATCAATCCACATTGATCTCCAGATGTCTGCAGCACCCTGGTCTCTTTATTTTTCTACTTGCCTGTCTCTAGCCCCAACACGTACCCAGTGTTCTGACATATAAATAAAAATATCCAAAGGAAACTCTTGTATCTCAGTGGATATTATTACTGAATATTATATGATTTTTTCTGTGTTGCTTAGTGAAGCTAAAGATTGTTATTTTGCATTGTGGCATATGTACATCACATTGTAATTACATGAACATTAAATTCACTCCCTCTACATTTACGTAGAGTTGAGCATTTCCCATGGTGGTTACTCAGAATGATGCTGCCATGAGTGACTGTGTACAGGCCTCCAGGTGACTGTATACAGGCACCCCTGTCTCATTCTTGTGACTTGGACATAAGTGGTAGAAGTAGGATTGCTGTGACATAGGTACAGATAACTGTAAAGCACAGAGAACAATTATCAAAGTGGCTGAAAGCATGTACATTCCCATAGCAACATGAAACAGGTCCTGTTCTTCCACATCCTCACCAGCCCCGGCTGGTGTTTTCTCTGTTCTCTGTAGGTGTAAGAGCAAAATTTTGTAGTTTAATATGCATTTTACTAATCATTGGTGTGGTCGAATGCATTTTCAGACACTTGCCCTGTTGAACTTGATGGGGTTTCCTTGATTTATGATGTGTTGAAGTAGGGACCCAGCAGATCATCTCTCTCAGCAGCCCACACCTTTCTGTGAAGCCCTGCCTGTTCTCTAAGAGACTATAATCTTTCAGGAGAGACCCAAATCCTGTTCTCAGAGATCTCATATCTCTTTCCCAGAGTCCTCCATGGAACATAGAGAGAATCGTGTCCCTGCTTTAAGGGTGTCTCCATATTTCTCATGAGAGAATTACCTCCCTATTCCCAAAAATACCAGTATCCCTCACAGCACCCCAAATATTCTTCAATAACTAGGTATTTAAGGTCTTAAACCAGAGCCATCATTATTTTATAATCCTACATCTATCACAATCTCTCGTTTACTTCTGTTATCCAAGTATCTGCCCCCTTTAGAAGAGATTATTGCAACGCTGAGCTAGGCAAAAAAGCAGTACTAAGTAGAAAGTGCATAAAAGACACAGTGTGTAAATTCGAGTGATATATGGCCAGTTGTAAACACAAATGTCACCGCAGTCTTTTGAATGCAATTGACCTGTTTAGTCCTTAAGTGTAGCCTTATTATATGCAAACTTTGAATTCTATATTAGACATGTTATTTAACTGTATATAGTCATCAGACCTCTCAATTACATAGTCAATCACTGACTAGTAGAAAATATTGAAATTCATACCTTTAAAAATAACCACTACAAATCATTAAATAATTTTCCTTAGTTTACTTTTTCTTTCCATGTGCTGGTGTTAGTTTTGAGAGAAAAAGCACAATAGGGAGCAGATCCTGCTGAGTACTGAGGCTCTATAGCCCATCTGTACAGAAAATGGCAAGAGGGTGGCATATGAGGCTCGTAACTAAGTGGTACCTTGAGTTCTTTTTGTTTTCCCTTGGATGTGTACCTCATGGGCCTTCAGCACTTCCAGAGCACATACTCATAATGCCATATAATACCACTAAGAATCTTCCTTATTTTCATCAGGTCTGGGATCCATGTTAATGGGTGACTGAGAACTATGACAGGGTTTGTTCATGTGTCTCAAGTGATGTCCGTCAAATCTCAGGATTTGTGAACTGACAAAAAGTACTTGAGCTTCTTATGTGCTTGTCACTAATGACTATGACAAAATCTGTGACATGGTGCATCAATACAACCCTAGGTGATGTGACCATTAAGCTGCTTTCTCATGTGAACAGTTTTTAGGTTCTATTTAGACTCAAGAAATCCCAGGCGAATATGCTGATACTGGAAATCTTTTGCATGGCAATAAAGATTTTACAGCTGAGAAATAAGAGTGGGTCAGTAGCAGAGCATTAGAATTGAGACTCCATGCATTGCACCATCTTGGCTGTTCTACTTAGTGGCTCATGAACTTGAGCATATTCTTCTCTGTGCCCTATTTCTCCAACAGGAAATAGAGATAGAAATCAAAACCAGACATGCATTCTTTTGGAAGTGTTGAAGTATTTAATGTATTAGACTGTGTGGTTTAATTTCTTAGATTAACTAAGAAAAGTTAATTATTGATGAAATGTATAAACTTAGATCTCACAACTTAAAAAGACTCAGATGTGCACTCGAGATCAGAGAGTCCAAATTTCCAGGCTATTGTTTTATCTATGACAAACCTCTGCTTAGTCTAAAAACAACCACTTTACTTTAACATAATCCCAATTTTAAGAAATCGGATAAAGGTGTCAAAAATGCTCTTGGTGACTGCCTGATCCCACCCTGTGAGGTTACCCCATGCATAACTGGAGAATTTTTCTCTACTAAGATCCAGTTGCCTAACTCATGATCAAGAGCTACACGTGCAAATAAGATGAATACCAGCTTTCTGATTAAGGGGCATTATCTATTAAAGTATCTTTTATTCTAAAAAATGTGAATGAATATCACATCATGTATTTTCCTCTTCAGAAATACAAACACCTCAAAAATGAGACTGATGCCTCATTATAGAAAGAGCTCTAGAAGAAGGGTCAGATCTGAATCAGTCAATTTTTATGATAAATCGTTATTAATGGAGACACCTCCTTTGTCAAAGCTGCAATTCTATGTGAAAAATTAGATAATTATCCATTTATGTAAATTTTTCTTCTCACATGTGTACATTTTTTCTCTATATGAAACCAACTTTCTATATACTTGATTATCTATTAGCTCCCAGCAGTTCATTTACCTATTTTTCTATCAATTATTGTATATCGAAAGATATGTTATTAATTGGATACTTAAGTGCAAAACAAAACAAACAAAAAAAAAAAACACTACATTTTCAGCATTCTTACCGCTGGTGAGGTGAATGGGTTGCATGACAACATAAAAATTGTTATCTCTGTAAAATCAAAAATTTTGACAACACTAACAGTATAAAAGTAAATATTTTTCACTTCATAAACTGAAATTTAGACACACGTTTAATGATAGGATTTGGAAAACTAGCAACCTGAGTG
Source organism: Cynopterus sphinx (assembly GCA_030015415.1). Classification (NCBI taxonomy): domain Eukaryota; kingdom Metazoa; phylum Chordata; class Mammalia; order Chiroptera; family Pteropodidae; genus Cynopterus; species Cynopterus sphinx. The sequence goes on from CM057390.1 coordinate 28,334,594, forward strand.
GAAGTAACGTTTCCCAAATATAAGGAATTTAATAAATACTTCAGGATGAGAGAGGACACATTAAAAGCGATGTTAGTTTCCCTTAATTGTGTGAAATGCCTTCCTACACATCTCCACAGTTTTGGAGTCACTTCAAAGATCTGAATTTAATAATTGTCATAAGTTCCAACAAGGTAAAAATGGCATCGAATAGACAGTCCATATTTCCCAAAAAATATCTATATGAGAGGTAGGGTGCTGAAAGTAATAGAAAATGATATATTTATAGCTTTACATGACAAATGCTAGAAAGGAAATTAAAATGGTAAGAAATTATTTTGAGAAAAAGAAATTAGCCCATTTGACATCATTCAACAGGCCATGTGAACACACCATTGCAGGTGTAAAGAACATTCCCCATCTGAAGAGTGAAATCAAGAACCTATCTCCCTGCTGTGTGCTTTCACACACTGAGCACAGAAAATGGCAGATAGGACCAGGGACAAGACACACATTAGCACAAAGCCATTGTGACAGAGCATGACATGATTTTCAGTGTGACTTCACAATCCACACTGTGGGGTCTAGCTGCTGGTTTATAGAGTGAATGTTTCATTTTAAACACTGACTCTTAGATCCACATATTACGATTCTCTTTTTGTTTGAATTCAAGATCTATACGTCAAAATTACCTGCCTCCAAATACAGTCAACAGTGAAAATATCAAAATAAAAGGATCAAAGTAAACTCATTGAATAAAACCAAGCTTCTGTTATTGATTTGAAGTATCACCATCACATATTCCTATCATTTCTGTGCACAAAACATTTCACAGACAAATAAAATCAAATGTGTTCTGCAGTGCACAAATTAAAACAAAAAGCATTAAATTTTTTTCATTTTCAAGAAACCACATTTCTATGAAAATGATTGTCAACTATGTAAGTCCTTCCCACCTCAATACATGCCGGTGTCCCCACTACGTGAAAGTAGAGTGTTCCTAGGAAACCTTCCCAAAGCTGAGACAATGTAAAGCAAAGAAGTAATTACCTGAGGATTCATCTTGCTAACGGATGCACAGAGTCCATGAAGATAAAGCACAGATGCTCACAGACACAGTTCCAAGTGAAGCTGGATTGATGTTGAGATGCGAATGTGGTTCCTAGGGAAAGAGCTAGTTGGAGCAACTCTTGTTACTCAGGGTACCACTGCCTCTGGAGCCAGTTCTGCAAAACATGCTCTGAACACTACTAGAGCTTTCACCTTTCTTTAAAAAATCAAAAGTTCTCTCTGGATTTTATTTGTTCAAAGGTACCAATGTAAGTCTTTTGTAAAAGTGAAGAGGCTTAAAGCAAACCTTTCAATAGTAGAGTATTCCTGTATCGACATATACTTAATGATTTTATAAATGGATAATTTCAGGTAATTCCTCAAATATAGGCTTAAAATGTGAGCATTATTCATATCTCAACACTAACATACATTATTATGACCTCTTTATGAAAAAAAATCTATAAAAAGAGATGTGACTAATTTCCAAAGATATGTGTTTTTCAATAGTTTTGCCTTAATTAACACACACACAAGAAAAAATCTACACAAATGACCACATCTTGTGCACACCTCCAAGGAGGACAGTGCGGAAAAGTGAGAAGTAGGAATCATGACAAATCTATTCCAGGGTCTTCATGTTCCTTCTGCCCCAGCAGGCTCTGTGAGAATTGAGAACAGACTGAGAACTGTTGGAAAGAAAAGAGGGAATCTTGCAAATGGCATTATATCAATCTTAAACTACCGCCAAGAAGTCAGAGCCAGAGTCAGGATAAACCAAAACACCTGCCAAGATGACAAGAGCATGGAAAGTAGAGAAGTTCCTTTACAGCAGGTGTGATTTAAAGCAAGAAAGATTTAAGGAGCAGAGTGATATTGGTGAAAATTGTGGAGTGGGGAAAACTGAGGGGCCTCCCACCACACAGCAATGAATAAACTCAAAATGGTCAGAATCAAATATTTTAGAACTCTTGAAGTTAACCAAAAGTTCATAGGAACCATGGAAAATTTAATCAAGAAATAAAAGATGAATCTCAGTGAGTGTCATCACTTGGGCCCATCTCCTGATTCTCAACTTAGTGGTGCCTTGAAGAAAGCTGAGCACTCTGGAACAGGTAACTGCTACAGAGAGGGCAGAAAGGACCTAATTCCCCAGGAAGTGTTGTTTTGTGTGCTCACCTGCACTTTCTGATGATGACCTGGTGGAATTTCTTTTCTTCACCTTCCCTGGATTTTTGCCCATTATATCTAAGGACAAAACTGTTTATTACCAGCAGACTAAAGGAGTAACAGCTGAGGTAAACAAAATAGTTACCCAAAGCCTTTGGAGGAAAAAAAGCTATCTAGTAATTCAGGGAAATACATTCAATAAAAATGGCTGAATTTCAGTAGGGATGATGAGCTTATTAGAGTGTCACTCTCTCTCAGCCCCATGCTCTGCTCAGCATTCCACACATGCCTTGAAATCTAAAATCCAACATTCAAGAGTGGCTCCATAGTGTAGTGGTAAAGCATGTCTGCTTTACACGCAGAAGGTCCTGGGTTTGCACCCCAGGTGGAGCCATAGATCGTACCCCAGGTGCACCAGGCCCCAGGTGCATGCCACAAGCATGTGGGAGGAGACACACTGACTTCAGAGATCTGGTTCTTCAGAGGAAATGGCAACATCCATAGGTCAGGGGTGGAAGTTGGAGGGGGGGATTAAAAAGGGGAGGGGAATAAAAAAATAAAAGCCAACATTCACAGTGAAACCAGAAATCTCACAAAAACACAAGAGAGCAGGCCAGGCTCAGATCCCTCAGACCACCAATTTGAGGTGAGTATCATTATTTGATCTGTCTCCAGAACCTATGGAAGACCCTACATGCTTGAATGTCTCTTTTGACCTGACTTGGAGCTTGCCCAGAAAAGCTTATTCCTGAGCATGCATGTCAAAACAATAACAAGCATTTGTGTTTCTCCACAGTTACCTGAGGTGATGGATAGGTGCTAGAGCAAGCAATAGACTGAAAAAAGAAAAATGCTCTTTCCTAATGTTCCAGCTACCTCACAGTATACTTTTAGGAGAAACATAAGAGTTATAAAGCTGTGATCTTAAACCAGGCCTTCTGTGGAGGTGAAGGGGAAGCTTGTAAAAGAACAGCATAAAGTCAAAAAAATCTAACTTAGGAGGCTGGAGAAACTTGGCAGGGTGAGAGACATCCCCAAACCTCTCCCCTTGAAACAACAATAAGCTGGACATCTGAAACTCAACAAAACACACCCAAACTACACACTAGCATGTCTTAGTGTGGGATCTGTGCAAAACAGCTACTACAGGTCAGAACCCTGGGTGTCAGGTGGTGAATTGGGAGAAACAGCTGCCTCTCAAAGCCACTGAAACTATCTGTAGGAAGACGGGGAGGAGAGAAGGTGTGGTGAATTTCCTGAACAGCCCTGCTGGAGAGAGTTGTGAGTTCTACACACCTGGCAGCAGGTTCCAGTCATCAGGGCAGAAAGCAAAGAAGTGGGCCAACAGAGAAACAACAGTTTGTTTTTACCAACTCTGGTTGCAAAACCAAGGCTAAGCCACAGCCCCCAACCCCCAACCCAGAGGGTACCTCCCCCATACCTTCTGAGGCTGATCACAGTGGAGCCCCAGGTTAATCTGAGCAAACACTACTGAAACTATTGCTAACTCTGACAGGGACTGAAACTGAGGGTAGCAAGCATGATGAAATATTTGTCAGAAAATAAAAATGCATTATTAAGACTTTATATAAAGCAGGGATCCAAGAGGCTTAGATGCTACCAACTGGAAACCAAAAGAAAAATACTTCATTTCCAGCAGGATAAAGATAGACATTTAAATAATGAATCTTTCTGGAAAAAAAGAGAGCAGAATACATTTCTATTAATGCCCAGATGGAGAAATAGCCTATTAAACACCATGAAAAACCAAGGTGACAAGGTATTTCAAGAAGAAAAAAAAATATCCAGAAAATAAGCTTACAGACATAGAAATATACAACTTAATTGACAGAGAATTCAGGATGGTACTTCTGAAAATACTCAATGTGATCCAAAATAACTCAAATCAACAATTTCAAGAATTGGAAAAACAACTAGATGAACAGAGCAAGGATACTGAAACCCTCAGAAAGAACCAAATAGAACTTCTGGAGATGAATAATATACTGCAAGAATTGAAAAATGAAATAGCAATCTTGGGAAATAGGGTCAACCAAATGGAGGAAAGGATCAGTGATATTGAAGACAGAAATCTAAAATAAATCAGAAGGAAGAAGAGAGATACTGAAGAATGAAAAATAATGAAAGAGAAATTTAAGAACTAACTGATATCATCAGGAGAGGAAACATAAGAATAATAGGCATTATCAAAGCCAAGGAAAAGTAACATAGGTTAGAAAGCATTTTCAGACAAATATTTGATGAGAATTTCTCAAATGTTTGGATTTCAAGGTCAAAAGAACACCCAATTATCTCAACCCAAAGGGCCTTCATCAAGACACATTGTATTAAAATTGTCAAAAATCAATGACAAAGACAGAATTTTCAAGGTAGCAAGGGAGAAAAAAATAGTAACTTATAAAAGTACATGAATTAGATTATTCTCAGACTTCTCAGCGCAAATCTTACAAGCCAGAAAGGAATGGAATCAAATATTTAAGCTATTAAGTGAAAGGAACTACCAGACTAGAATATTGTATCCTGCTAAGCTCCCCTTTAGATATGAAGGAGAAATTAAGACTATTCCAGACATACAAAAAAAATTGAGGGAGTTCTCCACTACAAGGCCTGCACTACAGGAAATACTGAAAGGCATAAGTTCACCTAAAACAAAATGACCAAAAAAAAAAAAAAAAAAAAAAAACATAGTTAGTAGTAAGTCACTCTCAGGCAAATAGAAGCAGAAGAGTGCAACCCTTACTAAAAATGGGGCATTATAAGCTTAAATAATGAAATAAGAATTGGTATAACAAGATAGTAATAAACTTTCAGCATACATAAGAACAAGCTGACATAACAATGACTGAAAAGGGGGGATAATAAAATTTAAATTCACAAAAGGGAATAGAGATAAGGCATGTGCAGAAGAAAATGAATGACTGTGAGTGTGTGAGTGTGTGTGTGTGTATCTATATCTATCTATGTAAATATATATATGTGTGTGTATATATACATATATACATATACATCTATACATATGTACACATACGCACACACATATACATATACATACATACATACATATGTGTGTGTTTATATACACACACACACACATGTAAACTATCCTTTACATATTCCTAATGTAATATGTAAATTCAGAAACGAAGTATAAACATAAAGCAAGAAGGACCAGAGGGAAAACCCACAAAAGTCAATCAAAATAAAAACACAAGGACAAAGAAGCAATGGAAACACCAAGCTACCAGAAAGCAGAAGATAAAATGGATTATAAGAAGACCTTCTATTTCAATAATTACCCTAAATGTAAATAGATCTAACTCACCAATATAAAGGTACAGAGTTGCAGAATGGATCAAAAAACAAAACAGAACAAAACAAAACAAAACAAAACCATATGCAACCTCCAGAAGGCACATCTCAGCTCCAAAGTCAAATATAGACTCAAAGTGAAAGGGTGAAAAATGAAATTTCAAGCAAATGACATTCAGAGAAAAGTGGCAGTTGTGGTACTAATATCAGATGAAATAGACTTCAAACTAAAAGGTAAAGAAAGATACTGAGGGACACTTCATAATGATAAAGGGAATTATGCATCAAGATGACATAACACTTATTAACATGTAAGCTCCCAATCAGGGAGCCCCGAAATATGTAAAGCAATTACTAACAGAACTAAAGCGAGAGACAGACCAAAACACTATTGTAGCAGGAGACCTAAATACCCCATTGTCAGACATGGACAGATCATCCAAACAGAAAATTAATAAGGTGATAACATCCTTAAACGACACATTAGACCAACTGGATGTAATTGACATTTACAGATCCGTCCATCCCAAAACAGCTTCTTATCCATTCTTCTCTAGTGCACAGGAAACATTCTCAACAATCAGTCACATCTGGGACACAGAGATAGCCTCAACAAATATAAGAGGATTGAAATCATATCAACCATATTCTCTGATCATAATGCTTTGGAACTAGAGATCAACTGCAGAAAGAAATCAGGAAGAACCACAAACATGGAGATTAAGAACATGCTACTGAAGAATAACTAGATCAGAGAAAAAATAAAAAGGGAGCTCAAGTGGTACATAAAAATGAACAAAAATAAAAGAACAACATATTAAGACTTTGGGGACACAGCAAAAGCAGTCATAAGAGGAAAATTCATATCATTACAGGTCTATCTTTAAAAACAAGAATAGGCCCAAATAAACAACCTAATGCTTCACCTTTAAAAAACTAGAAAAGGAAGAACAAATGAAGCCTAAAGTCAGCAGAGGGAAGAAGTCATCAATATTAGAGCAGAAATAAATAAAATTGAAAACAATAGAAAAAAATAAATGTGACAGCTGGTTCTTTGAGAAGGTTAATAAAAATGGCAAACCCCTGGCTAGACTCACTAAAGAAAAAAGAGAAAGGACACTAATAAAATCAGGGATGAAAGAGGGGAAACTATGGCAGACACCACAGAAATACATAGGATTATACAAGAACTATGAAAAGTATATATCACCAAATTTAATAACCTAGAAGAAATGGACCAGTACTTAGAAATACAACCTTACTAGACTAAATAAAGAACTGGAAAATATAAATAGACTGATCAGCAGTATGGAAATTGAAACAATCATCAAAAACCCACCAAAACGTAAAAGTCCAGAAACAGATGGCTTCACCAGTGAATTCTATCAAGCATTCAAAGAAGATTTAATATCTATTCCCCTCAAAATCTTCCAAAAAATTGAAGATTAGGCAATATTTCCAACACATTTTATGAGGCCCACATTACTTTGATAAGAAAATCTAGAAAAGATAACACACACAGAGACACACAAAAACTATAGACCAATATCTCTCATGAACACAGACACAAAAATCCTAAATAAGATACTGGTGAACTGAATACAGCAACATATTAAAAAGATTATACACCGTGATTGAGTGAGCTTCATCCAAGAGGCACAGGATGGTTCAACATACACAAATCAATAAATGTGATACACCACATAAACAAATTTAAAAATGAGAATCATATATGATCATATCAATAGATTCAGAAAAAGCATTTGACAAGATACAGCATCTATTTATGATCAAAACACTACACAAAATCAAAATAGAAGTAAAGTACCTAACATAATAAAGGTCATCTGTGACAGAACTCAGCCAATATTATACTTAATGGTGAAGAACTAAAAACCTTCCCTCTTAGATCAGGAACAAGGCAAAATTGTCCACTATTACCACTGTTAGTCAATATAACATTGGAAGTCTTAGCAAGTGCAATCAGACAAGAGAAAGATATAAAAGGCATCCAAATAGAAAAAGAAGAAGTCAAACTGTCACTATTTGGAGATGACATGATTCTCTATAGAGAAAATCCTAAAGACTCCACATGAACACTACTAAAAACAATAAGCAAATATAGTAAGGTTTCTGAATACAAAATTAAAGTTCAAAAATCCATAGCATTCCTATACTCTAATAACAAAGTGTCAGAAAAAGAAGTGGAAAAAAAATAAATCCTCTTACAATTGCAACAAAAAGAATAAAATACTTATGAATAAATTTAACAAAACAAGTGAAGGACTTATATAATGAAAACTATAAGAGTTTATTAAAAGAAATCAAAGAAGATACAAAAAAATGAAAAGATATTTTGTGTTCTTGGATTAAAATAATCAACTTAGTTAAAATGACAATATTATCTAGAGCATTATACAGATTTAATGCAAACCACATCAAAATCCCATTGGCATTTTTTAAAGAAACAGAACATAAAATCATCAGATTTGTATGGAAGCACAAAAGGCCCCAAATTGCCAAAGCCATCCTGAGAAAAAAGAACGAAGCTGAAGGCATCACTCTGCCTGACTTCAACTTGTATTACAAAGTGACAGTAATCAAAACAGAATGGTATTGGCAACAAAAAGAATGACAGACCAGTGGCATAGAATTGAGAGTCCGGAAGTAAACCCATATTTATATGGACAAATAAGTTTTGACAAATAAAAGCCAAAAACATACAGTGGAGAAAGAAAGCCTCTTCAATAAGTGGTGCTGGAAAAATTGAAAGGCCACTTGCAAAAGAAGAACACTAGACTGTTGTCTATCACCACATACTAAAATTAACCCAAAATGAATTAAGTGCCTGAATATAAGACCCAAAACAATAAAATGTATAGGAAAAAAACATAGGAATTAAACTCAAGGATCTTGGACAAGGAGATTTTATGAATTTGACCTCAAAAGCAACGAAAGTAAAAGCTAAAATGAATGAATGAAACTACATTAAACTAAAACACTTCTGTCTAGCAAAAGAAATGGTCAACAAGGTAAAGAGGGGACCATTTGAATGGGAAAATGTATTTGCAACCAACACCTTCGATAAGGGTCTAATATCCAAAATACATAAAGAACTCATACAACTCAACCACAACAACAAACAACAACAACAAATGATACAATAAAAAAATGAAAAATGTACCTGAACAGACACTTCTCCTTAGAGGACAAACAAATGGCCAACAAAAGTATGAAAAGATGCTCAACATCGCTAGCTATTAGGAAAATTCAAAGCAAAACCACGATGAGATATCATCTCACACCTTTTAGAATAGCTGTAATCAACAGGACAAGAAATAACTAATGTTGGAGAGGATGCGGAGAAAAAGGAATGCTCTTACACTGCTGGTGAGACAGCAAATTAGTACAGCCACTATGGAAAACAGTATGGAGGTTCCTCAAAAAACTGAGAATTGATCTACCATATGATCCAGCAATTCCTCTACTGGATATTTACCCCAAAGACTTGAAAACCCAAATCTGAAAAGATATTTGCACACCAATGTTCATAACAGCATTATTCATGTTGTCCAGGACATGGAAGCAACAGAAGTGTCCTATGATAGATAATTGGATAAAGAAGCTGTGATACATATATACAATGAAATATTACTCAGCCATAAGAAGACATCAAATACTGTCATTTTTGACAACATGGATGGAACTAGAGATAATTATGGTAAGCGAAATAAGCCAGACAGAAAAAGTTGAAAATCACATGATATCACTAATATGTGGGATATAAAGCTAAAAGCAGCAAATGAGCAGGACAATCAGAGACTCATGGACATGGACCATAGACTAATGGTTACTAGAGGACTATATACAAGTGGTTATTAGTAGGGTAGGGAGGTAGATGGGGTAAAGGGGGTCGAATATAGGGGGATGGGGGGGTGAAGTGGGTAAAGGGGATCAAATCTATGGTAGTTGAAGGAAACTGGACTTTGAGTGGTAAATACAGAATAGAATATATAGATTTCAAGTTATAATGTACACCTGAAAATTATGTAATTGTATTAACCAATGTTACCCAATTAAACTTAATTAAGAAAAGGATATAGAAGCAACCTAAATGCCCATCCACAGACAATTAGATAAAGAAGTTATGGTTCATATATACAAAGGAATATTACTCAGCAGTTAAAAAATGAAATCCTACCATTCACAATGACATAGATGGACCTATTATGGTTATTAGGTTATTGTGCTAAGTAAAATAAGTCAGACAGAGAATGATAAATACCTTATGAGTTCACTTATATGCAGAATCTAAGGAACAAAAATAACAAACTAATCAAAAACAGACTCACAAATTTAGAGGACAATCTGGTAACAGGAGGTTGGTGGCTGAGAGAAAGGGGTGAAGGGTCAAAGAAGTACAAATCAGTAATTTATTGATAGTCATGGGGATGGGGAGCACACATAGAGAATGCAGTCAGCAGTAACATAATGGCTAGGTGGAGAACCAGAGATAAAAAGGAGCAATTAGTGGTATCATTTTATAAACTATATAAATAACCAAAGTACTCTATACTTGAAACTAATATTAGAATAAAAATGTTTTAAAAGGCTGTTATTTAAACACTGGAGGCCAAATAACACATTGATATGTGAGAAGGGGCAGCAAGGCTTCTTGAACTTTTTTCCTTATAAAAGCTGTGCTTCTCAGATCTCAACTTTCACAGAGAATAGTGCTACTCACACTTAGGTGAACACCCTGACAGTGTCTGGAAAAGAAGCACCTGTATATTTTATCCCAGTAAATATTTCCAGGTTTTCTGTCTAGTCTCTGAGGTCCTATGAGAAAGGCTCTGTATCTAATTTATCTGAGAGGTCCTACCATACCTCTACCAGGGCCATACACACAAGACAAATTCATTATATGCTTCCTGGTTATACCAAGGCTGGTTCTCTAGGTTCTGTCATAGCAAGCTGTCCAGATTGAAAAATTGGAAGAAACTTAGATATCTAACATTAGGGTAATGTTTATGTAAATTATAATAGAGCCATCTCATGGATTATTATACAGACTTGGAAACTGATGCTTACAATAAAGGAAAATACTCATAATATCCTGTGAACTAAAAAAACTGCCTAAAAACTGTATGTGTAATATGATCTCAACTCTATAATAAAATATAGAATAAAAAATTTTTAAAAAGATAAAATCAACATGGGTTATCACAGTTTGAGACAACCCAATTATAAAGAAGCTCAAGATAGAACTTGAAGGATAGAAAGAATTTGAGAGAAGTGTAAAGTTTATTCTGGCCCCAGTGACACATTATTCTTTCTGAAGTCTGTGATCTTCAGCAAACTTCTCAATGTTCTGTGTGCTTGTTTTTGTTCCTGTAAAAGGAAGATGACAACCCACTTCATGGAGCTGTAGTAAGAGAGAAAAACAGGGTAACACAGATGCCATATGATCAGCATGTCACAATGGGTCCTGTCACAGCTGCATATGGGAATTCATCTTGCCATTCAAAGTTACTGTCTCTGCCTACTGAGCAAGATTCAGGGAAATTCTGGAATTGTCAGCCTCTGAAACAGACATTTTTTTCATTTAGAAGATGGCATCATTTTTTTGGAGGCCGTATCTGGGCTTTAAAATGAAGTATTTTAAAATGGTTATTGCAATAGATAGCTTCTAAAGACACTTTTATTTACATTATATTTTTCTTATACTCTATTTATTCGACACCATTTTAATAATAAGAACCGTTTTTATGAATACCTTGGAAAAGGACTCAAATCACTCTCTTACGTTAGCTACTTCTTGATAACTATACAATACTGACTCTGAAAATGTAATCAAGTGAAGTGATCTTTGATACAAAGCAAAATAATACTTTTGCTGTAAAATAAAAAAAAAACATAATTAAATTGAAAAATGAACAGAGGACCTGAACAGACACTTCTCCCAAGAAGACATACAAACAGCCAACAGACATGTGAAAAGATACTCAACTTCACTAGCTACTAGGGAAATGCAAATCAAGACCTCAATAAGATAACACTTCACACCTGATAGAATTGCTGTTATCAACAACTGTAATAACAACTGTTGTAGAGAATGTGGAAAAAGGAAACCCTCAAACACTGCTGGTAGGACTGCAAATTAGTACAGCCACTTGGAAAACAGTATAGAGGTTCCTCAAAAAACTAAGAATTGATCAACCATATGATCCAGCAATCCCTCTACTGGGTATTTACCCCAAAGACTTGAAAACATATATCTAAAAAGGTATTTGCACACCAATATTCATAGTAGCATCATTTACAGTGGCCAGGACATGAAAGCAACCAAAGTACCCTACAGTAGATGACTGGATAAAGAAGCTGTGGTACATATATACAATGGAATATTACTCAGCCATAAGAAGAGATGATATATTGTCATTTGCGACACGATGAATGGATCTCAAGATAATCATGCTAAGCAAAATAAACCAGACAGAAACAGTTGGAAATTACATGATATCCTTGTATGTGAGATATAAACCTAAATGCAAAAAGCAGAGCAGAGACTCATGGACATGGACAATAGACTAGTGGTTACCAGAGAGGGAGGAGGGGTTGATGGGTAAAAGGGGTCAAATATGTCATGACAGAAAGAAATCCAACTATGGGTGATGAACATACAATGCAATCTATACATATATGTATATGCCTTACTGTTAAATTGTATACCTGAAACTTACTGGATTTCATTAACCAATGTTACCATAATTTTAAATAATTATTTAATTAATTTAACAAAGGAATGAATGCTTATCAATAGGAGAGTTCATTAATAAATTGTATTTACAAATTATAATAGAGCAGGTAAAATTAACTAGGTCTATATCAACACGAGTAAAACTTGAAATCATAATGTATATGAATAAACGATATAGATTCAAGATTACATTTATGTGTAGAATTTCATAACTCAAATAATATTATATCATTTATGGAACAAACTTTTGAATTAAAGCCTGAGATCAAGGATAGGAAAAATAAACAAAAAATTCAAATTAGAGATGACTTTTGGGATGGAAGAATAGAAATTAATTTTATAGAGAGATCTTCAACTTAACCTGTAAACTTTTTTTTCTTGAAAAAATCTGAAGCAAAGATGAGAGAAATTAACCTGTATCAAATTTGAGTAATAATCACTTGGGTGGCTATTACATTTTTCCATGCACAAGAAACTTTTTATAACTTAAAGCCAGTTAAAGCAGCCAAAATAGCCAATTTAAATAAGTTAAGTGCGTTACAATGTGTCCACGGGCTGGAAAACCAGGCAACCTTTAAAAACCACCAAATCAAAGAATGTAGGGAAACAGGGAAATGCTCAAGAGACAATGATATAGGGGAACACACTTAATTTAAAAATGTGTACCTTCTTCTATCCATCACATATCTATAAACGTGAAGATAAATGCCAGTTTGTCAACCTTGGTTATATGTGCATAGTGTGTCTGTAGGTGACTTGTGTTTTCTTTTATATGTCAGTTTCTACAGTGAATGTATAGTCATTTTATCAGGAAAATTTTTTTTCCTATTTGTTAGTAAATGTTTTTATTTATTTATTTTAAATGAAGTTTATTGGGTTAATGTTCGTTAATACAATTATATAATTTTCAGGTGAGGAAAATAATTTAATGAATAATTTGTGCAAGTAACATGTCAAAATAACTGAACTATTAACTGCAGCATTCAATTTCAGACCAAATACCTTGAATTATTTTGGGGTTTAGTGTGCTTCTGCTGTCCTCCAGTGGAAATGTAGAAGAATGCTTTATGAGGGGAGAGTATTATATAAAATACAGATGTTCTTTGTATATTACTAGGTACTATGTATAACTTATTATTAAAAATTAATTGATGCTCATTATAGAAATTTTAGAACACCCAGAAAAGAACATTGAAAGGATAAAACCACCCATAACTTCACTTTACCATTGACTTAGGATTCTGAGATCATCGGCAGAGGAGATGGAAAGATTGGGGGTGTAGCCAACTTTTCTGCTGTTTGGATGCTAACTTGGAACTTAATTTTGATACTTGATTCTTGCTTTCTTCTATTATGAAGTCTTTTTATGTTAAAAAAAAAAAAACTAGAAGTTTTATCCTGTTCAGATATTTGGTTGCTTAAATATATGTCTTTTGGGATTTTGTTTTATTTTTTTGCTATGATCAAAAATGTTGTAATGAACATGTTATATGTAATATGTGACTATATACATATGTATATAATAATATATAAGATATGTATATGTATTATATAATATATAATATAATATATAATATATGTATATGTATTATAATATATATGTATATATACATATATATTAGTATATGTATATATACATATATATTATAATTTCTATAATGTAAATGCCAAAGAGTATCCTACTCAATGACTACATGCATTTATAAATGTAATAGATATTGTCAACTTGTCCTTCAGAAGTTTACATCACTTAAAGCTTTTACAATGCACAAGTATGCATTTCCCATTCAATATTCAATCCTCCATTTAACGATCATGGGTGTCATTTAACTTGCCCATGATCGTTTTTGTTTGCATTTCTTTTATTACAAGTATGGGTCAACATTTTCTGCCTTTCTGTTACTAATTTATGTTTCCTTGTACCCTTCTTTTTACTTCATCTTTTTTATATTGAGTTTTTAACATTTCAGTCATTTTATTAACTTTTGATTTTGAGCTCTTCATAAATTAGGAAAATCAGTCCATTGTCATGTATGTTGTAAATATATTTCTCAATCATAATTATATAATTCTTTATCTGTATTTGTTTTGTTTCATTTGTTTTTTGATTTGTTTGCTGTGCAGATATTTTACATTAGTACGTGGAAACATTTTATAAATTTTCTCTTTTTACTTTCTGGATGAAGATCACATAAACTAGAAAATTTTAAATAACTGACAAAAACTATAGGGAGCTGGAGAGTGTGGCTGAAAGAAGCACGGAGATGGGCAAAGGTAAAGACGGAGCAGAGCTGCAGTATGAGAGCTCCGGCCTCTCCTGGGAGCCTTTCCAATGTCTTGGCCCCCTTGTCCATTCCCTGGCCAACAGTTATTCCTGTTAACATGGCTGTCCTCCCCAGAGCCCTCTCTGGCCAGTGTACCAGCAGGCCTGCTCTCCCATACTTCTTCCACAGCCTGTTTCCCCCCAGGCAGCCTTCAGCAAGCTGAATTCAGTTGCTCATCTAAGCTGTCTTCTCCAGAGACTACAGGCCAGGGCCTACGTCTGCCTCACTACCTGCTCCCAGTTCCTAATAGAGGAGCACAATAGATTTGTAAAAAACTTCTCTTCAGTCCTGGCTTCTCAACCTTGCACTAGTGCCACTTGGGGCTAGACAATGCTCTGTGGTGGGTGTCCTGTGCACTGCAGGAGTTTAACAGAATCCCGGCTCCTGCTAACCAGAAGCTCATAGTCAGGACACCTGTTGTCAGCACAACCACAGCTATATTCAGACATTGCCCACCATTCCCTGGAACCAAATCTGCACTGAGAACCACTGCTTTAGGATGCTAGTGAGGGAATAAAGGAGTTCTGTTGAGATTTCCTTCATTGGTGACTGACTAAACAGTACAAGACCACTTTTCCTTTGTTTATCTAAATGAATTTGAGCACACGTGACACAAAAGGGAAATGTCAACCTTTATATTTGTCCTTTCTACCTTCTCATAGCACGAGCACCTTATTTCACTCTACCACAGCTCTGTAAGGTCATCTTACTGTTAGTGAGGAAACTGAGACCGAGACAGGGTTATCAATTTGCCACAGGTCCCATAACTCGTACATGGTAGTGACAGAATTTGAACCTGCTTTCTCTGATTCCAAATCTGGGCCTTTCATGGCTGAGCAATGTGGCAAGAGCATCTAGCACTGGGCCTGTTTGTGGGGACAGATGGGAAATGTAGGAAGCCTGGGTTTTCTACTTCCTAGTGCTCTATGCTCACCGGCTCACACCTCCTCACATGATGCAATCTTACTCCTTGTCACTGGAAGATTGTAACAAAAGACTCTTTTCCACTGTAGCCAAAAGGACCTTCTTAAAATGCTAATCAGGGTCACAGTGCTCCTTCCCCAGGGTCAAGTCAATAAATGATGTCTGTAGTGGGCCTCCTGACTTCCTTTCTTGTTTCATTGTCTGCTTTCTCCACTGGTCACCCATGGCCTGAATTCCACTCCAAAAACATCATGCCAAACATCATACCAAAGCCTTGACCTCTCTCTCCTTTGTCGTGGCTCAGCTAGCACCCAGTGCGCTCTGAAACTCCAACCTTGACTGTTTGTCTTTCAGTGCCCAGCACAGTATGTGTCACTGCAGAGGTCCTCAACAAAGGCCATGTGTTAAGATATGGGAATGAGTGGTTGGAGTGCTCATGTATGGATTTTTAAAATACTGACCCAACCAAGTTGAATATTTGGGTCATATTCAATACCACTTCTTTTAATGTGCTTAATGGATTTTGAAGAGACACTGTTTAATTTTTGGTACATCCTCTCTGCCTTAAAACAAAACAAAACAAAACAAAACAAAACAAAAAACAAAACAGAACTAGAGCAATGGCGTGGAAAATTGTACCAGATACTTACAGCTTATGTTTTAGTCTAATAATTACTTTTACCCTGAAAAACAAGGAACAGGGCTTGAATCCTATCAGCAGGCTTGACATTTTTATAAGTCTTCCATTTCCTAGTGTCCAATGGGTAGAAAGGGCCAAGAGGAATGGACACAACATGCAGTTGAAGCCTGTGATGTGCTGGGTTCTGATAGGCATTTCATAATATTTGTGCTCAAGGCAAATTGTTGCCAGTTGAAGCCACATCATCATAACCTCATAGCCCTGTGATGTCCATAGACAGTATCACTCTTTGTAAAATTGTCATCAACACTTTTGTGTGTAGGAGAAATGTAACTATCAACCCTATTTAAACACTTTGAGCAAAAGTTAAGCTGCCTGCATCATTCTGGCTCATGTTGAACAGCTGAGTATATCACCATGAAGGATGAAATGCGCCTTGATTTCATTTTGCTAAGCAAGGGCTCAGAGAGGGAGAAAGCAGGAAGGCCAAAAGAGGAGTCCAAATACATTTGGGTCACATACTTGATGGACATGAAAGCTGCTTGACAGGACCTGCTGAGGCCTTCAGTTCCTGACCTGAGATTTTTCTCACCTCTGATACAGGATTTGTTCCAGGTTAACATCAGGAAGAAGGAGAACTGTGAGCTCCTGACTACAGGGCTCTGCCCCTAGAGCAGCATTTCTAACCAGAAACATCTTGTCCCTGATGGCAGTGCAGGAAGAATCCCCCAAGGTGTGAGACAATGGCCACCTGCCAGAGGCAAAGGTTATTTTGTGATCTGCTCCAAGCAGTGCACATCCAGGGCAGGAGGCAATGTTGAGCCATCAGCAATGCAGGCTTCTTTGGCTTATGGATATAGTTATCTATGATAATGTTGACATCCTAGTGGTGATGCAGTTTTCTCTTATAAGAAATTGATTAATTCCATTAAGAGACAAACATGGGTGTGTTCAAAGGATCTTGCACTGGCTTTCAAGAGTCAGGACTTCTTTAGACTTGTTCACAAGAGTGAGAAAGCTGTGTGATAAGTAGGGCTCCAGAAAACCATTTAATGAAAATGTCCCAGGAGGGACATTGAAATTTGGGACTTCACTCAAATGTAAAACACTCTGACCCAAACAAATTATGCTTACATAGAATCCCTGTTTGACTCACCAGACTTAGTTCGTCCTTGCCCTGGAGTAAAGGATCAGGGCCTCCTGTCAAAGCATTCATGTGGCTGTGGGTGTCCATTCGCTAGATCATATCTGAGAGCCAGGAATGGAGCCCAGGTGTGGGATAATTATATGCCCCTTATGGCAAGTCACTGCCTCTTTGCAGCGGGTCATGACCACTTCCTTCTTTCTCCTGTCTCTCAGAAAAATATATGGTGTGTGTATATGGCATTCCTTCAAGTGCACACTCTAAAAGTGGGTGAAAACAGAAATGTTTTTGATCTCAGTCCATAACTGAGTGATAACTAACAATCTATGTGTATATTTTATTAGATTTCTCATAGAACCATGTCACAGAATGGGATAGAGATGGAAGCATTTGAGGGAGGGGAATTATCTTCAGTTTGACAGCAGAGACCCAGGTGAAGCATTCCAAGAGAGAATAGTGTGTGCCCAAGCCCCAACACATGAGAATGTGGAGACCGAAGAGGTTGTCTTTGCCAATGCGGAGGAGACGCATGGAGACAAGGGGGTAGAGGATTCAGTCCAGTGAGGGACACTGCGACACGTCTCATGAAGAATCTTCTGTGGCAGGTTGAGGGACCTGCACAGTGTTTAAACTCAACAGTGATACTGGGAGAATCTCCTTTACACGTGGTCATGATGAGCCTGCCTGGGAGCTCACATGGCATATAATGGTGTCTCTCTCTTTTAATAGACTTCATTGTTTGAAAAGTTTTAGGGTCACAGACAAAACTTGAGCAGGAGGTACAGCAATCTCCCTAATATCCTTTGGTCCCCTACACACTCAGTCTCCCTTGTTATCAGTACCTGGCACCAGAGTGAAACATGTGTTAAAATTGAAGAATGTACATTGACACACCATTATCAACCAGAGGCTATAGTGTAAGTTAGGTATCACCCTTGGTGTTGTATGTTCCATGGGGCTAGACATGTAAAATGACTTTTATAGTATTATATAGAATAGTTTTGCTGTCCCCAAATCCTCTGTGCTCTGCCTGTTCATTCCTTCCCACCCCATCCCCTGGCTTAACTGATCTTTTCACTGTCTTTATAGTTTTGCCTTTTCAAGAACATCTCACAGTTGCAATCATGCAGTATGTAGCCTTTTCAGATTGACTTTTTTCACTTAGTAATATGCATTTAGGCTTCCTCCATGTTTTTTTAATGACTCAATAGCTCATCTCTTTTTAGCTCTGAATAACATTTTATATTCTGGGTGTGCCATGGTTTGTTTATACACTTATTTACTGAAATATATCTTGGTCAATTTCAAGTTTGGGAAGGTACAAAGAAAGCTGCTGCAAACATCCTTGTGCAGGTGTTGTGAGTACATGAGTTTTTATCTCCTTCGGGTAAACACCAAGGAGCTCGATGACTGGACCATAAGAGTCTGTCTCTTTTATTTCAGGAAGATCACAATCTCCTTTTTAATGGAAGGTGGAGGTTGTTAGACGCTTCCTATGAAAAAAGGTTTAGGAGTGATAGAACCAGATACCAAGGCTTGGAAAGATAATACTATAGAGAATTTAAAATAATTTAAAATGATGAACTATTTTCAAAAACACTTGATCCATTATTCTAATGCTTATAAACTTCATTCAAATTTTCTGCATTTTGAAAATAAAATTACTAAAATGAATGCCTTTGTCAAGTGGGATGCATTCTCCTAAGACTACAGACCTGTCCTTTGGCTTGCTTGCCTGGATTGGCTGCAAGTTTTCCAGAGGCTCTTTGCATGGTGGATCCTCATCTGCATGAACTAAGGCTGAACAATCACAGCCTAGTTATCGAGTAGTTTGACTGAATAAGTAGCTGCATTTTGAGTGAGAATGAGGGTCAGACTCACATTTGCATTTGTGCTGGCACAAATTGTCATGCATTCTTCAAGACTGCAGCCTAACAAGGCAGTCCTGCTCTTATCAGCCATGTAGTTCCACCAGCATTCTTGGTCCTGACAGCAGGAGGAAGAACAGAGTGATCTGCCTTGTCAAGAATGAAGGGCTCTTGGACTCTGGAGCTGACCAGGTCTGTTCCCTCTGGATTTCTTAGTGGCTGACTCTCTCTTTGGGCTTACTCAAAAGTAATGACTGAAAACATCCCTAATATAGTGGAGGAAATAGACATATAAGCCCAGAAAGCACAAAGTCCCAAACTAGATAGACGTAAAGAAGCCCACACCAAGGTACATAATTACTAAAACACCAAAGATTAAAGACAAAGAGAGAATCTTAAAAGCAGCAAGAGAAAAGCAAGTACCTACAAGGGAGCACCCATAAGACTGTCAGACAATTTCTCAACAGAAACTTCGCAGATCAGAAGGAACTGGAAGACAATATTTAAAGTGATCAAAAGCAAAGACCTACAGTAATCAAAATTATTCTACCAAGCAAAGCTATTATTTAGAATCAAAGGACTGATAAAGAGCTTCCCAGATAAGAAAAAGCTAACAGAATTCATCAACACCAAGCCAGTATTGCAGTAAATGTTAGAGGGACTTCTTTAAGAAGAGGAAGAGGCAGAAATGTTTAAAAATCAAAATATGAATAATAAATTGGCAATAACTACAATTCTACCAATGATTACTTTAATGTAAATGGATTAAATGCTCCAATTAAAAAGCGGTGTGGCTGAATTGCTGCCTACAAGAGACTCATTTCAGATTGAAAGGCACACAGAGACTGAAAGTAAAGGGATGAACAAAGGTATTTCATGAAAAGAGAAATTTTAAAAAACCTGAGGTAGCAATACTTATACCAGACAAAATAGATTTTAAAACAATGTTTATAACAAGAGACAAAGAAGGACCCAGTAATCCCAATTTTGTGTGTTAACTCAAAGAAACCCAAAATACTACTTTGAAGGGACCTCTGCATCCACGTGTTCATTGTGGCATTGTTTATAGTGGCCTGGATATGAAGGCAACCTGAGTGTCCATCAATGGATGAATGAATAAAGAAGAGGTGGTATTTATATACAAGAGAATATTGCCCATATGTAAAGAAAGAAAGGAAGAAAGAAAGAAAGAAAGAAAGAAAGAAAGAAAGAAAGAAAGAGAAAGATCTTGCCATCTGCAACAATATGAATGAACCTAGAGTGTACTGTGTCAGTGGAGTAAGTCAGACAGAGAAAGACAATTGTCATATGTGGAATCTAGAGAACAGGATAAACAAACAACAGAAATAAGTTTATAGATATGGAGTATTTTGATGTTTGTCAAGTTGGGTGAGGAGGGGAGGAGATTAAGAGGTACAGATTGGTAGCTACAAAATAGTCATGGGAATGTAGAATATAGCATGGGGAATATAGTTAGAAGTTTTGTAATAATTTTGTATGGTGTCAGATGAGTACTGGATTTATCAGCATGATTACATCATAAGTTAAATAAATGTTTAATCAATGTGTTATACACCTGAGACTAATATAATATTGTACATCAACTGTAATTGAAAAATAATGTATAAATGTTTAGAAAAAAGTGTGTTCTCAATTTGAGGATTCATGTCTTTCATTAATTCTGGAAAAATTTCAACCTCATTATAAATTTTGCCTTTTTCACAATCTATTTTGATTCCACTGAAATGCTTTGACACATAAATTGGACCTTCTCACTCTATCCTCTATGTCTCTTAAGTGTCCTGTCATATTTTTAATTTATTTATCTTTCACTCTGTGTTTCAGGAAATTTCTTCAGATTTATCCTCCAAGGTTCCCAGTTCTCTCATCAGTGATATCAATATTGCTATCTAATCCTACCATAGAGTGTTATACTTCAAAAGTTACACTTTTCATTGGTATTACCAAAAGTCCCTGGGAGAGAAAAGGAAATTACCTAAGCAGACCCTTGAGTTAAGGGTAGGTAAAGACCCAGGCAAATGGATGCTGAGGTGTGTTGAGCCTATGCAGTTTTTATTAGATAAGTTGTCTTCCTCCAAGTCCTCTACACATGCCATATGGCCCATAGCCAGAATCATGGGCTCCCTCTAATCCAGTGGGTCTCTATGGGGAGCCATTTTCCCCCTAGAGGACACTGGGAAATGTCTGGAGTCACTTTTATTCTCTACCAGAGACTGAGGAGCACCACTGGCATCTCCTGTGTAGGGGCCACAGAGACTGTTAAACATCCTACAGTGGACAGCATAGCCCCCACCTCCACCCTCAATGAACCCAACCTAAAATCTCAACAAAGCTAAGGTCTAGAAACCTTGCCTAAACCTAACCAGTTAGCATGTGTTAAATACCACTAAGCTCTGAACATGATTCTTTTCCTATGTGCATTATGTGAGCTCATTTATAACCTCTGATTGAGCTAAGAGTTGATTGTGTTCATCAAGGCTGTACATGTGTATTTGCATTCATTATGCCAGCATTTTCCCCTGCTTTTGAGTTTTGACAGTGTATGTACAAAATACGTTAGCCTACAGATTTAAGAAAGCTTACAGCATCAAAAAAAAAAAAAATAGGTTGCAGAACAAAGCAGAAGAGAATATAATCTTCAGGCACACAAATATGTTTTATTTTAAATGACTAGATGGTAGCAATAATAACATGTGTACATAAGAAGTTTCTTCAAGAAAACTATTGCCAGCCTTTCCAAAGAGTAAGCCCTTTATTCAGGCCTCTTGTTTTGAAATTGTGACCGCAGGCATAGGGATCACTTGAACCCATTGTCTGACTAAACCTATATCACAGGAGAACACAATGGCACTTATCAGTGATAAGATACCAGTTGTGATTCCTACTGGGAACACATAGGACATGCGTTTCTGTTTTACATTTTTTTTTCTAAAAGGAAAGTTAGGTGGACAGTCAAAGGTGCTTTGGCCATAAAATTCCGCAGTAAAATTCCAGATCACTGTAAGGAGGGTACAACCACAGCTAAATAGAAACAATGAGGCAGAGATATTGTAATACATTCGGCGGAATTCTGGATATGGGGCATTAATGTAAGTGACAAAAAATGCCAATGAGCAAAAAATCAATGCAGCTGACTTTATAAAGTTTGCCAACAATATTAGTCCCTGCCCATAGTAGATTTCATTTGAAATGACCCAGCTCTCATTGATTATTAGGTACCTGGGCAACTCATGCATGGAGCCAGATATGTTAACAACTTGTAAATAGAAAGCATCCCAAAGTCCAAAGAACATAATGGGATAAACTTTGTTGTCCAACTCCCACACGCGCCAGGATCTGCTGTTGGCTATGCCTATGCCCTGCGCCCAGCTCAGATAACCAAACAAGAGGCCCATCATTTCATAGCACAAGTGCTTCAAATCAGGGTGTCTGAAGATGAGGTAGAGACATCACGAAGTCAAGCCAGGAACACCAGAGAGAAAAAAGAAACAGAATGAATAAGTCACATTTAGAGAGTGCTGAATAGTTACATCTTGTCTTTCTTGTCTAAAGGTTATATTTAAGTATTTTGTATATGTACTGGCCTTCAATTAGAGTTCTAAATAATTAAAAAGAATAAAAATAGTGGAGAAATCTATGACCACTGTGGAAGTATTGATCTACAAGGCATTTTGGAACACAACTTGACAATATCTTTGAAAAATTAAGATGTTCATACCTCTTCCCAACAAATTTGATTCCTGTAATTAATACTGAAGTAATTATAAGAGTTGTAAACAGTATGTAAAGAGATGTTAGTGTCAGTACCACTTGTCATAGTGAAAAATTGGAAATAACCCAAAAGTGAATAGAATATGCTTTAAAGTATGGTACATAGAGAATTGTAGTGGAATGTTACATGGTTGTTACCAAGAATGAACTGTGCAAAAAAAATTTCTGTACTTACCAAAAAAAGCAAAATGAGTAATACATGTGATATTTCTATTTGTGTCCAAAGAAAGATAGATACAATTTCCCTCACATATACAAATAGTTATGTGCATACTTAAAAAAAAAAGCTTAAAAAGATGTACACAGAAAATCACTCTAGGGAAATCAGTTGACAGGGGTAGAGACTTCCATTCTCAATGACATGATTTTCTGTAATTTCCAAAGTTTTTAATGAAAAACACACATATTGTTATAATTAAAAATAAATATGACCTTGAAGATCTGTAATATTTCACACAAGAAATCATGCCTGTTTCCTTTTTTAACCATTCACCTGCTCAAAATTCCACCTTCATGTGTTCTCTTCATTCAGAGGCAACTTAAAAATATTCTGATGTGTTTTGTATCAAGTAAATATATTCGATGAAGCAAAATCTAGATTGTAGACCAACATATTTGGATCTCTTTTCAATTCAAATCCTTGGGAGTAAGTGGCAGGGCTAATTTGAAAATGATGTCCCAAGGCTTCTCCTTCTGTTCATTAGCACAAGGGAATGAGGAGGTCTGCTTAGAGTGGATATCATAAGCAACTGCCAATGCAGAAGGTTTTAGGGGCCTCCAACATACACCTCCTTGCTGTGAAGACTGATATTTACAGTAGTGTATCCACTGTTTCACAATCTTCTGGGGATTGTGCCCTCTCACTGCATGAGGCCTTCAGTGTTGCTACTTGGGAAGTTCCATTACCAATGTGTGGTGGGGTTGATGGCCAGTATGATTACACCACTCTGTGAAAATAATAACTCCTTGCCAACAGAAGGCTAAAAAAAATGGAACTCAGGACCAGTGAGTTTTTACAGAGTGAAGAAACTGAGGAAAATGTTACATAAAAAATGTACCAGTTTAGGGACATTTTGGTGGTTCTACATTTGCAACAAGTGGGGTGGGGACACGTTATTCCTGGAGACCAAATTTGAAAGACTCCATATAATTTTAAAATTTACCGATCAGCCATGGAGAAGGATTCAAGAGTTGACCTTATGGCAGATAGTCTTTATAGCAGCAGGAAATGTTGAACAGGAAGGGGAAAAGATCCAGTCAAAATCTAATAATCCAGAAATACAGATGAACCACCTACAATAAAAGAGGTATGGTTAGGTAGAGTTTTGGACTCTGAACAAAGCCCAACAAATCCCTGCCTCTCATCAAAGATTTCTTACATGTGGATCTTGTTCTTTGTACAGGCCATGCCCTATCTCAAGCTCCTTAAGAATATTCACACATTTAGTCCTCATCACAGTCCACTGATAAATGTGTAATTATGATCCCCATTTTATAGACAAGGGAACTAAGCACAGAGGGTTATGTAACTTACTCAAGGTCACATCAACATAAGTGGCAAAGCCAGGCTCCTAAGCCCTTACTATTGCCACAGTGTTTGCTGGTTCTCCTAATACTGGGTGGTATTTATTCACAGCAAAATGTATCAACATTCCAGATAGAAAAAAGCTGAAGGAGTTTATCATTACCAAAATAGTATTACAAAAAAAAAAGTTAAAAGGACTTCTAAAAAAAAGAAGAAAGAAAAAATCAAAAATAAGAATAAGAAAATATTGCAAAGAAAAAAATTCTCAGTTACAAAAGGAAACATAATAAAAGCAGAGGATTAACTAACACTAAGTCTAGTTAAAAGGTTCAAAGGCAAAGATAAGAAGATCACGTTTAATAACAGCAATACATTAAGAGATACACAAAAACACGCAGACATAAACAAGTAAAAAACAATAACAAAAGCATAAAAATGGAGGGGGGAGTGAAATATTAGTGATTTTAGAATGTGTTTGAACTTAAGCAGCCATCAACTTTATATAGACTGCTATAAACATAGCTTGGTACTTATGAAGCACATGAAAACTACAAACCAAAAACCTATAAGAGATATACAAGGAATAAAGGGAAAGGTATCCAAACACAACACTGCAGGAAGTCATCAACATCCAAGAGGAGAAAGCAAGAGAATAAGGAAACAGACAATGAAAAAGCATTCAGAAAACAATAAGATGCCAATAATTGCATACTTATCAATAATTACTTTAAATGTAAATGGATCAAATACTCCAATAAAAGAAAAATGAATAAAGAAGTAGTATATATATATATATATATATATATTCACACACACACACACACACACACACACACACACACACACACAATGGAATAATACTCAGCCATGAAAAGAATGAGATGTTACCATTTGCAACAACATGGATGGACCTGGAGGGTATTACACTGAGATAAGTCAGAAAGACAAATATTATATGATTTCACTAACATGTGAAATCTAAAGAATAAAATTAACAAATAAACATAGCAAACCTACAGACAAAGAACAAACTGATGTTTGCCAGATGGGAAGAGGGTTAGGGGGCTGGGTGAAAAGGTGAAGAAATCAAGAAGTACAAATTGGAAAAAGACTGGTCATGATGGTATAGAAGGTGGATGCTGTGCATGCCTCCTCTTGTACTACAGCAAATTTATAAAGAAACTACAGAGCAATCATCACTGGGAGTTGTCCAAGGTCTGGCTGAAGAGAAGTCATACAACTTGAGACATACATAAGAGGTCACCTCAAGGCTGGTAGGAGG
Organism: Cynopterus sphinx; assembly: GCA_030015415.1. Classification (NCBI taxonomy): domain Eukaryota; kingdom Metazoa; phylum Chordata; class Mammalia; order Chiroptera; family Pteropodidae; genus Cynopterus; species Cynopterus sphinx. The sequence goes on from CM057390.1 coordinate 28,360,382, forward strand.
TGCATAGATGTCCAACAGCTTGATCTCACAACCATGTATGATGATTCAGAATCAGGAGGGGTCTTGGCTGCACACTGGGCTCCTCAGCTCAGTATTCCAGTGCTGGGAAGAGAATTCCCCGCAACTCACAGCTGTGAAAAACCATCAGAGATTGTAGATAAGTGAGACAGAGGGCAGCTGAAGTCACAGACGTTCCTTTTAAAGGGCTCATGCTTGCACTTACTTGCTGATGGACTCATTCACCCTGAGTTCCAGCATTGGAGGAGCTGCTTGAGGAGTGCCAGAGACTTATGAGAAGACACTAAGTTGTTGGTCTTCAGAGTGAGGGCTGGAGGGGTGGTTTTCTCCTGGATAGTAGTACTGGCAGTATCCTTAGTTGATCCCTCCCCATTCCCAGAATGCAACACAGGCATCATTCATATCTGAGTCTTCATCAACTTATATAACACAGGTTGCTCCACTTGTGTGATTCTCTGAAACTTTGCCTCTCCCAACTTGTGTCCCAACAAAGCTGCCTCTAGTGGCTTATTTCATACTAATGGTCTGTCTTGGCTCATGTTGTCGACTTTCCTAAACTCTATTAAAGGCTCACAAAATCCAAAAAAGCAGGGTCTGGCCTCAGCATGACCTATACCTGTTGCTGAGCAGCACCAAGTCCAGCACTAGTGGCAGCCATTTGTGGATTGCTTGCTGACTGTTACCAGGTGGCCCTGGAAGTGGCCTACAGCTGGGCCCCTCCCAGGAGGCCCTTGGACCAACACTCCTGGTGGCTTACTTTGACTGGAAGTGGAGCTGAAGCACCAGCCAGGGCTGGATCTGAGGAGGACATACCTGAAGGGCAGATTGGGCAGGCACCAGAGCCTTGCTAAAGTGAATCCTGCTCCATAAGGTTAGCTCTTCACCAGCCTCATAACCAATTAGCCCAAGAATCAATCCCTACCACTGGACTGCAAACTGGAACCAAGTCTCAACTACATCAGAAGGGAACACACAATCCACAGAAGGGACACACATTGAGTATCTTGTTCAGGTGATCAGAGAAGGCAGTGAGATTGGGCCCCTGTTAAATAAAGTCATGCTACTAAGACTGAGAGGCTTAGGATCCCTACATAATACATAGAAACAAATACAGGGAGGCAGCCCAAATGGGGGGAAAAGAGACACGTTTTACAAGAAGAACAGAACAAAGCTCAGAAGAACTAAACAAAGTGTAGACAAGCAATCTACCAGATACAGAGTTCAAAACACTGATTCTAAGGATACTCAAGGAACTTAGGGCATGAGTTGATGATTTCAGGAAGAACATTAACAAAGAGATAGAAAACATAAAAATCAAGATGGAAAACATAATGGGGGAATAATCAGAAATGAAGAATACAATATCTGAGATGAAGAGTACATCAGAGGGAATCAATAGATAGGATAAATCAGAGGATAGGGTAGAGGAAGGCACCCAATCAGAACAGCAACAAGAAAAAAGAATCCAAAAAGAGAGAGAGAGAGAGAGAGAGAGAGAGAGAGAGAGAGAGAGAGAGAGAGATTGAGAAAGAGAGAGAGTAGTTTAAGGGGCCTCTGGGACAACACAGAGTACAACAACATTTGCATTATAGGAGTACCAGAAAAAGAAGAGAGAAAAGAATCAATAAACTATTTCAAGGAATAATGATGGAAAACTTCCCTAACCCAGTGAAAGGTATAGGCAAACAAGCCCAGGAAGCACAGAGAGTGCCAACCAAGATGAACCCAAAAAGGCCCATACCAAGATACATCATAATTAAAATGCCAAATGTTAAAGACAAAGAGAGAATCTTAAATGCCACAAGAGAAAAGTAATTATCTACAAGGCAGCTCCCATAGTATTGTCAGCTGATTTCTCAACAGAAGCTTCACACAAAATGTTCAAAATGATAAAAAGCCAGGACCTACAACCAATATTACTCCACCTAGAAAAGCTATTATACAGAATTGAAGAAGAGATCAAGAGCTTCCCAGACCAGAAAAAGCTAAAGGAGTTTATTACTACCAAGCCAGTATAACAGAAAATGTTGGAAAGACTTTAAGAAGAAAAAAATATGCATCAAAAAATAATCGAATGAGTGAATGAATGGAAAAATTACATGAATAAAGAATGGCAATAACTACCTACCTATCAACAAATACTTCAAATGAAAAAGAATTAAGTGCTCCGATCAAAAGATAGGCTGGCTGAATGGATAAGAAAACAAAACCCTTACATATGCTACCTACAAGAGATTTGCTTCAGATTAAAAGACACACACTAACTAAAAGTAATGTGATAGAAGAAGATATTTCATGATGGACCTAAAGGATACTGAGCTAAGTGGAGTAAGTCAGATAGAAAAAGACAAATGCCATATGATTTCACGTACATGTGGAATCTAAAGAATAAAATAAACAGCAGCAACAAAAACAGAAACAAATTCACAGATACAGAGAATACTTTGAAGGTTACCAGATGAAAAGAGGTTGGGGATAGGTGAAAAAGGGGGAAGGGATTAAGAAGTACAAAATAATAGTTACAAAATAGTCACAAAGATATAAAGTATAGCATAAGAAATATAGCAATAATATTGTGGTAACTATGTATGGTTTTGGACGGATACTAGTTTTATTGAGATGACCACTTCCTGAGTTATACAAATGTCTAATCACTATGTTGTACATCTGAAACTAATATAATATTATATGCCAACTGTAATTGATAAAACTTTTAAAATCTTTTTAAAGAGGATCAACAAATAGACAAAGCCCATGTCAGCTATAATAATAGCCAGATGGGACCTTCTCTATGCCCCATAAATAATGAAATTGAATCTTGAAGTTTAGCAGCATATTGAGACAGAAATACTTGCATCTTCATCTTCTTTATCTCAGTATGGCTGAAGACCTTCTAAAAACTCAACAACAGCAAAATTACAAGTATTGGCAAGGATGTGGAGAAATTGAAATCATTGTGCATTACTGCTAGGAATATAAAATGGTACAGCCACTGTGGAAAATGATACAATGCAAATAAAAAAGAAATGAAAAGAAAAAAATGAAAAGAAAATGGTCTACTGATTTCTGAACAAATTAAATATAGAATCATCACTTCTGGCTGGACATACACCCAAAGGAAGGGGAACTAGGGATTCAAACAGGTATTTGCATATCCATGTTCACAGCAGCATCATTCATAATAGCCCAGAAGTGGAAACAACCCAGATGTCCATCGACGGATAAATGGATAGACAAAATGGGGTGTGTCTACACAATGAAACATTCATTATTCAGTCTTTAATAAAATAGGGATTCTGATATATGCTACAACATGAATGAACCTTAAAGACATTATGCTGAGTGAAATGAGGCAGACACAAAAGGACAATACTAGATGATTTTATTTAAATGAAGACCCTAAAGGAGTCAAACGCTAGAGACATAAAGCACAACAGTGGTTGCTAGGGGCTGGGGGTGGGGGTGGAGGTATAGGGAGTTAGGGTTCAATAGAGACAAAGTTTGGGATGTAAGAAAGTTCTGGAGATGGATGGTGGCAATGGTTACACAATCATGTCAATGTCTTTAATGCTGCTAAACTGTACACTTAAAAATGGTTAAAATAATAAATTGTATGTATGTATATTTTATCATGATTAACAAGTATCTCAAAACAGCACATGCATTACAAAGAGAGAAGATGTCTTCTAAATTTTCTGAAGCAATGTGACTCTATGGTTTGGCAACCCCATTACTTTTATTTCTAGGGCATACATTAGCCATTTGTTTTTCCACACTCAAACTCAGTCATGTTCTTCTTTCATGTTAATAGAGATGGGATAGCGGACATGCTATTATCCAATGTTGCAAGTTATAATGGATATTCTGAGTGATACTCAGATGGTCTTGGTTAAAAAATCCAAAAGCACAGAGGCTAGTAGACCAGGCTAAAACTGGTATGATGGTAGTTTATGTCAAAATAAAGGTGGCCTGGGCTTACCTCTTTTATAGAACCATCCAAAGACATTTAACCTCTTCGTAAGAAGATGAAATGATTAAAGGTAATCCCCAAAAAAGACCGAGGCTCTCCTTAACCTGGCCAAAACAATCACTGTTCTCCAACAAATAAAAAAAAAGGCAGAAGGAGTATTCCTCAGATGAAGAAATACCAGTAACTGCCAAGCTGTAACAGAAACATGTCAATCAAAATATTCTTATGTTTCCATGAGTACCAGGCCTAGTCAGTTAGACTTCTAAGTATTAGACCTGTGACCAGAGATACCTTAAAAGGCCAGAGGACAGAGCATGGAACACATCTTGAAGAGTTGACAAGTCTTTCTAGTATAGAAATGTATTTTCTGAGGTCTCAGACCTCAGAAAAGGTCACTATAATTCATTAGAGTCCTAATAACACTGTCAAAAGGGCCATAGCCATTGTAAGGATGACATGTCATGATGGGGACCAAGATCAGGGCCATAAGAAATGTGCCTTCCTTAAGTGTCCTTGAACAAGGAGCCATGCTTCAATATTGACAGAAGTCCTTGTGTGTGGCTTTGTCGTGTTTTTGTTGAAAAGGTCAATTCCCTTCTTCCCTTCTCTATTCTCCCTTAAATATGACTGTCACTTGACTATGTTTATAATTGTAAATTTATACGGTTTTGGTATAAGACTCCATTCTAGAAACTCACACACAAGTATAAACCAGAAAAAGAAGTGGGCAGAGAGGAGAGAAAATTGTAGATGCGGAGGAGTAAATAGGGAGAAAGTGGGAAAAACTTGAGGTTTTATTTTTATATTTTACTCCTTTTGGTTTTATATATTAGTTGTATTATTGTGGGATTCTTGAACAGAGAGAGACAGGACACCGAGGCTATAAGTAAAAAGCAGCATTTATTGATGTCCGCACCAGCTCAGCAGATTCTTATCGAAAGGCTGGGCCCCAATTGTTACATAACAGGCAGTTTTATACAGTCTTGTTATTTCAACACAACTACAGATATAAGGAAGAACAGTGATTGGCTGGCAAGCTATGAGAAAACTGATGCTACCAGGAGAGTCCTTGGAAGGGGCAGTGGGGGTAGGGCAGTCGGGAATGAACTGGTTCAAGAAGGTAATAGGCAGGCAGGGTCAGGCTGCCACAGTATAACTTACAGAGTAAAATGTATCAATCTTAAGTGTGTAGCTCAAGGGATTTTTACATAGGTCCCCCTGTGACCTCCACTAAGTTCAAGAAACAGAATATTCCTGTCTCCCAAAGGTTCTTTCATGCCTCTTGCTAATCACTAGATAAGAGTGCCTGATCCTTTATACTTCACCCAAACTGTGAGCTTTTGTTTCTTTTGCTCAGCATGTTTCTGAGAGTCATATGTGTTTTTCTTTCATATTTTTTAAAATTTTTCAATTACTGTTGGCATACATTATTATATTAGTTTCAGGCATACAACGTAGTGATTAGACATTTACATAGCTTATGAAGCAATTGCCCCAATAATTTTAGTACCCATCTGACACTATAAATATTTATGACAATATTATTAACTGCATTTCTTAGGTACTTAACATCCCTCATGACTGTTTTGTAACTATCAATCTGAACTTCTTAATCCTTTCCTCTTTCACCCATCCCTCCAACCCCTTCCCACCTGTCAACCATCTTAATGTTCTCTATGTCTTTGAGTTTGTTTCTGTTGTGTTAGTTTATTTTGTTCTTTAGGTTACACCTGTGAGTGAAATCATATGGCATTTATCTTTCTCTGTTTGACTTACTCCAATCAGTACAATATCCTCTAAGTTCAACCATGTTGTTGCAGAAGGCAAGATTTCTTTCTTTCTTTGTTTTAATGGCTGAGTCATATTTCACTGTATAAATTCTTCGTTCATTCCTTCATTGAGGGACACCCAGGTTTCATCCATATTATGACTATTGTAAATAATGCTACAATAAACATATGGATTCACAGGTCTCTTCAAGGTAATGTTTTGGGTTTCTTCAGATAAATACCCAGAAGTACAACCATCACAACCACATTCATCCCCATAACTTTTCATCTGGTAAAAATGAAACTATACCCATTAAGCAATAATTCTCCACTCTCCTCCTTACTTGAAACCCTGGCAACCACCATGATACTTTTTGTTTTTATGATTTTGACTACTGTAAGTATCCATATAGGTGGAATCATACAGTATTTATATTTTTGTGACTGGTTTATTTCACTTAGCATAATGTCCTCAAGATTCATCCATTTTGTAGCATATGTCAGCATTTCCTTTCATTTTAAGACTGAATAATATTCTACTATATGTGGAATATTATTTCACATTTTGCTTATCCATTGATCATTGATGGATATTTTGGTCGCTTCTGTGTTTTAGCTATTATAAACAATTTTTCTATAAACATGGGTATACAGATAACTCTTCGAGGACCTCCTTTTATTTTTTGAAGTATATACCCAGAAGTGGAATTGCTAGATTATATAATAATGTTATTTTTATTTTTTTTTGCAGAACCATCATAGTGTTTTCTGCAGCAGCTGTACTATGTTACATTCTCACCAACAGTGCACAAGGGTTTCAATTTCTCCATATTCTCGCCAATACTTTTGGTTTTCTTGTGTTTTTGTTTGTTTGTTTGTTTGTTTGTTTTTGCTAGTAGCCATCCTAATGTGTATACGGTGGTATCTCATATCTTTCTATTTACATACCAAATGATTAGTAATGTTGAGCATCTTTTCATGTGCTTATTGGTCATTCAAATAACTTCTTTGGAGAAATGTTTATTCAAGTGCTTTGCCTATTTTTTAATTGAGTTGTTTGTTTTTTGTTGTTGTTGAGTTTTAGAAGTTCTCTATATCTTCTGGATATTAATCCCTTATTAAGTATATGATCTGCAAATATTTTATTTTCCTACATTTTGTGGGCTGCCTTTTTACTTTGTGGATAGTGTCCTTTCTTCCTCCTTCTTTCCTTCCTTCCTTCCTTCCTTCCTTCCTTCCTTCCTTCCTTCCTTCCTTCCTTCCTTTTTTCCTTCCTTCCTTCCTTCCTTCCTTCCTTCCTTCCTTCCTTCCTTCCTTCCTTCCTTCCTTCCTTCCTTCCTTCCTTCCTTCCTTCCTTCCTTCCTTTTTTCCTTCCTTCCTTCCTTCCTTCCTTCCTTCCTTCCTTCCTTCCTTCCTTCCTTTTTTCCTTCCTTCCTTCCTTCCTTTCTTCCTTCCTTTCTTCCTTCCTTCCTATGGTTTATAAGTCCTGTTCCATCCAATTGTGGTGGTCATTGGGTAAACTATAATTAAATCTGTACACAGCCTCTCCCAGTAGTCGCTCGGAAGTGATTACTAATAATGTGAAAATTCTACTGGAGGAAACCAGCATTTTGACTCAGTGCTCTCAGCCTCAAATTGAATAGCTTAGTTCTTTCTTTTTGTCAATGGAACAAGGATTTCTGTGGTTTATCCATGTCTTTTACTTCCATGTGGAATGGTGGTAAGAAACCAAGAGCTCTGGAGACAGAGATAACTGACTTCAAGCTCTATTCCTGCACTGTTACTCAGTATCCCATTGGAAGCAAGCTAATTAATGTCTCTGAATCTCAATCTCCTTATGTATAAAGTGGGAATATTAATGCAGCCTTCAAAATTTATTGTGAGGGTGAATTAAAATACTGAACATGACTATCAGCAGCTATTTATTTATGTATGGCTATTTATTTATATACATATAAATGTTCATTGATTTATATATCCTAATACACCTAATGTGCCAAATTAAGGCCATTATCTTGACTGATGAAATCTGAGACAGAAGTGAGAGAAATTATTAAATACTACCATTTGTTTTGGTAGTGTCTTTTGATGCATAAAATGTTTTAATTGTTGTGAAGTCCACTCTGTCTATTTTTTGTTTCCCATACCTTTGGTGTCATATCCAAGAAATCATTGCCAAATCAGGTGTTGTGAAGATTTTGTCCAATGTTTTCTTTTAAGAATTTTATAGTTTGGGTCTTACCTTTAGGTCCTTGATCCATTCTGAGCCAATGTTTATATATGAGTTAAGTAAGGGTCAAACTTCATTCTTTTGCATGGAAATATCTAGATTTCTCAGCACCACTTGTAGAAAGGGTGTCTGTTACCCATTGAACGGTCTTGGCATCCTTGGCAAAATAATTTTACCAAATACATGAGGGTTTATTACTGGGCTTTTTATTTTATTTCTTTGGTCTACATGTCTGATTTTACGCCAGTACCACAATGTTTTGACTACTTTGTTGTCACTTTCGAAGTCAAGAAGTATGAGTCCTTCAGTTTTTTTTAATTGTTTTGGCTATTTGGTGTTCCATAAGATTACATATGAATTTTAGGATTTCTTCTTCTATTTTTGCAAAAAAGGGTCATGGGATTTTGGTAGGGATTGCATTGTAGGGTAGTATTAGAGTAGTGCTGACATTTTAACAATATTTAGTCTTCCAATCCTTGAACCTGGGATGTGTTTCCATTTAGTATGCCTTTTTAAAAAAAAATTCAGCAGTGTTTTGTAGTTTTCATTGTAAAAGTCTTTCACTTCCTTGATTAAGTTAACTTTTAAGTATTTTTCTCTTTGTGATACTATTATAAATGAAATTGTTTTGGAAATCTTTCTTTTTAGGTTGTTCAGTATTTGTTAATAGAAATGCAACCAATTTTTGTGTGTTGACCTTATATCCTGCTACTTTACCAAATTTATTTGTTTGTATATTTGTTCTAATAGTCATTTTGTGGACACTTTAGAGTTTTATACATATACGATCTTATTGCTAAACAGATAATCTTGCTTCTTCCATTCTAATTTAGGTGCCTTTTATTTTTCTTACCTAATTGCCTTTACTAGAACTTCCAGTACTGTGTCAAATAGAAGTAGTGAAAGTAGGAATCCTTGCCTTGTTCATGGTCTTAGAAAAAAAGTTTTCAGCCTTTCACCATTGAGTATGTTATTTTCTTAGTGTTTTTCATGTGTGGTTTTTATTAGTATTTTGTTCCTTTAGATTGTCAAAAAGTATTCATTATGTGATATACCATTCATCATATTCATTCATCAAGTGATGGACATTTGAGTTTATTCCACCTTCTGACTGTGATGAATAATTTTGCCATGAATATTCATTCACAGATTTTTGTGTAGATATGTTTTTTATCTCTCTTGGGTGTATACCTAGGAGTGGAATTGCTGGGTCATATGGTAACTCTATGTTTAACTTTTTGAGGAACTGCCAAGTCATTTTTCCAAAGTGGTTGTACCATTTAAAATTCACATTCTTGCCAACACTTGTTACTATCTTTTTATTACAGACATCTTGCTGATTATGAAGTGGTATCTCATTGTGGTTCTGTTATACCTTCCTACTTTTTAAAGTTGAAAGTTTCTCATTACTATCTGATTTCAAATTAAATTAGACTGTGTAAAAACATCATTAGTACAACTGTTTCAAGTGAATGTTAAAGATTTAAACTAATCTAAGGTAGAAACCTTCTGTTGACTTTATTTTTTCCCATATTTGTCTTTCCATATCTCTCTAACTTTGTTTCAGATTGGCCCCATGAAGAGAAGTGAATGAGTACTTAGAGGAATTTAACTTTATCTATAATTATTTTGTTTTGGTTTGAAGAAGAAAAGTAGGAAAAACATTGGAAGCATGTGTTAGAAAATATTAACATTTGTTTAGGTGCCAGGTACATGCGTAGCTATTATAACAGCCTGTTTACTGTTCTATATTCTAAATTTTTCAGAATTTTTTAATTAAAAAAAGAGCAGACACAATAGGCATTTTATCTCCCATAAAATACAAATGGCCAATAACAATAAAAAGATACTCAATCTCGCTTATGAATTTAAGAATGCATATTAAAACATGATTAATTATTTTCACCTTCATTAACAAAGATTTAGAATATAAAGATAATATAGATAAAGATGGATGAGACGGACTCTCTCTTACATTATTAATACAACTATTTGGAGGAGCAATTAAGCAATGACTATCAAAATTTTCAAATTACATGCTCTTTCATCTAGCAATTCCACTCTAAAATATTATCCTATAGGTGATCTCAACCAAGTCACAAAAATGTATTAGGGTTTTCATTCCAACATGTGGTAGGAGAAAACTGGAAGCAATTCAAATACTCTTTATTGGGGAAATTGAAAGAGAAGTCTAAAGTAAATTAATTGAAAATGCAAGTTATAGCAGTATGTATCTGGTAAGATCATGATTCCTTTTAGATATGTGTGTGTGTGTGTGTGTGTGTGTGTGTCTGTGTGTGTGTAGCCTTTGAAGAGTTAAGACCCGAGAAATTAGAAAGACAACTTTTACTTTACTTCTCTGTAGTATTTCACTTTATTTCTGTTATGAGTGTTATTCTTTTAAATTTTACTTTATTAGTTTCAAGTACACTGTACATTGGTTAGACCTTTATAATACTATCTCCCTAATATTTTTATAAACTTTAAAAAATGTAGTTAATTTAAATATATTCAGCTTTTAAGAGAACAGTTAGCAAATAAGATTTTTTTAAAGGTAGGACTATCCTAGTTCTCAGCCTCTGTCCCTCTCACTCAATAGGCTTATTCAGCTATCCCCATATGCTCACATTACACATCAATGATTCAACACCTTCTTCCTGCCATCTCCTATATCTTAATTCAGAAAAATCCAGTAAATCTTGACAAACTTCTTTTGCCTCATTATTCACATCTCAGTGGTCACTGTGATAGATTCTACCCACAAAAAAGTCATATTCCTTTTTTCTCTTTCCTTCCTCAAGCATAACCTTTGTTATTCTTTAACCTATAATATTAAATATTCACTGGTCCCTGAATTTCTCATCTCTCTTCCTTATAATGAATCATCAGGGTCACCAGAGGTACCTCAAAAGCTTCTTATTGTTGCCTACTATTGTGGCATAAAATTTCAATCCTCAGATATTTATTATTAGTTAATATTTATTGAGTACTTGTAGTATGCCTGGCACCATGTTAAATTCTTAGGATATAATTGCTGAGTAGACACAGACTCAGCAATACTCTCCTGAGGTTTCTAGTCTATGGATACTCTACATGACAAGGTCCTACTTCATCTGTTCAGCCTCAGGTCTCACCACTCTCCCCACCTCATGAGAGTCCTCGTTCTGTAGTAACACTACACTATTTTCTGTTACAGATCCATCAGCATGTCTTAAAGTGTGGTCTGTAGATATGAACACATGTCTGGGCTTGAAGGTGAGAAAGCTGAATTTTTAACATGTACCCGAAGTAATTATCATTACTTAGATCATGTGTGCTTTCACATTAGCATACCATTGTTCATGCAGTTCCCTCTACTCCCCATCTTCTCTCTCCTGTACCAAAAATCCTCTTGTCTTCTTGACAAATTGTCAGTCTTTCAAGACGCTGCTAAAATTCACTTCTTTTCTTTAGCCTTTTTAGACCATTCTTTCCTATACCTATTGCCTTATTACTTAGGATTATTTTGGCCACAAGTTCTAGAAACCACAACTCTTGTCTGATTTTGATAGGAAGATGATTTATTCATCTTACATAACAGAAAGTCCAGAGGTAGGGCAAGCATCAGAATTTATCAATATGGGAGTTTTCGATGTCATAAAAACCTAGATTCTTTCCTTCTTTCCGCTTTGCTGTCCATGTAAATCTTCATCCTCAGGCTGTTAGTCAATGGCTGCAGCAGTTCCCAGGATCACAGTCAGTCATGGCAGTGTTCAGAGGAGAAAATTTTTGTTAGCAAGAAGTAGATGACTCACATCTCACAGCCCAGAACTTGACACCACACCCATTCTTAAGCTAGTCACCACCAAGGGAATTGGGATGCCCATGGTTGGCATAGACTAATCATCTGGGCTGGAATGGCTGCTGAGGATTAACCACAATGACCACTGTGTTGTTACCCAGTCCAAACTTTTTCTATTGTTCTTCATCTCCAGTGCTGTCATCTTGTCCTTGCCCTCATGACCTGATATACTATTGGTGGATATGAGAACTCTAAAAAAGATAAAATGGTGGGGTAATAAAATAGAAAGTGAAACAAAGGTGGGTAGGGAGCCTCTTCTAGATAGAGTAGTCAGGAAAGGAGTCTCTTGATGAGGTGAAATTAAAGTCGAGACCTTAGATGTTGGGAAGCCAGTCATGCAACTGCTAAAGTCCTCATTGCAGAAGAAACAGCAGGTAGAAAAGCCATGAAGTGGGAATACCTTTGTGTATTTAACATGTGTCTCTTCAATGAAATAAAAGCTCTATAAATACAAGTACATTGCCTGCATTGTTCACCTCTGTATTCCCAAGTTTCTGTCTGGCACAGTGGAGAGATGGAAAGAATGTGTAATTATAGTAGGTCCTTAGTAAATATTTGTTATATTAATAAATTCCCTATAATAGAATAGATTGTCACATTATAAAAGTTCCTATAGTACTTTATACTCTATGAAAATAGGATACTTTCACATTGTATTTGTGTACATATCTGCCTCCCTCTGCCAACAGTCTTTAAGAACATGCAGATTCATCTTTGTTTTCCCATTAATGACACATTGCCTAATCTCACAGTAAACCCTCTGTGAATTTATAGTTGAACACATAGCCAAAGTATTAAAATAAACTTTTTGTGAAATATATATATGCTTTTCAATTTGTTTTCTATGTAGGAATCCACAGAAATCTAAAATTCTTAAGAAAAAAAAAACTCTTGGGGAAAATCAGAGCTGTATAGAAAAAAAAATGTTTCCCATTGTCTTACGGTTAAAATTCATATCATGGACTTGTGTACATACTTAGGCTGAATTCTAATAGGAACAGCAGTTGTGTTCATAAGAATGTTGCTTATCTGGAGAAAACTTTCTACCTGCAATTGAAAACAAATTATCTCTCTTTGAAATTCTCTAAGTAAAATAAAAATTATATATCTAATAATAATTTTATCCTCTTCTAAAAAATTACCTAGACAGAGAATTTTAAATATAAAAAAGAAAACAATTATAATAACAAATTAAAAGGTAGATGGGTTCCACCTCCCAGAATTACTATTGATTACATTTTAAATTGGACGTCCTTTCAGACATAGCATATGGTCCCCAAATTATACTTAGGTTACGTCTCTAACATGCTTCATAATTGTGATCTTAACACAATTATGCTTATGATGTACATATTTTTCCCCACAATGAACACCATTAACATTTTGGTATTTCTTAAAAATATCAAAAGTAATATTTGTAAATGAAATAATACTGTTTGCTTAATAAAATTAATTATAAAGAGCATTAGTCATTTGTTTTCAAAAAGAGTGTGGCAGTGTTACTGTGACCCATCCCATAATGAAAGAAGCCAGTCCTTTTAGAAAGCCTTCCATTGTCTGTGCTAGCAGACTAATATAAATCTTTATGTAAAATAAAAAGAAATAAGAAGTGCTCATCAATGGCATAAGACTGGTGAGTAAAACAGAGCAGCTATTGAGGGTATTACTTCATACAGTCACTATAACAATACAGAGTTCAGTGTTAGAGATTTATTAACATTCCTTTTCAATCTTAGCGAGTCACCTGTGTGAATATGAGCTTACAGAACCCAGTTACTCTATTACCTATAAACAAAAATGGGATCCTGTTTGGAATTATACAAGATTCAAATCTTGTCACACTGGCTATGTGACCTTAAGTGTGATATTTAATTTCTCTAAACCTGGGTTTACTGACCTTAAAATGAACCTAATGACTCTTGCCTCGTGTGGTCATTAGGACTATGAAGTGAAATAACTAATAGAACATTTCTGTATACATACAGAATATAGAAAATCATCCATAGTTTGGTGGCTTGCTTTTCTCACTTAATCTGTAACAAATGTTTTCCATATTGATAGATCTGTATCTGCATTATTTTAATGGCTACCTAATGCTAATTTCTGGCTAGTCTTTAATATAAGCACTCTTAAGCAGCCTCTGACAGAGTGATTCTCTGAAACAGGCATTTCATTAATGCTGTGCAGTTTCCTATTGGCCTCACCCCTCACAACCTTAATGCTTTTGTTCATACAGGTGTTAATGGTTTGAGGATGCTGGGGATTCTCCATGATGCAGTTGTGTTCCTGACTCAACAGCTAGCTTTCAGATGCCAAGCACTGTAGGAATTACAAGTTCCATTCCCACAAACCAGAGGAGACCAAGGAATGATTCCTGAACAGTCACGGCTCAACCAAGGCCAAAGTCCACCTGAGGCTAGTGCCATCATTTTCTCTAAGTAGTTTTGGGTTCTGATTTATTATCTAATGATATATTTTCTCATATGACCTTTTGATATTTTCAGTGTTAATGCTGCCCTTCACGCATTTATTAAAACATTTTTCTAAATATCTTGCAATCCTTTGGCTTCAGGAAGTCAGTATTTGACATATTTAACTTCCTGGCTTCTAAACATCAACAGCCTCCTGAATACCACACCGATGAGGGTGAGGAGGAAGTATAGCTGAAGTCAGCTTAGTGAGTCATGAGTGGATAGGGGACATGAGAAATACTCTACTTTCCTCTACTCCAGCTCTTTAGGGCACTGTAAAATTTTGCTGGGATCAGAATTTCCTGGGTAATATATTTAAGAAGACTGAAATATAGTTTGTGTTGAAATAGCAGTAGCTGGCTGGCAAAAAGAGAAGAAGAACATGTGATATGGAGGAGAGATTCAAATAACTATTAGATGTATACCTTCTTTTCATTGACTATGGTATATTCTGTCAACTTTGGCTGTACTACCATTATCATCATGGTCAAAAAGTGCTATAAATATTAATATTGACCTAATTTTATAATGTACTGTTATGTTTAGCATTGAACAAAGAGAATAGTGTAGTCATTTTCCCAGGAATTTCAATCCAAGACTCAAAAACAAATTATTTCCTGAGGAGAAATTAGTAATATGCTTTGTCCCTTTAGGAGGGCAACTAGCATGGATCTGCCAATGCCCATGCATTTCTGGCACTTAAAAAAGACTTCCAAGAAGGCCGTTGGTGTATACAGGTCTGGCTAAAATTAGAGAATTATAGAAAAGTAATGGAGTTTTCCAACATTAAAGTGGACCAAATACTGGAGTGGCCTCCCTCATTTAGTGAGATTTTATAGGTATTATTAATTAAAGCTGATGTCCTGGGATCCTGCAGCTCTTGTATTGAACAAGGAATTTAACATGATAGACATTACTATATTGCTACTTCTGGTGGGCTACAGAATGGAGGAATTTTTAAACTTTGTTCATTTTTTAGAACAATTAATGTTCTCAAATTAGGTGGGTCCAGATTATTATTTTGTTCTCCCTTCAAGTGCCTATCCTTCTTAGGGAACTAACAAACCAGAAGATTTTATTCATGTATTCATGTATTCACAAATTAACCTTATTGAAAAATTTGTGATTGATCTCTTGGCTATCTTTATGTCCTAGGTCTCCTACCCATGGTCAAGGACTTTTATATAAGAGAAACATTGATGTAGGTGTGATAATAATTGAGTGTGCTGACAATGTCATCTGTTCCATACAACAAACAAGTGAGAAAAATATTATGAAAGCAAGGTGAGTATCATAATTTCTCTCTCCCAGTTCTCTTGTTTTATTGTGGAAAGTGGTCATCAACTGTAAATATAATCCCTGGAACAAAAAGTAAATAGTGCATTTTATCATAGATAGTGTTTTTTTTTTTTAAAAAAAAAAACCTTTTAACATCTCTGAAATTTATAGTAGGCCCAGTAAAAGCTCATAATCCACTCTAAGGATTAGTACAAAAAGATATTTTTGAAGGTTTTTTTTTTTTTCTAATTGGATCTTAGAATCAAAAGCACATTGTAACACAATTTTTAGGTCTCTTTTTCCTGCAGAGACATTAAAAAACAACAACAACAACAACAACAAAAAACCAGTCTCATTCCTATAATCCAGGAATTCATCATGGAAGTATTTTAAGAGATGGAAGAAATCTGGATATTGTACCAAAAGAAACTTTGTCAATCAGTGGTTATAAATCACATCAGAAAATGATTGGGAAATATTTTCAAGCCTCAGATGTAATCAATAACAAGTTCTTCTCTATTTTCCTTCACATATAGGGAAAAGGTTGCTACATGTTTGGCATTGATGACTCAGAGGTAATGGATGCCGCCACACACGGAAATGTGGCATGCTTCATCAATCACTCATGTGAGCCTAACTGCTATCCTGGGATCGTCAATATTGATGAACAGAAACACATTGTCATCTTTGTCATGTGCGAGATCTACCAAGTGGAGGAATTCACTTATGACTATCAGTTCCTCATTGAAGATACCAGCAACAAGGTACCCTGCAGCTGTGGTGTCAAGAAATGCCAGAAGTTCTTAAACTAAAGCTGCTCTTCTCTCCTGGTGTTGGAGTACCAGGACCCAGGACCATCCAAAACAATGCTGAAGGCCTTTGCCAGTAGGTAGGAGTTCCAGGATTGAGTGGGCATGATTGCAGGGCCTCCATGATGGCTGAGCTCCCTCATCTCCCATATTCACATTATACATGTGGTCATAATGCTGGAGAGAAAGATGAGGTCTCAAAGAAAAAATCTGTGACTGGCTTTTTCCTGAGGCCCCTCCGATTATATGCCATTAAAAAGTGGGAAACGAGGTCCCTAGAAGATTTGCCTAGAATGAGCCTATTGAGGCTTAGTTATGTTGGGAGATTGGGCCTGAGCATCTCCTCAGAGAGAAATTGCCATCCTTGCCTTGGCCCTTTCCCAGGCACTATAAGCAAGGCGTCAGGCAAAGCCCCAAATATAGGGTTGGCTGGATACCTGACAACTTGTCAGGCTCAGCCTGTAGCTGTCTGTTGAACAAACCAACAGGGAAGGTCTGGTGGCTTTCCCTACTATCCTCTCACTTGAGAGTTCACTTCTGGTTGAGAGATAGGATTCTTAGCATCTTTGGTGTCAAAGACTCTCTTGGCATTATGCCAATCAATTATTAAACATTGAGCCTGTGGGCTTTAAGTGGGAGTATTATCCTGCACTTATGAGCCTTATCTTAGCTAATTACCTTATTGATAATAAGAATGGCTTCCTTTTCCTTCCTTCTCTTCACTCCACTTTTAAAAGTTCCCATTCTTCATCCCACTGCTTTTCCATCCTTTCTGGGTGGTAGGAGGAAGCGACTCTCTGCTCAAGGACACTCGCTATTGGGCATAAGTATGTGTCTATAAAAATGTTCCCTGAGCATGTAAGCATTCCCAGTGGGGAAGTAGCCAGGAGCTACTGGACATAACTAGACAGAATTTGGAGACGTTCTCATAAAGCTCCACTAAGCATTACAAAACAAAACAAAACAAAACAAAACAAAACAAAACAAAACACACACAAAAAAACATATGTAGTATGGCTTTTTTTAGAAGAGGAAGATATTTAAATAGAATTTGAATCATGTAACAACCAGAGTATCACAAACAGGATGACCCCTGGCCGCATGCCTAGGACATAGTAACTTTATTTTCCCATTGTTAAGACATAAGACATAAGACTTAATTTTTAAATGGTGAATGCCCAGTTGAAGGCAAAACACTAATCAGACTTCAGGGCCCAAAACTTAGGTAAGAGACCACCTTGTATTAAGGGTACTCTGCTACCTACGCAAAATCCATGGATAAAGTAAAATGACGTTACTGTCCCGATTACTCCTTAGATGTGGTCATAACAGCTTCAAATGTTTCTTTGCTTCATTCCCCCAAGACGATGTCCTGAACCTGTGAAATTATGTCATTAGATTTTGCCCTGTTTTGTTTATAGTCTACTATTTAACATTTTATAAATGTAAATATATTTTGTATATTTTTCTATGAGAAGCACTTCATAGGGAGAAGCACTTCTGACAAGGCTAATTTTTAAATTACAGTATTATTCTAATTTAAAAGAAGATTGATTTTTAGTAATTTTTTTTTCATCGATGAAGTTAGAGAAAATATTCAGCTGTACACACACAGTCTGTATTTTCCTGTCCAGCTTCCCCCAGGAAGTATGCCTTTTGTTTAATGTGTAGCTTATTTGTGCCCTGTTGACATTAATGTTTCCTGGGTTTGCTCTTTGACAACAAATGGAAAAGGAAGGTCACCCAACTCCATCCGGTCACTCCCTTTCTTCCCATATCGAAGCTCCTCAAAAGGTTATAGTTGTATCTCAACAGTAGTTTCTCGTCTTCCCTGAACTGCCTCTCCTTTCTGGCACTAGCTCAATGGATATAGGTGATAATCTACTTTCCTCTTATATTTTCTACTTCAGAGTTAGCAACCAAGTTGAGTGGCAACCTGACATTTTCCATCACCATCTGCGTCACAGGTTGTCCCACTCCCTTTCCCTCTGCCCACCAAGTCCTCATACCAGCAAAAACCATGCTTCCCCCTTGTGCTCTCTTTTGGGGCAGCCCATTGTGAAGCACAGTGTCACCACTCACAAAGCAGATGTTTTCTCTGTGTCTGTCAGCCACAAGTTTTCACAGCAGTGTAGTCCAGCAGAGGGCAGGGTGCCTTTATTCTTTTTTCCACCACGAGAAGCTTGTTCCTATGGAAATCTAGCAAGGCAATCCAAATCAGCCCAGTACTCTCTGACTCTGCTGTGCCTTCTATTTTGGGCTCCCTGTTCTTCCATGACCTTAGGAACTTTGTCTGGTGGCTTTGCGAGAACATTTTCACTGTTTTCACTGTCAAGGGAGCCCAGCATTGTGGACAGGATGGCAGAGACTTTCTTATCATCATGGAGAAATGGCAGCAAGATACCAGGGAAGAGGACTCAAGCCATCCTCACCTACCTTCCACCTTTTGCCCATGAACAAGACACAGTGGCCCTATGGGATTCGCTGGTATCTGAGTTCCTTTATTATTGTACTGTGTGAGGTTTTTTTATAAATCTTATTTTTTTTTAAGAAAAAAAAAAAAAACCTTACTGCATTTGTTACTGAATTGATTAATGCTCTGATGGGTCTTGAATTCACTTTGAGAAAGACCCAATGGCCAGTCAAGGAGTGGGGAAAACTCCTTGCTAAATAGCTAAATAGACCTAGTTACTGCCCTGCTAGACCATGTTGTACTGAGCCCCCTCCTCATTCTCTTTCTACCAATCCCAAACCCTGAGGCAGAAGGGAAAATCTACATCTTTCCTTCTCTTGCCAGTTGCAGATGCTTTGCCTTGCCTTTCCACTTCCCAAATGTAACCACGGAAATGAGAAACTCCTCGCAGCTCAGCCTTGGGTCCATTGCCAAGATTCATCATACCTGCCAGCAACTTGGAGAATGAGCTATTTTCCTACAAGAGGGAAAGAAGGCAAAAAAATTATATATATATATATATATATATATATATATATATATATATATATATATATTGCATAGCGACCTCCAAAACACTTCTGAGTTTGTTTTGAAAGTGACCTAGGGAATGTCCACACAGACTGAGAAACTGTGGTGGGTCACTCCCGAGATTCCCCCAAGGGGCACCTTAAGTCCCTAGAGTAACAGCTGCAAACCTAGTCAGTTCTCAGTGAGTTAGCCATCTCCCTTACAGTTTCACTGCTAGAACCTGTTGTGGCTGCATTTCCTGGTGGCCAGTGACAACTATAGAAACAGAATAGCTGCATGGTGCTGAAGCTTTGGCTTGAACGTTGTTCCTTGGCTCCCTCTGTTACCATCACCCACTTCTAGCACAGTCTCTCCTGTTTTTTAGCCCAATAGCAAGAATTAAGGGGTAAGCCCTAGCAGTTTTCAATCAGACTCCTTTGCCAGGATCCAGTCCATCATGCTGTTTGCCTCCATCAAACTCCTCAGCCAATGCAGTGAGCACCACGCAGCTCCCCTGATTAAAATATAGATATACAACAACAAGCTAAAAATATCTTTTGATGAAGATATCTTTCTAAATGATTGACATTCAATCAAACATCTAAAAATACTAAAGGTCAAAACCTTGTCTGATGTTAAATTTTAAGTTTGATTTGGGGTTTTTAAAAGTAGAATTCAAATTTTGTATGGCTTTTTTTGTTTTTTTCTGGGGGATTTGTTTGTTTGTGTAGTTGGCTTTTTTATTTTTATTATTTTTTTTTTAAAGTAAAGCAGGTCATTGCAATGGGTTGGGTATAGTTTTGTTTTATTTCCCTCATTTTAAAGCAATACAAGGTTATTGAGCAGATGGTTTTGTGCCAAATCATGAATAGCAGTCAAGTCTCACTCTGAAAATTTGCAACTTTTTTGTTTGTTTTTCAAATATAATATAGAAATATATGTAGGAAATATAGTAATATAGAAATGCCCCATGTAACAAAGCCTAGTTCAGTCCATGGCCTTTATGTCTCAACACTATAGATGAGGATTGAGTTATGGTTGGTAATAGCAGCAGGAAAATGTCAGTGTGGCACTCCTCTGTGACCCTCCCAAACAAGGAGAAACCCAACGCATAAAAGTATAGTAAAAATAATCCACTTATAGGGTCAGAGAGATATACAGAAATGGTGTTACCTGTATTTTTTTCTGTCCATGAATGTTTCCAGGCAGTATCTGTACTCCTTGTTTCTCTATTTTTGGTTATAAATGTTGGGTTACCACCTGCATTTAGGAGTATATTATGTTCTGTCCTTTCTTGGTGTCTTGTTCCAAGGTACTCTAGTTCTTTCAACTAAGGAAATTGACTTGTGGTGTTTCCTTTATTGAAATTTTGTCTCTTTAGTAAACATAGTAGTTGAATAATTGTTTCAAAAGCTCAACAGATGACAAGCTTTTTTTCTAGAAATAAGACTTTTTGTGACAACTTTATCATGTATTACAGATCTTCTGTGCCCCCCCCTTGTGTTTTTCCAAGCTTCTGGTGAGAGAAAAATAGAAAAAGAAAAAAGAAAAAAATATATGTCTAAAGTCCATCAGTGTTAACTATCTGTGACAGCGATGAAATAAAATGATAGTTCAAAAAATAATAATGCTGAAAGCTCTACTAAAGATTAAATGTAAAAAATGTGTACATAGTTGTAAAAAAATGAAGTTTTTAGGAAAAGAAAAAAAATGACATAGATGATAGAGGCTCTGTTTCTTCCTCTGGCGACCAAGTCAAAGTTGTGACAGAAACACAGAGCAGCAGCAAGGAAAAATTGCCTGGGATCTAGATGAGTAAGCCATAGAGCTACGGAGAAATCCAAGAAATCCAAGAAAGCACCCTCCAGTGGCAGAAGGCAGGACTGGGCAAAGACATGGGGCTGCTTTGTCCATAGCGGCTGAGAGAGATTGACATTGTGGTAGAGGCAGACACTTCTTAAAGGGGCCACATCCATGAGCAGATTTTCGGGGTGAAGGACTTGCTCACTCTGAGAATCAGTGCTCAATCAGCTGCATGCAGGGGGCACCAGGGACTTACAGAGAGACATTGTTGAAGTGAGGACTGAGGCTAGACATGCTCTGTACAGAAGTGCCAGCGGTATCCATTATTCTCTGTTGAGCCTTTCCCACTACCAGTGCACCAGAAACAGCACCGCCATAGCTGTGACATCATCAAACTGGATAACAGTGTTTGCTCCATCCAGAGGATTCCCTGAAACCCTGCCTACTCCAACTCAGGCCCTACCCAAGCCATATCCAGGTGTATCCTCAGTGAGTCAGGTGCTCCTTGCTGAGACTCACACTGGAGGATGCAGCTGGAGGATGTTTCTGGTGTAGCCTTATGAGGCAACTATAAGCATCTGTGAATTGTGTGCTGAATCTTAACAGATGGCTCCAGAGAGGTAGAGGCTTGGGCTAAGTTTAGCCTACAGCTGAACTCCCCTAAGGACTGTGCCACTGGACACCTACTTCACAAATCCACATTAATAAGACTGGGAGACTGAGGAGCTTTGCTTAGTACATAGAAACTGACATGGAAAGGCAGCCGATGGGAAGACAAAGAATCAGAAATCATATGACAGAACAGAACAGAGATCCAGATATAATGGAGTCAAGTAATCTATCAGATGCAGAATTCAAAATACTAGCTATAAAGATGCTCAATGAACTTCTGAGATGTGTAGAGAACTTCAATGAAGAGATAAAAAATGGAAATGGAAATTATAAAAAGGAATCAGTCTGAAATAGATAACACATCATCTGAGATGAGAAGTATATTAAGTGGAACAAACAAAAGAATAAGCAAAGTGAATAGGGAAGAAGATCAAATGCTATATCTAGAGGACAGGAAATCCAATCAAGACACTCAATCAGAATGGCAAGAAATTGATGCCAAGACTATAAAAATAATTTAAGGAGGATATGAGACAGTATTAAGGCTCCAAATAATCATCTTATTGGCATTACAGAAGAAAATCAAGATGTTGAACAGCTGTTTGAAGAAATAATGATGGTAAATTTCCCTAACTTGGTGAAGGAAATGAACAGAAAGCCCCAGGGAGCTCACAGAATTCCAAAAATCAGTAATCCAACGAGACCCACACCAAGACACATCATAATTAAAATGCCAAAGGTTAAATACAAAAAAGAATATTAAACACAGCAAAAGAAAAACAGACAGTTACTTATAAGGGAACACTTATAAGACTGGCAGCTGATTTCTCAAAAGAAACCATGCAAGACGGAAGAGCTTGGCAAAAAATATTCAACAGAATAAAGACCCAGGATATACAACCAAGAACAATTTATCCAGCAAAGCTATCATTTAGAGTTGATGAACAGATAAAGAGCTTCCCAGACAAAAATAAGCTAAAGGAATTTATCACTACTAAGCCAGTATTACAGGAAATGTTGGAGGGATTACTTTAAGAAAAAAAAAAAAACATATCAAAAACAGGAATAAAGAATAGTAACAACTACATTCCTATCAATAAGTACCTTAAATGGAAAAGAATTAAGTGCTCCACTCAAAAGATAGAGTGGCTGAACAAGACCCCTACATGTGAAAAGGAAGGGGAAAGAAAAATATATTGCTTTGATGGATCTAGAAGGTATTTAAGTCAGACAGAGAAAGACAAACACTGTATGATTTCACTTATATGCAGAATTTAAGAAATAAAAAGAACAAACTAATCAAAAACAGACTCACAAATAGAGTGAACAATTTGGTGTCAGAGGGAAAGGGGATTTGGAGGCTAGAAGAATGAGGTGAAGGGTTAAAGAAGTACAAATTAGTAGCTGATGGATGGTCACAGGGATGGAGAGCATGACATAGAGAATGCAATTAACATTAATACATTGGCTAGGTAGTGGGTTAGGGGAGAGAGAGAGCAATTGGGGAGGTCATTTTACCAACCATATAGATGTCTAACTAATGTACTGTATAATTGAAACTAATTAAAATTAAAAAATAAATTAAAAATGGAATTTTTAAATGTTTATTTTATATACATTTTAAAGTGATAGTTTAATTAATAAGCATGTCAAGTTTATTGCTGCGCATGGTGAAGCTTTTGACTGGCTGGGGTGAGAAATGAGAGTGAAGTATGGCCTATAATCAAATTAGATTATTTTGATTATTTTAAGGTGGAATCACTAAATCATTCCTCATTGCCTTCTTTCAGGGGCTACTCCTGGCTGTCTTAACCATATTGTCTTCCCTTACTCATCAATGATGTGTGTTCAGGACCTAATTAATTCTGCGTATGAGGATGGGGTCAAGAAGGCAAAGGAAGAGTTCCTTTGTTGCCTTCACATCTCTCTCTCCTTCATCTGTGGGTGTTCAAGCAATGGCTTCTAGTGATTTTCTTCCAATCTATGAATATAATAAAAGCATTTCAGGGAGAACCTGAACAGCACCCTCTCTTCAAGGTTCATTATACCTTAAGGCTGAAATTGAATTTTACTGTTTCTCATAGGACTGGAGTGGGGTGGGAAGGCAGTTCTGCCAAGCCAGGGTCACTAACCCCAGCCAGGCCAAAGGGAGGTTGAGTTTATACTACAGCCAAAAGAATGGAACACTCCTCATGGGGGACAGTCCTCAAGCAGAACCTCCCTTTAGATCAACTGGCTGTGAGGCTAAGCCTCCATCCCTTCTTTCTCCCCCTCTCATCCTGAGTTGACCACCATGGGGACTCTAAATGATCAGGCAGCGTTACAAGCTATCTTCAACCCTGACACCTCATTTAGAGATGTTGTTTGGCTGGATCTGGGAAAGGAAGCTAAGAGGGAACAAGAAGATAAAAGCATTTGACCTTGGAGTACATTTCTCCACACTGGCTGGTCTGTAGACCTACCTGGGATGATAGAGAGAGGTGGTCTTAGAAAGTCACTTGTTTGTTCTATGACCTTTAGGTGATGATTGAGACTGGAAGCTGATAGGTTAGCTGATTCTTAGTGCAATGACACGAGGTTGGTGAAGTCACACCAAGTGGAGAAAGCCAGAGTTATCTCAGTTTTTCAGCTCTCACACTTCTGAACTTAACTACTTAATTCTCCCCATGCTCCATGCTTAACTGTTACAGCAGGAGGAGGACAATATTAAACTCTCATGTCTTTATCATAACAGAGTTTATCACCCCACAGAGAATGGAGAGCGGGAAAAGAGCAAGGCACAGCTCAGCTGAAAGTTTCCAATCTAAGCAAGAATTCAGTATTACATACCATACATGCCAAGCACTGACCTGATACCTTTACAGTGAGTGTATTCCTTGGCTTTTCCATTGGTCACTAAGGGAGATGGAGACTAATGTCCCCATCAGAAGTTCATTGTGCCTTCTGTTTCTAAAGTAGTAAAGCCTAAGCCTTACTGAGACTTCAGGCTGAAAAGCTGAGCAATACATAAGAAGTGATTTTTATGACTTGGGAATGTCATGCAGTCTTTGTGTTGGAGACAGTGTAGTAGAATAAAATGAGGATGGGCTAAGGAACCAGAAAAAATTGTGTTTAAATCCAAGCTGTACAACTCATGGGCTGTGTAACCTTGACCAAGTAGTTTAGCTACAGGGTAATAAGTATGTGCTTTATTCACTTGACAATGAGGAACCAACTAAGATCCCTTTGGGACTCAAGCTTTGCTAGCTCTCAGCCTTGGTGACATCAACTCCCTCTGCCCCAAATACTGCATCTGACAACTGCTATGACCCACATCCTAGCCTAGTCAGTTCTGGCTCAGGTGCCAGGTTTCCAAAGCCTGAGGTGGTCTTTGATTTTTGCTCCCAACTACATACCTGTCCCCTCTCAGGGTCTCCCTAGCACAGTTGGAATTTTCCCTTGAGCACAGGTGGAGCAGCTGTGGAGCTGCAGGGGTGACCTTAGCAGAGCCTTGGAGAGGTTTGGCCAAGCCATCAGCCTGCTGCCTAAGAGGGCCTCAGCCTACAATAATTGAGCCCTTGGCATCTCTGGGGATAGGTGGCAGGTGAGTCTCTGCAGAAGGGGCCCTGAAGTGCACAGACCAGAGACGAAGTGGATTTGGGGCCAAGGTATGGGGGGTGGGGAGTCAATAAACCCCTCTGAAATCTGCCTTCTTACCTGTATTTGATACATTATGGGCCCTGCCAACATCTTGGGACTGTTGGGAAAGTCAGAATACATGCATTGTATTGATTTATCTAACAAACATTCAATGAGAGTCCTCACTATTGTAGCAGTGGGCCAGGTGCTTGAGGA
This sequence comes from Cynopterus sphinx, assembly GCA_030015415.1. Taxonomy (NCBI): domain Eukaryota; kingdom Metazoa; phylum Chordata; class Mammalia; order Chiroptera; family Pteropodidae; genus Cynopterus; species Cynopterus sphinx. The sequence continues at coordinate 28,385,979 of CM057390.1, forward strand.
CAAAGATAAAACATATACTACTTCATAACAACTACTATGGACCAGGCACTAAGCACTTACTAAATGCAAAATGTAGTAATTCATTTAATCCTCACAACCTGAAAGGTACCCTGAAAGGTACGCATTTTTGTTATCTACATTTTACAGATGAAAAAACTGAAGTGTGGAGGTTGAGTAGTCTGCTACTCTCATACAGCTAAAAAGCAGCAGAGCTGAGATTTGAACCAGGTGGTAGGGCTCCAGAGTGTATGCTCTTGGTCCCCACATGATACTGCTTCTCAAGCTCACAGTCTAGGGGTAGGGCAGACACGTAATTATACCACCATAAGAAGCTGAGAGGAATTCACTACTAAAGAGTGAATTTTGAAGGATGAGTAGGAGTTAGCTGGATGGAAGGGAGGAAGTGGAGAAGGCACAGCTTGTGGAGGTTCAGAAGGCATGCATAGGACACTTCTAAATTTTCATGTTGGCAGGAACATAAAGTGGTGGGAGGATGGAATGGAACCTAGAGGTAAACAGAAAGCATTCAAGGGTTTTAACTGTGAGTGGGTGGATCAAACCTGCTGCATTCCCACCACTCTAGCTGGAGTAGAGACAATGGGACAAAGGGGGCCATGCTAAGGACCAGAGAGCAGACCAATAAGCCATGTAAACCAAAGAAACCTACTAGGAACTACTAGACTATTAAGACTCATGGTGGTAGAGGTGCTCTTGGGACCATGAATGCCAGGTCAGCGTTATAAAGGTCTCTGGGAACAGCCTGCAGACTAAAATTCCAGAGGGGATCAGAGGCAATTCACCTGGAGGGGCTTTCAATTTCTCTAGAGTGCCTTTGAGGGAAACTGAGACTTGCTGTCATCAAAGAGCTTCTGAAAGGCCCAGGTCCAGAAGGTCCAGATGCTGTAGGGAGTATACCCCCTACTGAGCTCTGGGGAGCAAAACAAACAGAGATAGAAGAGGGAAGATAAGCCTTGCTCTAGAATGACCTTACAGCTCCACAAACACCCTGAAAGGTTCTTTAGAGAACTTTGTTAGGCCCAGGAGGGCCCTATCCCTTACCCTCCTGTAGTGTGGGAATCAGACTCTTCCCTTACCTCTTGTGTGGGAACCATACCTTGTTGTGGGTGGCAAAGGCTACATGTTCACCTCTCATTTCACTGGATTTAGTAACTCTCCACCCTTTCCCACCAATTTACTCGTCCAACACGCTCCCGCTGAAAAAGCTGGCCACAAGCCCCATATGTTTCAGGTCCCCTTGCATTTGGGGCCGATGCCATCCTTGGCTCAGCCCAGCTGTTATGCTTTTACAATAAACCTTGCTTAACCTTTTTGGCCTATGTGTTCTTCCTTTGGGGATCCTAACAAACATGAGTGAAATGAAACAGAGCCCAGAAGAAATGTAGCTCAGTGGATCTGATAGTATATACCAGCCGCTGGCCTAAGGTTGAGTTCAGATGTCTAATCCCAGTATTTTACAAGAACAATAAAAATTTAAAAGTAGGGAAGGCCAGCTCTGGCTCCAAGACCTCCTTCAAAGAAAATTTGATACAAAATTATGAACATTATGGAAATAAGGATTGAGGAAAGGTAGTCAGTGGAGAAAACAGGTGAGAGAAGCTGTTTTAAATCACAATATAAAGAAAAACCTTCAAAAGAAAAAGAAAGAGAAATGGACTTTATTTGTAAGAAAAGGTCGTCAGTTAATAATTGTCTTGCACTCTGGGATTTGGAGTTAGTCACCTGGTATATGGTAGATGATTAATAAGGTACGTGTGTAATAAATTGCCTGCTACATGCCAGCAATCTGCCAGATTAATAAACATGGTGACCATTCAAAATCCCAGCAACCTTCACGTTTTGGTGTGGATCAGGGGAGGCCTGGACTTCAGTTCCAGCTCTGCCACTAATGGGCTGTGCAGCCAGGGCATGTCTTACTCACTCTTCCAGTCTTCATCTGAGTAATGGGAATAATAACACCTACCTATAGGACAAAAGTGAGAGCGGATAGTAAATGGCCCAGCCCCAGGGCCCCAATTTGATCCCGGATTCTATGTTTGTCCTGGAAGGCCTGGGTCTCGCTTATGGTGCAGCTGCAGGGCCGGGACAACGACGCCCGCGGGGACTTGGAGTAGGCAGGGCAGCTGGGAAGGCCTTTGCGCGGCGACAGCTGGTGATGCTCAACCCGTCCGCCAAAGAAGCTGCGGGTTCGCCTGGGCTTCCGCCAGGGTAAGAAGGCGAATGCGGGTCCGGGTCCGGGCTGTGGGGTCCAGCAGGCCTGGGGGGGGCATCAATTAGCCCAGCCCTGAGCAGCTCTGCCCCTGCAGCACGCTGCAGTGCTCCTCAGATCCAAGCAGTTGCTCTGGCTGAGCTCCGGATGGGACCAGGTTGTTAGGTCGGAGTGGGGGGGGGGGCAGCCAGATGCCTTCCAGGAGACTCCCCAGCTTGATACCCGGAATCTAGACCTTCTGATAGCGCCCACTCCAACCCCAGGGCGCGACTTCTCTGGCCCCTCTCCTCTCTGGACCAGAGAACCTCACGCAGGAGCCCTCTTCCAATAAATGCTTGCTTTTAAAACCTCTTGGTGTGTCACGCGTTTACCTTACACAGGCGAGCTGCCCTGATGGCAGGACAGGAATGCTTGTCCAGATTACCTCCTCCTCTGCCTGCATTCGCCTGAGGAACCGGAGGATGGGAAAGGAGGCAAGAGAGACATGGGGTCTGGAGAAGGACGGTCTCTTTGGGGGAGGGGCACGTGTAGCCCAGTATCTGTGTGTGTGTCTGAGCTTGGTGTGGGTGCTCCTTGTTTCTGTGTGTCTGTGGGGGTATGCCTGTTTATCCACTAGAGTCAGAACTCAGTTCTGCACCCTCGGGTACAGATATGTGCTGGCTGGCTTTGGGGTTTGGGGCTTGGATGTCCGCGTCCTTGTCTTCACCCTTGTGGGGGCAGCCTGCATTTATTGTTTCTGGAGAGTTAATTCCTGGAGGAATTGCTAAACTTGCCTGATCTCCCCTAACTAACATCAAGGCCCACCCCTTCTTTTGGCAAGGTGGAACCCAGGCCGCGGCCACCATGGCACTACTTCCACGTGAAGCTACCCTCCTGCACGCAATACTGTTGCTCCTGCCAACCTTTCTGACCTCAGGTATACCCTTCTTCATCTCTTGGCCAAGCACTTTTGGGGTCAAACCATCTTCTCTCCCTTACTTGTCTGCACTTTTGGCTTGGACACCCACTTCAGTCCACAGTCATCAGAGCTGGGTTCTCCTCACCTACCTACTCAAGATCCAGCCAGTCCTTGGTGAGAGAACCCAGGTACTCCAGTCTCTCTGCCTACAGCCTCTCTGTAAATGGACCTCATCTTCCTCACAGGACACTACCAACCCTACCCTACAATCCCCTGCTGTGTTCCAGGTTGTGGGGTGTTGGTGCCACAAACCAGAAGAATGAACACCAGGCCTTCCCCTGCCAAGTGGCAGGGGGGGCCTACCACCCCCATTTGGCTTGGTACCTATATAGATAACTGCAGGAGACCATTACCTCAGGACTGCTGATTATCGGTGGAGTGGCCTTCTCTGGAGGCTCCAGCACCTTCACTGCAGTGACAGTGGGCCGAGCATGAGCACAAGTGGCAGGTCATCTAATGTCTCCACCATTCTCAGTGTGCATTATGAGTATCCCTGAAGTGAACAGGGAGAGAGAGTTTCTTTCCAGGGACCCCCAGCAGCCACCTGGCAGGTGGTCTGATAGGATATTTCACAAATACTTAAACATTTTGCAAAATTAACTCACTTTAATCCTCACAATAATCCTATGAGGCAATTACTAGTGTTATCCCCATATTACAAATGAGAAAACAGGCACAGAGAAGTTAAGCAATCTGGCAAAGGTTATACATCTGATAGGTAGCAGAGCCAGGATTCATATCTGGAAATTTTGGCCCTAGTGTTTATACTCTTGATCACTACAAAATGCTGTGTATAATGTGGACCCAGCCATTCAAATGGGTCCCTTCTGGATTTGGGAAGAAAAGGCAAGGAGTATGAGGGGCTGCGGTGAGAGGATATTGGTTTCTGCTTTGTACCAGTTAAGCCAGAGATTGCCCAGATTGGGACCAAGAGCCAGGAAGCTCAGGGCTGGGGCCTCCTGGCTGTCCTTTTTGTCCTGGTGTGTGCCATCCCACCTGCCAATGTGATCTAGATCAACCAGGATGGGCCAGTGACTGTCAACACCTCTGAATTTCTGGTGCCGAATGCCCAGAGCTACCCTGGCTCACCAACCACACCATAAAGCTGCAGCTCCACAGCCTGACACACAACCTATCCGTGGTAGTTACCAATGGCATGGGTGTCACCAGTGCCTTGCTTTCTAACCCAGGAAAGCACAGCCAGCAACTGGCTGAGCAAAGCCTCTGGTGGATGTGGAATCACAGTACAGAAATGGAAGATTTGTTGCCTTTTGGGTGAGGCTTATGAATGACCTGTCCCTACCACCTTAGGCAGAGAGGACAGAGTAGTACCTGTGTCATCTCAGAGTTGGGGCCTTGCCCACTTGGAACCTAACCAAAGGATGACCTGCAGGACTCCTGGCCACCTGAGTGGAAGTGCCACTACTCGGCATCATTGTGGCTTGCCTTGGGCATCCTTGGTGGCCTACTGGTCTGCAGGAATGAGAAGACCAAAAATAGGGCCAAAGCAGTGGAGGCAGAGGGTGCCAGGGGGAGTAAAGATTAGGTCATGGGTGAACATCAGGACGATAAGGAGGGCTGGGCAGAGCAAGTTCTCCCAGTTGTGGTCATGGGTAATCACATGTATCCTAGGTGGCAGGACTAGGCATTGGGAATAGCACCCTGGCACCAGAGCCAGTGCTAGGCATTTGCAAGACTGCTTGCCTGAGGATCCTGGTCTGAAAAGTCAGGTAGGGCAGAGTCAGAGTGAGTGGGCACACTGAGAACAGTGGCATGGTTTCTTTCTCCTCAGGCCTCTTCTGGTGCCCATCTCTAATCTCTGGGTACTCTTTCCTGGTTTGGGTAGATGGGCTGAATGGAGATGCAGCATAGGAACAGGTGGGAATCTGCAGTTTCAGGTAGTTCTGGAACAAGCCTGAAAGCAGGAACCTGCCTGCTGGAGCCAGGGCGTATCCCAGGCTTTCTCCACCCCGTAGTGACTCCAACAACCTGAAACTCAGTAGTGTGCAACTGCCACGAGAGAACATGTCCCTCCAGTCCAAACTTCAGCTCAACGACTTCACTCCATATTCCTGTGGTACATCCAGGACCCTCTGTTTGCCCCTGCATTGTTTTCAAAGGTTCCTTTGATAAAAAGATATACATAACCTCATCAGGCACACTCCTTGTCCTGGGCACCACCCCCTTTGTCACCCAACAAGGAAACCAGCACACCAGCAGGTAGCTTGAAAAAACAACCAGCCAGAACTTCTGGACTCAGAGCCTGGCAGCATCCTCACCAGTAGAGGTTCCCTTGTCTGCTCCCCAGTCCTGGTGCTTGTGCCACTGAGTCCTCAGGGGTAGAGGAGTCTTCCAACTTCCAAGGATGAGGATTACCAAGACTCCTGGACATCTCTGACCTTGCAGGTTTCATCTGCGTCCTAGGGCTGGACTATAGCTATCGGGTTTCCAGTGTGAACAGTGATGAGACCTGGTTCTGAGCTAAGGTGAGACGAAGGGTTTCGTGGCCCCTGGGCACCCTCCCACTCCTCTAAGACTTCCTCTGCCTGGCCATGTTGCCAGTGAGAAGAGGCCATAGCACTGCCACTTTTGCTTGCCCCCTGGCTGGGGTGCCCTTTCTGTCATCCACATGATGGTTTCATTGGGTTCTGACCCTCAGGGGCACAGATATCCTTGGCAAGGCTGCCAGCTGGATCTCAACCCTTGTTCTAACTCAGGTTGGGAGCCTGTATGTAATGTCCATGTCCAGGCAGAGAGAGCTCTTTGCCCAGTATGTTCACAGTTCATCTGGTATCTAAGTGTGTCACAGCCCTGTTGGCTTGAGCCTGCTCTGTGCCCCATGCCAGTACTCCAAAGCATGTGGCACAGTAGGCCTGGGGTCATGTCTGGTGTGGGGCCAAGGCACTTCCTGCATGGCTTGAATTTCCTTCCCATGCTGTGCAGCTTCCTTCCCTCAGGGAAAATTTAGGACCCTACTAGAAGTATAGAACCAAACTGCCCTTTGTACAAAAATGAACCCTTGGCAAGGGGCATTAGCCAAGCACAAAGTAGTCCCTTTGCTGCATACCCCTGCCCTTTCTCTGCTGCCTCTGTCTCTGCCTTCTCTTGAGCATCAAGGGTTATATGTTGGACCTTCTCCACTTCTTCACTGGGCACCAGATTTCCCCTTTGGCCTGGCCTCTGGTGGTGCTAGTATCTGGTATTAACATAAATCAGGAGGAAAAGAGGGAGGTAAGAAGTCTGGTAGTATCCAGGAGTGCATGTAGCTGTGCTTCATTTTCTTACTGTTAATGCTTTGAGTACATCCCCAGGGCCATCTCTGTGGCTTCCCCAATTCTGGCCTTCCTGAAATTCACTGAGTGGCTAGTAAGCTCCTTCATGGCTCCAGAACTTAGAAATCAGGGTACCTGCTGTCAATTCTGTTGACCTTCTCATCTACTGCTCCCTTTGGGAGACCCGAGAGCCACTTCCTTAATGATTCTTTGGTTATAAGCCCTTTCCTCTTAGTTACACTGAAGGTCTTACTTTGGGAGAAAGGTTTGCTCTTCTGGCAAGTCTCCCATCCTTGCTAGTGTTTGTTAAGGAGTAGACTTTTAAATTAGTGTCCCAATTCTCCATATATGTCTCTTAGATCAGAGATACTTTTTACCTTTGTTGAGTCACAAACTCCTTGGAGAATTTGACAAAAATTAACATTTTTTTTCCCGGAAAAATGCAGATTAAACAACAACAACAACAAAAACAAACAACACTGCTCATTAGGCAGGTCAAAGCCCATCAAATTGCAACATGGATGAACTTTGTAAACACTACGAAGCCAAATCCTAAAGACTGCATATTTTGGGATTCTGTTTATACAAACTACCTAGAACAAGCACATCCATAGAGAGAGTAGATTAGTGGTTTCCAGGGAATAGAGGGAAGGCAGAATAGAAAGTGACTTCTAATGAAGATGGGATTTCTATTGGAGGTGATGAAAATATTTTGGAATTAATAGTGATCAATGCTCAGCTTTGCAAAATAAACCCCAAACCACCAAATTGTACACTTTACAAGGGTGAACTTTATGACATGAGTTATATCTCAAAGTTCTAGTTAAAAAATTAAATAGTAATTTGATTTGTAAATTTCACTATGTATATATTTCACTTGACAAAAGAACCATAAATAAATATCGAATTCCAGTTGATTATATTCATGTAGTGTTTAGGGGTGAATGGATAGAGGAGTGAATAGGAGATAAAACAAATGTAGCAGAACATTAAATACAGAAGTTTGGTGGTGGGTATATAAAGGTCCATTGTACAATTCTTTCAAATTTTTTTTATTTGACAATTTTCATAGTAAAGTCCCTTTGATATTCTGCAAGCTTTTTGGTCTTTCTGAAGATCGTGGAATTTTCAGCATTACTAATGCCCTGACATAGTAGTTCTCTTTTTCCTGGGAAGGGATACCAATTTTTAATATACTTCAGTCTAGTAAATCTTTAATCTTTATCTTCCAATAATAGGCAGGTTGCTTGTAACCTTCAGCTGGAATGTACTATCGTTCAACAACTTTTGGGTAGACAGATCTGGTTGCATTTTTCCTTCCTGGACTGTGTTTCACTGAATTCCTCCAAACACAACAGACTTTAAAAACTTGTAAAAATTAATGTTCAGCTTTGCACATTGCTGGTGGCTATGTAAAATGATGCAGCCACTGTATTGCAGTTTCTCAAAAGTTAAAGCTAACGCACCACCAATTTTACTTCTAGGTCTAATTCCAAAAGAATTGAGAACAGGGACTCAAACAGTTATTTGTACACCAATAATAATAGCAGCATTATTTGCAATAGCCAAAAGGTGGAAATAACCCAAATGCCCATTAACAGATGAATGGATAAAGAAAATATAGTACACATACATGTTGGAATATTATTCAGTTTTTAAAAAGGAAGAGAGTTCTGACACGCACAACATGATGACCCTTGAAAAGATTCCATGTGAAATAAGCCAGATAAAAAAATGACAATAAATTTTATTGATTTCATTTTCATGGTACCTAGAATGGGCAAATTCATAGAAATGAGAGACAGAAGTCACCAGGAGCTGGGAGGAAGGGGAGGAAGAGGCTGGAGTTATTGTTTAATGGGTACAGTTTCAGACTAGGATGACAAAAAGGTTCTGAAATATGGAGGGTGAACTGTAAGCTGAAAAGGTCCTTGCAGTCTGCAAGAGCAACCAAGGGTTGCCTCTCTTCAGCAAATTCCTTCTGAGAATAAGGAAGTACAAATGTAGCTAAAAGGGGACAAATAAGCTGAAGGTCATGATAAGATGTGGCTTCAGGGAAGTAGAAGAAACAGTGTTACTATGCCTAAGGGAAACTGCTTATGCAGGGGATTTTATGTTCTTGTATAAAAGCAGCTTGCAAAAATAAAACTGCGCCACTACTCCACCAACCATGGACAGTGGACCTCCTGATCTCAACTTTCTGTCTCTTGTCTGTTTTTAATCTCCCACCCTTCCCACTCAGGTATTTCTCCCGAGCTGTATTGGACACAGCACTGAAGCTGGATAGTGGTGATGGTGGTGATGCTTACACATCCATGTGAATGGACTTAATGCCATTGAAGTGCACATTTAAAAATGGTTAAATGGAGAATATCATTTTGTGTTTATTTTACTTGGATTTTTAAATTTTGATTACTGATTTCATTTCCTTTCAAATGTTCGACTTCATCAGTCATGGTAAGTGTTGTGTTTCTAGGAATTTCTGTTTCATCTAGATTATCCAAGTTGTTGTCTACAATTGTAGACTACTCTCTGATTCTTTTTTTTTTTTTTAATGCCTACAGCACCTGGTATTCCTAAGTGGTCTCCCATTCAAGTACTAACCAGGCCTAACTGTGTTTAGCTTCTGAGGTCAGACGAGATGGGACACGTTCAGGGTAGCATGGCCACAGATTCTCTAATTCTTTTTATTTCTGTAGACTTGATAGTAACATCCCCATTTTTATTTCTGATTTTAGTTATTTGAGCTTTTTCTTTTTATCTTAGACATTTTGGCTAAAGGCTTTTCTATTTTGTTACTCTTTATGAAGAACCAACTTTTGGTTTTGTCAATTATCTCTATTTTTTTTGTCATCTATTTTATTTACATCTGCTGTAAGCTTTATTATTTCATTCTTTCTACTAGCTGTGGGTTTAGTTTGCTCTTCTTTTTCCAGGTCTTAGGGTTGTAAAGCTAGATTGTTTGAGATCTTTCTCTTTTTTTCTTAATGTAACCATTTATGGCTATAAATTTCTCTCTGAGCACTGCTTTGCTGCGTCCCATAAGTTTTGGCATGTTATGTTTTTGTTTTTATTTATCTCTGAGTATTTTCCAATTTCCTTTGTGATTTCTTCTTTTACCCATCAAGAGTATATTGTTTAATTTCCACAAATTTGTGGCTTTTAAGTTTTCCTTCCATTGATTTCTAATTTCATTCATTGTGGTCTGAGAAGATACTTTGTATGACATCTATCTTTTTAAATCTACAGAGACTTAATTTGTGACCTAACATATGTTCTTCTATCCTGGGAAATGTCCAATGTACACTTGAGCAAAACAATGTGTATCCTGTTGTTGTTGGGTGGAATGTTTTGTATATATCCGTTAGATTTAGTGGTGTGTGTGTGTGTGTGTGTGTGTGTGTGTGTGTGTGTGTGTGTGTATTGTTCAGGTCTTCTATTTCCTTACATGTGTCTGGTTGTTCTAACCATTATTGAGAGTAGGATACTGAAGTGTCCAGGTATTATTGTAGAATGGTGTCTATTTCTCCCTTCAATTCTGTCAACTTTTACTTCATATTTTGTGAGGGTCTGTTATTAGGTGTGTAAATGTTTATAATTGTTTAATCTTCTTGCTATATTGCTTGTTCCTTTTATAAGTTTCCTAGTCTTATTTCATGGATGTGAATCTTCTCCTTTCTCTGTAACAAATTTGTCTGCATATTGAAATAATCTGAGTTTAAAAAAATACAAATTGTTGTAGCCTACCTTCAGAGATTATGATTTAATTAATTAGTCAGTTGAATCATAAACAAAACAAAAGACAACCTACTGAATGAGAGAAGATATTTGCAAATGATACATCTGAAAAAAGGTTACTATCCAAAATATATAAAGAACCCAGGCAACATAACACCCAAACAAGCAAACAATTCAATTAAAAAATGCGTAGAGAACCTGAATATACATTTCTCTAAAGAAGACATATAGATGGCCAACTAACATGTAAAAAGATACTCAATACCACTAATCAGAAAAATGTAAATTAAAACTACAATGAGATGTTACCTCACAGCTGTCAGAATGGCTATCATCAAAAGTCAACAAACAAATGCTGATGAGGATGTGAAGAAAAGGGAACACTTATACAGTGTTAGTGGGATTATAAATTAGTGTAGCCACTATGGAAAATAGTATGGAGATTCCCCCCCAAAATTAAAAATAGAGCTATCATATGATACCACAATTCCACTTCTGGATATTTATCCAAAGAAAACAAAAACATTAATTCAAAAACAATATCTGTACTCTTGTGTTCACTGTGGCATTACTAGTAACACCCAAGCTATAGAAGCAACCTATATGCCCATAAAAATGTTAAAGAATTAGTGGTAGATCCATACAATGGAATATTTCTTGTCCGTAAAAAAGAAAAAAATAAAATCTTACCATATGTGACAACATGGATGTACCTAGGAAGTATTATAATTGAAATAAGTCAGACAGAGAAAGACAAATACTGTATGATTTCATTTATATGTGGAATACATAAACAAGCAAACAAAGAAAAAAACAGAAAAAGAACCAAGACATAGAGAAGAAGGTGATAGTTGCCAAAGTGGAAAAAGTGGTGGTGATGGGAGTAAAAAAATCTTCAGTTGATTCTAACGTGCAAACAAGTGTGATCACTACTGCTCTATAGATATTATCATTTAAATTTTCAAAAATCTCACCTGTTTTGTTTCTCTGATTTGTTCTGTTGCTTTTAGTCTCTGTTTTTTGGCTACAATGTCTGCTGATCTCTACATTCATATTTACGAACAAGAGTTGCAAGCATGCATGCACACACATGTGCACACGCGCGCACATACACACACGAATAAGATACCAGAAATCTGATTGGAAATTGATGGATAGATAGGAAACTGCTTAAAGACTGTCAGTATCTTTAAATCTTTTTTTTCTTTGATGGATTAGTTCCCCCAAGAGAAGGCTCTTCCACTATTCTGATTTGGAGGTATAAGCCTGGAAGAGGGCTGAGGGTCTCACTGCTCATTTCTTTATTTTATCCTCTTAATTGAAATATGGCCCCTTATTCCTCTTATATTTGCTGGGTATTCTCATGTTTCTCATGTTTAGAGCTATGCTTTGCTACATTCTGTATCTCGGCAATTTTTTTTCATAATTTTCCATTTCTCTGAAATTTATATCCTATATCAGCAAGGTTTTACCCATTGAAAATCCTCATCATGACTGTGTGCTTAGCATACTTTGGTATTGGCCATATTCCTCCTCCTGGAATCCAGAGTTTCACTATTCAGTGAAACTCTTCACTAGCTGATTAGTTCTCAGGCCATCCATATGAATCAAATAATGCTTCCTAAGGCTCCAAGTCAGTCATGATTCCCACGGCCTGCATGGTGGTAGTACTGGTGGCTTCTATTAGTCTTTCAACACCCCCAAAAGGTACACTATTAGTTTTTGAGGCTTTCTTTTTTGTCTCTCAACAAGATGATCCAGTCCCAAGACCTTCAATCCACTGTATCATTTTTTTTCATGAGCCCTAGACAGAGAGATGACATTTGTTTGTTTGTTGACTTTGGAAACAAGTAAATATATTATAAAACAAATTTTAAAAAGTTGTTTTGGCCAGAGATGGTATTTAGAAACCACATTTAAGGCTAATTCTACTTGGTTACCACTACATCTGAGTCTTTAGTGGACAGAACTAGAATATATAAATTAAAAAAAAAATCTATTGTAAGATTATGTTCAATTTGAACTGACAGTTTTTTTTTTAAATCTAGCTCCAATTTTAACAGTTTCTCTCAGATTGAAAACTCAACATTAACATACTTATTTGCTTATTCTATGATATATACAATTTTTGAAATAACATTACTAGTATCATTATTAGTTATAAGACTACTGAAAGAAAGTTTAAGATTTCTTATAAACCCTGTTTGTCTCTATAACTTATTGTACTGAGTATATGTAGTTAAAAAACTGCATGCCAAAGTTTTTGATATAATGATGGTTAGACCATCAACCAGTCATTATGGTTATAAGATTATATCACTGACTTGGAAAGCTTATTATTTTGCCTTGCTTTTTCTTTTAAGGAATTATTTTTGTGTTTTTGACATAGTTTTATTTTTGAATATGTGAACTACTACATAATTTCAAAGTCAAAGTTATTCAACTAGGTTTATTCAGAAAACATCTGAATAAATTTCTATTCCAATCCCCTTTCTAGTCTCTTTCATCTTAGATAATTTTTTATTTTGGGTTTGTTTTCCAATGTTTTCTTTTGTAGAATATAAAGGTTGTATGTTCATATTTATTCCATTTCTTACAAAATGCAATCATTATATATATAATGATTATATATATATATATATATATATATATATATATATATATATATAATGGCATCTTGCTTCTTTCACTTGACAAATAAATTCCTGCAGATCACTCTATATCATCAGAGCATAGAGATTATTCTTATTTTTTGGCTGTGCAGTATTCCATTGTGGATGTACCCTAGTTTATTCAACCACTTAGGTGTGTATGCATGTACATACATATTGTAACTTTGAGCTACATTTTGTGTGTTTAGCCAGTATCTTTAGAATAGACTCCTAAGATTCTGTCATTTATAAATATATATTGCTACTTCTTGTACTATAGGGTGATCATTTTACACTTCCATGAGTAACCTATGAGAATGTCTGCTTCTTCATTACCTTGTCAAAAAAAAAATACACTATGAAACTTTTTGAGTTTTTTTTTCAGTGTGATAGGTGAGAAACGGTGTCTTAGTGTCATTTTAATGTAAATTTCCCTTCTTAGTGACGTTGAGCACTTTAAAAATGTTTTAAAGCTATTTTTCACCTTTTCAGTGACATGTTAGTTATCTCATGCCATGTAATCAATTGCCCCAAAACTTAGCAGGTTCAAGCAACACATTTATTATCTCACGGCTTCTGTGGATCAGCATTTTGGACACAGCTTAGCTGGATCCTCTACTGCACAGTCTCTCACCAAGCCTCAATCAAAATGCCAACTAGACCTGCGGTCTCATCTGAAATCTCAGTGGTAAATATCCACTTAGTAGCGCAGTTACATTGTTGTTGGCAGGATTCATTTCTTGAGTTCCTCACAAGCTGCTGGACAGAGTCTTCAGTTCCTTGCCAAATGGACCACTCCATAGAGCTTCTTACAATGTGGCAACTGGCTTCATTAAAGCAAGTAAGTGAGAGAGCAAGAGAGTGCAGCAAGATGGCAGTCATAGGTTTTTATAACCTAATCACAGAAGTCACATTCCATCATTTTAGTCATTTTCTATTAATTGGGAACAAGTCATTAGGTCCAGCCTATACTCAAGGGAAGGAGACCAAGTACATAAATATGAGGAAAGTGGGACTCATCAGGGGCCATGTCACACGCTGCCTACCTCAATTTTCCATTTCTAGCCCATTCTTTCATTGATTTGCTTGTATTCTTTATTTTTACATCTTACTAGAGCATGAATAGTTGACCATTGCCCTGCATCTTTTACTTATAAACATCTTCTTTATTATGTCCTTTATTATTAAATTTTGCTAATATTTTTGTTATGCAAATGTTTTGCAAAGTTTACATCTTGTCAGATTTATCAGTCTCTTACTGCTTCTGGTATTTGAGTCATAATTTATGTATATTTTCTCTAATCCCACATTATAAAAGCATTTATTCGTTTTTTTCCCTAATACTTGAATAGTTTCATTTTATGTGCAATTCTTTTAAAATTTATCTTGATATATGGTGTAATATATTGGGTATAATTTATCTTTTCTGAGGATTCTTCTTTTGTATCAATATCACTTAATGAAAACAAACAAGCGGCAAAATAATCTTTTCTTCCCTGATTTCAGTGCTCTTTTTTTCCATATGCTGAATTTTCATTTATTTTGAGTTCATTTCTGGACATTCCATTTGACTCCTTTAGTGTATTTGTGTATTAATGTGCCAATACTATGCTACTTTAAATTTTAGAGTCTTATTTTAGAATTTTATGTTATGTGATATGCTTATTTTCTCCCCACCTTGAGGACTTTCTTTGTTGTTTCTGTTTATTTTTCCTTATGAATTTTATAATCAACTTGTTTTACTCCAGACTGAACAAAAATGTCATTTTTTATTAGGATCATGCTAAGTTTATAAGTTAATGTAGGGATAACTGACATATTTATAATATTGAGTTCTTATTCAAGAACCTAATATGTCTTTCCCTTTGTTCAACTCTACCTTTGGTTTTTGAGGCATGTTTAAGGTAGTTTTCTTTGCATTTGGGTTGTTTCCAGAATGGAATATTTATGAAAAAAGGTAATGTACACATGTGCAATTATGCATAAATTCCAGATTTCATTTCTCATGGGTAGCTATTTAAGAGTATGATTGCTGGGGTGGATGGTAAGTCTACATCATTTTCAGACCCTCAACCCATATTTACATCTCCCATTTAGCATGTGTAGTCATGTATGGGTGGTGATCAATAATAAAACAGTTAAGATAATTTTTCAAAATGTGTACAAAGAGCATAGATCTTGTATATACAAATTTACTTAACTACTCCCAGAACCCCACCCAATAGTCATGCCCTTGTAGACTTTGAAATGACGTTTTCTTTTAAAGTTAATCAAACTAGCTTCCAGGGTAACCTGTAAGCTCCCCTAATACCATCAATGGATTATGTGGCAAAATTATGCACCAGAATCTTGCTAAAACAAGTCCTGCTTTGTAGGGTGAGCCCCACACAATAGTTCCTCTATTGTTGTCACATCCAATCCTTACAACCAATCAATCTGATGGTCAATGCCTCTTACTGACGTTCAAACAACAATAACCTCCAGAAGGCACACACAACCCACATAGGGGACACATCTGGGCAACCCCCTGACTCAGATGACCAGAGAAACTGCGCCACTGGGCCCCACAGGACACCTACTACATAAGGCCACTCTACTAAGACTTGAAGGCATAGAAACTCTTCATAATACATAAAAATGAACACAGAAAGGCAGCCAAAATGGGGAGACAAAGGAACATGTCCTAAATTAAAGAAAAGAACAAAGCTTCAAAAAAGAACTAAACACAATGGAGACAAACAATCTACCAGATGCAGTTTAAAACACTGGTTATAAGGATGCTCCATGATCTTGGTGAGAACAACAGAGATATAGAAAACATAAAAATGGAGATAGAAAATATAATAAAGAACCAGTCATAAATGAAGAAAACATTAACTGAAATAAAGAATGTATTAGAGGGAAGCAACAGTAGATTGGATGAAGCAGAGGATCGAATCAGCAATTTGGAAGACAAGGTAGTGGCAAACACCTAATTAGAACAGCAAAAAGAAAGAATCTTTTTAAATGAAGATAGTTGAAGGGATCTCTGGGACAACATCAAGCGTACCAACTTTCACATCATAGAGGCACCAGATGGAGAAGAGAGAGAGAGATTAGTTGAAAAGCTGACAAAGTAATGACAGAAAACTTCTCTAACCTGGTGAAGAAATAGACATACAAGCCCAAGAAGTGCAGAGTCTCAAACAAGATTCACTCAAAGAGGACCACACTAAGACACATACTAATTAAAAATGCCAAAGACAATAAGACAGTCTTAAAAGCAGCAAAGCAGTTAGTTACCCACAAGGCTGCCAGGTGATTTCTCATGAGAAACTGTAGGCCAGACTGATTGGCACAAAATATTCAAAGTGATGAAAAGCAAGGACCTACAACCATGATTACTCTACTTGTCAAAGGTACAATTTAGAATTGAAGGACAGATGAAGAGCTTTCCAGAGAAGAAAAGCTAAAGGAATTCATTGTCATCAAACCAGTATTATAGGAAATGCTAAAATGGCATTTTTAAGATGAAAAATAAAAAAAAATAAAAAATATAAATAATAAAGTGACAATAACTACATATTTATCAGCAATTACTTCAAATTAAATTCAAGATTAAATACTCCAGTCAAAAGACATAGGATGGCTGAATGGATAAGAAAACAAGACCCTTACATATGCTGCTTACAAGAGACTCACTTCAAATTAAAAGACACACACAGGTTGACAATAAAGGCAAAAAAAAAGATATTTCATGAAAATGGAAATGGTAAAAAAATATCTGAGGTAGCAATACTTAGACAAAATAGATTTTCAAACCAAGGCTATAAGAAGAGACAAAGAAGAACCCAATAATTCCTCTTCTGAGTATTCTGAGTAAAGAAACCTAAAACACTAGTTTGAAGGAACATGTGCATGCATATGGTCATTGAGCATTATTTACAATAGCCAAGCTAGGGAGGCAACCTGGATATCTATCAATGAATGCATGAATAAAGAAGAAGTGGTACATATATGCAATGGAATAGTACTCAGCCATAAACAAAGAATGACATCTTGTCATCTGCAACAACATGGATGGACCTAGAGGATATTGTGCTGAGTGGGGTAAGTCAGACAGAGTAAGACAAATGCCATGTGATTTCACTTACATGTGGAATCTAAAGAACAAAATAAACAAAACAAAAACAAACTCAGACACCAAAAGCATTGTGATGGTTGCCAGATGAAGAGGGGTTGGGTGGGATGGATGAAAATGGGAAGGGGTTAAGAACTACAAACTGATAGTTATAAAATACTCATGGGGATGTAAAGTACAGTATAAAGAATATAGTCAATAATATTCTAATAACTATGGAGTCAGATGGGTACTCTAAAATCAGGGTAATCATTTTGTAAGTTATCTAAATGTCTGATTACTATGTTGTATATTCAAAACTAATATAATATTGTATGCCATCTGAAACTGAAAAATAAAAATAGTATTAAAAGAATAAAATTACAAATTTATAAATAAAAGAAAAAGAAAAAAAAAGAAAGCAGTCTAAGGAAACACTAACTTGATATTTTTGTATATTCTGAAGTGGTTTTCCTTTCATAAAATTATGTCTGTGTGTTCCTTTTTTCAGTAGGCAAGAAATAACTTTTAAGACATAAAAATATAATAAAGCTATACAGGTACTATAATGTTATATTATTTGTTAGGGCTGCCATAGCAAAGTGGCTTAAACAACATACATGTACTTTATTTTCTCACACTTCTGGAAGCTAAAAGTCTGAGATCAAGTTGTTTTCAGAGTTAATTTTTTCTAAAAACTTTCTTCTTGGCTGTCTTCTCTCTCTGTCTTTATGTAGTTTTCCCTCTGTATGTGTCTTCCTTTTAATTTTCTTTTATAAGGATGCCAGTCATATGAGATTAGGGTATACCCTAATGACTTCATTTTAACTTAATTATCTCCTTTAATACCATATCTCGAGACACAGTCACATTCTGAGGTACTAGAGGTTATGACGTCAACATACAGATTTGGGAGGAACACCATTTAGCCCGTAATACATATGCATTATACTAGGAGCTCTCTTTCTTGAGAGAGAGTTCAGCCTTTTGACCTTGGTTCATCTCATGGTCCTCTTAGGTGAGCCTGCCCACAGCAGAGACTGATTGCAGCCTAACAGAGTATATTGACATGATCTCCCTGTCTCTGAATAAACACACTGACGGCTTTTGAAAAGACTTGTTTACCCTGGGTAGTATCTTGAGTTAAAGTTATACCCTTTAAGCCAGCTGTACTGTTGGCAAGAGTCAAGTGTTGTGTTTGGGCTTATTTGACTACTTGCTGAGTATTTAACCCTCAAATTCATAGTAGCACATCCCACCTGGGAGGAGATTGGCTCTCTTAGCATAAATGTCTAATAAGTCCTGGATTTTTGTTTGGTTCTGTTCATAGAGGTTCTTGATTTTCGGCCAGCCTAGACACCGCTATCTACAAGAGTCAGATTCAGTCCCTCCACCTGCTCTTTTCCCTCTACTAGGAATTCAATAACTTACCACTAAGGCTAGCACTAGAGACTGACTTAACTTGTATTGAAGATTGCTGCAGTCTCCACTATTTTGAGTTGGCTGTGATTGTGTCCCATGACAATGGAGATGTCTCTGCTAGGAGGTACCATTACCCTTCTCCATAATAAGAGAGCTGCAACAGGCAGAGGGGTGGAAATGCTTTTAAAAGAAGAAAAAGTAGAGGATATGTGAGTGTTAGACAAGCTTAGGTAAGGATCTACAGAGGACACTCATTCTTATAGGAGAACCAAGTGGCATAAGGAATGGAGGCCGAAAGGAAAAAAAAAGGGTTAATTTCTAAAGGAAGTAGAGTAAATTTCTAGCTGTTTCACTAAGACAACACCAAGAAATTGTTTTGGAAGTAGGATTGGGAGAAAATTGAAACTTAATGGTTGTAAAGACGTTAGTTCTTGGTGAAATGTAACACAAGCATATCCCAAATACTCCATGTTCCCTCTCCTCTTTTGTCACAGCATTTTAAAGCTCTAGCTGAAGGCCAGAAAGCATTCACCCCTCCATCCAACACCACCTCCCAAGCTGGAGATGCAGAGACATTAACCTTCAGCTGAGACACCTCCCAGGTCACTCTGTTTCAAGGCTCAATTGACTCTTTTACTCCAGCTTAGAGGAAGAGATAGTTATCAGCCACCTGGAATCCTTTCCTTGACTCAGGGACAGTGCATGTCCTACTATCTTCTCTGCCAGAAAATACTGCACATGTTCATTAAATGCTTTCTGTTTGTCTCAGATTTTCCTCCCATGGAAATTATGTATTCTACCTACTGTGGGGATTTGAGGTAGAAGAATTGGAATTTCTGGGATCCCAGGATACTCAGTATTAGGAGGAAAGCTTAAAAGAGATAGCAATGAAATAGCAATTTTTGAGATAGCCATGAAATTCTTTTCCTTTCATTCTTAAAGTTAGTTGGGAAAGATTTTACAAATAAAATACTCTTATCTTTCAAGTTATCCTGCTGCTCTATAATATGAAAGAGGCAGACTGAGCATAAGGCAAAGAGAAGGTCTTGGCCTCGTAATAGACATTAAGTGATTAGCAATTTAAGCAAATCAACTTTGTAAAATACAATCAAATACCAGTCCTCCAAGGCTGGCAGTAGAGGAGATCATTGAACTTATTTTTTTCTGGGGGTCTCTCACCAGCTAATGCTGCCTGTGATACAGGCTACTTGCCTGTCTAGCTCCAGACCTACCTGTTTGTGGCCAGGGAATTTAGCTGTTGCAGTAATCCAAACAAGAGATAATTGTGCCTTTGATTAGGGTGGGAGTGGTGGTAGTAGTAATCATGGACAGATTCGGGTAACGTTTGAAGATAATAGCAGCCTAGCTTCAGTCAGGAAGTAAGAAACCATGCTAGTTACTTCAAACAAAGGGTGTTAATAATGGTAAATTGGTTACAAAAGAGTTGGAAGGGCTGAAGAAACAAAAGGGAAAATGGAGGGTGATGAAGGAATGAAGTGTTAAAGGCGTGGTATCCACTGAGGGTGCGGGAAGTAGAAGAGGTCCTATGGTGGTCTTGCATGGCTGAGGAGGTGCCACACAGGCTCTATGCAGACCCTCACCCCCACTAATACAGCACTGAGAGCCATGGCCGCTGCTTCCTTTTACCCACCTCATATCTTGCTGGTGCCTCCCATCAGCAGAAATTAACAGCTAGCAAGGGAATCTGGAAAATCCAGCAGGATAAATCAGAGTATAGAAGGGAGGGTATGGGGCTGAGAGAGAGACCACAGATTACTAACCAGTACATGTAGAATGAATAAATCTTGATGAGAGATTAGATGTTGGGGATGGAAAGAAAAAAATCAAGGATTACTTACAGGTTTTTTTGGCTTGAGGAACTGAATGGATAATGAAGTTAAGTACTGATATGGGGTGAAAGTGGAGCAATAATTGATTGGAGGGAAACATTACATTAAAATGGTACACTGTCAGTCTAATATATACACGATAAACACATAGAAGAGGAATCATTTCTTACAGACTCTTAAACCAACTATGATGTTCACATTATGCTTGAACTTGAGGAATAGGAACATTTGTGCTCTACTCTCAAATGAATTTCTCTAATGCTCACATTTAACTCACAGGGAAAAAAGGTCAAATGTGATACAAACTCAAATTCTCCATTAGGTTTTCAGGGAACAATCAGACTGATGTCTAAGGCTAGGGCTGAGAATCAGCACTAATAAATACAATAGATTCTTATTACTCACAGTAGTTATGTTCTATAAAATCACCAAGAACACTGAATTAGCAAATACTGAACCACTGCTCCTAAAAGAAATACAAGGTTAGGTTTCTATGCATTTCTGATTATAACGCTTTCATCAATCAGCCGCTGATTCATTGAACTCACAGCCACGGGCACTATAAATCATGCTACAGTGAGGTTTATCTAACACACTTTCTGAATAAGGCACATCATAACCCTGTTACACTTAGGAACACTAGACTTGGGGGCCATTTTATACAGTGAACTCACCACCAACAAGCAAATCCATGATATTACATAAATCCTGGAAAGGGCAGTTGTTTACAGTGTGAGAACTGAAGCCAGAGGCAGAATGTCACCTTATTCAGTCTTGGCTGGGAAGGTAGCTGTTGGGTGATTCTAATTTTTACTGCTCTGAGCAAAAATACTGCCAGTATTGATTTCTAGATTTCAAATAAGTTTTAGTGAGTAAGTAAATTCACAAATATGAAATCTGCAAATAATGAAGGTCAGCTGTATTTCCTGCCAAAGTTACCGGTTAATGTGTGGGCCTTTTAGCTTTTTTCACTGCTTCAGCACATCCACCGTAGCTCTCCAGTGATCATTTTCAAACACTATTTTCATCATGGGCTTCTGTCTCTAATAATCTGTAGTTACTTCTGTTTGGTTACTTGTTTCATGGCCCTAGGAAACAATCATGCCTCAGTTTACCTGGCCATGAATCTGTTATAGTAAACACTACCTTAACTCTTAGGGTAGTCCTGTGGGTAAAAAATATGTATATATAAAACCATTCAGTGCCACAAAATGTAAGATAAATAATTATATTACTAAGTATAAAGCATAAAAGCATAAAATCAGATTTTTTTTTCAAACAGAACAAGTATGAAAAAAAAAGTCAGGTATCTAATCTTTTGCAGAAAGTATTTCAGCATCATCCAAACAGTCGTGAGTCACAACACAACTATAGGCTCTTGGAAAAGACTTGGAGATTTTTTTTCAAACATACTAAAGAAAATATTAAAGATAAGCTAGAATTGAGATGAAAACCCTATAATGTTCTTTTTTGTACCATTCGTGAACTTTAGCAAAATGATGACAAGCTCTCAGAAGTGGAAAAAGCTTGGGGTAACATCAGAACATGGCAGCATGAGGGGTCCCCTTGAAATTACGAGTTGACCAGCTATAATTCAACAAAGGATTTTCAGCCTAACACAAATGCTTCTGAGAGGTCTGTGCATTGAAAGATCTGAAGGTCTTTAAAATCTTTCAGATCAGGCCAAATGGGGAGAGAAGGTAACAGATCAGAGATGGTATTGTGGAAACAACCAGGAGCTCACTGTGGGACTTGAGGAAAGGGGAAGAATCAGGTTGTTGTGTGTATTCTTTGTAGCACCAAGCATTCCTGCTTTAGGGATCAGCATATAATACTACTGAGCCCAGTGATGAGGGCACAGATGGAATACAGAGAGGCAACAGCTGTGTTCTAGCAGCTATCACTACCAGGCAGCAAATAAAGTCGTGGAGCCTGGTCGCCTACCTGCTATTCTTTCAGAGCATACCTCTCCCGCACCCTCCCAGAGCTACCAGTAGGCCACAGAAATAACTGTAGCAGCAAGTGTCTGGCTACGAAGCAGAGTAGCCACACCCCTGAAAACTGAAAAGATAGCTCCTGAGTGGCAGACACACACTGCACTAATTCCAATGACAGGGGAGGAGATAGAGAGGCAAGGCAGCTGAGGTCTGCCAGTCGTCATTACTGGGCCCTGTTATTTCCTTTTGTGGCTTAAAGAGTATTAACACAGCAGTGTGGGGAGGTGGGGAGGAGTAGCAAGTTGCTTTGGAACCTAGCAGGGTTTGAGATTGATAACATGAGGGTACCTGGGGGTGGGCAGGTCACAGGTATGAGGAGGTGGTTAAACAGGGCAGGCCTGGGAGCCCCAGGAGCACCCCCTTCCAGCCCTGCAAACTGGCCTGGATTTTCTACCCGACTCCCTCCTAAGAGTATTCCTCTTTTTATGCTTTTTAAATATTTGCAGGTGGAGAGAGGATTGGACAGTTTTCTGAGGGGTTGCAGGCCAGGATGGGCAGATATTTAGCGGTCTGAGGTAGAGGCAAAGGGCCAGAGAGGCCCAGACTTATCTCTGGATGGGAAGCTAGGGTTGGGGAGTAGAGCTGAAAGGTCCCTCAGTAAGTGCCCATTCTCCTAATTTACACTTGGAAACTTCCACTGCGGGGAAGGCTGTGAACTGAATAGTCACTGTGAGATCAAGAGACCCTATGGTTTGTAAAATTTCACCTGGGTGCCAGGTGCTGTCATCACAATCTCATTCAAGCCTCACATCCACCCCGTTTTGTAGATGGGGAAACTGGTCCCGCATCAGTGGATAGTAAATGGCTGAGGATTTGACACCAGCTGAAGGATTACACATTCCTGGTTCTTAGCCCCTCTTAGATGCTCCTGAGATCCTATTCTAATAGGATGGTTTCAAAAAGAGTGAAGTCCTCATCATTGGAGGAATGCAAGCAGCTGTTGGAGGGCTTCTGAGGATGGAAGCTCTAGAGGAATAAAAGTCTTCTGTCCACTTTGACTTTTGAAGTCCTCCCACCCCATAGGATGTGGTTGGTGGAGTCACATGGGCAGGATTGGTGGCAGAGATGAATGTCAGTCCCTCAAACAGATCTGAGTTCAAGACCAGGTTGTGCCCCCTCCTGGCTCTGAGCTATTTTGGGCAAATTGCATAAACTCTGAGCCTCAGTTTATCTATCTTCAAAAAGGCACTAATAATGATTTTGAAGTGATTAAATATTCTATACAAAGCATCTGGCACAAAGTAGATGCTCAGTAAACATTCTCTTTTACTCTAAGCTGAAGAATTATAAAAGCATTTGGTTCAAAATGACCTCTAGCTTCTGCGAGACAAAGTATTTGTTAGAACGAAGGCCCCGGGTCTAAATCTTGCCTCTTCTGCATAACCTTGTATGTGTTATCTAATTTCCCTCAGCCTCAGTTTCTCCATCTATAAAACTGGAATGATTGGGGAGCCTACCTCTGTAAGGCTGTGCTTACAAACAGTCCCATAACAACGTGAGTACTCAAAGAAAAAAAAGATAGTGAGCTTCTAGCATCATAAAACTCTTATGTGCTAGGCTGGCCTGTTCTTTCACAAATAACAGCACATTTAATCCTCATCACAGCCCTGTAGGGTGACAATTTCCACCTTACAGAAGAGTAAACTGAGGCTCTAGAAGGTGCACAACTTGGCCAAGTTTACTCGAGACATGGGTGGCCGAGCTGAGATGAAAATGCAGTTCTCTGTGGCACCAGCCATAGCCAGAGCCTCTAGTACGTAATGGAGTGTTATTCCTGAGCCGAAACTTTAAAAAGTCACACAGGTTGCAAGAAACCAGGATGCCACATCTCTACCAACCCTGTCTCCAGACTACCCCAAGGTCTCTTAAATATGTCTACCTCCAAAGTGGACCAAATTCAAGCTCATGTCTGGGAGGCTGAGAGGGGTAAGGTGGTTGACCTGAATTTTAGAGGCCTACTGCCATTGTCTGGGTCTTTTCATTAGCCCACAAGTCTGGTCTGTCCCCCAGACCACCTGCCTTTACAGGAGTGGGCATCATCAGCCTTTCTTCCTGCAGTGAGCCAGGGCCACCTTCTACAAGGCTCTCAGAGACCTTTTAATTGCTCTCCCTGCCTCCAGCATTCAGCTTGTTATTAACTTCTAGAGAAATAATTTTCCACAGCTGGGAGCCAGCAGAGATGGGGAGAGGTCCTCAATTGGTGCTGGATTCCCACCTCCACCACCCACCACCACCCAGGATCTATCCACAGGACAAGAGGCCTGAAGCCAGAAAGCCATGAGCTTCTCCCTGTAGCCAACTTACTGGCTTTGTGACCTCAAGAGAGGGGTTGCTCTTTCTGAGTTTCAGGATCCACAACTAAATAAACAACTTTCTCCACTCTGCAGTGTTTGGACTTGACACAATTTGAATGTACAGTCAGGGTATCAATAGGAAACAGATCATTCCACCAAACTGAATACATTAAGGTGGATTCAATAAAGAGGATATTGACTGAGGCAGGGAAAGGATGCTGAGGGATCACCAGAAGGGTGCAGCACTCCATTTCTATTAATGGGAATGGGGCAGAATGGTGGGAAGAGGCTCTCCTTGGAGTCAGACTGACCTGGATGTAAACCTCAGCAGGATGACATTGAATTTGCTTATGACTTTGGGCTGTAGTAATGGACATCTCTGAACTTCACAGTTTCCTATCTGTGATAGTGCCTACCTGGAGGTTGTGTTGTATGGAGTGCATGGGGCTGGCTGTGTCAGTCTCAGGCTGCCATAACAGAATCCCTGGGAGGAGGTGGCTCAACAGATGTTTATTTCTCAATATGAAGGCTGAGAAGATGAAGGTCAAGGTGCTGTCTCATTCGGTTCCTGGTGAGAGCCCTCTGTTTGTAGAAGGCAGCGGCTTTCTCACTGTGCTCTGGCGTCCTTTCCTTCTCTGACAAGGACACTACTCTCATCACACAGGCTCCACCCTCATGATCTCATCTAAACCTAGCTGGGGGATTAGGGCTTCGACATGTGAATTTTGTGGGGCCACAGACATTCAGACCATAACACAGTTGGGAGACCAGGAAATAACAGCTGAGAATGAAGGAAAGAATCCATGGGTTATACAATGATAAAATCCAGTATTCTTCACAAAGGGCTCTCAGCTCCATTATGCCAGATGATTGGGAATGTGCAGCCCCATAGAGCTGAGTCATCTTCCTCTTTTGGAACCTGACAATCTCACATAGAAGCCTGCAAACCAATGTGGACTTTTGCCCCAAGGGACCCTTTGGTCATATAATCTGAGCATAGACTGAATGACTTATTCATGACTGAAAAGAACTCTAGGTTTGTTCCACTACCTTTTGACCTTTCTTCTTTTCTTTTTCAGGTTACACATTGCAATATGGTCAAACATTGGCATTGTTGGTAAGATTAGAATACCCATATTGACAGTCAAATATATTGGGAAGTATATTGGAATGAGAAACTTACTATCTATAACCCATATTTGCATCTCCAAATAATAAGTATATTTATGCTTGTACTATTGCTGTACTGTTATATAAATGCCATACCCAATGTTCATGTTCATATAGGTATGATTATTTTGCTATAAGGCAACCATGGTTAAAGACCAGGAGGGGGAAGGGCAGTTTGAGAATGATTTCAATCATGTGGGCAATGCTTCATTCAATTATGCCCACAGAATGAAACCCCCATAAAAGCTATGGACATGAATTCTTGAGGTAATTGTTCTGTTTGGCAAGCACAGTGATGTGCTAGGAGAGTGAGCTGATCTGATTCCATAGGGAGAGGGCATGGAATCTCTGCTTCCAGCCCCCACCCCCACCCCACAGAATTTGCCCTATGTGTATACTCTATAATAAAACCATGATAAAAAGTCTAGCATTTTCCTGAGTTTTGTGTCATTTATGAAGAATATCATTTATCAAACCTAAGAAGCCATAAAAACTCATTAATTTGGAGCCACTCTTTTGGAAATGTGGGTGGCCTGGGGACTTCTAAAGTGTATCTGGTGTCTGAAAAAAAGGGCAGTTTTGTAAATGATTTTGTCCTTAACTTATGGGATCTGACAGTAACTCTGGGTGGTCAATTCTAGAATAACATTATAATACATTTAGTAAGAATGAAAAGAGAGCACACCTAGACCCATGAAGCAATAGTGATGGGATTTTTTATTCAGAAAGTAGACACTTGCACTTCTGCTCTGTAAGGGGCATGAGAATTCAGGGGAAACACACACAATCATATCAAAGCAACTTACACGTAGACCCACCCCACACCACAAGACAACAACCTGTACCATGTCGAGGAAGTACAACTCCCAGGGGAAACACAGAATAATTCTTTATCTAGAAAATCATTTTCATTCCCTGTATCATTAAGCCTCACTCTCACCAAAATGTGAAATTTGGGTGGTTCTCTAGATGGAAGCCAGCAAGGAAGATTCCCTTCTCCTTTCTTAGCAATTGCATTTTTTTTCTTCATCAGGTGACAGAATATTCACAAGTTCCTTTTTTTTTTTTTTTTCTTGAGGCCACCTATGGTTACAGAAAAGAAAACAGTGTAAAGATCAGATCATGCAGTGTCCTGTTTGCACAGGGCTTGTGTTCTGTTGGCATTAGAAAACCCAATAGAAAACAGTGGTCAAGAATAGGACAACTATAAGCAGAAGCAGAGGACACCTACACATGACATAAGGCATCAGTTATCAGGAAAGATGTATCTCTCGAGTCTGTCTTGATTGGCAGTTACAAAATTTGTCATCACAGAGAGAAAATTCCTGCTGAAGAAAAGGTCCCCTGTCAACAGTTTAGATTCTGATGCTCCCATATCTGAGTGCCTGTTGAATCAGGCATCAATTGACAAGAGACCATTTATCCTTCCAGCTCCTCCACAGAAACTGTAACCAACCTCTATAATGTGCACGACCAGGTTTTCATACTTAAACTAAACTAATTAAGAAAAAAATCAAGAAAGAAACATTTCTATCTCCAATGAATATGACTGTCACTTGGCATAAGCTGGGACTCCCTCATCTGCCCTGCTGACAGCTCCTCTGGGGGCACCAGAAGGATACAGGTGAACTTTCAAAGTCTGATGGTGGTACTGCTCATGCATTCTTCAACCTACCTTGCAAGAGAGTTGCCAAAATGGTGTTGGACACCAGGCTAATGGCCAACTGGAACTTTAAGGGCTGTGTGCCACTGCCCTAAGTTGTGTATCTTTCAGGATGTGAGCATTTCTCTGGCTTGTGGTGATAATACTGTCATGTAGCACTAAAATATCTTCTTAATCTTGATTTGTTTTGGGTCAGAGGCTAAGCAATAACCCCAGCAATGACAGAGGTGAACAAGGTTGACCTTCTGATCTCAACAAACACAGAATCTGTGAGATGACCAGAAGCAATTGAACTTCCTAAGTGCTTTCACACATCTCCCAGAATGGATGAAATGAATAAGTCAGAAAATAACAATTGTGTGACTCTAGGGAGCATCCAAACTCTCTTCCTTGTAGATGTGAGCATCTACGTGTGGTCAGTATCCAGAAAGGTGAGTGTAAACATCCCCTATGTCCCAATGATTCTTCTGGTGGAGAAATGCCTAACAGAAATGCACACAAATGTTTCTCCAAAGACAATTTCAAGAGTATACACAGGAGAACTATTTTTAATTTCCCAAAGCTGTGAACTACCTGAACCCTTGTAAGAGTATATATGTGTAAATAAATTCTAGTCTACTTCAAAAACTGCATGCTATGCCTTCCTAAAGAAGAATGATTTTTAAAAATACATAAAATAAAAGAGAATCTCACAAAATGTAGAATACATGAAGCCTGACACAAAAGGAAATATAATTTCCTTATTTATGATTTGTTGGCAGTGGTTAACCTTGTGGTGGAATCCTGAGGGGACTTCTGGAATGCTGGGTTGACAGTAATGTATTTGGGTTTTGGTTTTTGCTTTTTAATTTAGGGAAAGATTACAGTTTGTGAAAATTCACTGAGGTGTACAATCATGAAATGAAAGATTTTTTCAGTATGTACATGAAACTTCATAAAAAGTAAAGAAAGAAAGAAACAAACAAACAAACAAACAAACAGAAACAAACAGTATGTTCCAAGTATATTATAAAAATCTCAGCAATGATGTGTATTTTCAGCCAGGACAGTTGAGTAATCTATCACAAACCCAAACTCACATCTCTATACTCAAGGTCAGCAATTGTATCAGTACTTTAAAGTAACTATTACATAGTATCGAAAAGCCCCAGATGCTATGGAAATAGGAGCCTCCTATCATTCACACCCACTGAACCTTATGGCCAGGACTACCCAAGGCAGCATTCATTGTTTAGCAGTCACTCTGAATCCTTAGATATAGACAGGAGGATCTCCTAAACACATGAAAAGCATAACTCTTGGGGCATTAACAAAAATCTACATTGGATTTTATTTCTTTGTAAACTCTTTTTCTAGCTATTCAAATGTAATTGTCTCTGATTTTATCCATGTCAATTGAGCATATTATATGCATGCATACTGACCTTTTCAGAAATCCTCACACATACAGACAGTGAGAACTCCATAGTATTTTGATGGTTGTTCACCTCTTCTTCTAATTTTCTGTCTTGCTTAATAAAAGGATTTTCTTTCAGGACAACTGATATGCTCCTCTAAAATGAATGCTGATACATGACTAAGTTTATTAAGACCTATAGTTCATTTAGTTGCTTATGTTGTCAAGAGCAAATAATTTGTTTGTTTTTTCCTTTCCTAAAAAGGAGTCCAAATATGAGTGGATACAGGCTTTTACAAAATTTACATTTGTAATTTATTCTTTTTTATAATGCAAAGAAATAAAAGGAAGAAATGAGGTTTGGAATCAACTAAATATACAATCCAAATGACTGGAGAGAATGAGAGCACGTGGATACCCAGGTAATTTCAACTGTCATGTTAGCTATGCAAACACTTAAAATTCTATAATAATCAGAATCATAGGTTCCAAAGGAGATGAGACCAAAGAGGCATGCAACAAGACACAACATGATTAAAATGCCAAAGATTTAAAGACAGAGTGAATCTTAAGAGAGGTAAGAGTAAAGCAATTAATTAACCTCAAGGAAGAGCCCATAAGACTTTCAGCTGATTACAAAACAGAAACTGTGGAGGCCAGAAGGGATTGACAGGAACTATTCAAACAGATTAAAAGCATGAGCCAACAACCAAGTTTACTTCACCCAGCAAACCTGTCATTTAGAATCAAAGGATAGATGAAGAGCTTCCCAGACAAGAAAAAGCTAAAGGAGTTCATCAACACCAAAACAGTATTACAATGAATGTTAAAAAAAAAAATCTTCTTTAAGAAAAAAGAAGAGAATATAAAAAATATGAATAATAAAATGGCAAAACTGCATATTTATCAATAATTATTTTCAATGGATTAAATTCTGAAATGAAAAGATAGGGTGGTTAAATGGATAAGAAAAAAAAACCCTTACATATGCTGCCTACAAAAAGGCTCACCTCAGATCAAAAGACAAACACAGACTACACATAAGGGATGCAGAAAGATATTTCATGAAAATGGAAATGAAAATAAAAAACTGGTGTGGCAATACTTATGCCAGACAAAATAGACTTAAAAACATTGTCTATAACAAGAGAGAAAGGACCCCATATTTCCCACTTGTGGGTATTCATCCAAAGAAAACCAAAACACTACTTGAAATGGACATGTGACTCTATATATTCATTGCAGCATTATTTACAATAGCCAAGATATGGAGGTAACTTGGTGTCCACCAATGGGGGAATGCTTAAATAAGAGGTGATACTTATATACATTTTTTATTGATATTGCTCATGCATAAAAAATGACATCTTTCTATCTACGGCAACATAGATGGACCTAGAGAGTAATGTGAGGAGTGGAGTAGGTCAAACAGAAAACAAAAAATACCATATAATTTCACTTACATGTGGAATATGGAGAACAAAATTAAGCAACAGGGCAGAGACAGACTCATAAATACAGAGAACATTCTGATGGTTGACAGATGGGAGGGGGGTTGTGGAGTGAGTGAAAAAGGGGATGGGATTAAGAAGTGCAAGTTAGTAGCTACAGAATAATAATGGGAATATAAAGCATGAGAAATATAATTGATAATGTTGTAATAACTATATTTGGTGTGAGATGGGTGCTAAAGTTATGGGTATGTTAGCTTTGTCAGTTACATAAATGCCTAATCAATGTGTTGTACACCTGAAGCTAACATAATATGTATGTCAACTGCAATTGAAAAACAAATAATCATTTAAAAACTGTCCCAATGAATGTATCACAATTCTATTTTCTCCTACATGTACTTATAAGAAAAATGTATGATGCAAAAACTATCCAAAGCAGTCTCAAAGAGCTCTTTCAGAAGTGTAACAAAACTTTTCATGTGGTGAGAAAACGTTGCATATAATTTAATAGTATTTTTTTTATTTCCTGATGGTTATGTTAAAAAATAGTGCATATTCAATTCAGGGCTCCTTAGGTCTGAGGAAATAGGGTCTTGTACCCATTGTGATGTGAATAATGAGTCTTAGAGGGAAAAGTGACTTGCTCAGTATAACCCAGTGATTGAAACTGGAACCATATACCTGGAGTGGCCGACAGCTCTAACTCTTCTTCCTCCCTGCTACCTCTGCTTCCTCCCTGATATTTTGAATTGAGAGCCAGTTCTCCATGTCCTTCACTCTCCATATACGAGTCTCAGTGTTATATATGATGGGCTTTGATTATACCTGCCTCAAATAGTTGCTGTGAGTTTAAATGAGTTGATACAATTAGAAGCACTTGGTATAGTGCCTGACACATAGAAATGGCTTAATATATATTAATCATGAAGATGTTTACCTTGATATCTTAAGCATCTAGTGCACAGCAGATTCAGTATAGATGTTTGCAGAATGGGTGAGCAATAACAAGGGAGAATGGATGAATAGATGGCTGGGAGGATGGGTAGATGGGTAGATACATAGATGGACTGGAAATAAGTGGACAAGTGTATGAATGGATGAATGGATGGATAGATGGATGGATGTAAATACAGGTGGCTGGATGAAAGAATGATGGGTGGATGCATGAATAGAAGGATGGTGGATATAAAGATTAGAAGAGAGTTGACTGGCTGGCTGACTAACTGGCTGGAGATTTGGGTAGATGGACAAATTGATGAACTGATGGACATAAATATTGGCAGATGGATAAAAGAATGGTGGATCAATTCACAAACAGAAAAATGTTGTATATAGAGATTAAAAAAAAGTTGACTATTTGCCTCTGGCTGGCTGGCTGGTAGTATGGATGGATGGATGGAGGATGGATGCAAAGAAGAATATACTGGAATGTGAGTGAATGAATGTACAGAAGGAAATAATGGCCTGTTGTTGAATGACTGGATAGAGGTGAGGAAATATTAGAAGATAAATGAATGGATGGGCAAGTAGCTGGATGAATATATGAATGGATGAGTAATCTGGGAGCCAGAGAAAACTCCTCTATGACCTTGATCCAGACACAGATTAGCAGATTTGGGCCCGAGATGAACTCTCATTGGCTGCACCAGAACATTGTTCTTGCCATAGAGCAGGTATCCTGGAGTTCTGCTGCAGGGGCTCCACATAGTTATGGGCGGGGAGGGATGGTTAGTTCTCCATGCTGTCAGTCAAGTGTCTCTTCTGGATCTGGCAGTTGTGAGGGGAGATGGAGGATGTTGCCCGAGGTGATCTTCAGGGCTCCACTCCATTACCTGCCACAAGGGCCACGTCTAGATCTCAGCCTAACACCCCCATAGGACCTCACCATCCACCCCACTCTCACAGAGTGGCCGTATTTTGTTGCTGATGTGTGCTATGGTCTTGGTGCCTCTGGATGAGCTCACCTGCAGAGGAGTCAGTCCAGAAGTGATTTGCCATCTTCACCTTGGTGTACTCCAGAGGGAGGTGAGAGAAGCTCTTAGGAGGTGTCCCACAAATTGAGACCAGAGATTCAGATGATGTTCAGAGCACCAGACCACTTACT
The DNA here is from genome assembly GCA_030015415.1 of Cynopterus sphinx. Taxonomy (NCBI): domain Eukaryota; kingdom Metazoa; phylum Chordata; class Mammalia; order Chiroptera; family Pteropodidae; genus Cynopterus; species Cynopterus sphinx. The sequence goes on from CM057390.1 coordinate 28,418,274, forward strand.
CAACAAATACTGAAGATGCAAGGGATCCACCCAGAAAGTTTCCTTCTCTTAGAATTTACTAGCAAGGGAGGAAAGGATTTGTATGGTGACCAGCAGAAGGTGCACAAGGCACCATGGCCTGGAGGTTAAGATCAGACAGACTGGGTTCAATCCCTGTTTTGTCAGCCAGTTACCTCTGTGACCCTCAGCCACCACATCTCTAAAATGGGGATAATATATCTCATAGGATTGTCGACTATGGGGAGAGAGAATAAATATAAGGTGCTTAGTATGGTGCTTTGAATGTAACTGCCTCATGCCTGGCTGCAATGAAGCCATAATGAGCTGACAGGAATAATCATTAGAAAGCTATCTGGCTGTTTCTGTTGGCTTCTACCACATTTTCTATTTTAGACAGGAAGTCACTCAGAAGCACACATGATGTCTGCCCTTCCAATATTATTGAGGTGATAAAATAATTTTTAGCTGTTATTGTCCCAGAAGGCTTTATTAACAAGCCTTACTGCCCAGAGAACTAATGTGGACAATGCTGGCCTGATACACTCAAAAACACCCCCTGGCTTTAGACAATTCAAAATAACACATGATGACATCAAAACTACAATGTTAGTGCTTTTGTTTTTTATTTGTGTGTTGTGGTGTAGTGGTTTCTAATTCTTTACAAAATTATGTTAATCTTTTCTCTCTCTGCCAGGGAGATCACCTCACTCACCCTACAGATGCCAGCTCACACATCACAGCTTTGTTCAGGCTTCTTGGACCAACTCCCCCATGCACACAACAACATGCACACAGAGCAATGTCTCCCTGTGTGCGTTTCTGTTGCACCCATTACCTGTCTTTCACACATATATGTAGTGCCTGGCACAGCAGAGAAGGTTGAAGCTGTATGGGTACAGTGGACAAAGACTGATATTTTGAACAAAGGAATAATAGGTTTCTGTCAAAATATAAGTCCATTTTCATAGCAGACCAAGAAAATCTCTCTTTCACCCTACTCTTTTGGGTAGTAACATCAGCAAAGACTACTGTAAAATGTTCACATTGTGTGGTATGCTTAGGGACATCATAATGTCTGGAGGGTGTGGACCCTGTGACCAGCAAAGGGAGCAATGCAGTGTCTCCCAAAGTGGGTCCTGGGCCAGACAACTGGTAAAGCACTCAGTAGGCTCTAGGGGAGTTGAATAAAATGTTTCCTCACTGATGTGTGACCTTCCTTCCCCTATGAGGTCCTCATCACCCCATGAGCTCCCGGTTCTGGTACCCTTGACACATTGCTTCCCTTTTTTTTCTCTATGGAATCTTTGGACAAATCTGGTTCAGGTTGAAGCTTGTAAAAAATAAGGGCCTAGAATGAAATTCTAAGGAGGGTGTGGGCTCCTAAGAACGTCAGTCCAGAGAATAAGACACTTGTCAACATATTCCTCACAGTAAAACCTCAGGAGAAAGAGCTCTGTGTGTCTCCATCATGTCCTGGAATCTTCCTCTTTTAGTACTTTATATAGTGAGCCTTTGTCAGAAAGGAGCCCCTGGGGTCACACAAGAACTGGCTTCTCCTTGTTCCACAGGGAGCAGGTGTTGTGACACCAGACTCAGAATCCTCTACCTCAATGTATTAGTAGTTGCTTGGGCAGAAAGTCATCCCTTTCTGCACTGGAAGCCTCTGCAATGAGAATTATTCTGGCTTTGAGACAGATCCCCATAAGTGTGATGAAGCCTGAGTAGGAGGCAGATTTTTACCTTAGACCAGAGTGATGCCGCAGAGCTTACAAGGTGCTCTTCATTCCTGGGCAGTGAACCAAGGCCACCCCTCTACTCCTCTTGTTCTGTCCATTGCTCCATTGTCACTGTTACCAATACTTGTTACAGGGGGTAACAAGTCACCCACTGGGGAGACCTCTGCTGTTGCATCTGCACTGGCACCAGAGTGTCTGAGACCCTTTCATATATTTGGATCTTTAAGAACATTTACTAGTTTGCTTCCATCCTGCTGAGACCTTTAGTTGGTTTCACTTCTTTATTGTGATGCCAATATTGGCAGAATAACATTGACTAATAATGGAGGTAAAAATTGCCTTTGCCTGGTCCTGCTCTTTGTAGAAATGCCGATTCCACAACATTACAAAGATGCTGGCCTTAGGATGTGGTGGGACTGCACTGTGGTCTCCGTGTAGCTGCTCTGTGAGAATGTTTTATTCAAAGGAGACTGGAACTGAAGGCTAAACCCTGAGCTCATTGATGGGGACTCAGCAGTGGTGTCCTGTCTGGCCTGGCAGAATTCCCTGAGCATGTATCTTTGTGCTGTCCACCAGGGGCTTTTTCCAAGGATCTCCCAAGGGGTGAAGCCAACCTTCATTCTCCCCAGTCTAGAGTGTGAGCTGAGCTCCAGCAACAGGGTTCAAAGAAGGGTGAGGTAATCAGTGAATCAGCACACATTAGCATGGACAGCCCATCCTCTGACAGAGGGTGGAGATGACAAAGAGGCCTGGGGCAGCCCAGCCCCACTGGACCAGGGACTGTAGTGTGCACCATAGCCTGGACCCTCTACTCCTCATGCTCTCCTCTCATCACACAGGTAGGAACAGGACTCAGGGACACACTAATCCCTCCCACCTGCATTAGCTTCTATGTAGTCCCTGCCCCATCACTCGTGACTATTTGGGCTTATAGGTTCCCTCTCCCAGCTGGTGCTGACTCAGCCGCCTACCCACCTCTCACCCCACACATCTCTGGGAGCATCAGACAGATTCACCCGAATTCTAAGCAGTGGCTACAGTGTTTGTGGCTACTGGATAATCTGGTTACAGCAGAATCCAGGGAGCCCTCCTCAGCACCTTTTATACTACCACACAGACTCATACAGACATCAGAGCTCCGGGATCCCCAGCCACTTCTCTGGATCCAAAGATGGTTTGTTTGGCCAATGCAGGGCTTCTGCTCATCTATGGGCTCCAGCTTGAGGACAAGTTTGACTTTTACTGTGGGATCTATCATGCTAGTGGTGCTCTCAGTGACACATCCAGATGGGGAAGTGGGACAAAAACTTCAGCCTGCTCATAATCTTCTTACATGAAACAAACAAACATACACACAAACAAATAAATTTAAATAAATTGTGTATAGACAAATGGTACTTGGAGGTACCTTCTGGTTCATAATGTCTCCACTCAGATGTTCCATTCAGTGTTTCTGAAACCTCAATAAAATAAATAAATAAATAAATAAATAAATAAATAAATAAATAAATAAATAAAACAAAAATAACCCATTGTGACACTGAGGTATTGTCTGGTTATTCATGGGCTAAAACCAGGGCCTGTGGAGCTGCCCTTTTTCTCAAGAAATAAAGAAAATGAGTCTTTCCTAGCTTCTATCTCCATCAGAGACTGGGGACCATCCCAGCAGGTGGATCGTCCTCCACAGCATGGACTCTGCTCTTTCAGAGGTCAGAGCAGAGATCTTCCCAACCCTTTTGGGCTCCTGAGCTCAGGCCTGGCTTAGGAGCCCTATGTACCACACTGCAATGGGATACACTGCAATGTGAGATGCTGAGTGAGAACGCAGGCCTGGGGAGAATTCCAGGCACAGAGTTGGTCTGAGACTCACACTGGGGACTCTAGCCTTTGGTTGTAAAGTCATGGACAGGGGGCCAGACAAAAGGTAAATTAAGGGCTTGAGGCCAGGAAACCTCTTTATGGGTCACAAGAAGTTGGGGGTGCTCCACAGCTGCTGGGAAAACCCTGAGTCTGCTGCATGGAAGCGGGCGTGCAGGACCACGGGGACTCCAATGAGTGGGTTTTCCTGAGCCCACAGGCACTGATTGTGTCCGCCTCTTTCTCATACCCATCAGGGTGTGGGTGGGCTGTGAAACATCTGGAGCAGGAACTCTCCAATAAATGCCTGTGTCACAGAGTTTCTCAACCTTGGCACTACTGACAATGGGGGTGGGATCATTTCTTGTGGAGGGGAATATTCTGTGTATGTGGGACCTTTAGAAGCAGCCTTTGAGCTCCACACATCACATGCCAGGACCACCTTATTCTCAAAGTCATTACACACAAAAAACACCTCCAGACATTTGCAAATATCCCCTGGATGAGGGGAAAATCAACCCGGTTTGAGACTCACTGGGTTAAAAGGATAATTTCTGAGCTATTAGGAGGTCTTTGGCTGTGAGTCCAGTTTATGCTATTCAGCTGGACGAAGACTAGATGTGCCATCTCTCTGTGCTTCTGTATTCCACCTGTTAGACAAAGCAGTTACAAAAACTTACATGAAGTCAGAGATCCTGAGACTCAGTCACATGGAATCTCCTCAACCAGAGAGTGGAGTATAATTTTGGCCGGACTATGCGTTCAGTTAATAATTAAAATTTTTACACAACCCACATGAAAATATAATAAATTCATCTTCATGTGCTTTTTTAGGGAGTAAGTTTTAAGTGTGTGATACAGAGAGGAATAAAAACAGGACAAGTCTCGTACCCTTGGAATTTACATTTTAGCGGGTTTGAGACAACAGACAAAAGCAGCAGCAGAGATGAGTGTACAATAATGTCCTTCCTTTCACCAAAATGCCTGGGTAAAATTTTGTCTTTGCCTCTGTTTTGTGTCCTTGAACCTATACTATCCCTATGAGCCAGCACATGTTGGTAGTTATTTAAATCATTATTTTAAATTAATTAAATTAAATAGTATTTTAAAAAGTCTACTTCTCAGTGTTACAGGCTGAATGAACTTCAACTGCTTGATGGCCTCATGTGCCTTGTGGCCACCACAATGAGAGTGTTGATGTAGGACATGACCCTCGCAGTGGGAAACTCTACAGGACCCTGCTGAGCTGGCTGATTTTCTGACCATTTCCTTAGTTCTGGTCTCTCACTTGTAAAATGGGGATAAAGGAAAATGTTGGTTCTCTACAATCTCCAAGGCCCCTGTCAGTGGCAGTATTACATTGTACCTCTCCACTCTACTAAACTCAGGTTGGTCACGTGACTGCTTTGGCCAATGAAAGGAGCAGAAGTGCTCTACTTTATGAGCGGGAGGTGTAAGCATAGAATGTGCTTTGTTAGGTCCTCTTGTCTCTCTGCTATGATCAGCAGTGCTTCCAGTAGAATTGTCCCTACCAGCTCCACCCTAGGATGAAAATGAAGTGGATCAGGCTCATAGCCTGTCAGGGTTGGAAATGGTGTACGAGAGAGAAATATACTTTCGTTATTGTAAGCCACCCAGATTTTTGTGTAATTTGCTCCTACAGCCTAGCCTAGCTTAGCCTGACTGCAATAAACATTAGAATTGAAAATAGAAGAGCCATATTACTGCAAATAATATAACATGTAATATATGCTTTGATTTCAGACAGTGAATATTGAGAAGACTGTTTGCGGAGTTTGCAAAAATGGTTTTCTGTTTGATTCATTGGTAAATATTAAGTTGTCACCTGTGAAACATGGCAGAGGAAAAGCAATTGCAATGAGCTGCTGGCTGTAGGTTAGAGGTTAGAAACTGACTAGGAGAGTAGATTAATTATCACTGGGGGTGTCTTACAACTCCTTCATTTTAAAATAGGACCTTAGAAATAATTATCTTTTCACAAGTAGAAAGAAAGGCAGGAAAGAGTCCAGAAAGGTCAAGGACTCAGACAGCTAGACCTTGGAACCATCTATCTACCAGGGAATTTTCTCCTCGTCAGTTTTCATCGCATGAGGGCGACTTGGGAGAGCCTGTTATTATTGAAATCCTGCTTTTCTGCTCCCACTCACCTCAGTTTATTCTCTCTTTTCAGCTCTCACAAGTGTATGTAGAGTCCACAGGAGAGCAGAAGTCACCCTAAATTCAGTCTTATTCAGTCATTTTCACTCCACCTAAAGTGGCCACAGTCTTTTCTGCCTGTTTCCTCTCTTCTCAAGATTCTGGACTCCACGTCACACCAAGTCCCCTTCCTGTTTTGAGACTTTCTCCACCACCCACCTCAGGGCTGCAGTTCTCGGCTTCACCAGAAAGGGCACTGGAGGCCCCTCGGGAACTGCAGGAGACATACTCACCTGGAAGGGTGACCTCACCTTGTCAGAAAGGGCACCTCTCCTTGAAAGCCTTCCAGGTGTGCAGTGTCCTTGAACACCCTCCCCATGAAGGATTAACGAGGACAAATACATAGAGTCGGCACTGAGCAAAGCGAGAGCGAGGCTGAGGCTCAGGCCTCTGCATCTAACAAGCCAGTCTTGTATATTTCCTTCCTGTGCCCTTTTTCTATGCTGTGTGAGGGACACGTGCCTTTTCAGGACAGGTTCTAAGGTCCCATCCCACAGCTTTATCAACAGATGGAGGTATATTCTGGACATTTTCATGTTGCTGTAATGCCACTTTGAACTATGAGCTGAGGTGTGGAAATGAGGATGTAGCATAGAAATGAGGGCCCTGGCTTGCGCTCTTTGTTGCACGGGGTCCTTGGACCAGTTGTGAGGATGGCTGATTCCTTCCTGGCGGCTCCTGGCATCCCCTCTCCCACCAAGAGAAATCCCTGCCTGGGACAGCAGGGGGCGCTGCAAGCGGGCTTCTTTGGGAGTCTGCAGGGTGTGCCCTCTGCTGGAAAACCAGCCTTGTGTTTGAGGTCTGATTCCCTCTGGCAGGTACTCCCTGGGGCCCATAGGGAGTCACAGACAAGGTCGCTCCCAGTCCTGATCCCTCACAGGACTAACACCCAGCAGACGGGCCAGACTCAAAGCAGATCTGGGACAGTCAGTGGGATAGACAGACTTGCATGACAGAACCTCCCTCACTGGTGGTGCAGGGAGGAATAAAAGACATTAGAGGTGCTCCATCTGAACTGAGAGACACAAAAAGCAGAGCTGGAGAATGTCCCCACCATGGCCTGGACCTTTCTCTTCCTCACCCTCCTCACTCACTACATTGGTGCTTGGATCCTCTGTCTGGGAATGTGACCTAGAAGATCACAGGGATCTGTCCCTACCCCTGGAGCCCAGGCTGTGTTGTGGAACCCCAAACCCACCATTTCTGTGTCTTTTTTTCTTTATTCTAGGGAGCAGAGCGCAGTTTGGGCTGACCCAGGAGGCCTCAGTGTTGGGATTGCTGGTTCAGACAGTCACCATCACCCACACTAGAAACAGCAACAATATTGGCAAGTATCCCACTAGCTGGTACCAACAGCTCCTTGGGACTGCCCTCAAACTCCTCATCCATCATGACACCAATTAATTGTGGCTCAGTATTCTGGCTCTCATTCAGGCTCCAAGGCCTCCCCAACAATTTCTGGGCTCCAACTTGAGGACGAGGCTGATTATTTCTGTTTATAGTTGGACAGCAGCCTCCATGCTCACACAGCACTCCAGCCACATGGGGAAGTGAGACACAAACCTTACACAGTGGTTGATCACTGTAATTATCTGTGTCCAACTACAGCTGAAGGATTGATATCTCTTCTTTTCTACAGCCTTTGAGGGTCTCAAACAGGAACAGGAAGTGGTGCCTTTTAGGAATTGAATTTGTCACAAAGCCCACTTTCATACTTTCCTCACACATCCTCCCATATGGTGGAGCTGTGGCTCCTCCATGATTCTCTGAGTAAGAAATTGTCCCCCATGCACGCACCTGTCTGCACATGTAGATAACCCACATATACTGTAATCCACAGTGTTATGTAGAGTTAACAGGCTGAAAATGAGCTCTGGCCTGGGCTTTGGCTCCTGGGAAACATTCTTTATGGGAATGTCATGGCTGAGCAGTGTTTTTTCATTTGCCTGGAATTCTTAAACTTACCAGATACTATGTATATATATTATTGAATAATTTTCTAAATATGATATACATAATTATTCAATAATTATTTGATTTTATTGATAGTGTAAATGTAAGAAATACCCAAACCTGTAGAGAATTTGTATAAGAGCTTATCTGAGCCAAGCTGATAATATACGCCAGGGAGCAAGATCTCAAATGTTCTGGAGAATAACAGTTTAGCAGTTGCTTTTATGCATTTAAAATTGAGATGGGAATGGAAGAAAGATGACACAGAAGTGAAAGAAACCAAGGTGGGGATTGGATACAAGGATTGGATACAAGATAGTTAACAAGATTATGTGCTCTGTTGAGGGTTAATATCCCTTCAGAGGGCTTATTACTTCTGGCATTTCAAACTGTATTAACTTAGGTGAACACAGAAGGTGGACAAAGCTGGCTTAAAACATGTCACCAAAGAAGTTATAGGCCTGGGGTGTGAGTAGCCACCATGACTTGCCCAGTTAGGAATTTATGATCGGATGACCCTGTGACCTTATTTTCCATACAACCCCTTTTCTTTGTCTATGATAGATATGTAAAGAGTCTTTATTCTATTTTGTGTATATCTAAGGTTTAATATTTCCTTAAATATCCCAAAATGTGAGTTTTTAAATTCACTTGTTTATAGCACTTTTATATTCTTGAGGATAGGGAGTATCCCCTACTTTTAACTTTTTACGGCTAGACTAATAACAAAAATGACATAAGAACAGATTACAACAACTAAAGAAAAACAGTATGTGCACATGGTAAAATCATAAATGATGTGCTCAGAAATGATGAACCAGCCAGTTTTTTATACCTTTTAATCAAAGAAGAAAAGTTTGTGAAGAATTGACAGGACAAAGAAAGTTGGTACCTGTTAATAAGGAACCTCAGCAAGGTATGGGTATTTGTTAATAAGGCATCTAAACAAAGACTGGACTTGGGTAGGAGATTAGTAAACAGGTAACAAGGTTTGTTTGTACAAGCTATTTTGGTCCTGGATTCTTCTAGTCTAGGGATCAGGTTGCCTCCCCACCTTGGAGCTAGGAGGACACCTTTCCCAGGAAGGTTATATTTCCTGCATTAAAGAGCAAAATTAGGGTCAACGTGCTCTTTGACACCCACTGCTTGTGAAGTTACTTTAATTCAAATAAATCAGCATGCTATTGTGTGATATTTGGGGGCAGCTCGCCCTGGACTCTGACAATATTCACTGTGCCATTGATTCCTGGTGAGTTTTTTTTTTTTTTTTTTTTTTTGAAGTCACAGAGCCCTCAAAAACATAGATTCCATTATTATTGGTAATAATGAGCTGAATGCCCTGTTGGCACACAAACTTTTCAATCAGTACACATGAGGTCCCTGTGCCATGTAAAAGTGGTAGAGCAGAAAGATAGCAGAGCAGGACTGTGGTGGACACTAAATTTTTGCATATGGTCAGCAGGAGAAACCTAGGAGAGTTTCTGGAGCCCCAGAAAGTGTGCTCAAAGATGGAGACTCCCACAAATAAGGCAGATCTGAGGCTGGGGAAAGCAGGAGCAGAAGGAGTTGGACCTGAGCTCCAGGATGCAGACCCATCAACTGTGTCCTTTGCATGGGATCCCAGCCCCTGCCCTCTCTTAGGTCATTCCCATCAAGGGAACAAGTAGCACTGATGGCCAAAATAGATTGTGCATGGGTCCCAGACCCTGAATGTGTGTGGGGACAGGCAGGGATGGGGACATATTTGCATAAGCAGCTCTTCTATTGTGAGGCCTGAATGTAATAGAGGCTTAGTCAACCCAGCGCCACTGTGGAGATCAGGGGCTGTATTCATCATGGCCTGGGCTCCTGTCTGCCTCACCTGGACTGCCTGGGAGACTCACCTGCACCCTGTGACATCACTGCTGTTGAATACATGATATTATGGTACCAGAGGAGCCCTCCCCAATTTCTCCTGAATTATTACTCAGAATCAGACAAGAACCAGGGCTCTGGGGTCCTCAGCTATTTCCCTGGAACTAAAACTTTCTCAGCCAATGCAGGGTTTCTGCTCATCTCTTGGCTCCAGTCTGAAGACAAGGTTATTATTTCTGTCAGTTCTGGCTCTGTGATTGTCACAGTGACACAGGCTGACTAGGAAGTAGGACTGAAAACCTAGGCTGGTCTATGCTCTTATTTTATTGAGGTTAAAATGTATCTACTACTACTACTACTACTACTACTACTACTACTACTACTACTACTACTATATAAAAGAAGATCTATTCTGAAATACTCTATCAGTATTTTACCAAATAAGTATGAGATGATAAAATTCACAAACCAACAGAATCCTACTATAACTGAATCCAAGAGCTTTTCCTCTTCTCACCTGCATGTCAACCTGAAGGTCAGTGACACCCAGAGTGACGCTTATAATGAAGTCTCCTGGTTCAGAGACTCCATGTGCCCACCAGAATGATCTCTGTCCTCCCTTTAGGGCCACAGCAATGCCACAGCACCAGGGTAGCCTGGTTGACACCATTCTGGGAAATGTAAATCTAATACTGAAATTCAGCCTTAGAAATGAGGATGGAGGGGCAAAAACATAAAGAAACTATAGCTTTAGGCATTGAAATATAAAGATTTTGTCATCCATTTGTCCCCAGAGTCTCATAGACTCTAGGAGTTACAATGAAGTTAAGTCGCTATTCTGGTGCTTCCAACCCCTCCATCTGTCAAGCTGTGATCTCTGCCCAGAGTCCTTCCCCTGGACCCCTGGGCTCACTTTAGGACTCCCTTAAGAACCTTAGGCTCAATGATGGGCCAGGCTTTTGTTAGAGCTCTTAGAGTGACTGCTCTGTCTCCTTTTACAAAAAGAAAAGTGATCACAGTTGGAGACCTGGCTTCTGCATTTATAGTCAGAAAGAAAACTTAATGTACTGTTAAGTGACTCCTTAAGAAGTGACCACCTAAGCCTCTTTGAGTGACCACACCCTCTCTTTTCTGACACCCAACAAAGCTTGTTTACAGGACTTCCTCATTCTATCTTGGACCAGTTGGCCTTTATTAATACAGGCTAAAAAGAACGAAAAGGTACTGATGATCCAACAGAGATGTCAGGTAATACAGATTTATGTGTGAAAATTACTCATAGTCCTTGCACGTCTGCCCTGCAGGACAGCTCAGAGCTTTATCCATTTGCAGCCACTTTTAATCATGCATTCCTGTCTGAGGTCAACATGAAAATTCTCCTAAGTAATTTTTTTTGTTTGTATTTCTGAATATATCCAAGTTCTACATCACTGCACACTTCTCAGAATGGAGAATGCATAGCCCCAGTCCTGTGTCCAGAAGGCAGAAAACAGCATGAATGTCTGCAGTACAGCTTTCTGCTCTAGATTTGGAAGAAAAAAGTAAATTACAATAAACCCTGTCACTCACTCTGTAAAGGTGGAAGAAGAGATGAAAAAGATCAGGGGAGGGAAGAAGCCCAGGAGAAACAGTTCAGTCTCTGAAGTGTCACCAGGTGGGGTGGAGTAGTTGACCTACAGTGAGGGTGGCAGTCTCTTCTCCTGTCTCTCTGGCAGCACTTGAGGCTATTTTGGTTATTTTGGATATGATGCTTTTGAAGGCCATGGAGGTGCCAGCCAGCCTCTTCATTTGAACCCTGTTGAGTGGAGACCTCTCAGTTTGCATACCCCCATCTCCATGGCACGAAGTCCTCTTACCTGGGCATGTTGTGCACACACAGCCATGTGTACTGCTTGCACAGTCCCAGCTAATTGTGTTTGGCATTGTGCTGGTCTTCCGCATCATCTCTTTGGGCTCTTTTGATGCCATGATCTTGCTCCTTGTAAAGTGCAGGGAGTACTGCTTTACCTCCCACATCCCTGACCCTTGCGTGGTAAATAGTGACCCCATGGATGAAAGACACATGCAGAGCAGTAGTTCAGAGCACAAGAATTGTGATCACATGCCTTTTTCACATGTTGGCTCTTCCACTTAGGAATCTAAGACCTTTGGCCTTGAATTTTCCATCAGATGAAGTGGAATAATAAACAGAACTCCTGGTGAAGCTAGGTATGGGTCGTCTGCGTTAATGTACAGAAATTATACAGTTGTAATGGACTTTATTTCAGAAGGTTGACACTGACATCTGTGTCATGTAAATGGAAAATAACTCCTGGGGGAACACACACAACTCACAAACACAACTCACACGCACACATTCATTCACAATCACACCACATAGATTAACATAAGACATGCCTATTCCCATGTACACACACCTATATCAACTAAAAAGTACTCAGTTACCTCCAAGTGCTTTGCAAAATGTCTCTATTTCAACTTTTTTTTTTATTAGAACAGAAGAGTTAGACATACTTTTGTATAATTTTTTTATGTTTAAAAACTTTTATATATTTTAATGTTAGGAGAAATAAAAAATTGGATTCAATAGAGATGCCCTCTTACAACAAAATGATGACTTATTTTTTATTTAGTATTTCATTGATATGATGACTTGTCTGGAAATTAAAGTTCTCCAGTATCAAGATCATCCAAAAATTTTTCAGTTGGCATTTATAAGTTTGGGAAAGAAAAAAGGAACTGATCTGTAAATTGGAATACCAAGCTTCTACTTTTTAGTTCTATCACTAAAGAAATTTTGAATCCAGGCTTTCAGCCTGTAAAGGTGGCACTTCAATGGGAGATGAAGGAATTGAAAAAGAGAAGAGAAACAACCCTAGCTGGAATTATATTTTAATACACATTAGAGGAAAACTATTCAGGTAAAATTCAAAGAGATTTTCTAAACCATTATAACTTTACAAGTGTTTTATATTTTAGTATTGCCATGTGTTTCTTTATAGAGACAAGTAGTAAAGGGCTTAAAACAAATGTTTGTGCATGTAAATAACTGAAGAGTGGAGGTTTAAAAACGTTTGTTTATTTCAGCATTTGTCTACTACAGGAGGAGTTTAGGAAAGAAAACGAGTGCTTGCATTTAAGAAGAGGAAAAGCAATTAGTATGAAATCTTAGAGTCTGGATAAAGATGTGAAAGTGCACCAATGCAGCTGATAGCATCATGTCAGGGCTTAATGAATAGTAGTAACTGTTTTTCCCAGTTAATAGAACATTTAAAATGATAACAGCCTTGTTATAATGAAATTATTAATTTTGGTGATGTTTCTTATGAAGATACATGGAGAATTTTATCCTTTAACATTTGCCATGTTTGATATTTCAATTCAATTGTTGATTATCTGGAATAATCTTAATGTAATTAACCTTGCTTGAAATCAAATTAGTCCCCCTTAGATTTCTAGACAGAGTGACTAACTAATTGCTTATAAGGTGCAATTATAGTATCTTACATTAGAAATTCTTAAATGGCAATCAACACAGCACTGATGATAGGCATCTCCTATCACTGGAGCCCATTTAATATTTTCTAATAGCTCACTCCACATTCAGTGTGATGCTCATTGTTTCTTCTTGGAGAACTTATTTTCAACCAATTGTGTTGATAGACAGGAATTGAAAACAAAGAAAGGAAGATAATATTCCATTGTGAGATATGCAGTTTTAATTCTAAAACAAGCTTTTTAAATTTTGTTTTAATGCATTACTCTCTGATTTTTTCTTACAAGAATAGCTGTAAACAGCTGGTAGGTAAAATATAAACAGAAAGGGAAAATTAGGAAAAAAGAATGAGAATATGTTAATTATAAAATGTTTCTATAAATAAAATTTACCTATTATTTTCTATAGCATTATGGAACTGAGATCAGTGAAATCAAAATAAGTGATATACATTTTATTAAGAGAAAGGAAGAAACATATCCTTTTCTATGGAGAGGCACATTTATTACTGCGATCTGAATTTAAATGAAAATTTTAACAGGCTTTCTGTAACAAACACAGCTAAGTGAATATTCCATGTTTTGAAAAAAGATGTATTAACATACTTAAAATTAATTTGTTATTTGTTTGTTTGTTTGTTTGTTTGTTTTTTACTATCTTTTACAAAATTAAAGCTGATTCTTTTAGGAGCTAATGAGAAATGACTCATTCATACCCTTCCAGGGGTCTATTAATACATGAAGAATATCTGGGTCCTAAAGAAATCTGTGTAGTAGAAAAAAATCTTAAAAGCACACCAGACTGCACAGTTAAAAGATATTACTCTAAATGTTACCTATTTTAGTCTGAATTTTGGTGTTTACTGTCAGAAAACTGAAAGTTATATAGTCTGCAAAAAGAAATGACATTGAGTGATGTTATTTTGTGTTAAGCTGTTTGTGTTTTCTTGATTTTTCCCCCCATTTTTCCATCTCTCTGAATATATATGAATGTACTTCTAACAGAGAATATAAGAAAGAAAATATATATTTTTAACTCTTTCAAAGAATTAAACAACTATGTTCTATAGAAGATGGTGGTCCTAGAAGAGAATCTGTGCAGCATAAGAATCAGTACGAGTTCTGCTAATTGATTCTGTTAATTATATTTTATTTTAGCACAGAGAGAAATATGAAAACAAATGTGTATTTTAAACCTTAGCTAGCTTCAGAGTGCACTTAATTTCAACATACCTTGGAAGCTTCAGGTCAGAATTTGTCCTAAGAAATGGAGATTCAAATTTTATCCAGCAGAGCTTTAGAGCTTCTCATTTACTCCCCACAGTGAATCCTCTCTTGTGAAATACATTTCTCAGGGCTGACTTCACATCCTTATTCCTCAGGCTATAGATCAATGGGTTCAGCATAGGAGTGACAAGATTATTCAATATCTGAATTAAAGCTCCAAGGAAGGCACTGGGATTGGGCTGTAGATAGATGATGATTATTGGCCCATAAGCACAAAGAATTGCAGTGATGTGTGCACTGCAGGTAGAGAATGCTTTTTGTCTGCCCTCTGATGATCGAATTTTGATATGGAGATCCCAATGCGAGTATAGGAAATAATGATGAACAAAAAGCAAATGAGAGACAAAAGACCAACATTTGTAAAACTTACCTTCTGGGCTAGGGATGTATCTTCACAGGCTAGAGGTAAAACTGCAGGTATCTCGCAGCAGTAATAGTCAACCTTGTTAGAGCCACAGTAGGATAACTGGAAAGTGAAGGAAGTTAGGATAATGGCGTGGACGCAGCCACTCATCCAGCTCCCTGTGGCCAAGATGGAGCAGACCCTGTGGTTCATGATGACCGTATATCTCAAAGGATGACATATGGCAACTAAGCGGTCATAGGCCATCACCGTGTATAGCAAACACTCAGTACAGCCAAGGAAATGACAGAAGAAGAGCTGGGCAACACAGCCCTGAAAAGAGATACTGTGACTATGCCCTGAAAGATAGAAGAGCATCTTGGGAGCTATTGCTGAAGAGAAGCCCATGTCAAATATGGAGAGATTTCCCAAGAAAAAATACATAGGAGTGTGAAGTCTGGAGGAGGAGAGTATAGCTATAAGGATGAGCACATTTCCCAGTAGAGTACATACATATAATGACAAGAACAGGAAAAACAGGATGGTCTCTAGGCCCTCTGTCTCAGGGATTCCCATCAGAATGAATTCAGTCACTGTTGTGTGATTTCTCATTTTATGGATGTCTGTGAAAAAAATTAGTGGTTAAATTTAATACATATTTAAATAAGTTGTGTTTAAGTTAGTGACATGGAAAAGCAAGAAATAATATAGATATTTACAGAGTAGTGCTTCCTGATAGAATTGCCTTGATCTGTTTGCTTCTCTCCATACTGGATATTTCTCTGCAGTGCAGTTTCCATTTGTAGATGTCCCTATTACAATCTCACCAAGAAGACTTACATGACCAGTCTCTCATCTTCCATTCTTCAGATACACTATTAAATTGTATTAATTTCCAATTCTACTTAGTGATTCTGAAAGGACAAATAGAGACCCAATGTGTTTAAAGTGAACAAGGTATTATATTATGTTATATTATTATAACAAATGTTTCTTATATTTATCTAAAACAACTTGGTTACATTAACTCTCTAAAAATAATTTATGATCATATAAGTCATACATACAAAAGATACAGAATCATTCCCTAGGTATGAGGATGAACAATGAGAAGTTAACTAAAAAAAAAAAAAAAAAAAAAAAAAAAAAGGTCCTTGATAGCTCTTACTAAATGTAAAAATTACATTAATGTCACTGGTACCCTCCATTTCATTCTCCAAAATCTGTAATTGTCTAACCAGACCCAAGTTAAGCAATAGCTTAATTTTATGTCAATAGAAGCCACGGGGTTAAGTATTGTGGAGACTACATTCCAAATTCCATATTTTGAAAAATTCGAATACTCTTTTCAACTTGCTTTACCCTTTCCAACATAATAAGATATTAAATTCTAGATTGACCCTTGAATCCTATTGCCTAACGCTCTATCATCTATCTATCTATCTATCTATCTATCTATCTATCTATCTATCATCTATCTAACTATCTATCTATTGCATATGTGATTGTGAGGGAAAGAAGACAGTGAGAGCCAAAATTTAAAAAAAAAAAGTGAAGGACAAAATTTGGGCACTTACATGGCAAACAGGGAACATAACTTGCTGATGCTATTGAATGTTATTTTCCTTTCTTTCTCCAGGAGGAAGAAGAAGCCCCCACCCTTGTACTAAATTCCTATCAGCTCGCACTCTGCTGGTAGATATCTTAAATTCTTTTTTTCAATCATTTTCAAATAGAATGTCACAAATCTAAATCTGCTTTAACTCCCGGACAGTAATTTCCTCTCTGATACCAGTTTGCAATAATTTCCAAACACAGCGTATTTTTAAATAACCTGGTCTTCCTTTGGGTATTAATCCCCCAAGTCAGGGACCCTATTGAACAAGGGATTAATTAACTACTTCATATAATTGGACCTTAGGAAACAGAGAGAGAAAGAAAAGGAGAGAGAAAGGAGGAAACTGGTTAAAGTCCAAATCTTTTATAGTTTATTTTGTAAGATATACTTTAGTGGAATAATAACTTTAAAGTTCATTTGGCATGTATATCACACATATATGTACATTTATATATTTTCTGCTTTCATCATGTATATGTGTTGTTTTAGTAAATAAATCATGCTATATTACTACACTGTACCAATAGGATTGACTTATTGCAAACAGTAGTTATTGGGGTAGTTCAGAGAATTAAATAAACCAATTAAAAAAACTAGATTTATGGAAAGGCAGGGGCTAGAGCAGCTTTAGGGGCCTCAGCAGTAAGAATTTATTGAGCAGCCTCAGGGCACTGCTATAAGATGATTCAACTTCAGCTGCCTTTGCTTCTGTGTGCCTCAGCTCCAGGTTCAAACCCAATTTCCTTAGCTGGGTCACATGCCTACCTCTATGGTCAGGGTACAGGATGCCATGGAGTGGAGATGGGCAGTTCTCCTAAGGGTAGGGCAAAAGCCTGTTGCTAGAAGGAAGGGGGAAAAAAAACATGATGAAAGGCTAAAATAATTTTAAGCTATTATTTGAGCTGTCTGTCTTATACTACTTGGCATATGTTAAAACTTTTAAGTTAAATGCCTTGCATACTTGATAAATAATTGTGAGGTGATTACCAGGTTTCTCACTGAATAAATTTATTCACTTATTCATACCTACTTGTTTACATTTATTATAATGAATACTGAGTACCAATTATGACAGGCGGGACATTAATTATTTGCCAGAAGAGCAAGGAAAGTTGGGAAGAGGGTAGTTGGACATAGTTCCTCTTCTCAAAACCTTAATCTACCTGAAAGGAAAAGAGTGTTTCAGTCTTTTTTAAACATTATAAATCACTGATGAAGTCTTTGACAGATGAGGAAAGTTAGAATTAAAGGATTTAAATAATTTATCCCAATTCATGAAGCTCACTTTAAAAGGAAGTAGAATTTGGCCTTTTCTTTAGGGCTTTTGGCCAGTGTTTCAGGAGAGTTTAGGTAGTTATACTATTTGAAATGCATCTGGAATTTTACTTTAAAAAGTTAACAATGTTTTTGTTGCACATCTAAGTATTATAAAAGGATGTAAAAGTTAATAATTCTACCATCCTTGATTTTATCCTTGATTATCTTTAATATTTTTTAAAGTATGATGACTGACTTGAAAGAATAGTCTGTGCAAATAAAAAATAATAATAAATACACTTTTGACCAGGAAGTAAAATACCATTAAATTTACCTGTCCAGTAAAAATTTATTCAAGAAAGGTATAAGTCATGGATGCTGTTAAATGTCCAACTAGAATATTTCAGAATAAAAGGCATGTGCTAAATTAATATCATGGTCACAGTGAAAATACAAATGTCTTACATCCCCAAAAGGACATCATTTGTCACTAATGATACATATTAAAGAACAAATAGTGATCAGATTTCAATGGGGAAGATGTTAATGAGATAACTCAGAAAGTTTTCTGAATTTTGTTTATAATTTCTACCAGAAAATGTAAAGATGTTCCAGAATCATTATATGCAATAAAAGAATAATCATAAGTTGTATTTTATCTACAGTTTTAAAGCATTTCATTTGTTTTTAATGACAATAAATTGTTATTTTAAGCCAGTAAGTTTTGTTGTTACATTTTGGGCAGCAATAAATACCAACATATTAATTCTTGGCCTTGAAGCTAAACTTGTAAAGGCAGCTTTCTTTCATCTGTTTTTAATAGCTTTTTTGATGTATAATTGACAAATAAAAAGTATATATACTTAAATTATATGAGTGGATGTTTGATATGTGTGTATGTTGTGAAATGATCACCACTATCAAGCTAATTAACACTATCCATCACCTCACAAAATAGCCATTTTCTTTCTTTTTTATTTCATGTTGGGAATATTTAAGACCTACATCTCAGCAAATTTCAAGTATTCAATATGGTGCTATTAACTGCAATAACTGTGCTGTACATTAAATCTCTAGACTTTCATCTTGTATAACTAAAACTTTATACCCCAAGTTGTATATTAAATGTAGATTCTGTGTGTCTTGATGTATCAAATATTTATATTTAATGAAATATAAATATTGAATTTGGTGATTACTTATATTTTACTCAACAAAGCCATGCACTCAGGTCTTTTATTTTCTTCAACAGATGAGCACATGGTAGACCAAAAATAATTTTAAGCCATTATTTGACATATCTGTCTTATATTACTGGGCACCTACACCTACTAAAGTTTTTAAGTAAATGCCTTGCATACTCAATAAATATCTGGTTTGTGATCATCCAGAGAAAGCATTTCACCCTTTAGAACATTTACTTTATTAAAGACTATTTTTTTCAGAAAGGCTTAAAATGCATACACTCAGTGTTTACTAGTAAAGGTCATACAGAAAACTAAATGATAAAATAGTGTACTTGATCTAGGTTCTCAATAGGAGACAGAGAAAGGGTGAAAAGTTAGGAGCACTACTGAATGAAGAAAGCCATTCTCCCTTTTTCTTCTTGTTTCAGCTTCCCCTCCTGTGGCTGGGTAGATACATCAGGCAGCTTCTGTCTACAGATCCTGCTGTCTTCGATTCAGCCAAGGAAGAGGAAGAGTCAATGCTTGGACTCAGTTTAAGCCGCATTTTCCAGTCAGCTTATCAGAGAGTCTTGTGATGGAAATCACTGAAATCTTGTTGTTCTTTTAGTTCTCAGTTTGCTGCTGAGTCTTGTTTTCACTCTTTGTGAGTAGAACCCAGGAGTTGAGTAGAAGTCTTAGGTCCCAATCCCATCCACAGTCATCTCGATGGAGCATGAAAGCAACCTCAATAAAGCAAAGTAATAGGATTACTAGCAAACACTTGAGATAGGTCATCCTGAATTTACAGTATTGCTAAATTGCCTGGTTTGTGATTTTTGCCTAAGAAAGACTAATATGATAGGTGCATAAATAGAGCAGGCCGGTGGATTCACTGAAGACAGGGCAGGGGGACATGAGAGAGGTCAGGATTTGAATAATTTGAAACTAGTTATAATAATAGTAAAATAATCTAAACTAGAAAAGACAAGACAGGGTTGACAAGAGAAGAGAAAGTGATGTGAACAAATTACAGATTTCAGTGAGGTTATTTATTCATTGTACAAAAATTTGTTAGCAGTGTCATTGATGTGCCAAAATTGCTATGTTCTGGTGAGCAAGAATTCACCTTTATTTGTGCCCCCAAAGAGCTTACAATCTAGTAAAAAAAGAAAGCATTTATCAAATAATCATATACATAAATTATAAGTATTCCATATGGTATGTGCTAGAAAGAAAAGTTAAAAGGATTGAAATGTTATAATGGGAGAGTATTTGTGTCCTAAGTGGTTCACTAGTATCCTTGTTCATGTCAATAAAGATGAATGCACATCACAATATGTGTGGCTAGATGGCATTCCTTAAAGGGTGGAGAGGACTTCCCTGTGAAAGCATTGTCCAAGCTGAGATGGGAAAAGTGAGCAAACATTCAGGCAAGAGGGAAGCAAACACTACTCCAGGCAGGAGTGAGAACATGTGCAAAGGCTCTGGGAAGGAGCACAGAACATTTAAAGAACTCGAGGAAAGAGAGGAAAATCCTGTGAGATAACGCTTGAGAGACGGAAAAGTAAAGATTACTCAGGACTTGATTGGTCACTTTCAAGATTATGTTTTTATATTAGGAGTTTAAGAAACTTTAAGAGAGTTTTATAAGTGTCGTATTTGAATGTATATGGGAGAGATAAAATGAGATTGTTTTATCTATTGGAGGGAACAGAACACATCCAGGGAGAAAATAAGGAAGAAACTAGGACTAGAATTTGAAAAGTTGGCCAGAAAAAAGGGAGAAAAGACAGTCACTTAGTCAGATAACTGCTCCCAGGCATATATGTGGACTAATGCCCTCCTTTAGCTGAATCTGACATCAGATCAGAACTTTACTTTTGTCTTCTTAAGTTTCTATACCTGAATGTACACTGAGAATCAGACTTCAGTTCTAGTAATCAGGTTAAGGCCCCCACAGAGATATCTTCTGGGAACACCTAAAAGATTAGATCCAACAGAGGGTAGTAACAAATGAGATGAGGATAATAGAACCCCACTCTATGGGGTTAGGACATCTTATTACTTATTAGTTCAGATGTAATTTATAAACAACATAATACATAATACATCATCAGGTTTAGAAATAACTGTGCAGTTTTTTCTCCAAAGTAACTACTCTGATTTTTTCCCCTTAAAACTTCCTGATTCAAATAATCAGCCTCACTTGATACCATATTGGGGTGTCCTATTTTTTTCTCTCAAATATATCTTTTAAAAAATGTTACGATTTCATTGCAAAATCATGAAAGTAACAAATAAAAATGTAATGAAGAGAATAAAAATCACCCCAAAATGGATTGCTCATTTTTAACATTTGGGTGAACACATTTTCAATCATCCATTTATATATAGATATGTTCATATGAAGTTTTTTTTAAAGAAAGGTATAAATATTCACAATCTTTTTACTGTTTCCACCTGTTATGGGAATTCTACCTTTACTTTTATGTTTCCTGAGTCTTTATTTTATAGAATCAGTGTATATGATAAGGAGAGAATTAGAGAAGTTAGGACAAATGGTTAATGAAAATAGAAAATATAGAATGTAACTTATGAAAACAAAGTTACAGTTGAGTAAGGGCAGGGCTTGAACACAAGAATAAGAAATAATGTGGGATTGCTCTCATACATCAGAGATATTGAAAGAAAAACTCTTGGGGTAAGATTTTTTTGGATATGTGAGTAAAAAAACATTTATTTCCAAAATTTCAGCAAAATTGTTTTATTATGTATAACTGCATGAGGATTTGAGATGGAATCCTAATTCTATACATAAATAAATTGTGTGCCTTAGGGAAAATTACCTAACATCTCCAAACATTGTTTCACCTTCTATAACATGATCTCAGTGTTTTTATGTAGACAAATTTGATTAAAACATGCAAAACAATTGCATAGTGCTTAGTAATAATTAAAGACTTGATAAAAGGTAACTCTAGGCAGATGACTTGAAGGCTACCTAGGCTACTTTCCCTAACTCTTTTCTGCCAACACCAAATTGAGGGATTTAACAATTAAACAGTGATTTAAATGGCTTCAACAATATTTATAAGAAAAAGGAGAGAATTAGTAAACTCAAAATCCACAAGGATTTGTGAAAATTAAATAAGCAAATTTATTTTTAAATTCTAAAATACACATAGCATAAAATTTACTGTCTTAATCATTTGTAAGTGTACATACAGTTTCTTAGTGTTAAGTCCTACTGTTGTGCAACCAATTTCCAGAACTTTTTCATCTTACAAAACTGAAACTCTGTATTTAATTAAACAACTACACATTTTCTTTTCCCTGACCCCTGGCAACCACATTTTTTTTTTTTTTATTGATTTGACTACTCCAAATACCTCATATAACTGGAATTATATGGTATTTGTTTTCTAGTGTGTGTGACTGGCTTAATTCACTTAACATAATGTCTTGATGTTTTTTATTCATGTTATAGCATGTATTAGAAATTCTTTTTTTTTTAATCTGAATGATATTCCATGCACATATAAAACACATTTTGTTTATTCATTTATACATTTGGATTGTTTTTGTCTCCTGGCTCTTGTGAACATTGCTGCTATAAACATGCTGTGAATATGAATATATCTTTAAGACATTGCTTTCAATTCTTTTGTGTTTACACTCAGAGGTAGAATTGCTGGATAATATGGTAATTAATTTTTAAATTTTAGGGGGAAGCACCATACTTGTGGGGAGCCATTCGTAAGAAAAAGCTTACGGACAGAAGAACAACAAATGACATGAGAGCAAGGATGCGAGTTGTTTCCTAGAGCTCAGCCCAGGCCGTGCTTCTAACCTTCGCACCTTTGAAGTTGCTGTCCGGCAAGAATCTTTGCAGGTGCTGTCCGGAAGTATAGATAAGGACAAGAATCTTTATAGCTGCTGTCAGGAAAGTATAGCTAAGGAGAAGAGCCTTTGCAGCTGCTTTTAGGAAAGTATAGATAAGAAGAAGAGTCAACTTACAGCTAGGTCACCATGGCAACCCTGCATTCGCAGAAAAAAACCCCTTCCCCCATGTCCGACCCTATATAAGTAACTGCTTGAGCCCCCAATAAACGAGACTTGATCAGAAAGCCTGTCTTGTCTCCATTCTTTGCGTCTCTTGTCCCCCTTCTTTTCTTGGTTTCTAGGGCCTCAGTTGATCGTCCCGCGGGCCGGGACAACTGGCGCCCAATGTGGGGCCCGAAGATCCGAGAAAGTAAGATGATAAGTCGTCCGCCCCAAAGTGGCTGCGCAGCCCAGATTCAGTCGGTCGCCACAAGAGGACCCAGTTTGTGGAAAGCACCGAGGAGGTACGCGGACGTCCCCCTTGGATTAGGGATGTGTAAGGGACAAGACAATTGAGTAGGTTTTAGTGTCTCTAGCACGCAGAGGCGATTGCTAGGACTCCCTTCGGGGGCAAAGAGTAAGGGTTGTATTCCCTGATTCCCCTTTACATAATGGGACAAGAAATCAGTGTCCGAGAAAGATTTATTGAGGGTCTTAAAGACTCGCTCCAGACTCGAAGAGTCAAAGTTAAAAAAAAAAAAAAAAGATCTGGTCAAGTTTTTTAATTTTCTAAAGGATGTTTGCCCTTGACTACTCCAAGAGGGGACAATTGATGAAAAACGATAGGGGCGTGTTGGTGACACGCTTAATGATTACTGTAGGACATTTGGCCCTGAGAGGGTCCCGGTGACTGCCTTTGCTTATTGGAATTGTATTAATGACCTTTTATGTGTACACCGTCATACTGAAGATATTAATGAGGTCCTTAGGGAGGGAGCTTCTTATTTGGAAAGAGAATTCAAGTGTAGTATAGCCTCTTTAGACACTAGGTCACAAAAAGATGTAGGTAAAGGGCCTTGTTGCCCCATGGATGAAGATTCTGTTTCTATCCCCACGCAGACCCTATATCCTAGAAGGACAATAGACCTGTTTGGGTGGATCAGTGGCCATTAACTTCAGAAAAAACTAACAGCTACAAATCAGTTAGTGCAGGAACAACTCGTGGCTGGACACATTGAACCCGGGTCTCCCGCGTGGGAGGCAAGAATTCTACAGCTAGACCAGGAGGCTGCCAGGTACTAAGAGGAGAACGACCCCCCTCCTCCCTTTGTGGCCTTGGCGGAAACTGAAGCCCCCCTGGGGCGCGATCTGCTTGTGGGCAGAGCTACAGCTTACAAAACGCTTACACTTCATTAGCTGCCCAGTTGCAACAGCTACAGCTGCAGCAAGCTCAGGAAAAGCTTCAGGGCCTATCAGAATAGGTGCCGAGATTAGGTATTCATAAAACGTCAAGTATTATAGCAAAATTACCAGGAATAGAGTAGAAATTACACTGTGCTTATAGACCACAGAATTCAGGTCAGGAAAAGAGGATAAATAGGACTTTAAAGAAAACATTGACTAAATTCGAATTAGAAATTAGTGAAAACTAGGTAAGCCTCCTTCCCTTAGCTCTTTTAAGAGCACAGTGCACCTGCCTACTATCAAAGAAATCAGGTTTGTGTGTTTAGGCTTTTTAAAAATTTTATAACAACTATTGGATAAAGAAATTTAGTAACTCACTGTTATTAAGAAATTTGTTTTTCACTTGTAATTTCACTTAAGATAATTGCTATAAAATGTTGTTTACTAGTGTGCCATATTGTTAAAAGCCAATTATAAATAGGTAATTGTACTTATTATACTTAGAAAAACAGTATATTAAATAGTTGAGAACATTATTTCAAATGTAAATATTTAGATAAAGTTTTTGTTTGTTTCAGTATTCATTTACTGCATCAACCATAGTCTCAAATTTTACCTTTTAAACAGCTTAGTTTCAAAATCTGTAAAATGAACTAAGAATTTTGAGTATTAATTCATGCATATAAGACTAATGTGTCCATAAAGCATAGATCTTACTTTAATTGTATAACTTTAAATAAAGACTGCTATTTTTATACCAACTACTCTGGCATAATTCGAGATAGTCTAGCCTTAGTAAAACAAAGACCTTTAATGTTGGCTTTTATTGGACTGCTATTTAGGCCATGTATAGTAAATTGCCTTATAAAGTATATTAAACAGAGAGTCCAGGCTGTTAAATTAATAGTATTATCTACTCAAGTAACAGGGGTACCTCAGATGCCGCAATTTATAGGACATCCAAGATTTGATATGTGCCTAAAAACCAGTGGGGAATGTGACAGCCTACTAAAATGTGGAAAGGGTGAAAGTTAATTAAAAGTCCCAAAACTAGACAAAAGAAGTCTTTACCTTAGCAATTTTTAATTGGGACAAGAATGCCTAGTTCCTAGAACTTTTAACTGCTTAGTGTCTGCTGTGAAACTTGTGACAATGAGCTCTCTCATATGCTAAGAGCGCAACATTCCAGGGCACAGATAAGGAGAACATCTGCAAGGCCATGTTTAAAACTAGTAAAATCCCTGGCTACGTTTATCTTTGTAATGACCAGTTTCTGCTATCTTTGTAAAAGATTAACTTCTGTTCTCTTTTTAACTTCTGTTCCGGATCTCCTAAAACCTGAAACCCCCAGCACCTTGAGTAAGGACTTGCTTTGTCCAGGGGGCGGCCGCTGAGAGATGTTTCTCAGCCCCGGACACCAAGCAGCCTTTCTCATGAAGGCAGGAGGAAAAGAAGTTTCACTTTAACTGTAATTGGGCTCGAGCCACTTAGAGCAGCTTCACCGGTAATTAATACCGCAGTAGCATCTATCTAGATACATCAGTTCTGTTTCTGTCTGATTGGGCCCTTGGATAACTAGTGGAAGGCTGGACGCAGCAATACTTCCCTAGTTCGGTCGGTCTGAGACGTCAGACTCTGACCCTGTACCTTTCTGGTTCCGGTTTCTGGTGCGCTAGCGTTTTGTGTTATCTGTAGTTTGTCTTGTCTGTCTTCTGTTTGTCTGGGCTGACCGTATGTACTGCTACCCTCCTATACTTATTTTGATTCTTTACTTAGGTCTGGCCTCCGTGGCCCCACCCGACTGGATGCTAGGTGAAAGGCTGATTCTAGCCCTGGCTTAGTTGGCTCTTGTGGGGATTTTCTCTTTTCTTACCTGTTTTCACTAACATGGGTCAGGTTTCCTTCTCAAATCGTCCTATGTCCTCTCCCCTTTCAATACTTCTTTAACCATTTTAAGGATTTCAGGAAACAAGCCCAAGCCTACGGAGCTAGAGCGTCAATCCCTTCAACCTTCAAAGGTTCTGCAAGTTAAATTAGCCCATGTTTGGAACAGAGTGGCCATCAGAGGGGTAACTTAACCTGCAAACAGCCTTCCAGTTGCGAGATATTATCTGTGGTAATCATAGGTTTCTTTTAAAACAATGCAGAGAATGTGCATTTGTGTTAGAGATTTAGGTCCGAAGAATGACTAAACATAGAATTGATTAAGTGTTTCCGGAGTGTCTGTGGGGTGGAGTCCTGAAAAGTGAAGTCTCCCTTCTGGCTGGTTCTTCAGTTTAGGTTGGAATTTATTTTTATTGGAAAATAAATTAATAAAAGAGCTCTGCTTTAATTGGTTTAGAAAAAAATAAGAACCTTATAGATAAATTACATCTTCCTAAAATTGTCAGAAAAATAGAAACTAATATAAATGTTTTGTTTTTGTTTTATCAAATCTACATGATCTGAGATAATCTTTGGTAATAAGAATAGTGTAATATTATAAGTTAAGGAAAAGTAGTTGTGTCTTCAAGTTATCAGAAACACAATTTTATTCTACCTGTGTTTATTCGTCAGGTAGTGTGTATGCTAATTCTACTAGTTGTTCAAGATTACAAAATTATAAAATTGGTATATTTATAAATTTGCTAATCTATTAAATGCTGATACTTAAAAACAGTCTTCTTAACATTAAGAATACTAAGGTTTTTTATAGTCATATTTACCTTTGAAATCTTTTATTATTGCATTGGTTAAATAGATAACTAAGTATTGTTTCATAATAACCTGTAATCCTATTTAACCGGGTGATCAAACCTTATAACATTGTGACAAATTTTCCTACAAAATCTAACTAGGATTTTTGTTTTATCCCAAAATAACTTTGGGACTTCCAAGAGGGCCCCTGGAAAATCTCAAAGGTTTAGTTTTGTCACTTCGTAAAAGATAAATATTAAGTTAATTCAGTCTATTTGATATATTAAATTACATAAAAAACATTATCAAGTAATAAATAATGCTTGACCTTTTTTAGGTTATATTTTATAAATATATATTATTAATACAAGTGTTTCAGATATTGTATCAAGTTCTTAGAAATTTGTCAGTATCTTTGCTATTCATATGTTCTTATATAATAATATCAGTTATAATTTCAGTTATTATAAAATATTATATATCATAAATATCAGGAATAGACCTGACTATTCAGAAACAAGAGGCTTATATAAAAGCAAAGGGCATGGCTCTAATTTAGGCCATGACAGTAAAACTATTATAATAATTAGATAGCTATATTTTAGGTAAATACATAGTCTTAATATTAAATCTTAGTATTTACTATAATCACATTTTTATAGCTATTAAACATGTTGAGATAGTAAATTAAGATTTTAGATAACAGGAAAAATCTGTGTAACTAGAAACATCAAAACTCTTCTTTCCCAGAGATTAATCCTGGGACACTCAGGGTTAAACGGGAACCTGTAACTGCTATTACACTAGCAGTACTGCTGGGCCTAGGCACCACTGGTTCCGGGGGGTGGGAGTAACCTCTCTCATTCTCTCTAACAGGTATTATTCAGATCTTTGACTATCCATTGATGAAGACCTAGAGCGCCTAGAAACTGCCATCTCCCACCTAGAAAAATCCCTTTCCTCACTTGCTGAGGGAGTCCTTCAAAATAGGAGAAGCCTAGATTTGTTGTTGTTAAAACAGGGGGGCCTTTGTACAGCCCTAAAGGAAGAATGCTGTTTTTATATGGATCATTCAGGAGTTGTCAGGGATACTATGGCAAAGGTCAGAGAAGATTTAGAACACAGATGCAAATTAGAGAACAAGAACAAAGTTGGTTTCATAACTGGTTTTCTGCTTCTCCTTGGCTAACTACTCTCTTGCCCTCGTTACTTGGTCCACTTATTGGACTACTTCTCCTCCTATCTTTTGGGCCTTAGGCATTTCAGAAGCTCACTAATTTTGTGAAACAACAAATTGATGCCATGCTGTCAAAGCCCATCCAGGTGCACTATCACCGACTAGAGTTAGCCGAGCAGGGCTACTCTGATGAATAAAGGGCTGTTGCTCCCTCCCCCGGCAGAGGCTGGTAGTCAGTGACGGGCAAGAGCCCTCAGGCCTAGTACCAACCTAAGCCAGGGAGTGATTGCAAGACTTTCATGTACCAATGACGGGTAAGGACTATGGCGGTAGGGGTTTCTCCTAAGACAGGCACAGTCATCTGCACCAGAACGGAGATTTCTGGTTTTATTAAAGAAAAAAGGGGGACCTGTGGGGAGCCATTCATAAGAAAAAGCTTACGGACAGAAGAACAACAAATGGCATGAGAGCAAGGATGCGAGTTGTTTCGCAGAGCTCAGCCCAGGCCCTGCTTCTAACCTTCGCACCTCTAACCTTTGAAGTTGCTGTCCGGCAAGAATCTTTGCAGCTGCTGTCCGGAAAGTATAGATAAGGACAAGAATCTTTATAGCTGCTGTCAGGAAAGTATAGCTAAGGAGAAGAGCCTTTGCAGCTGCTTTTAGGAAAGTATAGATAAGAAGAAGAGTCAACTTACAGCTAGGTCACCATGGCAACCCTGCATTCGCAGAAAAAAAACCCTTCCTCCATGTCCGACCCTATATAAGTAACTGCTTGAGCCCCCAATAAACGAGACTTGATCAGAAAGCCTGTCTTGTCTCCATTCTTTGCGTCTCTTGTCCCCCTTCTTTTCTTGGTTTCTAGGGCCTCGGTTGATCATCCCGCAAGCCAGGACAATACTATTTTTCATAGTGGCTGCACCATTTTACATTCCCACCTACAGTGCATGGCATTTCAATTTCTTCACATCCTTGTCACATTTAATTTTTTTTTCTTTTTTAAGTAATAACAATTTTAATGGGCATGAGGTGATAACTTATTGTGAGTATGATTTGCATTTTCCTAATTGCAATAATGAGCATCTTTTCATATGCTTGGCCGTTTGAATGTCTTCTTTGGAGTGGTGTGTGCATGTGTGTGTGCGCGTGTGACTTTTGAATAAAATTCTATATTAGGTGCTATACTAAAGTTATAGATGTAAAAAGGATTTAAAGTTTTAAAGTTCTTTTTAATGCCAAATAGTCATTATGACACTGATTTAAAAGTGGCCAAAAGTGGTCAGAGTTCATTTAGATTTCAGCTTTGAAATATCTTTAATTTTATTTATATGTAGATATATATTTAAAATAGTGCATATTGCTATTCTGCATCCTAGTCATTTCACTCATGTTCCTCTTTTTATGTGAGTAAATATGCAATTACATCATAATTTGAATGTCTAAGTGGTATTCATTCATTCATTCATTCATTCATTCATTCATTCCATTCATCAAATTTACTCTGTTAGCTTACTATGCAGCTGAGCTATGTCCTGTGGACACAAAAGTGAATTAAAAAAAAAAAAAAAAACATGGTTGCTATTTTATAGAACTTATATTTGTATAGAAAATAAATTTATTGAATAATATGAGTACCAATGATATCAGTATCTGTTCATAAATGCTATCCAGGCTTTACCAGAGAGATATCATAGAATATCAATTCTTTCACCACTTTCTAGCAGTAGTAGGACAATGAATTAATACTAGAATTGCTTGGATCTGGCATATAATCTAGAATAGGCATTCCCAAAGTGTGAGAATACAAATCTGTGTGATCTTAGATTTTGTTAGTCAGGTTAAGAGGGGCCATAGAAACATCATATTGCACCTCAAACCCTTTATCTACACTTGAAGGGGTTTCATTTTGTCCTTTTTGCCTCAGGCTTTTTGTAAGAGCAGCAGTTTATTTTATCCGGGAAGTGTGTGTGTGTGTGTGTGTGTGTGTGTGTGTGTGTGTGTGTGTGTTCTCTATTGGTTTCAAATAGGATGAAAATTTACAAGTAAAAATGGAATACAAAAAGTACAAATCACTAAAATGTCATGAAAACTAAATGCTAGTTTGTCTGTGGGATCTTTAGTAAATGGTGCTTGTTCTTTTTACCTGGATTCTGGAAAAAATTGAGAAATAATTAGCAACTCAGTATTTCTGAAGGCCAGCTTATAAAATGTAACTTGGTAAGAGATTCAAATGGGCATGGTGATTAAACCCCATAATCCAGTCATTTTTTCTTCAAACAGTCCTGGACAGAAAGGCTTTCCTAATCCTTTTACACTAAGGAGTAATTTGGGAGATTTGCAGCCTGGTGCAGTAGAAATTAAAAAATTAAGAGTGCTTGGGTTTAGGCCTGGCTTTACCATAACTAGATGTGTCATAAACGGCAATATACTTATTGCTATATCAGTTACCTCATCTACAAATGGGTACAATGAGCGGTGGTACAGAATAAATGAAGGTAAAAATCAAGTCAATATATGAACATGACCTATGTCAGTACCTATTTTGCCAGTTATTTATTGAATACTTTATATGTATTATGAGCTCTAGAAAGAGGTAATGAGAATGAGTAAATTGCCAAGCAGGTCTTTTAGGGCAGTCGCATCACAGAGGGATAAAGATTAGGAACTTTGGAGTTAACTGGATCTTTTCAAGGTCTGGTTTACTGCTTAATGTACAAATTAGGGCCCATTACTTGAAGTCTCTATTCATCAAAGGTCATTTATGTTTTTCCAAAGTGAAAACTCTATAGGGATGATGTAAAGATTAAATAAAATGATATATGCGAAACATTTAACATAGTGTCTGGAGTTCATACTCACTAAACATTGGTTAAAACTATCCTTAGCAACATAGGGGGACATGAAAAGTTTATAGGAAGAGAGTAGAAACAATTACTCTCTAAGTGGAGAAAGACAAATAAAATAAGGAGTGATTTCATATGAAAATGGACTACTGAAGGGTGCCTCTTGGACTGATAGATCCTCACTATCCCCAAGCAGGCAAAACTGGCTGGCCAGTGTATGGGTAAGAAATCTGCCTAGCTGATGCTGTGCCCCTTGGATTCCTTACCCAGAATTAAGGCACTAAGAATAATATTAGTTTTAGAGTTATTTATGAAGTCCCAAGTGTTACAGAAAACATACATATAGGAAATCTTATTAAGCAAACAAAACATCATGCTTTAGATATAGGAAGATATAGGAAGATAATGTTAAGAGACATTAAATTTCCAAAATCTATTACAAAACTCATAATTTAGTTCAGAAGAGTACTACATTGTGGAACACTCTTTTTAGGGATTGTTTCACTTTCCTGTTTCTTAAAGAATAGATTAATGAGTTCAGCATGGGTGAGACAATATTATTTTATAATTGCATCACAGCACCAAGCAAGGGGTTGGGTGTAGGTTGTACACAGATCATGATTACAGGTCCATAGGCACAGAGGATTGCAAAGAGGTAGGCACTGCATGTAGAGCAAACTTTCTACCTGTCTTCTGCTGAACGGATTCTCCAAATGGCAATCCCAATGCATGTCTAAGAAGCACAAACACTGAACAAAAGAATTAAAGCCAGAAAGCCAATATTTATAAAACCCACTTTCTGAGCCAGTGAGCTGTCAGCACAAGTCAGGGGTAAGACAGCAGGAATGTCACAGAAGAAGTAGTTCTTCTTAGGGCCACAGTAGATTAACTGTAAAACATGTGATGGAGAAGATTGGGAACTATGCCTAATTTTCTACCTCATTCCTTATACCTTACCTGCAAGCACCCACATCTCTAAACCATGCAAAACACAGTAAAATGGGAATCATGCTAACGTATGATATTAGTGAATATGCAATGTGATATTTCTGTTGGTTCCCAGGCAGTATAAACATTATTTTCTATAAGATAAAAACTGAAATTAAAGATTTATGAGAAATATCTCATGCAAATAACACTATTTTAGACTGTGATTTTATTTACCATGCTTAAAAATCAATTTTGTCTTTACAAGTTCAAATATTATTTTTAAAATTTTAAACATTCTAGCTC
This sequence comes from Cynopterus sphinx, assembly GCA_030015415.1. Lineage (NCBI taxonomy): Eukaryota > Metazoa > Chordata > Mammalia > Chiroptera > Pteropodidae > Cynopterus > Cynopterus sphinx. The sequence continues at coordinate 28,450,208 of CM057390.1, forward strand.
CTTACTATTTTAAGACCCACAACCAGGCAGATTTGTAGGTATCACAGACACACATGGAACTGAGAATAATAATTCAAATAATATTTTAGGGTTGCATTTATAACAGAAATAAATACAGCTTTCTTAGATGATTCAACTCAAATTCAAATATTTGTCTAGGAAAGAAGCAACATGGCATATTAAAAAGAACTTGGATCAGAGGTTTAAAGACTCATGTTCAAGTTCTGATTTTTGATGTTGTGACTATGGACAAATAACTTAAAATATCTGAACCTTAGCTTCTCATCTTTAAAGAAACAGAAAGTATTTCTGCACCAGTAGCCTCAACCTTAACTAATGAGTTAAAATTTAGTATTGCAATTGGGATACTTGAAAGAAGTGAAAGAGAGCATTACTAATAATTAAGACAAGACAATAAAGGTAAAATAAGAACATTTCTGCCAAGCTTCTGAATAATTTCCTTGAACTAAATCCCTTGTATATGGCAAAATACAAATCTGTATTTTGTCATGCACCACTATAATTTTACTCCTTGAAAGTATTGACTCTTCTATAATTGTGCTTGGTATATAATGGGTACTTTCCAAATGTTTGTTTTTGATTAATCACAATAACCTTACCACAGAATTGTTGTAAAAATTAAATATGAAATATTATGATATATAATAATGTGCTGTATAATGGTTAATTATATTTGCTATAGAAAGTCTCATGCTAAAGAATTTGGGAAGTAGCTACCTGTCTTAAGCCTGAATGAAGAAAGAAAGGGTAAAGCGAGAATAAAATAGTACTGAAGACCAAACCTTAAGAAATATGTTTTAGGAAAAGGAGAAAAAGAAAAGAGTCATGTACGAAGAAATTTACACATTTCACTATCTATTTGTGAGAGAACCAGGAGAATGTCTTTTACATATCTTTGCATCATACAGATTATTATTTTCTCTATACCTTAGAAATATATTTTATCTAAGTCAGGGAATATATCCAAGTAAGTTTTTTAATCTTAAGCAACTGTGGTGTGCTTGAACATGACAAAGGTTGAATTAATGATTAATGAACAAGAAAGAATGAATGAATGCATTTCTACATGCCGTTTGATAGAGCGAATGGAGGAGAAAAGCGTCACAGTATGGTGAGACAGAATCCCTTAGTCGTAATTCCTTTCAACAGTCCTTGCTACCCAGGACTCCAGAGTGAGGTTAAAAGAAAAATTGAGAAAGCTTAGAAGGTACTCTGAGCACCTACATGGGAAAAAGGATCATGACTGGCTCAAATAAGGAAAACAAAAATCTTTCCCCTCCTTTCATCTTCAATTAGTTTTATAGATTTATGCATTCCCCATTTCAAATGTCTCTCTGTTCTAAGTGTCATGAAATTGGACTTGGATTCTCCAACTGCAGACCCTAAATGGTCTTTTTCTTTCAGAATCACACAGAGTGAGGATGCTATATGTCTGATGGCTGCCCTCTTACCTAGAATGATTTTCTCAGAGTTAGCAGAAGTAGGATTTTAAATGATCTCACAGTCCCCCTGGAGCTTTATCTATAATATATCCCAAGATTTGGAAGAGTTCTGGGCATAGGGAACAATTAAATGCTGGATGTTGAAAAAATTTAGGAGTGAGGAAATAGTACACAACAATCAAGATAATCTTTAAAGGAACTGGGAATCCAGCTTGTGGATACCCCCACCTCTACCCCGGTCACTCTATTTTTCAGTTCTGGGTCAACATCCTATGAAACTCTTTCATTCTCTACAGATTTCCTGAATTTCGCCTGCTTTTCTGTCATTTTTTTTTTTCACCCAGTTCTTACTTATTTCATTACCTCTTAAGGTTGTGGAAGAAATTGTAACATAATGAAAAAAGTACATACTTTGGAGCCAGAAGATTCTGATGAAGAAAAAGGCTGTTTACCATTAGCTATAAGTTCTTGAGTAGGAAATTGGTTCCCTTTGAATCTTAATATTATCATTTGTGAGAAATTAAAAAATAGCATAGATTATAGAAGCTCTGTTCCTTTCTCTTGTGACCATATCAAAGTTGACAGAAATAAGGAGCAAAAAGCAAGGAAAATCACCTGGGATCTAGAGGGACAAGGCCCAACTAGAAATAAGAAATCACCCTATAACAGGAGGAGGTAGGATTGGGCAAGGATGAGAGGCTGCCGGGTCCCAAGTAGCTGAGTGGGACAGAGGCTGCGGCACCCACAGCTGGCAGCTGCAAAATCCTCTTAAAGGGTCCGAGCCAATGAGCGGACTTTCACAGTGACGGACCTGCTCGCTCTGAGCACCAGTTCCAGGTTGGCTGCTCATGGGCCACTAAGGACTTACAGGGGGACATTGAGTTGTTGGAGTGAGGTCTGGAGCGGAGGCTCACTCTGTATAGAAGTGTTGGCGGTATCCATTTTTCCTCTGTTGAGTCCTCTCCCACTCCCCACTGTGTGGACCCACGGCTGCCATAGCTGAGTTATCATTAAACTGGATAAGGAAGTTTGCTTTGCCCAGAGGATTCCCTGAAACTTTGTCTCTCTCAACTCACAGCCAAACCTAAATCACATCCTGTTGTGTCCTCAGCGAGTCTGGTGCTACTTGCTGAGCAGCTTCAGGAGCCACATTGGTGGCAGGTGACCTTGGTTTCTGGCCAGGCCTCTTGAGGCAACTATAAGCATAGCATCTGTGGATTGTTTGCTGAATCTTAACAGGTGGCCCTGGAGAGAGCACAGTCTGGGGCTAAACTTGGCCTGTACCTGAACCCCTCTCAGGATTGTGCCATTGGACACCTACTTCACAAAGCAGCACTAGTAAGACTGGGAGATTTAAAAGCTTTGCTTAGTACATAGAAACAGACACAGAAAAGCAGCCAAAATAAGAAGACAAAGAAGCAGAAACCATGTGAGAGGAACAGAATAGAGATCCAGAAATAATGGAGTCAAGCAATCTAACAGATGCAGAGTTCAAAACACTGCTTATAAAGAGGGTCAATGAACTTAAGGGAAGCGTAGATGAACTAAGAACTTTAACAAAGAGATAAAAATATAAAAATGGATATGGGAATTATAAAAAGAAACCAGTCAGAAATTCAGGACACATTCTCTGAGATGAAGAGTGTTTTAAATAGAATAAACAATAAACAAATAAGAGGACTGAATAACCTACATAGAGGATGGGGGAAGCCAAGAACTCTCAATCAGAATGAAAAGAAAAAAGAAGCCAAGACTATAATAATAATTTAAGAAACCTATGGGACATTGTTAAATGTATAAATATCCACGTCATAGGGGTACTTGAAGGAAAGCAAGATGTTAAAGAGCTTTTGAAGAAATAATGATGGAAAACTTCCCTCACCTGGTAAAGAAAATAGATATACAACCCCAGGAAACTCAGAGAGTCCCAAGAAAGAGGAACCCAAAGACACATCACAATTAAAATGCTAAAGGTTAAATATAAACAGAGAAACATAAAAACAGCAAGAGAAAAGCAGTTAATTATCTACAAGGGAGCACCCATAAGACTGGCAGCTGATTTCTCAAAAGAAACCATGCAGGACAGAAGGGCTTGGAACAAAATATTTGACGTGATGAAAACCCAGGATCTACAACCGAGAATTCTTTATCCAGCAAAGCTATTATTAAGAGTTGAAGAACAGATAAAGAGCTTCCCAGACAAAAGAAAAAAAAAAAAAAAAAAAAAAAAGCTAAGGGAATTTATCAACACCAAGCCAGTATTACAGGAAATGTTAGAGAAATTTCTTTAAGAAGAAAAAACATGTATCAAAAAGAGGAATAAATAATAACAACAACTACATTCCTATCAACAAATACCTCAAATAGAAAAGCTCCAACCAAAAGACAAAATGGCTAAATGGATAAGAAAACAAGACCCATACACACGCTGCCTACAAGAGACTCACTTCAGATTAAAAGACACAAATAGACTAAAAGAAAGAAGATGGAAAAAGATATTGCCTTGATGGACCTAGGTATTGAGCTGAATAAAATAGGTCAGATTAAGACAAATATTGCATGATTTCACGTACACGTGTAATCTAATGAATAAAATAAACAAAAACAACAAAAGTAGAAATAAACTCATAGATACAGAGAATATTTTGAGAGCTACTAGATAGAAGGGGGTTTGTTTGTGACAGCAAAGAAAGGCAAAGGGATTAAGTGGTACAAATGGATAGTTGCAGAATAGACATGGAGATGGAGATGGAGATATAGATGGAGAGGGGGAGACGGGTAATAATGTAATAAATATGTAAGGGGAAAGGGGGTACTAGATTCAGTGGGATGATTGCTTTGTGAGTTATGTGAATCTCTGATTACTTAGCTATACAACTGAAACTGGGATATTATTGTATATCAACTATAATTGGAAAAAAACATTAAATTGTACAATGTAAATGCAAGCAACTCAATGTCTATTATATTTCAATAAAGCAAAAAATTTTTGAAAAAATATTGTCATTTGTAAAATGGAGTTATAATAGAATTTCATAAAGTGATCATGTGGATTAAATGAGATAATGCTTATATATTTCCGGAAACATACTACCTGCTCCTATGATTTTTTTAAAGTAAAGTTCCCAGAATAGTTAGAACAAAAAATAAAGCCTTTCCTCAAGTCTCAACCTTCATAATGTTAATAATTTTAAAAGCTTGGCTAAAGTGACTCCATTTTATTTATTCCCTATCCTAACTCTTTCCTCAGTGATGAGGAAATTAAAGCTGTTTGTCTTACCATGAAAAATACTTTGCATGGATTTCTAATAAGAACTCAGTACATAATAGGTAAATATTTTTGTTCAGTCCATCTTATCTATTATCCAGTCATCTATAGTAAATTTCTTTTTCTTTATTATTATTATTATTGTTATTATTATTATTATTTATCATTAAATTAATTAATTTATCTTTTATGGTGATATTGGTGAATGAAATCCAATAAGTTTCAGCTGTATACTTTAACAGTAAGGCATATATATATTTACACTGTCTTCACCTCTCATAGTTAGATTTCTTTATGTCACCACATATTTGACCCCCTTAACCTTGTCTACCTCCCGCCTGCCCCACTCTCTACCCTGTAGTACCACTATATGATTTGTTTCTGGGATCAATTTTTCATGAGATCGATACAAACATAAAATTTGAAAGTTACCAGTGATCATGTGAAAATGATTGCTATTATTTGTAATTGCTATTACCAGTAGGTCAAGTAAAAAAATGCTTATAAGATGTTTACATTTCTGACATTTGTTATTTTTGAAATTTCTCTTATAATATCTACAGAGGATAGCAATCACAAGGCATGGGAGTATACATAGCTATCATTTAAATGCATTTATCCATTTATTAAATAATTTAATGCATTTGATTATTTACTTAAAAGTTTATAAGTTTAAGAACGCATACAGAGATCAAGTATGATAAGAACAGTAGGAAATCTTAGGTAAATTGTTATAGAAATATCAGGGAAGAAACAATAAACAGAACATAAGACTTTAATGAAAATCTATGATGACAAAGAGAGAGGGAGAACAGCACCATATTAGAGGATAAGCAAAACAACTTACTGAAAGCTTGTTCCAAACCAGTGCTAAGTATTCTAGGTGGTAACACAAACAGCTCTTATTTCAGGAAAGGAAATGATTCTTGGAAAAACAGAATAAAAATAAACAGCATTCTATGATTAACATACACTGGCGTAATTTAGGGTATATGTGTAACATTGGTGTGTGCTGAAATAAGTTGAATACTGTTCTCATAATGCACAGATCTTTTTCCATTTTATGCAAATAGGCTTTTCAAATTCCAAAAAGATAGTTTCCTTAAAAGTTTACTTTTTTTTTATTGATCATAGTCAGGTATTAGGTAGGATACGGGTTGTGTGGCACAAAGCCCAAGTAGCTGTTACAAATCATATTAAAATTCATTACGTGAAAGTCTGCGCTAATACAGTTCTACTCCATCAAAGCCTCAGGGACTTAGGATCCTTCTATATTGTTGCTTCTCCATTCTTTGTGGTTGTCACTGTAGTCCTCGTGGTCCAAAATGGCTCAGAATATATCTGGATTCCTACCAGTAAGTAGGAAGAGGAAAAAGTGGAGGGGAGGCCATGCTCTTTTCTTTGGAAGACTTTGTTGTGGTGCTGCCAAAATCATTTCTTGTATCCCATGCACCAGAATTTAGTCATAAGGTTGCACCTAGCTTTAAGGGAGGCTGGGAAATGTCTTTATCCTGAAAGACCACAAAGTTAGCTAAACTTAGGCTGAACTAGAGAATCAATACTGAAGAATACTTAGCAACATTAAGTCACAAGGACAGATTTTTGGATGAAGATATCTAACAAAATAGCCTCTGTTCATTCTCCTTTATACTGTGTGTTTTGTTTGCTTTAAGCACTTTCATTTTCTTCTTTATTTATTTGCTTATTTATTTACTAAACATTTATTCCCCTTGTAATATAATTTCCAGGTGAGTGAATTTTTTGGTGTCTTATCATTGCCATGATGCAATGTCTAGAACAAAGCCTTGGATATAGCTGGAGCTAATAAATGGAGGCTGACTAAAAATGAATTATGTGTTTCTCTTTCAAAAGTTTGATGGTTGGCTTAATTAAATAGTTTATATAAAAAAAGTGAAATTATTCATTGTATATAAAGAAAATATAAATAAACAGATAAAATGCATTCACATTTTTAATAGCTATAAAGTTTTGTTTAATTGTATATATTGTGCCAGGTTCAGAGACTTTTTGTATAATTGCCCTTCCAATAACCAGGATCATGCAAGTTTCCTGATTCAATTCTTTCCAACCAAGCTGCCATGTCTGGTCTGTGACAGACTTCTGGTTCAACCTGTTTAGTCCAGGTGGGTCAAATGATGAACTCTGCCCACCTTTCCAACTTCTATGTTTTCCAGATACTTCAGCAAACAGAAAAAGGTTTCAACCACAAGGAACAATACCAGATATGATTTCTACCATGATAAAAGGATTATTCCCTCTCATAATTATTTTGATATATGTAAAAAAAAAAAACCATGATCTTAGAGACTAATACCGATAAAATAGAATTTGTGCTTAAATTGTGCTTTACTGTATATGAATATGTGGTGTATCTGTTGTGGGCATGATGATTATATACGTACATACATATATATATATGTATATAGTCACATCTATTAATAACCATTGGATTTTTAAAAACAACTCAGGGAAATAGTCATCATATCTATTTTAGAGATAAGAGAACAGACTTAAAGAGAATAAATGTGCCAAAATAAATACCTTGCAGAGACCAAAATCAAGCCGACTCTTCAATACACATATTCTTTCCCCTATACAGATTCTCAACAGCAGTATGACTCTTTAAGCCTCAGATTTGATAGGTCATTTTTAAATAGAAAAGACATAGGGAAATTTATCATTTCTAGTGTTCCTTAGCCAGGAAAATTAACACAGATATATGTAACTAACATTTTACCCTCTAAAATTTAACTTAAGATCTTGATGAAAAACCCACAAATTACCCATGACGGGAAGACTTGGGCCCTGTGTGTGTTGCCCTGTCTCCTAATGGCCCCCTCTCCCTCCTCCCATGATGTAGGGAGAATACAATCTTGGAACAAATGACTCAACTTAGAGTTGAGAAGTCACTAATATAAAGCCCATAAAGTTCAGGGATTAGCCCACAGTATTATTAGCAGGGCCTAATACACAGTAAGTCCTTGATAATTAAGTCTATTACAGAAATATGTAGATATCATTGTTGATGTTACTATTACAGCATTTTTACTTGGAAAAAAAAAACAAATTTCCATTGATTCAGAGAAAAGCAAATATTAGGATATTTATTTAGGAATTTCCCGTTGATCTCTTACTTCTGTAGTCGCTACTTTGTAACCAGTCCCTAGAAGGGGACGAGTCTTCCTGGTCATTTCGACTGCAGTTGCTTTCTCCTGACTCGGAGGCTCCGGACTGCAGGAGGAGGTGGGTGACCATGCTGCCCGCGCGCTGGGGCTGGACCTCATCCTTTATCCCCGAGGACTAAGACCGGCCCATTCTAATTCCCTTTCTCCGTCTCTAAATCTGTTGGGGCTTTTTTTTTTTTTATTTTTTTATTTTATTTTTTTTTATTTTTTATTTTTATTTTTTTTTTACCTGCAAAGCAAGAAGTTGGAAAATTTAGTCGTGGCGCATGATCCCCGGGATTTCTGCATGTTTGGCAGTTTAGGGGAATTTTGTGGGGGCTGGAAGGGGGATTTAGCCATTTCCTAATAATCTCACAGCTCCTCTTCCTACTTCCCTTCTCTATTACTTTCCTTCTCTCTCCATCCTCTCTCTTTCTGTCTCCCTCTCTCCCTCTCTCCCTCTCTCCCTCCCCACCGCGCCTGTCTCTTGCCCTTTCACCCTTCTCATCCCTGCTCCCTCCCTGCTCTCTCCCTTCCTCTTGCATACGGACAATTGGTATTTCCTCAGTTTTATGTAATTTCGTGCTGTGGAAATGGAGCTTAAAGCCTCCCTCCCCCACCCCTAACCAAAATCGGATTGCACCCTAAAGTCCTTCTACACAGAAATTCAACGGACTGACTCCTATCCCTTTTGTTAATACTTGGACACCGAAAATCTAGGAAAAATTAAAGATTAAATCACTCTCCGTTTCTGTCCAAGGCCCACTCCTTGCCCCCGTGGCTGGATCCCGGGTTCTCCACTTCTCCCCTGCAACAGGCTGCGGGGTGTGGCTGCTGTGCCATCCGCACTGGCGTCTCCTCTCTCTCCCTGCCGGGGGGGGGGGAACCGCACAAGCCCAGACTTCTGGGACCTACCGGTCCCGAAACTCGAAACATTCGCCCTCTGTTCTCCAATCTGCCTCAGATTCAAGTCCTTGATTTTGGTCAGCTGTTGTGGCCAGTCTGCCTACCTGTTGTTGCCAGGTGCGTTTCTGAAATCTTGAGAGAGGGAAAATGTACCCTGACACAGCATACTTTGTACTGGGGAGGGTGGAGAAGAGCAAATTTCCCTCAATGAGGGATTTGTTCTGTGTTTAGAATCTGGAAAGAAGGGTGTTTCTTTTGTAGGAGATGCTCACCCTCTGTATCTATCTGTCTCTTTATCTGAAAGCCAGCCTTGGTGAGTACTGTGGAGCTTACAGATTTGGTTGCTTAACATAGTTTCTTCAGCTCCCTGTTGCTCTTCCCCAGCTCCAACCTGTTTTACCAGAGAATTTACCCCATCAATTGTCTGCATGGAAACCCTTTTCCTGAGCAGCCACTCCTCTCCACACAGCCATGATTGCCCTATGTGTTTCTTCTTGATGTGAGCCATTTTGCCATTTCTTCAAAAGAAAAACAGCCACAGAACAAAGAGCCTGATTTATTGGTGCCAATTTGTGTGTATGTGTCTGGGCTGGGAGTGGGGGATGGTGTGTAAGAAACACCTTGCTATCAGATAGGTGAGCAAACATGACCATTGATCTGGGTTGGGGTAGCGATTGGGATTAGCACGGAGGGCCTATAAATAGTCATGCCAAAACCTCAGAATTCTCGAGGGGGTAGTTATTCTCAGAAGGAAAATTACTTTTCTCAAGGACCTACATGTTTTTCTTGAAGATTTCTCAGTAATAGTTGGGGTTCCCAGTAACTCCTTTGGGTTTGGAACTCTGGATAAGCACATTAGTTTCATGTTACTTTAGCATTTTCTGTGCACCAGGGAATTCCATCTTAGCTCCTTAGAGAGTATTTTCAGTAAAAATCTTCCTATTGGTGCTGGAGATTGCAGCTCAGGTCACCCTTTGACAGAATAGGGAGAGGCAAGCTCATAGATGACTCAGTTTAGAATGGATGGGGGCAGCTTCCAGTGGTATTAGGGCCAATGACTAGGACAGGGCCCATCCGCTGATTATCTGGATAAAAGAATAATGATGTAAATCATTATCTAGGTACATAAATGTATCCCTTTGTTGCCATACCACTGAAATGGTTGTCTAAGATAATGAAATTTGGAAGATATGTTTAGGATGACCTGATTTAAAATAGAAGACATGTTGCATATGTGAAATATGAATATCTTGGAGAGAGAAAACAAACAGTGGTTTCAATTATGAGCCCCAAAGGAAACATCACAAGGTAAATGATCTAATCTGCAGGGGTATGTTTTAGATCAGGCAACTTGTTATGTGCAGGTCTCTAATGAGCATGGTCCAAAGTAACAGCCAAGCTTAATTTAACAATAGTAACAACAATATCAAGAACAATACTAATGTCTGTCATCATTGAATAAATGCTTTCCATAGGCTAGGCACTATTCCAGGGACTACATATATATGTATGTATGTATGTATGTATGTATGTATGTATGTATGTATATGTATATGTATATGTATGTATGTGTATATATATATATATATAAATTCACTCATGCATATATGATGTACAGATATGGTTTCATTCTAGAAAGAATACTGAGGTTCAGAGGAGTTAATTATACTTATTTACTATACCTAAAAAGTGGTATATTAAATAAATTTGAAGTAGAGCTTGTGCTTAGACCAGCCTTAGGGTGTTTCAGAGATTTCCTGTTTAGTGGGTACTTAGTGATTCTAATAGCTACCCTTTCTAAGTCTGATATTTAGAAGAAGCCTAACTTGGTCTCATTTCTTTCTGCTTCTTTCTCCTTCCTAGCCCCATTCTCGGTGGGGGGGGGGAGGCAGAAAAAATATATATAAATAATTGTAAATATATTTAATTATCTATAAATAATTATATATAATTATTTATCTATCTATCTATATATATATAAAATTATATATATATATAAAATTATATGTATATATATATTTATGCCGGAGAGAAGCACAGAAAGTACTGGTATTTGGAAAGCTAATGCCAAACATGTCACACTGTTTATGTGTCTTTTCTACAGTAGCCCTGTGTCACCACAATGCACCCTATGGTTTACTAACCCACTAAGAGGAGCCACGTAAGCTTGATTTGTGACTCTCACTCACCATTGTATCTTTGGCACTTAGTGCAAGCAATGGCTGGCCTGTAGGGGGCATTCTACTAGTTAATATTGAACTCTGATCTATCTGCAGTGCCACTGAAAAACATCTCTGTGACCTTGTCCATTTGTGAGTTTGTAGCTGGTGTATCTGCTACCTTAACTATGAAAATAAGGAAAAACTTCCTTTAAAGATGAAGCTTTGTATAGCTTTGAGGTCATGGTAGATGGGAAGAGAATTATGGCAGAATTATAGGACAAGATGAAGTTACTAGGGATGATTAACTTATCTCTTCCATTTTTTTCTCCTTTAGAATCTCTAGCAAATGCAACTTTCCAAAAATAGGCTGATGTTGAATGGTTTTTTTTCTACTCCTGTCTAGCCACTATTTTCCTAAGAGAATTTGGGGATAAAAGTCAATCAGGCATTCAAAGCATAGCTGTGAACTTGGCAAGAACAAATCACAGTTCTTCCTTACCAGTCTTCGTTTTCTGTGCCACTTGTTTCTTCATCAACTATGTCGCATTTGACATCAACTTTCTTTCTCTCTTCTTCCTTGGCCAGCACCAACTACAAGAATGCTATCAGCCAGAGCCCATGAGCCTTCCTGTTGGAGGAGGATAAGTGCTCCAGGGACATGTACTGTAATGTGGGGAACCTCCACTCTGGTCAAAGGCAGCATTCACCCTTAAGTACTTGCAGGAGCTGCCCTGGAAGCAGATGAGGCCTTGCGTTATGTGCTCCCAGCCATCTGAATCCTCGGTACCAGCTCTCTGGTGAGTATCTGCTCTCTTTGAGTACTGGTGGTGGGGGACACACCCGAGGAAATATACTCAAGGTATTAGGTGTGCTAGAAAGTGTGGGAAAAGAAAATACAACTCAGGCATCCTTTTGTTGGGTGGCCTAAGGACGATTGACTCTTATTGTCCCCTTGGGGGATCTGTCCTGCACACTAAGCATGGTTGCCACCATCCTTCTCAGCGTGACCTTTAGAGGATCCAGTGCAACTGTCCCTTGAGTCCCATTGAGTACCTTGGGGATGATAAGACTTCTGTTCAGGTAATTAATGAGAGAACCCTGTTGTGGCCAGCATCCTTGTTCTTGGAACCTGATCTTGTTCCTCACTCAGTCTTTCCTAAATGTCCCTTACTTTTCCTTGTTAACCCAGAGAGAGTCATACTCTTCCCCTTTTTTATCCCCATGCAATCTGCAGCACCTCTTCTCCATTCCCACCCCTGCCCCTGATTATTATGCCCACTCGTGGAATAAGCTATAGCCCTCAGCTCTGACCTCAGCCCTAGACAATAAGCAGCAATAATGCTGACATGGCTTCTTTGCCTATATCTAACTCAGATTTCCTTGGTTGATGGACACAAATTTGATAGCAATGTGGAACTCATGATTTACTACAGTGAGGTACAAACCCCCAGTGTAGCTGTCGAGGTGGGATGACCTATAATAAACAGGTATTTTCTTTTCCTTTTCTACTTACCTCCTAAGGAGTAACTCCTATCTTGGAATTACCTTCAAGTTATCCTCACTTTTCTTTCCTTCTATCCAGTAGTGGGTAAAAAATGGAAATAACTTACTTACATCAGGGCATGCAAAAATGGTGTTTGTCAAGGAATATCATGTAGCTATATTATAGGCAAGTTTAAGTGAATCAGTAGATAACTGGACAAAGGACATGAACAAATAATTCATAAGATGAAGCACAGCTAGTTAATAAACATGACAAATCAGTCTCTGCAAGATCAAATAAAAATAAAATAAAAATAATAATGTGACAATTTCACTTTTCAAATTATCAAAGTTTTCTAAATCTGATAATGCCTTGTGCTTTAAAAGGTGAAATGAATTTGGCACTCTCATAGATTGCTTGAAGCAAAATAATTTGGTATCATACTTTTCAGAAGAAATGTGACCGTGCGTGTCAAAATAAATGTTCATTTTGGTAATTCAAATTTTGAGACTCTTACCTAAGAAAATAAATCTAAATACAGGTAAAATTACACACTGATGTTCTCTGCCATATTGGCAATATCAAATATTAGTAAGCAATCCAAATGTCTTACAGTAGCTAAAGTAACTATGCTAGGTATGCTTGATGAGTTATATAGCTACTAGAATGATGTATATTGACAAATTAAAATAAATGGAAAAAAGGCTAGTTCTGTTTTGAGAGTTCTCTTTTTTCCTTAAAAAATAATGGTTGTTGAATTTTATCAAATGCATTTTATGTATCTGTTGAAGTGAGTGTATGATTTTATCCTTTATTCTTTTAATGAGTGAGTTATTGTAACTTGTTAATGTTAGACCAACCTAGCATTTCTGAAATAAACCCAAATTAATTGCCATTGCTTAACATTTAAACTTTTTTCATATATTTTTTGATTCAGTTGGCTAATAATTGTTTAGAATTTTAAAATCTATTTCCATGGAAAATATTGACATGTATTTTTTCCTTGTAATATTCTTGTTGGGTTTTGATATCAGTTTTATACTGACATCATAAAATGAGCTGAGAAGAGTTGCCTGTTTTTCTATCATCTGAAATATTTTCTTTCGCTAGCTTTTGCACTACATTGCCAGGAGATTTGTCTGTGGGAAGGTTTTGAAAGGTCTTAAATTGAACTAAAACTTTATATTTTCATGTATTCTAGATTTTAATTGAAGTTTGTATATTTTATTTACATTTTCAATTTTTTTTGACTTAACAGTATCTCTGATATTGCCGTACAATGTTATTAAGTTTTATAAAATCATTCATAGTATTCCCTTTTTTATTTTTGATGTTGGTTATTTGTGCCTTCTCTATTTTTTCTCTTACCTTAAATGTTAGTTTAAATAATCCTTTCAAAACACCAGCACTTTTGAGTATATGGATCATTGTATGATTGTTTTCTGTATTAATCATGTTTGCTACTATTTTTGTTATTTTCTTTCCTTTAAATTTTTTGGGTATTATTGGCTGTTCTTTTTCTAATATCTAGAGATGGAGGCTCAGGTAGTTGATTTTTAGACTTCCTTGTCTTTTTTAATGTACATGTATATATATATATATATATATATATATATATATATATATATATATATATATTTAGAATTACAAATTTAAGTATATCTTTAGCTGAATCTGAAATTCATGTATATCATTTTCCATTGGCATCCAATTGAAAATATTTTCTAATTATCACTATAATATTTTAAAACCTGTGATACCACGATATCATGGAGGTAGTGATTTTTACCTCATTGTCAGAAAAGCTATATGTATTATATAGTTTTGGGCTGGAATCATAGAGTTTCAAAAGTACATTTGCCACCAGATGTGACCATTTAAGGAGATATATTTCAGAATTCACTGTAATGTTTGTTTCTAGACTAGGAGAATAAACATGGAAATTCTTACTGTTTTGACATAAGTAGTCCTCTCAAGGAAGAATTAAAGGAACTGAGAATTTTGATCTGAAACAAGACTATTCCGAGAACATTTTTTCTTCAAATTTTAAAGGTTATATTATGAAAGAGGAATTTCTCTTTACCTGCTGTCTCTAAAAACTGAAGTTGGGAGCTGTCAGTGAAAACTCAGGGAGCCCATTTTCTGTTCTATGGCTGAGAATTTCTGTTAAGCATTAAGAACAATATGACTTGAATCAGAATATTTGGCCTCCAGTCCCATCTCTGTCATTTGCTAGAAGGCTAACTTTGGGACAATCATTTCAATTTTGTATTACTCCATTTTCTGTATTAAAAATCATTATTGATGTTTTCTTTTTTGTTTTATGGGGGGGTGTTGTTTAGGTATGAGTTTAAATAAAAGAAAAACAAAGATACTTTATAATGTGTTTCTTTTATCACAACTAGGTAATCCTTGTTGGGGATGTTTAGGAGTTTCAAGCACAGTTCTAGTGGTTACACTGGATTTAAAATTTAAGACCTTTCTACCCTAAGACTCAATGAATTGTTTCTTTGAGATGGTTTAAGGCCTGGCATTATGCTTTGCAAGTCATAAATGAGATAAAGGGACTAGGTAATCCCATTTAGTAGCAGTTTGGGATAAGGTGAGGAGGGAATGGATCTTTTTACATTTCTTTGAAGGGTTTCTTGCTCCAACCAAAGGCTTCAGGGAAGTCTCTCTATTGTAAGAATGTGGATTCCTCAGGCTGGGCCACAGTCCTGGAGGTGCTCTGGCTTCATGCCAATGGTAAAAACATGAAGTGTGAGTGGGAGCTTCTGGAAAGGAAAACAATGGCCTGAATTCACAGCCATGCAGGTAAGAGCACAATTCTAAGACCTCACTGCTTTCTCTTCTTAGTAAGTGAGACATCTTCCCAGACACTGAGTCACGAAGCCTGAGAGAGGATGGCCAAGAGAGAAACCCTATACTCCTCTTCTCCAACCATCCTGGTCCTGACCTTTTCTGGTCTTCCAGCTAGTTCTTTTCTTGGCAGGATATGGGTACAATCTTAAATTGCAGGAGGTGGAGAGATGTGTAAAGAAGGGAAAAGGACATGGATGGGGAGTATGAATTGTGTGAAGGACATGAAGTGGCTTTTATTCTCTTTACTCTGTCAGTACTGAGTATGAGACTGAACTTGGAGCACTTACTCCTTGAGTGTTTCTTATCTCACTGCTGCTGAGTATTTCTGGGACCAGAGAAAATTTAAGGAAATTTGGGCAATGTGAAGGGGGAAAGTCAGGGATATTGAAGAAAGATAAAACCAGGACTTGGGAGGAGATGATTAGGGATGTTTAGGGGAGACTGAGAGAGAAGTATTTACTCTCATTGCTGTCCCTTAGCTCTAATTCTTATTTTTTCCTCCTAACAGTTTCTATCATGCATGTGGTTATGAAAGCTGCAATTGCTTTTCTGAAATCATCTGAGGACCCTGCCATCTTTGCCCTCTGAGGATACCATCCAGAAAAACAAGTGCATTTTCTATGCTACTGACCTTTAGTTTTTATTCTGCTGTAATGTGTTGTATTTTATACCTATCCTGTCAGTTTCTTGTCATGAAAGTAAAGACTGCCTGCCCACTTTGCCTCTGCATTCCAGGTTCCCTTTGGATATGATTTTCCTTTCCCTACATGTACCCTCAGTCAAGTTCTAGTAGTCCCAGAACCTGTTCCCTTCCTTGAAGTTCAAAGGATTCTTAGGCATTAATGTTCCTCCCAGGTTTTCTAGAGTGCCAACATGGAAAACAAGTGACATGGATTCCAGATTAATTGATGTTAGGGAATGCCTGAGTTAGAGAATTCTCTGCGTTATTTTTGTCTATTCATTTTTTGATTTTATATACTTATCAGGACTAGAGGGGTGAGCAATACAATTTTCTATTCTTAGATAGGAGGAAAAGTTGGAGAAGAGGTTGAAAGCTGACATTGGGATTGATATAAACCTCCAGATGACAAAGACAGAGTCTCAAGGGATCCACTGTGAGCATTGGCACTGCTGAGGACCTTCTTCATTGATTCTGCTTGGGTTTTGCTAGCCCATACTGCATGCCTTCTCTCTCACTGTCTGAGGGACTTGATTGAGTTATATAATTGTTGAAGTCAGACCTATCCCCTTAATCAGGAAACATCTTAGTAAAAGGGTGTTAATGGAAACCTTAGTCCTAGCCTGAATACTTGAGGCCTCTAATTCAGTCTGTGGTCCAGTATAATAAAGGTAAAAGTGGTTTTAAAGGCAACTTTCCCTGAGACCTTAACCTGGATCACTTGCCCCATGAAAAAATCAGGTGCACTCTTTGATTGTTTCTAACCCTCATGTCCCACATACTCTATCCTAGTAGAATTGACCTGACCCTATTTGGTGTGTTGTACCCTACAATACTGTTGTATCAACTTTAAAATGACTATCACTACTCTGCACTTTGTTGTGTCAGTCTTATAGATTTATTCATTGAAACTGCATTGATTTTATTATCTCTTATTTCCTTCCCAACTTTTCTGATGCCTTCACTGTTCATATTGTGTCCTGTCCCCATATCTTCTGTTGCAGGCTGATTTTCTGTCTTATATGAAGCAAGTAAGGGCACTGGGCAGAAAACTTTTAGAATCCTGACCATACACTTAAATAGTTAAGTAATAATAAATAAATTATTTAACCCCTTAGGAGCTTAATATTTCCCTCTATAAAACTAGATGATTAAATTAGAACTCGGTTATCACTTTCCCTTTGAATACTCAAGAATTCTAGTAGGACCTCAATATCTGTTTAATAAGGTGGAAGATGGCATAAACCTGAGTTCCATTAAACTTACAAGTGAACTGGCATTAGGAAGTGAACTGGCATTTTCTGAGTTGTATAGTGGAGACTGATCTCTCAGGACTTTCCTTCACTTTTGTTTGTGGCTGAGTGTGACCTGTGGTGGGACGAGGCATCATCTGGAAGCTTGTTATAAATGCAGACTTTTAGGCAACCACAAAATCTGCTGTATCAAAGTCTTATTTTTAACAAAGGTCTCCAGGTAATTCATATGCACTTTAAAGTTTGATAAGTTAGGGCTTAGCCTTTTTATGAAAGAGCCTTGTATTCAAGTCTACCATATAGATGTAATGACAGAAACAACTTCCTAAGGACCATGAAATGTGTAGAATTGCCCTCTGACCAGAAGAAGATGGCTTTTTATATCTATTATGCAGAGCAGAATGTATTATTTACTTATGTTCATTTCCTCTTTTCTCACCGTTCAACTTCCAGACTGGGCTAGGACTTAGGGACTTCTAAAGCAAAAAACAAAACAAACAGCAATAGCAACAGCAACAAAAACAGTCTGCATCTTCTTTCTAATGCAGAATCAACTACAGTTTTTTTTTTCATTTACAGTTTATATTCAATATTATTTTATATTAATTTCAGATGTACAGGGTAGTGGTTAGACATTTATATAATTTATGATGTGATTCCTCCCAATAAATCTTATATCCACCTAGCACCATACTATATGGTTTCGCTTATGTGGAATTTAAAGAACAAAATAAGCAAAGAAAACAGAAACAGACTCCTAGATACAGAGATCAACTACAGTTTTAAAGTAGTATGGTTTTATTTTTCTGTTTGAGCTCTCATGCTATGAATATACCACTATAAATTCCTCAAACCTAAACAAGTGTCATAATCAAGCATGCTTATTGGAATCCACTTTCAGAGCTGGTGCTTTATGTTTTGAGAAAATACAAAGCACCCTCTACTTTCAGGAACTGAAGGAGCCCAGGAGAAAAGCTGCTCTCATGTCCCATTAGTTGTCCTCATCCTGAAGTTGTTTCCTGGCTCCTGCAGAGCTAGCCATAAAATGATGGCTGATAGCATTGCTTCAAGATTCTTCTGTTCAGACTGAGCCCAGTGCCTCCAAGTTCAGGGTACCATGTTCTATATAGATTTATGAATGAAACCCATTGCCTATGTTGTCCCCTATTCCAACATAATCATACCATGAATCAATTAACATTTACTGTTCCTCTCTCAAATACCAGTCTTTGGTTCTTTAAAAGCAGCACAGCTGCTTGAAGAATCAGATTATTCAGAAGAAAACTAAGAAAAATATTACGTAATGAGCTAACATCATGTGTTATGTTTTTTCTTTCACTTCTATCAGTGCATACACATTTTTTTAGGTGTGTAGATTAGTGTTCAAAAGAGACTGCATTTAACCTATAGATTGCTTTGAGTAGTATGGAAATTTAAATTCTTCCTGTTAATGAGAGGTGCATATACATTTAAGATTATTATATCTTCTTGGAGAATTGACCCTTTTATTATTATGTAATACTCACATTTACCCTGACGATTTTCTTTTTCTGAAATCTAATTTGTCTAAAATAAATACAGCCACTCCATCTTTGTTCTATTTTGTGTTATCATGATATATATTTCTCTACCCCTTTACTTTTAACCTAATAAAGTAATTATTAATATGATAAATTGATTGGTATCATGTTTAACTATTTTCCATTTGCTGCATTTAAAAAATTATTTTGCCTCCTCTGTTTTAAGAATTTTTATGTGATTTAATTTTATCTACGTTGTTAATATATCCATTATATGTATTAATTTTTTAGTTGTTGCCCTAAAGTTTATAATGTACTTAAAAACAATACTATGTCTATCTCCAAATAACAAATAACTTTATGTGTAATGCAGAACACTTCTAACAGAATTTTTCTAATTCTTCCTTGCCATCTATTGTGGCATTGCTGCCATCATTTCTCTTTTTTATGTATTATGTTTATCCACTGCTTTGTCATTATCATTACTTTAAAAAGTTATCTTTTAGATTAATTAAGAAAAATAAAATATTTATTTTACTTTTGTATTAACTACTGCATAAAATAATTTTAAACTCACAGATTCATTATAAGTATCTATTAATAAATAGATATTACATTCAAGAGAGTTTCGAGGGATTCAAGTCCCTGATATTTCTGTAGTTCCCATCTCTCTCCCTAAAAAAAAATGTAGAACATACGTTTTATTCTTATATTTATAACTTTAACTCCACCACTAGGTGGATCACATCTCTTCCAAGGACACCATTAAATTGTCAGGAAGACAAGATATCCCCATAAAAAAAAAAAAAAAAAAGGAAAAAAAGTAGCAGCTTAAAAAATGTATCTCCCAGTAAGCAACCATTATTATACTCTCATTTTTGTCTCACAATCCAATTCTTCCCCATTGAGTTTTTACATTTAAGAATGAAACTTTGACTTGGCCATTCACCTGAGACCCTATCCTTGCCAACAACAAACTATCACTGAACTAAGAGTGACTAGAATTAGTTTTGCTACTTAAAATCAGAAAGTTTTGCTGAATAATTTTCTGAGAAACAAGATGTTGCTTAAATATCACATGCAAAGGCTTGTAGGTGTAAAAGAAACCAAAAAAGAAGCAACAATGCAGGTAATCTAAGGTTAGAATTGGATACCATTCTACTATAAGTTCTTGAAGTAGAAATAAAAGAATTAAATGATGTGAGCTGTTTGTTTTCTCTGATTAAAACAAGGATGATCCAAATATAAGGCTGACCCCAGAGAAACATGGTGGAATAAGAGCTGTCCCTACATCTCTCCCTTGAAACGATAGCTGAACATCTAAAAATAAAAACACCCAACCTGTGCACGAGCAAGTCTGAGCAAGGGATCTGCACATAATGGCAACCACAGAAATGGAAAAACAAAAACAAAAACAAAAAACAAAAAACCAGAATGAGTTTTTTAACAAGGAGATTGAAACCCTTAAAAGAAACCAAATAGAACTTAGAACTTTTGGAGATAAAGAAAACACTGAAAAAGATTTAAAAAAAATGAAATAGCAAGGTTGGGAAATAGAGTTTACCAACTGGAGAAAAAGATCAGTGATATCGAAGACAGAAATCTAGAAATAAAGTAGAAGGAAGAACAGAATACCAAAGAATGAAAAATAATTAGAAGTACAAGAACTAGCTGGTACTATCAGGAAAGGAAACATTCTCATAGGCAAGTAAAAGGAACAGGGATTAGAAAAAATTTTCAGACAAATAGCTGACAAGAATTTCTCAAATCTAAGAAATGAGTTGGAGTTTAGAATTCAAGAAGTCAACAGAACACGCAATTATTTCAATCCAAAAAGGCCTTCACCAAGACATATCATATTAAACATCAAAAACAAATGACAAAGACAGAATTCCCAGGGCAGTCAGGGAAAAGAAGATGGCAACCTATAAAGAAACACCCATTTGATTATTGTCAGACTTCTCAGCACAAGCCTTACAAGTCAGAAAGCAGTGGAATCAAATATTCAAGCTATTAAATAAAAGGAATTACCAGCCAAAAAAAATGTATTTAGCTAAGCTCTCTTTTAGATATGAAGGAGAAATACTTTCCAAATATACAGAAATCAAGGAAATTCTCCACTATGAGGCCTGCACTACAGGAAATACTGAAAGAGGACAGCTCACCTAAAACAAAATGACAAAAAAAAAAAGTAATTAGAAGTAAGATGACTGGCAGGTAAAAGATAAAAGTAGAGGAGTGCAACCTTTACTACAGACAGGGCATTAAAAGCTTAAAATAAAAAGATTTGCTGTAGCAAGATACTAATGAACATTCAGCATACATAGCATAAAAATAAGACAACAATGACTGAAAAGAGGATGATTCAAAGATCCAAATTTGCAAACAAAAATAGAGATAAGACACAATCAGAAGAAAAGGAATGACTATATATATATATATATATATATATATATATATATATATATATATATCCTTTTAATATTTTTGAGGGTAAGCACAGGCCAAAAATTTAGAACTCAAGTATATAACATAAAAAACAAAGACCGGAGGGAAAACCCACAAAAACAACCAAAATAAACAGAAACAAAAGGACAAGGAAGCAATGGAAATGAGTTACTAGAAAGCAAAAGATAAAATTGCTATAAGAAGACCTCATATTTCAATAATCACCCTAAATTCAAATGGACTAAACTCACCAATAAAAAGGCACAGAGTTGCAGAATGGATCAAAAACCAAAACCCAACCATATGCTGCCTCTAGGAGACACATCTCAGTTCCAAAGACAAATATAGACTCAAAGTGAAAGGATGAAATGATGTTTCAAGCAAATAACATTCAGAGAAAAGTGAGAGTAGTGGTACTATTATCAGATGAAATAGACTTCAAATAAAAAAGCTAAAGAAAGATACTGAGGGACACTTCATAATGATAAAGGGAATCATACACCAAGAAGACATAACACTTATTAATATCTATGCTCCCAATCAGGGAGCCATGAAATTTGTAAAGCAATTGCTAATAGAATTAAAGGGAGAAAATGACCAAAACACTATCATAGTAGGAGACATAAATATTCACTGTGGGATATGGACAGATCATTCACACAGAAAATCAATAAGAAAATAACATCCTTAAATGACACATTAGACCAACTGGACATAATTGATATTTACAGAGAATTCTATCCCAAAACAGCTGCTTATACATTCTTCTCTAGTGCACATGGAACATTCTCAGGAATCAGCCACATACTGGGACACAGAGATAGCCTCAACAAATATAATAGAGTTGAAATTGTACCAATTATATTCTCTGATCATAAAGCTATGAAGCTGGAGATCAAGTATAAAAAGTGTGTTGGCTAAAGAATTGCTGTTTAAAATTGCTGTTTAAACTTTAACTACTTACTGTAAATTACTGCTTGGCTGCTGTCATAGGAACATAGATTATTAGTTATAGGATAAAACATTCTAATAATGAGTGTTCTGCTCCTTAGGAACATAGGTTATCAATTATAAGATCAAACATTCTAATAATAAGCATTCTGCTTCTGTACCCCTGCTTGCATACCTGACTGGTGGGTTGACAGGTAGTGAATAAAGAAAAATAGACCTTTGTGTTCAGACAGAATGAAGAATGAGATTTTGGGCTTAAAAACCCTGTATCCCTAATTTTCAGGGCTGCTTAATTTGGGGTCTGCATACCCCTGGCAGACCCAGTTGGCTGAATAAAGAGTGTGATTCCTATAACTCTCTGAGAGTTCTGGTGGTCTGTGTGTCTTTCAGGGGCTGGCGGCCACAATAAAGAAAGCAGGAAGAATAAATACATGGAGACTAAACAACATGCTCCTAAAGAAAAGCTAGGTCAGAGAAAAAATAACAAAGGAGATCAAGAGATACATAAAAACGAATGATAATGATAGTACAACATATCAAAATTATGTGACATGGCCAAAGTGGTCATAAAAGGAAAGTTCACATCATTACAGGCCTACTCCCAAAAACAAGAACAAGCCCAAATAAACAACCTAATGCTTCATCTTAAAAAACTAGAAAAGAACAAATGAAGCCTAAAGTTAGCAGAAGGAGAGAATCAGAACTAGATCAGAAATAAATAAAATTGAAAACAAACAAACAAACAAACAAACGAATTCAAACAATAGAAAAAAATAAATGCAAGGAAGAGCTGGTTCTTTGAAAAGGTTAATAAAATTGGCAAACCCGAGGTCAAATATGACTGGCCCTAAGCCAACATTATACTTAATGGTGAAAAACTGAAAACCTTTCCACTAAGATCAGGAACAAGGCAAAGCTGTCCACTATCACCACTGTTATTCATTATAACATTGGAGGTCCTAGCGAGTGTAAGCAGACAAGAGAAAGATATAAATGGCTTCCCAATAGGAAACAGAAAAGTCAAACTGTCACTATTTGCAGATGACATGATTCTCTATATAGAAAACCCTAACAACCCCACAAGAATACTACTAAAAACAAAAAGCAAATACAGTAAAGTCTCTGCATACAAAATCAATGTTCAAAAATCCATAGTGTTCCTATACTCTAATAATGAAGTGTCAGAAAAAAAAGTGGAAAAAAAATAATACCTTTTGCAATTGCAATAACTACAAAAAATATCTGGAAGTAAATCTAATGAAACATGTGAATGACCTAGATAATAAAAAATATAAGACCCTATTAAAAGAAATCAAAGATGATAGAAAGAAATGAAAAGATAGTTTGTGTTCTTGGATTGGAAGAATCAACTTAGTTAAAATGATCATATTATCTGGAGCATTATACAGATTTATTGCAATCTCCATCAAAATCCCATCAGCATTTTTTAAAGAAATAAAACAAAAAATTATCAGAATTCTGTGGAAGCACAAAAGACCTCAAATTGCCAAAAATATCTTGAGAAAAAAAGAACAAGGTTGGAGGCATCACTCTAACTGACTTCAAATTATACTGCAAAGCAACAGTAATCAAAACAGCATGATATTGGCAAAAAAAATAGATACACAGACAAGTGGAATAGAATTGAGAGTCCAGAAGTAAACTCATATTTATATGGCAAATAATTTTCAACAGAAAAGTCAAAAATATACAGTGGAGAAAGGAAAGCCTCTTAAATAAGAGATGCTGGGAAAACTGAAATGCTACCTGCAAAACAATGAAACTAGACTCTTGTCTATCACCACACACCAAAATTAACTTAAAATGAATTAAAGACCTGAATATAAGACCTAAAACAACAAAATGCGTAGAAGAAAACATAGGAACTAAACTCAAGGACCTTGGACTTAAAGAAAATTTTATGAATTTGGCCTCAAAGGCAAGGTAAGTAAGAGCAAAAATAAATGAATGGGACTACATAAAACTAAAAAGCTTCTGCTCAGCAAAAGAAACCCTCAACAAGACAAAGAGACAACCATCCACATGGGATAATATATTTGCAAGCAATGCCTTCAATAAGAACCTAATATCCAAAATATACAAAGAACTCATATGACTCAATAACAACAAAGGAAACAAATAATACAATTAAAAATATGGGCAGAGGACCTGAACAGACACCTCTAGAAGACATATAAATGGCCAACAAATATATAAAAACATACTCAGCATCGCTAGTTCTTAGGATAATGCAAATCAAAACCACAATGAGATACCATCTTACTCCTGTTAGAATGGCTATAATCAACAGGACAAGTAATAACAATTGTTGGAGAGGATGCAGAAAAATAGGAACCCTCACACACCGCTGGTGGGATTGCAAATTGGTATGGCCACTATGAAAAGCAGATGGATGTTCCTCAAAAAGCTAAGAATTGACCTACCATATGATCCAGCAATCCCTCTACTGGGTACTTACCCCAAAGACTTGAAAACTCATATTTAAAAAGATATTTGCACACTGATGTTCATAGCAGCATTATTCACAGTGACCAGAATATGAAGCAAGTGTAGTATCCTACGATAGATGATTGACTAAAGAAGCTGTAGTATATATGTACAATGGAATAATACTCAGCAATAATAGATGAAATATTGCCATTTGCAACAATATGGATGGACCTTGAAATAATCTTACTAAACAAAATAAGCCAGATAAAATGGTTTAAAATTATATAATATCAGTTATATGGGATATAAACCTAAAGGCAACAAATGAACAGGACAAATAAACAGAGATTCATGGACGTGAACCACGAACTAGTGGTTACCAAAAGGGAGGAGTTGGGGGAGGGGAAAAATAAAAAAGTAAAATGTTAAAAAAAATTATGTATATATAGTATGAAAAAATAAATAAACTGGCATTTAAAAATAAATAAAGATAACTGAAATGGCAGAAAATAAAATAAAAATAAAATAAAATAATAAAATAAAACTTTTTTGGTATGGCAAAAGTGGTCATAAGAGAAAAGTTCATATCACTACAGACCTATCTCAAAAAACAAGAATGAGCACAAAGATATAACCTAATAATTCATCTTAAAACAACAACAACAACAACAACTAGAAAACAGAAGAATAAATGAAACCTAAAGTCATTAGAAGGAAATAATCAAAATTAGAAAAGAATTAATGAAATTGAAAACAAACAAAAATATAGAAAAAATAAATGAAAGAAAGAGCTGGTTCATTGAGAAGTTAACAAAATTGACAAACCCCTGTCCAGACTCACTAAAGAAAAAAGAGAAAGGATGCTAATAAACAAAATCAGGGATGAAAGAGGAGAGATTATGACAGACACCGTAGAAATACAACAGATCATACAAGAATACTATGAAAAAGTACATATCACCAAATATAATAACCTAGAAGAAATGGAGAAGTACTTAGAAAGGTAAAACCTGTCTAGACTAAATCAAGAACTGGAAAATCTAAATAGACTGATCAATAGTATGGATAATTAAAACAATTATCAAAAACCTACCAAAAACTAAAATTCCAGGACCAGATGGCTTCACCAGTGAATTCTACCAAACGTTCAAAGATATAATACCTATTCTCCTTAAACTCTTCTAAAAAATTGAAGAGGGGGCAATACTTCTTAACTCATTTTATGACACCAATATTACACTGATACTCAAACCTGGTGAAGATAACACAAAGAAAGAAAACTACTGACCAATATCTCTCATGAATACAGATGCAAAAATCCTAAATAAGATACTAGTGAACTGACTGAATACAGCAACATATCAAAAAGATTTTACTCCAAGATCAAGTCACTTTATCTCAGGGACACAGGAATGGTTCAACATACACAAATTGATTAATGTGATATACCACATAAACACATTAAAAAATAAGAATTGTATGATCATATCAATAGATGCAGAAAAAGCCTTCAACAAGATACAGCATCCATTTATGATCAAAACACTTAACAAAATAGAATAGAAGGATAGTACCTTAACACAATAAAGGCCACATATGACAAACCCTCAGCCAACTTTATATTTAATGGTGAAAATCTAAAAACCTTTCCTCTAAGATCAGGAACAAAGCAAGGTTATCCACTATTGCCACTGTTATTGAACATATATTGGAGGTCCTTGTGAGTGCAATTAGCCAAGAGAGAGATATAAAAGGCTTCGAAATAGGGAATGAAGAAGTCAAACTGTCACTATTTGTAGATGACATGGTTCTCTATACAGAAAACCGTAAAAAGTCTCTACAAGAACACTAAGAAGAATAAGAAAATAAAGTAAAATTTCTGAATACGAAATCAATGTTCAAAAATTCATAATGTTCCTATACTCTAATGATAAAGTGTCAGAAAAAGAAGTAGAAAAAATAATTCCTTTCGTAATTGCAATCAAAAGAATAAAATACCTAGGAATAATTCTAATAAAATGTGTGAAGGACCTATATAATAAAAATTATAAGACCCTATTAAAAGAAATCAAGAAGATACAAAAATGAAAAGCTATTTCGTGTTCTTAGATTGGAAGAATCAACATAATTAAGTGACCTATTGCTTAAAGCAATATACAGATTTAATGCTATTCCCATCGATATCCCATTGGAATTTTTTAAAGAAATAGAACAAAAAATCATCAGATTTGTGTAGAATCACAAAAGACCCCAAATTGCCAAAGCCATCCTGAGAAAAAAAGAACGGCTGGAGGCATCACCCTGCCTTACTTCAAATTATACTGCAAAGAGACAATAATCAAAATGGCATGGTAATGGCAGAAAAATAGACACACAAAGTGTAATCGAATTGAGAATCTGAAGGTAAACCTATGTTTATATAAGCAAATAATTTTTGACAAAAAAGCCAAAAATATACAGTGGAGAAAGAAAAGCCTCTTCAATAAATGATCCTGAGAAAACTGAAAAGCCATCTGCAAAACAATAAAATTGTTGTCTACCACCACACACCAAAATTAACTCAAAATAGGTTAAGGACCTAAATATAAGATTTGAAACAATAAAATGCATAGAATAAAACATAGGAACTAAACTCAAGGAACTTGTGCTTAAAGAAGATTTTATGAATTTGACCTCAAAAGCAAGGGAAGTAAAAGCAAAAGTAGGTAACTGGACTACATTAAATTAAAAAGCTTCTACTCAGCAAAAGAAACAATCAACAAAATAAAGAGACATCCATCGAAATTGGAAAATATATTTGCAAGCAACGCTTCTGATAAAGGCCTCATTTCCAAAATATACAAAGAACTCATATAACTTAATAACATCAACAACAATAATAACAACAAACAATTCAATCAAAAATGGGCAGAGGACCTGAACAGACACTTCTCCCCAGAAGACATACAAATGACCAACAAACATATGAAAAGATGTTCACCATTGCTAGCTGTTAAGGAGTGGCATATCAAAACCACAATTAGATACCATCTACACCTTTAGAATAGCTATAATCAACAGAACAAGTAATCATGAATATTGGATGCAGAGAAAAAGGAAGCATCATACATACACTGCTGGTAGGACTGAAAATTTTTATAGGCGCTATGGAAAACAGTATGGATGTTTCTCAAAAAACTAAGAATTATATGATCCAGCAAGTCCTCTACTGGGTATTTCAAAGACTTGAAAACACATATCTGAAAAGATATTTGCATACCTATGTTCATAGCAACATTATTCATGGTGGCCAGGACATGGAAGCAACCGAAGTGTCCTATGATAGATGTTTGGATAAAGAAGCTGTGGTACATATATACAATGGAATATTACTCAGTCATAAGAAGAAATGAAATACTGTCATTTGTGACAACATTGATGGACTTTGAGATAATCATGCTAAGTGAAATAAGCCAGACAGAAAAATTTGAAAACCACATGCTATCACTTATATGTGGGATATAAATCTAAAAGTAACAAGTGAACAGGACAAAATAAACAGAAACTCATGGACATGGACAATAGACTAGTGATTACCAAAGTGTAATGGGGGAGGGGGAAGTAGATGCTGTAAAAGGGATCAAATATGTGATGACAGAAAGAAATGTAACTATGGTGGTGAACACACAAAGCAATACACACACACACACAAACATATGTATATATGTACACCTAAAACTTACTGAATTTTCTTAACAATGTCACCATAATTAAAAAAATAATAATTAAATAAATAAGTATAAGGCAAATTTCTCTACAAGTATACTATAGCAAAACAGCTCTGAACTTCCTGGAACTCATTTTCTATGAAACAGGAATGAGATTAACAAGTCTCTGTCTGTCTCTCTCATTATAGTTTAAGGCCATAATCTCATCAAAGAATATAGTAGTGACCTAAAGGCATATATAACACACCATCAAATCTCTGAAATGAATTTATTAATAATTTTCCACTTATTTATGGTAGCTGTTTTCTGTATGAAATCATTTTGGGAAGCAATGATGATGTAGTGGAGAGCTAAGTTTGAGAACACCTGGGCTCTTCTACTGTTCAGGAAAGTCACAATCACTCCAAATTCCATTTTTTTTTTACTTGCAAAACAGGGTTAATGAGAACTACCTTACATAGTTCTTGAATTAATTATACTAATGTAAAAAATATATTGGACCACTTGAACAACTACAAATGTAAGATAATCTTAGTTATGAAAGAGTATTTAAAAATCAAAATTAGTATAATCTTATTTTTTTTACAACTAAAGGGAGGAGTCATATTATCTCAGATTTGAGATACAGTTCTACCTATAATGATCTCTATTCAGTTAAATTGTTTAAATGCATTAAGACTAAATACTATACTAAAAATGAGGAAAATAATACTACCTACCTGAGACTTCTAGAGAGGATCAAAAGAGACAACACACATAGAGCACTAAGCACAGTTCTGATATATAGCAAATACACAGTAATGTTAGCTATTATTAAAGCTGTGGTCTATTCACCAAGACATCCCAGCAAGCCATTCCCATCTTGTGGGATCCTGTCTGAATAGCATCTTGACTCCCTCTGTGATATCTGTTTCTCCTCTTTTTAAAATGTTTTTACAAAAATGAGATTATAATCATTACTTTTGTAATCACTACAATCATGTTCATGATTTCTTTTGCATAGGATTTAGCTGAATTATCACCATTAAGGTTTCACTTTTATTGCATTAAGTCAGTGTCACTGAAAAGTTTTACAGTACAAATCAAATCAAATCATTTCAGAATTAGTGAGAACTTTAAATCAAGTTATTTATTCAAACTGAGAATAGTCTGTGTCATGCCTGAAAAATGATTTTTTTTTATCTTCTTGGAAATTTCCAGTGACAAAGCGGTAACCACCTCAAAAAGTCGCTTATTTCATTGATGTACAGTTAGATGTACATATAATTAAGAAGTTCCTGCCTATATTGAAAATACATCTGTCTACCACATCTGCCCATGATTCCTGAGTCACCACATGAAACAGCACTTATCAAATATCCCTACCAGCCCTGCAAAAACTGAAAACCATATTATATCTCTGCTTAAAGAGTGCAAAACCCGAATCTCTAGAATTCATGGGATAGTGCTTAAAAGTATTGACTTTGAAATTAAAGAGTCTTGCCTCAGCCACTTTTTAGTTGTGTAATCTTGCAGTTATTTAATCTGTTTCAGTTTATTTTTCACACAATGCTACCTATTTATAAAATTTTCTTTAGAGATTAAATAATTCTTGTAATAATTAATTTAAATATTTATCATAATACTTAGCACATGGTAAGTGCTTACACTGAATTATTAACTGAATATTACCTATTTAGCCAAAATATTTTTCTTTTGAGATGGATTACAAGCCCTGTGGTCTATTAATTCGCTTCGTATGTGACTAATTCTCTTTAAGAATAATGATTTAAAGGCACATAATAATAGTTGACACATAATGAATAATTACTAGCTGAATAAATTACTGTTTGAATACTGATGTTTATTAGAGATAACTACATAGTCATATGGATATATAGATATTTTCAAAAGCAATGAGAAATCTATCACAAGCAAAGGCTTGAAAGATATAAAAAAAGAAATAGAGTAGTGTTGCAGGTGATGTGAGGTTATAATCAGAGCTCGTTCTAGCATGCAAATAGTCTTGGAGGACCATAGATATTTCGCACTTTACAGCATCCCTTCCTAATGATCTCATTACTATTGTTTCATGGCAATTAGGTCGACAAACTAATTGCTCCCTCAGAGCCATCAGGGAGCCCAAAGTAGGGCTTAAGGAGGTCAGAAAAGAACTTCCAAGGGGGCAATCTAGGGAAAGTAAGTGTGTACAGGTCTTGATTATACAAATCCTAAGAGACTCAATTCTTTATAAGTAAGAGGACTGAAGCTCCTTTGGCTAGAGCACTCTGTGCTCTACTGAGAAACAGTACTAGCTTTGTAAATTTGGTCTTACAATAACACTTTGGAAAAACTGACTGTATTCTCAGGTGGACTGTGAGTGTTTAAACTGCTGCTTGTGTCTCACCGTTAGCCTCTGGTCCTCATACACTAATGAGTGCACACACAGGGACCTTCTCAGTTCTTGCAGACATTTTTTCCTCCTGAAATGGACTTAAAAAATCCAATAGAATTATATAATTATTAATTATCATGATGTCTGATCATAGGCAAGAATTAAAGACCTCTGAGAACCTTTGGTGACCAGGAAAAGATGATTCAGGGCTCAGAAATTTGCGTGGCTCAGAGATACTATTCAGGAGTGACTAGAGTTAGTAACAAGCAGCAGGATGCCAGCAGTATTTCTCCCTCAAAATATCACTGTTTCTTTGCCATCTTTATTTTTGCTCAGTTCTAGAGTGGCATGTGAATTACTCATTTTGGCTTGATCATTCTCTTTAAATATGTTTTAAGTTTATGATTGGAATTTCCATAATGAATGCAGCTCTATAACTTAAAAGTTCCTATATTGGAGTCGATTTTAAGGTATAGTGTCAAAGGAGTGGGATCAGCCTGTTGTTTGATTTCTAAAACTAAATTAGATACTCACAAGTGTGCTCTGAAGTCAAGACTGAATATGACCAGGAAGAAATAAGACAAAAACACTTGTCCTGCTTTAGTAGAAGATGATGATGTGAACCCATCCAGAAGGATGTCATTGTCTAGCAGTGGAACAGGCTGTCTTAAAAAGCAGAGGCAAGCAGAGAAAGCAGTTTCCTAATGACTGAGAGCATGGACAATGGCAGAGAAACAGGTTTTAGTCTTAGCTCTATCACATACTAGCTCTGTAAATCCAGGCAACTTGCTTAATTTTGTAAGCTTCAGTTTCTTGCTCTGTAGATAGAAATTACAGTGATAGCTTCATCCTATAAGGTTATTTTTTTTTTTAATGAATCACATTTTAAAAGCATTAAGTCCACTCCTTGGAAGATAGTAAAGATTCATTAAATGGCATGTGTATATTTATGAATCTACTTTTATTATTAATAATTATTATTACATGAGTTATGAAAGGTCTTCGCCTTTCTGCTCTATGGGTCACTATATTTCTTTCATTATCACAGTAACATAAATTTGATGCTTTCCTTGCTGCTAATATTTCTTTTGCTTAATATTTCAGAGTTGCCTCAAGTCCACTTAGAAAATGTCAAAAGGACCAGAATAACCAGAGCATCATCTCTTGATGAAGTTGGGGATATCAGACCTCCTTAAATCTGGAAAAAAGTAATCTGAAGAGAATATAATCTAAGTCTATTCAATAATATTGTTTAATAAAACCTATTTCAAATAATACCAGAATTAAAAGAAGGAAGGCACTTAAAGAAAAAAGTTTAAGATATACAAAAGGAACACTTTTCATTAAGCTTTATGTTTTTTGCTCAACATTTTTACAGACACTTCATAAACTTTACTACGATACCAGGGTATTTTTGTTTTTGATGTTGTTATAATAATTATAATTTTCATTTTGTAGATAATGGGGCTGTATCTATGAAAAATGTTGTATAAATTATTTTAACAAGTATAGCTAATAAATGGCCAAACCAGGATTTAACTTGTGTTCTGATTTCTAATGCAATTTCTTTTTCTGATATTTTTCAGAGGACAGTAAATAGTGAGAGCTTGTTACTCAAAGATATTGTGAGAATTCAAAATATAAATATGACTAAAGAAAGTAAATTCATAAATTAAACAACTGTAAAACATCTCTTGACATGAGAATGTTTTGAATATATTTTTAAACTTCTGATCTTGTCATAGAGGATAACCCCTGCCTCCACAAAACAGTTTTTCCAAGAGTTAAATAGACTGTGGCTCTGAAATAAGCATTTCTAATTACCTGATATTTTTGTCTAGATTGTGCCACTCATAAGAGGGCTGGTTGTTGCTTGTTAAAACACATCCAAAACAGTCATCAGCAAAAAGCTTGATAATTTAATATTGATGTTGTTCAGACTTTTGTGTCTTGGGTCTCTTTTCAAGGTTTGACTTTCTCACAGCTATGAGGAATGTCTCAGTGGTGACCGAGTTTATACTCCTGGGCATCCCACACACAGAGGATCTGAAGACCATGCTCTTTGTCCTGTTTTTGTCCTTCTACATCTTCACCCTTATGGGAAATCTGCTCATCCTACTGGCAATTGTTTCTTCTACTCGACTTCATACCCCCATGTACTTCTTCCTATGCAAACTGTCTGTGTGTGACATATTTTTTCCCTCTGTGAGTTCCCCCAAGATGCTCTTCTACCTCTCAGGGAATAGCCGAGCCATCTCCTATGCAGGCTGTGCATCTCAGCTCTTCTTCTACCATTTCCTGGGCTGTACTGAGTGTTTCCTGTACACAGTAATGGCCTACGACCGCTTTGTTGCCATATGTTACCCTCTGCGCTACACAATAATTATGAGCCACAGAGTGTGTGCCATTCTAGCCCTGGGAACCTCACTTTTTGGCTGTATTCAGGCCACCTTTCTAACCACTCTTACCTTCCAATTGCCCTACTGTGGCCCCAATGAAGTGGACTATTTCTTCTGTGATATCCCAGTAATGCTGAAGCTGGCTTGTGCAGATACCACTGCCCTGGAGATGGTGGGGTTCATCAGTGTGGGCCTCATGCCTCTCAGCTGCTTCCTTCTTATCCTCACCTCCTACAGTCGCATTGTCTACTCCATCCTGCAGATTCGCTCATGGAGGGCCGACGTCGTGCCTTCTCCACCTGCAGTGCCCACCTCACTGCTATTCTACTTTTCTATATGCCAGTGGTCCTCATCTACCTAAGGCCCACCCCAAGTCCCTGGCTGGATGCCACTGTTCAGGTCCTGAATAACCTGGTCACCCCCATGCTGAACCCCTTGATCTACAGCCTCAGGAATAAGGAAGTAAAATCATCCCTGAGGAAAGTGTTATATCAACTGGGCTTCCTTTCTGAAGAGTTGTAGAGAGAGAAGAGCACAAACACTTCAACTGCACTTCATAGCTTAAAAGATATTTTGATATGTTTTTCACAAATATTTTTGAATTTTAGAATACAGGTATTACTATAATTATCTTCATTTCATAATGTGAGGGCTAAGATTCAAAAAGTTAAAGTGACTTGATGAAGAATACTTGGAAGTGATGACAGAATGAGGAATCTGGAGATGGTTTTCTGACTCTGCTTTCTTAAAGATATCATACTGGTGATGAGGTATTTGCCTAGGAGGCAGAACAACCTGGACCTTTCACTTCTCAATCTATTTTCTTCATCCTCTTACATCGTCTTCTCTTCTTTCCCTCTCACCCTGACACTTGGCCAAATTGATTGTCTCCTCAAATACCTGAATTTGATAACCCTAATTTTATTGGTATAGATGCTGTTGAAAAAAAAAAAGAATGGGAAAGTTTCATCCCCGTGGCTTTAAGTAGCACCCTTAAAGAATATAAAGAAATTGTGTAAGGAGAGGGACTTTTGTCTGGGACCTGAGGCAGATCTTTTATGAGTGAAGCTGAGGTACTGGTGTACTGAATCTCCTAAAAACCCTTTCTGTTGTGCTTAGACTTGGTTGCAGGCCCTGACTGTAGATGTGTGCCATGTAAATGAGAATGTGAAAAAGGCAGATGGGGAAATCCATGCAAGGATGACTGCTCTGATACCATATTGGAAAATCTAGAATTGACTTTATATTGCTCTGTACAACCAGGGGACAATTTTGGGATTAAGCTGCCATTGTTTTGTGTCTTTGGCTTCTCCATTTAACTGAAAGTGTTTGACTTTTTCCTTCATTCCTACATTTATTTTTCTTTCAGTACAATGATGTATTGTTTTCATGACCAAATTCATTGAGAATCTTATCACACTTAGGACATATAGTTGCTATGAAGTTTATTCTAACAGTAGAAGGGGAAGGACACTGGAAAGAAGGTGATTAAAAGGGGGAGACAGAGGCATAAACCAATTTTTTTTCTCCTGTCTATATTTCTCAGAATCAGAGAGCAATCAAGGAACCTGCCAGAACAATTCAGCTCTGCTGTGTCTTTGCTTCCAGCCACTGTGGTGAGCTAGCACATGCTCTTGCAGTGGAAACAAGCTCTTGTCTAGTCACTTTCTTTAAATGCCCCCAAACACTCTCAGTACAGATTCCCTTGTTCTCATTGAATAAGAGCTTAAAGGAGAAGGTGAAAATATATTTCAAGTTATTTCAAAGTTGATATATCCCTTCTCAAGCCTCTTTGAGTGCATTTGAAGACCTCTCCTCATTCCTCAATTTCTTGGTTGTAGGCACATGGTCAAAATAGAACAGTTAATAAGAATAAAAGATGTGATATGATTCCCTTTCATTTTGACTCATACAGATGTCATTTGATGAATAATTTTGTGTTAGAGGTAGGGAATACAAAGATGAAGATATGATTCTACTGGAATGAGTCTATTGGAGTAAATAAACAGATATGGAACCAATTAGAACAACCCATGATAAATAAAGATATGAAATAAAGAAGAAAATATGAAATACATTTTTTTTCTGGGGTGTGGAGGGACCTCACAGAGGAGCTGTTGTAGGTTGAAAGTTTTTGTTTGTCCGTCTGTCTCCCCCGCTTCCTACCTCAATAAAGAATTGCTGAGAAAAGTTTTATAAGGAGAAGCAAGATACTTCTCAATCTTTTGTTTTTTTGGGATGGTAAGGATGAGAGATAATTTCTTGAGTGGGTATCTCAACTATTTTACATGAATGAATGAATGTCCTGATAGGAAAAATAAAATTCATTTGACCTGTTTTCAGGATTCTTCCTGTAGCTCAGCAATTTGTTCCTGAATTGGAGCTATTCCTTACACAAAATGGCTCTATCTCTATCTTCTTAAGCAAATTGATCTTTCTTCTTGTCCCAAGGTTTCTGAGAGATGTAGGTACTCTCCTGTAACTAGGTAGTGCCTGAGTGAGACTCATTCCACCTAAGCAAGAGCCCAAAAGGTCAGACCCAGGCTGAGGTGTGGAGGCCCAGGTTGGGTTTGATGGTGGAACGAGACTTGACTGTGTTCTAAAACTGGATAATGTAAGAAGAATTTGAAAGAAAAAAAAAGTCAGTGGGAGAAATTCCAAACCAAGTAGATTATGAATCAAACAGAAATTTAATCCACAGGGTGTACCATAGGCAGAGACTCAAGTCCCCAACGCAGGGAAGGCAGAGAGCAAGAATAGTGAAGCAGAGGTTCCAAGTTATGTTTTGAGCAGAGTGGGCTATAGCAGCAGCATTTCCTGAGGTGCTGCATGGCATTCAATCCCTGACCCCAAGTGGACTCTAGTTTCCTTAAAGGCTTCTCTGTTCACTCCGACACTTTGTGCAACATATTTTTGTAGCATTAATCACTCTTTCTTTTTGCCTGTTCTGAATTCCACCTATGCTTTTTGCTTTTCCTACAGCTCCCAGAGATAGAAACTATGGTGTGGACATCTACAGGGGAAACCTGTGATATGAACACTGAAAGTGGAGCTGAGATGATGGCTGCTCACACTGTGTTGGGTGATTGCAGACAGAAGTTTTTAAAGGAGCGTTCACAGTAGATGCGTGTTCTATTTATATCTTACTGTCCCTGACACCTGCTGATTTGTTCTAAATCAAATTAACTGAAATGAATGAATGATCAGAATTAATGATTTTTTTCAGTACTCAATTTGCATTTTTGGAGAATATTGCTTTTACCTTTCCAAAAATACTTATTCAAGCTAAGAGAATAGAATTATTTATATCTTGCTAGTTCACTTAGAGAAAGAGGAACAATAACGCCCGTGATTATTGAAATGATAAGTTGGGGAGAAATAATATATTATTTATTATTCTTTTATTTTCCATTCCATTATTTAAAAATATTATTTTTATACTTGTTCTAGTAATATTCTATGTGACATCAAAAAGCCCTCCTTTATTGTCCACTGGATGCCCTTTTTCCCAATGAGTTAACATTTAATATTATTTTATATTAGTTTTAAGCGTACATCATAGGGGTTAGACATTTATATAATTTACAAAGTGATCCACTGATTAGTCTAGTACTCACCTGGCACTATACACGATTATTACGATATTGTCGACTATATTACCTATGCTGTACTTCTCATCCCCAGAACTATTTTGTAACTACCAATTTGTACTTCTTAATCCCTTTGTCTTTTCACCTGGACTCTCTCCCTGCTCCAAGCTAGTAATTAGTAGTTTGTTCTCTGTATCTATGATTCTGTTTTCATGTTGCTTATTTATTATGTTCTTTAGATTTCACATAAAGTGAAATCATATGGCATG
Source organism: Cynopterus sphinx (assembly GCA_030015415.1). Classification (NCBI taxonomy): domain Eukaryota; kingdom Metazoa; phylum Chordata; class Mammalia; order Chiroptera; family Pteropodidae; genus Cynopterus; species Cynopterus sphinx. The sequence goes on from CM057390.1 coordinate 28,487,178, forward strand.
TGTATTTCTCTGTCTGACTTATTTTACTTAGCATAATATTCTCTAGGTCCATCTATGTTGTTACAAAAGTAAAATTTTATATATAACTGAGGAATATTCTATTTTATATAGGTATCAGAACTTCTTTCTCCAATTATCTATTAATAGATATTTAGGTTGCCTCCACATCTTGGCTATTGTAAATAGTGCTGCAGTGAACGTAGGAGGTGCATATATCTTTTTGAATTAGTGTTTTGGTTTTCTTTAGCTAAATACCCAGAAGTGGAATTGCTGGGTCATAAGGGAGTTCTAGTTCTAATTTTTTGAAGAAGCTCCAGTGTTTTTCATAGTGCCTCATCAATCTGCAATCACACATGAGGGTTCCCTTTTCTCCACATCCTTGTCAACACCTGTTTTTTGATTTAGGATGATAGCCATTCTTACAGATTTGATATAATATCTCATTGTGGTTTAATTGACATTTTCTTGGATGATTAGTGACCTTGAGCATCTTTTCATATGTTTATTGGTCATCTGTATGTCCTCTGGAAAAATGCCTATTCAGGTCCTCTGCCCATTTTTTAATTAGATTTTTTGTTTCTTTGGTGTCAAGTTGTATGAGTTCTTTATAAATTTTGAATATTAACCTCTTATCGGATGTATCATTGGCAAATATCTTCTTCCATTTAGTAGGTTGCCTTTTTGTTTTGTTGGTGGTTTTCTTTGCTTTACCAAAACCTTTTTAGTTTGATGTAGTGTCATTTATTCTTTTTTTTTTCTTTTGTTTCCCTTGCCTGAGATGATATATAAGAAAAAAATATTACTAAGAACAATGTCAGAGAGTTTACTGCCTACTTTTTTTTCTAGGAGTTTTATGGTTTCAGGTTTTACATTGAAATCTTTAATCCATTTCTTCTCTATGGTGTAAGAAGGTGGTTCAGTTTCATTGTTTTGCATGTATCTGCCCAGTTTTCCCAACACCATTTATTGAAGAGACTGTCTTTATCCTACTGTATATTCTTGCCTCTTTTGTCATCGATTAAATGACCATATAGAAGTGGATTTATTTCTAGAATCTATTCTGTTTTATTGGATAGCTTTTAAAAGATGTTTTTATTAAATAGTAACTAATTAGAAAATAATAGTAATAAAAATATATAAAGTATAGAGAGCTATGATACAGTAATACCTGGTTCGGTCCCTCTGTCTGGTTTACGGAAGAAAACAATGTAAATGCTTTGAATGTTCCCAATGGACCTGGGCCTGATTCTGTATCCTCTACTGGGAATTCCATAATCTCTCTACAAAGTATCTCTTTCATGAATTTTGTGCTTATTATTCCCTTCAAGTTTTCCCTCAAATGTTTCTGTCCTTAAAAACCTTATTGTCAATTTTTGAAATTTATAACTAATTAAATTCTACTGAAATTTGCTGTTTTTTTTTACATAAATGGTATTTTTTTGGCATTTATGTCATTGCATGTGTCTGAAATTAATTCATTATTTCTGAAGTGTAGTATATCATTGAGTAAATAGATAAACATTTATTTTCTGCTGTTGTTTTTATTGGCAAATAAATATGAATTTCCAGAATATACAAATTTAATTTTTAAAAAATAGACACAGTATTTTGGTGGGTTCTTTGTACCTATCAACAGGTACAGATATGACACAAAATTTCATCACCGACTTTCTCTCAAGACTTCCTTTTACCAGAGAAACAAGAAAATAGAAAATTTTATTTAGTTTAAATTTCACAATAGCAGACCCTAAGGCAGGGGTTTGAGTATAAGCAGTTTATTTAGAAAATGAGCCTGGAAAGCATGATAAGGGAGTAGAAAAGTGAGGCAAGAAAGGACAGTCTATTAAGCAAGTATGAGTGGCTGTGGACAGGGGTCCTGAGAAATACTAGTTATAATTCAATTACACCTTAAACTAGCATATTTACCAAACACACATTACATAATACCACTTTGTTTCTATAATAAGATCATGAATAATCATTTGCTGCTCACAGATTAAATTAAAATAATATAGTATCTGTAGAAATAACACATACTGTTGTGCCCAAAGTTGCGAATCCCAGAAGACCACCAAGGAGCCGACACCGATGCAATCACATGAGGGTTTTTATTCAGACTTGAGTCCGGACTCTCGACTGACACTGATGCAGCAGTGTTGGAGAGCCCAGAACTCTGGGGAAACGGGTATTTGTACAGAGCAAGCGCGGAAATTCCAGACCTGTACCTGATTGGCTGTATCTAGGGTGCTGTGAGGTTAGGTAGGGGTTGATTGGAGTTTTTCCTTTCAGCAAGGGGTCACAGCAGCTGAAGGCATTTTTACCTTTCACTAAAGGAGGGTTGAGAGGAAAGCTAAGTCTTGAAAAAAACTAAGTCCCTTTCAATACCTACCTACTTTTTAGTCTCTTCAGAGCCATATATTCAGCCAACAACACACACACATCTATTTTCATACTCTTTACTATCTAGCTAAACTGTCCTGACCACTCCCAAAATGTTCCTTTTTGTATTTTGTATTATATCTTGTTTTTTAAATAAATACACATAATTATTGAGTATTTACCATGTTAAAGACCAGAGTAACAAATATCTAAATCATATTCTTAAGAAGCTTATAAACAAAAAACGTGGGAGGCAAATATGATTAAAATGAAATGTAATAAATATTTAATGGAAATAAATAAACTAGACTAATAAAATGGAAACAAAAATGAAGTGCTTATAATATTATCATTATTTTACAGTTTAGAAAAATTAGATTGCAAGCTTGGGGAATTTGTTCAAAATCACATAGTGCATTCTGGAGTTAGCATTCAGCCTTAAGTTTGTCTTACTTTCTGTTATGGGCTGAATTGTGTCCCCAGAATTCATGTGGAACCCTAACCCCTAGGACTCCAGAATGTGACTGTGTTTACAATGGGGTTTTTACAGTGGTGATTAAGTTAAAATGAGGTTGTTAGGATGATATCATTTGAGAAGAGAAAATCTGGACATACAAACAGACATCAGGGGTGCACATGCAGAGGAATGATCATGTGAAAGGGCAGCAAGAGGGTGGCCATCTGTAAGCCACAGAGGCTGAAGCAAATCCTTCCTTTGTCCCTCTAGTGAAAACCAACTCTGCTGACATCTCGATCTTAAACTTTTAGCCTGCAGAACTGTGAGAAAATAAATGTCTGTTGTTTAGGCCTCCCAATTGGTGGTATTTCATAATAACAGCCCTATCAAATGAATATATATCCAAGCCTAACTCTGCTTTACTGCCTCTCATGTACAAATGTGTCATTTGTGCTACTGATAATAGCATGTACTTTCTATGTGTATTCCTATTAATATAACTGTCAGAAACCGGTCCTTTTTTCTTAAAGTAAATAATGGAAAGCTCCAGATGAGAAACATATTTACAAAACTTTTCTTACTACTTATATCAAGATACAAGATTTCTCCAAGGGAACTGTTGAGAACTTTTTAGTTAATTAATCTCAAAGGTGCTCATTCCTATGAGATACTTATCATGCTCATTATGACTTTGACTTTTTGTTTTTGCCCTCTGATTTTTGGCCCCCAATTGTGAGTTGCGAAATGGGGCAAAATGGATCAGTAAGACTGGAAATTGGCTTAGAAAGCGTGTGTTAAAGTGTTTATGATCTTGAGTTCTCTCTGCAATTATTATTCCAAGGAAAAACTAAGTGTGACTGTAACATACATATATGTGTGCATGCATTCACACATAAAACTAACATTCTGCCTCCTTTACACACACATGGTTGTTAACAATTTTATTCACATCAATTTTTCTAGCACTTACAAGATGAGACTCATTCTTCCTAAGTCACTGCATTAGAGAGGGAGAGAAACCCTATAACATTATTCTTCTTGTGAGTTAGTGATAAAATACCACTTGTCAATTATGATGTAATTAAATAGCATTGGTAGAACAGTGAGAACATGGAGTTTTTAATGTCAAGCCTTCAAATTGCTACATATTCTGAGTATGGAGTCTTCTCACTCTCAAAGAAGCATTAGTGGAATCTATACCCTTGCTTCAGTGCTCAGAGCTGGCTTTGCCTGGAAAAATTAAAATAGGACAGTAGACAGAGCAGCAAGGCGAGGGTAAGCAATTTGAGACTAAGTGAATTTCAAGAGGGAATGCAGAAAGCTTAATTTATCAATCATTACAGTCCTCATGGCTCAAATTAACCAAATTCTTGTTGATTCTTTTCATCAGGGCATGCTGTGAAGAATTATCACATCTCATGTTACCCATCTCCAATTTTAAAATCCAAAATTTAGAAGTACTTAAATTCTTAGTTATATTGAGGACACAAAGTAATATTGAATCATTAAATACACACAAAAGAAACATACACACAATAATCAGTGAAATTAACAATAATTTTGATAATATATCAATAGAAAGAAATCTGTTGCTTTTAACTAAATATCATAAAAATCCTTTATGGCCACCAATAAATAAACCATCTCTATCAAAATAAAGAGATACATTCTTATGTCCTTTTATACATAAAAGATAGAGATGAATGGGACCTTAAATATTATGTAAAGCAATTTTTGTACATGATGAAGCAAGAGGACTCAAAGAGGCCAAATGACATACATAAAATAATATAGGAAAAATGAGAACAAAGAAGGTACTGTGTTATCAATTATTACTTCACTTAAAAGATTGGATTGGTATTTATTTAGAATTTAAATCTTCTACAGCTCTTGTCTGCTTTAGAATAACATTTTATAATTATCTTTGTATTTGTCTTATCTACCTCATAGATAGCAAATTCCCCAAGGATAGGCACTGTATGTCCCATATATCTTCTACCACTAATCCTGCTTTCATTTCCCTGCAGGGGTTTAACACAGACTCCTGAGCATCCTTGAAAGTCTATTACTACCTATTCTATTGAGTTGGATATCTTCTTATAAATGAAACCCTTACATGACACAACCCCACAGTTCTCTAACAATTTTATTATTTATAGAACTAAATCTGCTCACTTGGAAGCCAATGGTGAAAACTAAAAGAGAAAGCTTTAGACCAAGCCCCACAACAAAAGCTATTCTAAGTGCATCATAATTATACCTTTTGTATATCATGATTTTTAAACAGAGTCTTTGAGCTAGAAAGAACCTCAGATATTCCTAATATAAACACCTCTTTTTAAAATTGAGACAAGAGGCATAGTAGCTAAATGAGTGCATGAAAATGAGCGTACTAAATTGGGAGTTCTAGTCTCTAACATGGGATCTGAAGCCTATGTAGGTTTCCTCCTATTTTAATTAACTGATATATGAATTGAGCAGACATTTATTAAGGATCTCTTATATCACTTAGCTGGGTGTTATGGAGAATAAAAATGAATCAAATAGAGTTCTCTGTGCAATTAACTATGAAAAATAGTTATATATTACCTATCATAAAGAAAATATAGTTAAAATAAGAAGTGGGTTTAATGAGAAAGGTTAAGTTGATCTGAGGATATCAGGGTGAGTCTGAAGGAGAATACAAAATATGAAGTCTGATTGGTTTATAGAATTTGAAAATTTTGGAATGAAGGTGGGTGTTAGAGGAAAAATATAAGAGACACTAAGGTATAGAAATGACAGGAAAATAAGAAAAATGCCAATAGAGTTTTTTTAGTTAATAATCAATTATATGGAATATTTACTATATTATATATTCATAACATTTATGGTTATAAATTAAGAATATACATTAGCATCATACATAGTATTACATATATTTAATACATGTAATATATGTGTATGTATCAATATGTACACATAGTATATGTAATTATATTTATACATTATATCTTATATTATACATTATATTTTATACTATTAATAGAATATAGTATTTTTATAGTATTTACTTTTTTATAGCATGCTATTATATATTATATTTATATTCATTTAGCATAAATCATGCTAAAAGCATTGGCTCTCTTGCCAAGATCAAAGAAAAAAGAAACAGTAAGCTTAAAATTAATCATTAGGTTCTGTGCTCTCCTTTCTCTGCATTTGGTTTCCATGGAGTCCTTCTAGAGAGAACTCTCTGGTCAGCAACAGAATAAAATTTTGCTGTGCCCTTGAAATGAAGTATAAACTTTAAGGTCAGTAAAAATGTTGCAAGTAAAATAATACTCTGGTCAAATAATTTACAGTTCATTAAATATAATTTGGATTATCTTTACTTGCAATCCTACTCTTAGCTATTATACTCTCAGGCTCTCAGTTCACACCTAGATATTTATCTGATGTAACTGGCATCACTGTGTAGTTCTTGGAGAGCCATAATTTAAGGTGATTTCAACTATACTAAGAGGATATTATGGTGGGTAAACTATTGTTCATATGCTACAAACTCAGATGAACAAAATGTAACTTCTTTTATATTTCCTTAACTAAGCTTTACCTTGAACTGCTATTTCTGTCAAATTGTAGGAAAAAATATTCCAGTTACATTAAAGTCAATTACATTTGCTATACTCAAGTTACAAAGTTGTCACATTTTAGTTACAAAGCAAGTCAATTTTGAACTTTACATCCTTATCCTTCATTTCTCTAGATCCAATTCTATACTCTGAGATTTATATACTGCTACAACTTTGGTGGGAAGGAATAATACACCTTCCCTTGGTCTCCTTGGTGTCCTGTGATGGCATTGGTCATCTATATCTGTCTCCACCTCTGCTGTGATTAACCCGTTCCTGCTATAGTCTCCCCTCTGCCTGAGAAAATCTCATCACAAACTGGAGACCACTTTGGACTGATGGCTTTCCTTAAAACTTTAATTGTTATAGTACCTCTCAAATTTAATCATTTAGTAAAAATAATTCAGTAAAAATAATATATTGATAAGTTTAAAAGGTCATTTTAAAAGAAGTGAGATTATAAGGGTAAGAATGATAATTCAAATAATGGTTGAATATAACTCAAATTATAGAATCAGGTGGACAAAATGTAAGACACAAATATAAATATGTATATTTGATTAAATTTTGTACCAATTATTTGGTTTAAAAAAACAACAATCTATTAGAAAAAATAAATACTATTAAAATAATGTAATTTTAATAGTATTGGTTCTACAAGCTTTTTTATAATTGATTCATTTTTATTGTATTACTGCAGAAAGTTTATAAGTAAAAGTTTATATCTTATTTTCTATTTGAGATATCATAATACATAATAAAATGTATAAGTCAACATGTGTATGTGTATATATATATATATATATATATATAGGTTGCAAAGCTATAAATATATATATATATATATATAAACAAAAACTGGAAAATACCTATGTATTCATAAACTAACAAATGAATAAACAAAATGTATTTATACAGTAAAAGGTAATGAAGTACTGATAGATGCTATGATATAGCTGAACCTTAAAAATACATTATGCTAAATGAAAGAAGCTAGACACAAAAAGCTACCTAGGACATAATTTTATTTACATGAGGAGTCCAGAAAAGATAAATACATATAGACAGAAAAGTAGATTAGTGACTTCCTGGAGCTCAGAATGGGAACAAGCAGTGACTATAAGAGGCATAACAGATCTTTTTAAAGTGATGAAAATGTTCTAAAATTACGTCATGGTATTAGCTGCAAACTCTCTAAATTTGCTATAAATCATTGAACTGTATACTATACAAGAATGAATTTTGTAGTATTTGAATTATTTCTCAATAAACCTTTTATTACAAATGTCAATAGTCTAGGTCTCTTCAAGATATTATACTAGCCATTTAAAATAATGTATTTATTAAATAAAAATAATTAAAATAGTGTTAATTATTCATATTTACAGAAAAATTTAAATTTCAAAAACTCCTTTGCACACATAGTATCTCATTTGAAATTCATAAAAATATAATGTGAGAGGTATTATCATCTCAATTTTATAGATAAAGAAATTTGGTGGTCATCTAACAATTTAAGTAACTTGTTCATCCTCATACATTAGTCATTGCCTGGTCAGGATTTGAACTCAGACCTGATGACTGAAATTCTTAGGCTCCAGCTCTCGTGCAGCATTCACAAACCCTGTAATTGATTTGGAAAAGAATCATCCCTTGAGAGTTAGATCTAAGTGTCAGGAATGAAAACTTTAAGTAGCATTATCTCTTTGCTTTTCAGAGGTAATAAGTTAATATTCTCAAGGTATCTGGTAGCTCTTTAAGATGATCTTGGACAAAAGTTTCATCATCTTGTATACAAGGACCAGTTGGATTTGTCTTATTAAAAAAAAAAAAAGAAGAAGAAGCTTCTCTAAACTAATTAGATAATAATGTTACCTCTAAATCTTAGGGACTCAAAACAGACTTCAAGGAATCTGGTCCCTTAGTGATGCCAACTCTGTTTAAGCCTCTGATACCTACTCTTGAGGGAGGCTATAGAGCCTGCAGAGTTTCAGAGAACAATGCCTGCTGGTTTGGGAATTTATTTCCACAAATCATAACTAATTCAAGAGTAGAAAGTTAGAAACACCACAAGGCTAAAGATTCCAGGACTAAGCCAGTGGTACAGAAAAGAAAAGAAAAAGCCTGCATTTAACTTGGATCAGAACATTGTTTATAAAACAGTGTTAAAACTACATATTTATTACATAATTTGATTTCTTTCTCTCCCTTTATCTTTTCCCATCACTCTTTCCTCTCTTTCTTTTCTGCAACAACCTTTTCCCCCCTGCCATTTGTGCTAAGCATACGAGTTACAAATTTTTCAATATTTCTTTATAAAAATCAACAAAAATATATTTGCTTAACCTGCTCAACCACAGATGTTGTCTATCATTTTTCTAGTTCACTCTGTTAACTACTGATTCTTCATTATTTTGATGGTTGTGAATCTTTTTAAGGACACAAGAATAGAGTTGAATATTCTACCAGAAAAATGTATGTGTGTGTGTGTGTGTGTGTGTGTCTTCCTCCCACCTCATAACATGTTGAAAACGATGAATGACAGGGATTAGGTAAGACTGATTCACAATCACTTAGAACATACATTTGACCTAAATTCTGATCCCAAATCTATGGTTCTTTACCTTCACCTCTTCAAATAATATTTGAGGCACAAACTGAGATCACCTTTTTTGGTTCTTTCCAGATTTAATTATCTATAATTAATTTTTCATTACTTCTAATACATAAACCTGCTCTATGTCCCTCTTTTGTTTGAAGACAATAAAGGTACATCTATAGTTAAAGAATTGTGCCATAGGATTACCCATTGGAACCTGAAGGTTTGGGATGTCCCATGGCATAAATGATCTTACAGATCTTGTTGAAGAGAAAAATTTAAAGTCACCATCTTAGAAAACTTACAGTGGTGTTGTCCCTGGAGAGTCATTCAAATGATTAGCATTGCTTGATGTGCCATTTTCTGGTATTCACTTCAATACTATTTTGTAAATCAAGTGAACACTCATTCTGATAGTCTTCTCCATATCCAGTTAAGTGTTTAACTCACCCTTTGAAACTTCAGTTGCACAACTATGTGAGGGTTTTTTTTTTTTTTTTTCATCAACATGAAACTTTGGCTGAGACTTTGAAAAACTCTATTTTAAAACTGACCAACTGTAATCATGTAACTCAAGCTTAGCTTAAGACCTCAGCAGATCTCTATTATTGTTTTTATTATTGTTTTGGTGGGGTCTCCAGAAATTACTGTTTGTTACTCTTAAATGATCTTGCAAATTACTTAAACTTCTATGACTCAGTTTACTCTTCTATAAATGAGGGATAGTAATAGTATCCTCTATAGATTGTTAAGAAGGTTAAATGGCTTAAATAGTGTCTTCTAGGTCAGAGTAAATGCTATTTAAGTATGTTATTGTTATTTATTTAAATGTACTAATTTCAATAGTGAATCTGATAAATATCTAGGGAATGGTGAACCAAAGGGAGGGGTGGAATTCAGAACTCCCCAGATTTCTCAAGTGCTCCCAGCTCTTTTCTGGTATTCTCTCTCCAGAACTCTTCTCCTTCTACATACACTCAATAAGTAATCTTCCATTATTTAGTTACATGCCTAGTCTTGAACTTCTTTTTGGTTTCAGAGTCATGCATCCACTGCCTTTTAGATATCACCAATTGGTTGATCCATTGGCTCTTCAGAGTCAACAGATGCAAAAGAAATCTTGTTATTTATGTTGAAAAAGCTAGATTTTCATTCAATAATTTACTTAATTCCATAACTCACTTAACAGCACTATGATTCACCTAGTCTTTCTATTATTGACTAGGATATTAATTCTACTTTATGAGTGTTTATGAATTTATTATTTATATCAACCTTGCTTGAATGGCTGCTTTAGATTCTTGTTTCTCAAGCTCTAGACTATTCACCCTGTAAAGCATCCTATACATACTACCAAAGTCAGTTATCTTAAATATGAAGCTCATAATTTCTCATCACTGATTAAACCAAAATATTTCATTCCTTTATAAAGGATCTTTAACAGCACATACTTCAGATTCTTTCTCCTTTGTGAAGGCTTCTCTCAAAATCCCAAGCATTAATCATTTTATAACTATATCATCCATATACCTTTCATTATTATACAGTATCATGTATTTATATCTATTCATTTTCCCTTTAACTTGTGTGATTCATTTTTTTTATTTTCAGAAATATTTTTCCCAAATTCATTTTATTGAGGTAAGAACATTTATTATGAGATTCACTTCTTTAACAGATTTTTGAGTATATGGCACAGCACCATTGTGTGTGTAGGTACAATGTTGTATATATCAGACCTCTAGAAATTATTCATCTTGCTTAAATGAAACTTTTCGCCCTTTGATTATTAACTTCTCATTTCCCTCCCCGCACCATACCTGGCAACCACCTTTCCACTCTTTGATTCTATGAATTTGACTATTTTCGATACTTTATGCAAGTAGAATGATAGAGTATTAGTTCTTCTATGATTGGCTCATTTCACTTAGTATAATGTTCTTGAGGTTCATTCATCCATGCTATTTTGTATTACAGAATTTCTTTTTTAAGGCTAATAGTTATTTTAGGTATATATAACATTTACTTTATTCCTCTGTTGAAGAATATTTAGATGATTTCTTCATCTTCCATATTATAAATAATTCTACAACAAACATAAGAGTTCTATATTTTTTTAATAAATGCCCAAAACTTAGACTGCTGGATCATATAGTAGTTTTATTTTTACTTTTTTGACAAACCTTTATATAGTTTTCCATAGCAGTTGTACCATTTTGCATTTCCACCAAAAGTGCACAAATATTCTAATTTTTCCACAGTCTTGCCAAAACTTTTTGTCTTTTGGCTTTTTGATATTAGCTATTTTGATAGGTATGAACTGATATATCATTGTGGTTTCACTTTGCATTTTCCTGATTTTTATAGGTGTTGAGCAATTTTACATATACCTGAAAGTCATTTGTATGTCTCCATTGGAGAAATGTCTGTTCAAGTCCTTAACTCTTTTTAAAATCTGATTATTAATTTTTTGCTTGCTATTGATTTGTAGGAATTTTTTACAAATTCCGTGGATCAACCCCTTATCAACATATGGTTTAAAAACATTTTTTCTCGTACTCCAGGTTACCTTTTTACTCTGTTGATTGTTTTCTTTGCTGTACAGAGATTTTTTTCATTGCTTTTGTTGTCTATGCTTTTGGTATTATATTTAGGAAATCTTTGTCAAAGCCAATATCATGAAGATTTCCTCTATGTTTTCTTCTAGGTTTTACATTTTCAGGTGTTACATTTAAATCTTCAATCCATTTGAGTTTATTTTTGTGTATGATTGAAGATGGGGTTCAGCTTCATACTCTTGTGAGTGGACATACAGTTTTTCCAACACCATATATTGAAGAGGCTATCTTTCCTTATTGTGTATTCTTGGCACCTTTGTCAAAGATCAATGGAATGTATATGCTTGGATTTATTTCTGGGCTCTCTATTTGTTCTACTGATTTATATATCTGTTTTTATGCCTGTACTGTACTGTTTTGATTACTGTAATTTTGTAATATATTTTGAAATAAAGAAGTGTGATGCTTTGATTTTATTTCTCAATATTGATTTGTTTTTTATGCATTTTTGTGTTTCCCTATGAACTTTAAAATTGCTATTTATTTATATAATACTATTGGGATTTTTATATAGATTGCATTGATTCTGTAACTAACTGGGTAATATGAATATATTAACAGTATTAAGGCATAGGATACCTTGCCATTTGTTTGGGTCTCCTTTAATTTCTTTCACCAACATTTTGTAGTTTTCAATATACAACTTTCTTCTCAGTTAAGTTTGTTTCTAAGTATTTCATTCATTTTGGTGCTATTGTAAAAATAATAGGACTGGTCTCCTAATTTTCTTTTCAGATAGTTTGTTGTTAATATATAAAAATGCAACTGATTTTTGTATGGTGATTTTGTATACTGCAACTTTATGAAGTTTATCAATTAATTCTAACAGGTTTTTTTTATGTGTGGAATCTTTATGGTTTTCTATATAAGAGCATGTTGCCTATAAGCATGACATTTTTACTTATTCTTTTTCCAATTTGTATGTTTTCCTTTTTATGTATGTATGTATATATGCATGTATGTACATATATGTATGTATGTATGTGTATTTATATCTAATTGCTCTAGCTAAAGTGGTGAGACATGTCATTCTTGCTTTGTTTCTGATCTTAGAGGAAAACTTGCAGTTTTTCACTATTGGGTATGAGATTAGCTGTGGGTTTTTTATATATGGCCTTTACTATTTTGAAGTACTTTTCTTCTATTTCTAGTTTGTTGAGAGTTTTTCTCATGAACAGTAATTAAATTTTGTCAAGTACTTTTCCACATCAATTGAGATAATCATGTGATTTTACCCTTTATTCTGTTAGTGTGGTGTGTCATGTTAATTGATTTTTATATGTTGAAGTATTCTTACATCCCAGGAATAAATCCCACTTGGCCATGGTGATGATCCTTTTAATGTGTCAGTAGATTCAATTTTTTATTATTTTGTTAAATTTTTTTGCCTCTATATTTATCAAGAATATTGTTTTGTGGTTTTTTTTTTCTTTGGTGTCTCTGGTATCAGAGTAATGCTGTTTTCATAAGTAAATTTGGAAGTGTTTTCCCCTCTTTAAATTTTTTGGAAGAGTTTGAGAAGGATAGGCATTAATTTGTCTTTAAATATCTGGTAAAATTCAGTGGTGACATTATATAATCTTGGGCTTTTGTTTGTTGGGAGATTCCCCTATTCCAGCTTTATTGAGATAAAATCAATATATGTAACATTGTATAATTTTAAAGTGTACAACATGATAGTTTGATATATGTCTATATTGTAAAATGATTACCACAATAATAGTAGTTAGTAAGTACATCCATCATCTCACATAGTCACATATTTTTTTTCATGTGGTGAGAACATTTAAAATCTGCTCTTTTTGCAACTTTCAATTATGTGACAAAGTATCCATTATCCATTCATCCATCCATGGACACTCAGTTTTTTCTATGTCTTGGCTATTGTAAATAATGCTGCAAATTAATATGGTGTTGCAGATATTTGATATACTTTGAGATACTGATATTATTTCTTTTGGATATATATCCAGAAATTATATTGCTGGATCACATAGTAGTTCAATTTTTAATTTTTTTGAGGAACCCTCATACTGTTTTAAGTAGTGGATGTATCAAATCACACTCCTACCACCAATGCACAAGGGGTTCCTTTCCTATTTATCCTTGCCAGTACTTGTTGTCTCTTGTCTTATTGTTAGTAGCCATTCTAACAGATTTGAAGTGATATTTCACTGTGATTTTGATTTGTATTTCCCTGATGCATTATTGATGCTGAGCACTTTTCACGTGGAGGCTATTTGAATGTTTTTTCAGTTGTTGACTTTATAAGATCTGAATTTTTTTTATATACATTTGTGCAATGCAAAATAAACACCCTCATTCAATCAGTTAGAGTTAAAGATCTATTTCTTACTCAGATCAGAAAAACAATGTACAATACTTCCAACTCTTTTAGTAAAGAATTTATTGCTATTTTAGATTGTTTTACCAATTTCTTCTGAAAAAATAGGTGATGCTTCCATATAAGCAAGGACCTAAAGGTAAACACAAGGCATTAAAGATAGGTCATACAGAAAAAAAATACAGGCTATGTTGTTTGACATAGTTACATAGTTAAAATTCACAAAGATACTTTGATAGGCTTGCATGATAAGTGAATGGTGAAAGCCAGTGTTCAGTTGTTAAACTGAACACTTATGAACTATATATGTAAGGACCTGTGTTTTTATAGAAATGAAATAAAACAAACAAAAAAGAATGGCTCCAGTACTGAATAGCAGAAACCAGTGTGAAAGCTTCTTTACAGTGTGATAGATTTCCCATTTTATAGACCAAGGATCAGCAAACATTTTCTCTAAATATCCAGACAAAAAAATATTTTAGGCTTTGAGGAACATGCTCATTTTGTTGCAAATACTGAACTCTGTTATGATACTATGAAAATGGTCATAGAAAAATATGTAAACAAATGGAAGAGGCGTGTTTCAATATAATTTCATTTATATAAATGGACAGCTGGTAGGATATTCCCAATAGGCCATACTTTGCTGACCTCTGTTATAGAGGCTACTTGAATTTGAAAACACTTTTTTCAAGGCTATGTTGATAATGGTTTAAGAGTGAACTTTGACGTGGGCTGTGTCCCAGCAGGGCACAAGTTGAATTATTGATCAAAAAGAGTTGGTAAAGAGACAGATGGTTAGAACAGAGTGCATATATTCTAAGGAGAAATTTGAGTACCTCAAGTACACCGAGAGAAAACTACTCATTAAAGCAGATCCATCTGCATATAATCCATGCTAATGCCTAGAAATATGTTGATACTTCTGATCCTTGTACTAGAGATAGTTTCATGGCCTAATTTCTTAGGCCTAAGGTAAATGGTCATTACTCTCGCCCATAAAAACAATCTCTTTAGAAGTTGCTCAACTTCCCTTAGGTCAGTATCAATTACTCCCTTAGGTCAGTATCAATTACTCCCTTAGCATTCCATTCATAAAACAGCAAACGTGATTGGCTAGGCACCTTGAAATATTTTTTTTTTTTTTGACAAAAGTACCAAGCTCAGTCACAATATACAATTATTTTATCTGAGCTTAGCAGAGTACTAGAGATAGTGACTCTTCTTTTTATGCCTTTAGTCTGACTGCTTAGTGGTAAAAGACAATGTTTGGTGTGTGTATGCATGTGTTATTATGGCTTATTCAGTGGTGCGACAAGGTCCTCTGAGAGGGCTGAGAGGGCACAAGAAAAATACTAGAAGTCATGGTGTATCAATCCCTTATTTTCACAGAGGAACAAACTCTGATAGTGATAGTTCTCTAGTAAGGACCATGCATCTTGAATGTTTTATTCATGCTCCATGTATTCTGTAAATCTACTTAGTTCTTGTTTAACTATCTGAGATAACTGGATTATTAAGGTGGCATGAGCAACTAGAGTTTATCTTGGCCTGACAGGATAAATAGATATAGGTATAGCTATAGATATATAAACATATAGCCTTTTTTCTATCTCTATTGGACTAAATTCTCTCTTATTCTCTCATTAAAAGAAAAAAAAAAAGCATAATGCCAAACACACAGAACTTTCAAAGGACATAGTATACTAGAGTTTTACTGTTGCTATTGCTAATTATCTGAAAAAATATAAAATACACATTTATTCCAAAGACAGAAGAGTGTTATAGGACACTCACATAATCATACCAACTACTCATTTTGACCTTTTCTAGAAAGGTTGTCATTTACCATGGCTCTTTTGTGCTTGGGAAGAAAGCTGAAAGTTATCAGTGTCTTATTGTCGTGAAACTCAGAGCAAGCAAAGTCAGTCATGGGAAGGAAAATCTTCAGCAATTTTAAAAAATGATTTCAAATCTCTGTGTGTCTCAATTTTTCCTTGTGGCTCTTCTACTTTGATTATACTTATGTTGGACTAATGATTAAAAAGAAGCATGACAAATAATGATATTGAGATCCAAGTTAATAAAAAGGACAGATTGGCATTAATAATACATATTTGGCTCATGTTGAAATTAAGAAATAATACATATCTAATCAAATTCTGTTCTTTTAAAAACAATGTTAAAATATGTAGTGACAATTATATCCAAATTTTTATTTCTTTTTCTGAGAATATAGATCATACACCTGGTTCTGAGAGAGAGAGAGAGAGAGAGAGAGAGAGAGAGAGAGAGATATTTACCAATAGAAGCCTGAACCTTTCACATTTTAACATTATTTAAATTTTTTTTTAATGTAAAGCATGAAGTAATAAAATTTTAAACAATGGGTTCTAAGAACTATTTTCATCCATTTGTATGTCCTAACATGTAATGAAAATTTAATCTGTAGTTAAATATATATTTGGTGAACAAACAATGCATAACATTTAAAAAATTATGTGACAATTAATGATACATTATTTTTCATAATCAATTCAAGATAAATTAAATAGGGTGCATCCTTTACTAAAAACATATATGTATGCATATTTTCTATTTTATTTATATTATTAAAGTATTTAAAATAAATATAATAATATATTTTCATTTATTATCATTTTAAAAACTATTTTATTGTGAAATACCCTTTGCACATTTTTAAATATTATAAATTTCAAAGAATGTTAATAAATGCATGTGTACTTTTCTGCCAATATAAGAAATAGAATGTAAACTAGAAGTTTCTTTCTTGTACGTCTGTCATCCTTATCCTACCTGAAATCATTAGCAAGGAAATACCTTTCCTTTATTTGTAGATTTACTGCTATGTATGCATTCCTAAACAATGCATTATTTAGGTTTTTTTTTTTTTGGCTTTGAAATTTGTTTAAATAGACTCATACAAGATTGCTTTCATATTCCTCAAACTGGGATTCAGTTTTATTCATTCTATTGTTGTAAAACATGTAAGTGGTTTTTACTTATTTGTTTAATGACCATTTGTCTGCATGTCTCAAGGACACAGGTTCAAGAGTTTCTCTAGAAGATGCATTAAGAAGCATAATAACTAAGTTGGAGGGTGTACAAATAGCAAATTTGCTAGGTGGTGTCAAATTGCTTTCTGAAGTGACTGTAACAACTATAACCACATCCTTGGTAAATGAGCAATCCAAGAACCAGTGCAGAATGCTTTAATCTATATCTTGAAAAGTAAAGAAAGTAAAAACAGTCCTGAAATAAATACAACACAGGACAAAACACGTTCCTGAGACTTAGTAAAAGTACATAGATGGATCGATGACATGGAATTCTTTCTGCCTCCAAATGTGAAATTTCATCCTGGAATTGTCACATATGACTTTTTGGCTAAATGGTATGGACCACTATATCATAATACTTCATCTTTTTGTCTACTTTATTTTCTCATATTACCTAAGTCCCCTTCCCCAAGCTTCAAAATCATATAGTATTGGTTGTTATTTTGCCTTTCTTCTGTGGAGAACCTCCTGCCACTAAAAGGAAGGCTGTCTTTGCCATTGCACAATTTAGTACAGCTTTCTGAGGTAATTTTCCTTTATCCAGTGGTCCCCAGCCTTTTTGGCACCAGACCAGTGCTTCTATGAGAATCTAATGCCTGATGATCTGAGGTGGGGCTGAGGCAGTGATGCTAGCTCTGGGGAGAGGCTAAAAATGCAGATGAAGCTTCGCTTGCTCCACAGCTCACATCCTGTGGTGTGGCCTGGTTCCTAACTGGCCACAAACTGGTCCCAGTCTATAGCCCAAGAACTGGTGACATGTGCTGCAACTATGGTGACACCAAGCCTATAAGTAGAAGAAAAGATATTTCAAATAACTGATTAAGAGCATGATCAAATCTTTTTTTTTAATATAAGCTAAATTTTAAGGCAAAATAAATTATTTTTTGTTTGTTTTATTTTTGTCTCAATTGTATAGAAATGGTATAACAGAATTGTCAGTAATGATATTTTCTTCAACCCACAATTGTTCTCATGCCTGATTTCTCCATCTGAATGTCCTTAAGCAAATAAAATTAGCTCCAACTATGTAAGGAAAGTCAAAAGTTTTGTGACTATATCCTAGACTCAATATTTCTATTTCACTACTAGCTAATATTGTGATTATTAATGTGATTAAATAGTGGTTTTATCAGGTCAGATTATTAGACTGAACTAGAGCTTTTCCAAGCATGGTTGAAGGAGTCCCAGGGCTTCAGTGAATTTATCACAAGGCTTTCGTGATAAGTATAATAATAAGTTACATTTTATCCAGTTTATGTGTTAAACTTCTGGCCAAGATCCCATTGGAAAAAATTCGAAAGACTCCAGAGTGTATGATTTCCATGGTCTCTTCCAGAACTTAAAAACATGATTATATTATTTTTTTCTGCCCAAACCTTCTGCCTTGCCTTTTCTGATGTAGCTTGGGTGAGAAATTAACAAGTACTACAAGGGGAGGTCGTGGGAGTTCTCTTGACTTTTTCAATTCCTCCTTAAATTCCTCAACTATACATGTAAAACTTCTTGGAATGGTGGTGCCCATACCAGTCTTTGTTCTTTGTGGGATCACCTGTTTAAGGTTCTTTTCTCCCATGTGTTGGTGATACACCCTGCATCTTCCTTTCCTATATTGATAAAATGTTGCCTTATCATGACCTAAAAGCAGTTAATGTAGAAGATAATAAAAGGGCTTTGAAAGGGTCATATGAGCCAGGATAGAGGGACTAGGAATTAGAAGTTAAATAATGAGTTAAATGAGTTTAAGTCAGTTTATCGCAGAAGAATATTAAATTTTGTCTAATAAAGTTTCTAATTTAAATCAAAGAGATGCCCATAATTGGTATCTCTGGCCTTTATTACAAATGATGATAATAAATCTGAATATGTGCTTAGATATTTGTGCAATATTATTCTACGCAAACTACTTAATTTTCTTCTTAAAACAAACCTGTAAAGTTGGTGAAGTATAAAGTAGGTATTATTATTTGCCCTTACAACCAGATGCCAGAGAGATATTCACAAATAACGTGTAAACAGATTAATCTCTGAGACTAATATTTTAAAATCAATGCACACTGTATGTAAGAAATGAAATTCAGGGAACTTAATGTATTCTGGTCCAGCCAGACTCTACTATAATCAAAATAAATGTGTTTATTCAAGATATAATTTATCATTTAGTGTCTTAGTCCATTCAGGGTGTTGTAACAAAAATACCATAGACTGGGTGGCTTAGACAACAAAGATTATTTCTAACAGTTCTGGAGGCTGGGGTGTCCAAGATCAAGGTGCCAGCAGATTTGTTTTTTCATGAGAGCCTGCTTCTTGGTTCTCAGGTGACCATTTTATTGTTGTGTCCTTACATGATAGAAAAGACAAGGAAGCTCTTTGAGATCTTTTTGTAACAACACTAATTCTTGTGCTCCCCTTATGCTCCCTAGGGGGCTGCATGGCTTCACATATATTAGAGTACAATAATGACATTCAGTCACACTGCATGGTACAATAACCTGAATTATGTTTACATATTTTAGGCACAGACACCCTACTACACTAATGTATCATTCTAAATCCAGAGTACTATTTCTAGCCAAGAGCCTGGATCACAACCAGACCTGGGACCAGCCAGGCATGGGATCCACTGATACCTCCTTTTATTCGAAGAAATGTATTTTTTCTTCTGAAATTATATCCCTCTTTTTTTTTAATAGTAGCTTTAATTTTATAGTTTTAATGTCTTATTTGTCAAAATAAGTAGGTAACTCCATATATATCTAATTGATAATTTTTTTCTTTTATTTGATGACTAATAAAATCCAAACTCTGAGAAAACTAATTCTGTTCAATTTGATCCAATTTACTAATTTTTCTTCTAATTTAGCTCCTTGTTAAGATCTTACTAGAGAGAAGCTGTAGTCTGCAGATTTTGCTAGTGTGACAATTATGAGTCACATTGTAAATAGAACTTTTGGCATTTAGAATTCCCATGTATAGAGCAATATTTTTCTTAACAATTGTGTGTATTTTGGGTTCATGGAAAACTAATAAATTAGGATGCTGGTTTTATGCCTCAATTGTATGTGCTTGGTTAATATAAAATTTATTCCTTGGGAGATCAATTCCCTTTCTGTCTGCAGAGGAAATTAAGTTTCCAAGATTACAAAAACAAAGGTCAGATATCTAGACTTTGATATATTCACGAAGGTCATAAGTATTAGTCTATGCTTGCTGTCTCTTAGAATATTTGTTAGTTTTTTCTGGTGATGCATCAATACATATTGATGAATTCTATACTCTTATCCTTTTTGTGCTTATGAATATAAATAACTCAAAGACATTAAAGCTAAGGCATATGTCTAGGAAATGGAATCATTTGAATAGAGTTAGTTTTTAAACCCAAGTCTTTTGATTATTATTTCTATGCACATGCTCCTAGCTAATGTTTCTTAAATTATTCCATTGAAGCACCTATAAGACTATGAAGAGAAAATACTGGGGAATAGAATAAAGCTGGAAGGAAACAGGATAATGGGGGAAAGACAGTTAACTTAAAATTTGATAAATGTTTACATTTTTAAAGAAATGGTAAAATACAATGAAATAACATTTTTAAAGTGTTGAACAGAATAATGGCCTACCTAAAATGTCATACCCAGTGACAATACACTTCAAAAGTGAAGAAGAAACAAAAAAAATTCCAGAAGAACTAATGTAAATAAATAAATAGATAGATATATAGATATTTAAATAAATAAATAATAACTAAAATTGTTTCCAGCTGACACACACTACACAAAATTTCTTTTAAAAGGTTTTCAGTTTTAAAAATTCATAGCGTTTCTATACTCTAATAATGAAATGTCAGAAAAAGAAATGAAAAAGTAATTTCTTTTGTAATTACAAAAACAGCAAAAAAAATACATAGGAATACATTTAACAAAACATGTGAAGGACCTATATAATAAAAATTATAAGACCTATTTAAAGAAACTAAAAAAGATACACAGAAATGGAAGATATCCCATGTTCTTGGATTAGAAGAATCAGCATAGTTAAAATGACCATATTACCTAAAGCATTAAACAGATTTAAAGCAATCTCCATCAAAATCCATCAGCATTTTTTAAAAAATAGAACAAAAAATCATCAGATTTGTATGGAAGCACAAAAGATCTTGAATTGCCAAAGCCATACTGAGAAAAAAGAATGAAGCTGGAGGCAACATTCTGCCCAAATTCAAATTATACTACAAAGTGATAGTAATCAAAACAGCACAGTATTGGCATAAAAATATGGACCAGTGGGACAGAATCATGAGTCTAGAAGTAAATCCATATATATATGGGCAAATAATTTTCAACAAAATGTCAAAAATATACAGTGGAGAAAGAAAAGCCTCTTCAATAAGTGGTGCTGGGAAAACTGGAAAGCCACTTGAAAAACAATGAAGCTAGATTGTTGTCTATCACCACACACCAAAATTAACTTAAAATGGATTAAGGACGTGAATATAAGACCTGAAACAACAAAATGTATAGAAGAAAACATAGGAACTAAACTCAAGGACCTTAGGCTCAAAAAGGATTTTATAAATTTGAACTCAAAAGCAAAGGAAGTAAAAGCTAAAATGAATGGGACTACATCAAACTAAAAAGCTTCTGCTTAGCAAAAGAGACCATCAACAAGGTAAAGAGACAACCATCCAAATGGAATAATATATTTGCAAGCAATGCTTCTGACAAGGGCTTAATATCAAAATAGGCAAAAAACTCATACAACTCAAGCACAAAAAATAAACAAATGATCCAATCAAAAAATGGGCAGAGGACCTGGACAGACACTTCTCCCTAGAGGACATACAAATAGCCAACACATATATGAAAAGATGCTCAACATCTCTAGCTATTAGGGAAATGCAAATCAAAACCGCAATGAGATTCCATCTCATATCTGAAAAAATAAATAAATAAATAATGGGTGTGACAAATAGAAAGCTACAGAAATATAGTAGGTTTGAACCAACCACACCAAAAATAACTTTTAGTATAATCTGACCATTCCAACTGAAAGGTAGAAAATGTTAAGGAGAAATAAAACACAAATCAGAAGAGAATGGCTACAAAAACTTATAGAGAAAATGAATTTACCTTTGAGGAGCTAAAAGACCCACTCCTTTGCTCTGTTCTGTTCCCCTTTAACTACATGACCTCAATGGTGACAAACATGACCTTAATCTTTTTTAGTTTATTTGTTTAGAAAATTGGACAAATGCATAAGGTCTACTCTCTGCAGTTTTCAAGTATACAATATTGTATTATTAACTATACTCACTATGCTTCACGTTAGATCCTCAGACCTATTCTTGCAACTGAAAATTTATATCCTTTCACCTGCATCACCGCATTTCACCTTCTCTCCAGCTCTGATACTACTATTAATTTATATATATATATATATATATATATATATATATATATATATATATATATATATTTTTTTTTTTTTTTTTTTTTTTTAGATTCCATACATAAGTGATACATATAGTTATTTGTCTTTCTCTGTCTGGCTTAATCCACTTAACACAGTGTCTTCCAGATTCACATGTAATGGTTGTAAATAGCAGGATTCCCTCCTTTTTTGTTTCTGAATAACATTTTGTTGTATATATATATATATATATATTACAATGAGGTCACTTTTAGAAACACCTAAGGATTGAGGCTGGTTGCCAAGGGAACCAAGCATGAATAGAGGATTGGAATTTTCAGTCTCACACTTTTATTTCTGGGAAAGGGAATGGGACTAGAGGTGAAATCAATCACCAAAGTCAATTATTTAACCAACTGTGGCTGTATAATGAAGTCTCCTTAAAAACCCAAATGGAAAGTGTTAGGTAAGCTTCCAGGTTGGTGAACACAAGCAGAGAGAGTGGTGTGCCTGGAGAGGACATGAAAGCTCTACACCCTTTCCCCATGTGACTGTTCCTGGGTTATATCTTTTTTTATAATAAACTAATAATCTAAATAAAATGTTTTCTGAGGGTTTTTTTTAGCAATTCTAGCAAATTAATCAAAACCAAGGAAGGAGCCATGGGAACCTCCAATCTGTAGCTGGTTGGTCAGAAGCACAGGTAACAACCTGAACTTTCCATTGGCATCTTAAATTAGGGTGGGAGGCTTAACTTGTAGAATCTGGCACTATCTCCAGGTAGATAGTACCAGAACTGAGTTGAATTGTAGGACACCAGCTGGTGTGAGATAATAACCTAAATGTGTGAGGAAACCCCTTCTCATTGGAAATTGGGTTCAGAACGATTACAAGACTAACAGCAAATATTTAATGCTATTTATGTCAAACAACCTAGCTCCATTTCTACTTGCCA
Source organism: Cynopterus sphinx (assembly GCA_030015415.1). Classification (NCBI taxonomy): domain Eukaryota; kingdom Metazoa; phylum Chordata; class Mammalia; order Chiroptera; family Pteropodidae; genus Cynopterus; species Cynopterus sphinx. The sequence goes on from CM057390.1 coordinate 28,510,630, forward strand.
TAACACTGTTCACATTCTATTTTTGTCATCACCTAGCTCCTGGCTTTTAGTCCCTGTTCTGTCTATCAATACTTAAATTCTCTTAGAATTAGTTTTTTTGTTTGTTTTTCTTGTGTAGCATTTAGAATAATCCTAAGGACTTGACTCACATCTGTTTTACTAGAGATTATTGCTCTGTGTTCTCTTGAGCAAAATGCTTAGTACAGAAGTACATAAGGTTTTCTGCTTGGCTCAAAGTGGCATAAGAACAGAATCGATTTAGCTATCTTTTTAAAAATTAGTCTATCCCTAGGGCCTGGTGAAGGCCCAGTCACAAAGTAGGAAGTCAAGATAATTTCTTGATTTTGTTTGATTAAATGGACAGTTTTGTTGTTAGTTTTATTTTGTGTGTTTGTTTTTTAAAAATGTATTTTCTTGGATGATATCTGTTATGGCAACATGTAAAAACTGTCATGGCAACATATCCAGTGTCAATTTTATGTACTTATGAAACAGAAATGCTTGTCTGATTCAAAATAAGTAAAAATTCAGGCTTATACTGCCTGGCTCTATATTCTCATGTCCCTTATTTACCTCTACTGATATTTAACTATCAATTTTTGAAACAAAAATGGAGTACTTTCTAAACTAACATAATATTTTTAGCAGTTAAATAAAATTATTGACTTTCAGATCCCTCTGTTGTGAATGATTAGATGAGGTAATATTTTCAGTAATGTATTCTTGGTGGATATAATGAGTTATGTGGGTTTACTTATAAATTCCAAAAACCTTGCTTTAGCAGATTTATTGAGTGTTCCTGATTATCCTTGGAAGTGTGTTTTAGCATTACTATCCAGGAAGATATGACTAATTCTGGAACCTGCTAGGTCAGCAATGGAGAAAGCTGTCAGTTGGTGTGGTAATCAGTATAATGCTCCCCAAATGTGTTCTTGTCCTAATCTCCAGAACCTGTGAATATGTTAGTTTACTGGCAAAGAGTAAAGAATGCGGGTGACTTAAGGTTGCTAATCAGTTGACTTTGAGATGAAGAGATTATTCTAGATGATCTGGGTGGGTCCAATATAATTACAGAGATTTTTATAAATGGAAAAGGGAGGTAGAAGAGAAAATCAGAGAAAATGGAACCTGAGAAAAAACTCAGTCCTGCCAGAACCTTGATTTCAGGACAGTGAGACTCATTTTGGACTTGTAACCTCCAGGACTATAAGTTAATAAATTGGCATTGTTTAAGCCACTACATTTGTGGGAATTTGTTACAGCAACTATAGGAAACTAATACAGCTGAAATGTCTCTGAGCCTGATTCAGATGCCATCCTGGGACTCTCCTGCTCAGCAAGGTTCTGAGAGCTAGGGCTGGAGAAACTAAAATTCCTGTGAGAATGTTAACTCTTCCAAAAAGACGGGCACATCAGACTAGAAATGGGAAAAAAACGTCAAAGACCCTATATGCTCACTGGGACAGGTCCTGGAAAGAACACTGCAGTGAACACTCAGCTCTCAACTGCTGTAGGGGTGCAAATGTATATTGATTGGTCTTGAGCAGATGTCCCTTGGCCTAATAAAACAAATATACTTACAGTGCCAAAGGTCCAGCCTCTCACAGAATATGAAGATAAATTTTTTACTAAGAATTATTGCACTCTCAACATGCTCCAAAAGATCACAAGTATTATTTGCTAAAACCAGGAATAGTTATTTACTAATTGAAAGTCAGTAGACCAATCACTTAAAAGGGATTTGGAGTGATTAAAAAAGAAAAACTATATATATAATATTAAAATTTAGCATTTAAAAATATTTATTTTAAACCAATAAAAAAGAAAGGGAATAGGAGCAGTGTTATATCTTTTCGAAAACTGATTTTTTTAAAGAAAACATCTTAACTCACAATATATGCCAACATGACTATCAGATGAATGAAGGATTAAATAAAATAAAGACAAACATAACCCAATAATCTAATTGAGAAAATTATTCTGTTAAATTGGGTTTCTTCCTGTTAATCTAGTCTCATGTCTTTTTAATTATTATCAGAATTTAAAAAGAGGGTATTCTCCCTTCTTTCTTAACACACACACACACACACACACACACACACACACACACACACACACACACACACAGTGACTGACATATAAATACATGACATCTCTCTCTCTCTCTCTCTCTCTCTCTAAATCTCTCTCTCTCTAAATTTCTCTCTAAATCTCTCTCTCTCCACCAGCGGAATGTGCTTATATTCACTACGACTAAACCAAATGACTACTTTTAGAAAATGATAATCTTCTGTAAGTTTTCCTAAATTTGTAATTGTGTTCTTAGGTAAAACAGAAGTAATAAACATACAGGGTATGTTAAACAGTACAATTTAAAATTATAATGAGTCCAAGATATATTTATACCAATTTGCAAGCCCTGGTCATAAGATGTTTTCTTATGTTTTGATTCTTAGCAACCCTAGGAGTTGGAGAACTTTAAACTTTCCTTTTAATAATATATTAGTATATAATCTCTCCCTTTGGGGTTTTGAGTTCCTGTAATGTGAGCAAAGGGCAGGTTGCACTAAGCTGTGTGTGTCCAGATTGTGTTAGTCTGTGTTGTCACATCTATGGAATGCAAAATGCAAAAAAGAGGGTTGTTCAAGGTCACAATGATCCCACTTGTGACCTACCTTTCCAAACTGAAAGTAAATCAGTGGCTGCAATAGCTATTGCAAGCCCAGAGAGTGGAACAACTAGGAATACACTTTCTTAACTGTTTAGGCTTGTACTTCAAAAGACTGGGGCATGTGGGCTCTCTTCTAGCTCTTTAAGTCATCCGTGAATCTCATCCTTATTATTTGTTCCTGTTTGAGGATGGTAACTAAGGTCACCTTCTCCTTTTCAACATGTGTTAGCCTTACAGACAATAGGAAGTCTGTTAGTATTTGGAATCTGTGGTGCAGTCTGATAAGTCAGTGTTAACTCTACACATAAATCACTCCAGTTTGGGCACCTCTCATGCATTTGTATTCTGCAAGCTGTGCTCTGTCACAATCTGGTGGATGTAGAAATATCTACAGTCTTTCACAGAATTGAAAGTCTCCCTGACTTTAGAAGTCATGAGGGTGTTTGTATTTGGAAGTGCAGGGAGAGAGGAGGAAACTTGGTTTACAAGTTACTTGATAATTTGGAAGAGATGATAATTTCTGTGTAAGTATTTATGAACAAATATGTTTACTATTATATTAAGATTTGAAAAAATGGAAATTGATATATAAAACAATGGTATTAAAAATAATTATATCCAAATTAATTGAATTATGTGCATTTCCTTTGAAAAAGATAGGGTGTTTAAACTGCTCTAAAATCAGTAACCAGAAGAGAATATTAAGCTTTTCAAATTCCTTACTGAGGAACACTTCATGGGGATAGTCACATATACTTTTTAACAGTTTCAATAGGAGAGATAAATGATTATAGAAAGCAGTGCCTGTTCTTTCTACATCCTGGTAAAAGCATGTCTTGAAGACTTTATACTGGTTATTTCCGGATGCTATTCCCAGATTTCTTGACGCCAAAGAGTATGGTAACCCAACCTCATCTGTACATTATTTCCATCTATGTAAAACTTAGTCATTGAAATGTATGTACCCTAATTGAAACTTGTTGACTCCAAGAACAAATGTCCTGTTGAGAAGGGCCCCTGATGGCTAACTGAGCTCTGTTTATAAAAAGAGCCTAAGAGCCATTGCTAATCAGGGGCCTCTCACACAAGCCTCGCTTTAGGGAGAAGCCTTCAATAAACTGCCTGCTGCTTGCACTGGGCTGCCTGCCTCCTGTCTGGACTGTGTTCCTGCCATCTGTGCCAACCCTCATAAAGGAGTTCCTGGAGTCATATTCCAACAAATAGGACTGAGACTTTCCCTATTAAATATAGGAGCTTCCCAGCTTTATCCCTATTAGCATCTTCATTGACCAATGATAGCAGCTCCACTCTGACCAATCAGGACAGTACTTTTTAAACCAAACTGTGAGGATCTGGAGTCCTGATCAATCAGGGACCCAGGCCAGGGACTTCTTTCTATATAAGTCAGCTCCCTGCTAGCTCCGAGCACACTTTCCTTTTCCACCAAATACTGAAGAGTGTGTTTCCCCAGAAAAACTGAAGATATCTCACAGGAGCAGACTGGAGCAGAGTAGAGTTGTCTAGACAGAGAGGAGCATCTCCCCAGGGCTGCCTCACCCAGGGATGCCTCATAGCCATGTTGTTCCACAGCAATGCTATTTCATAATTGAGCTGTAAAACGATGGAGCTGATGATAACAGCATCTATATGTGTTTCAGCTCTCTCCATTAAATAGCAACTCAGCCTCCTAGGTAACAGATATTTCAATTTTGTTTTAAAACCACTTTTTGATGACAAGTTATGGTTGTGTTGTTTCTGATGCCTCTGATTTTTAAAGCCTCCCCCAAAAGTTGCATTAAGAAGACAAGCATAGACATCGCCATATAAATCCATGCTCTTGTCTGCTTATCTCTATTATGTGGAAGCAGAGGCAAGGAGGGCACAGATATACTGTTTCTTTGACTCAGCATGAGCATTTATACCTAGTTAAAATCTTTTAAAAACTGTATGTCTTGTCTAACAGGTATAAAGGAGTGTTTGCTTTGTTATGAGCTTGCCTTCAAATATGTGACATTAACACCTCATTGACATGTCGCCTTTATCTTAATCCCATAAAACCAAAATGTAATGAATGAAAGAAAATTATTTCTCTTCGAGAATTAGAGAAAAATTTCTTCTTGGATTTCTAAGTACTAATTAGTCTTATTCTTGATACCTCATTTTTAACTCTATAAAAACCTATCTGTATATGTATATGTATCTATCCTTATATGTGCTTATGTTTATGTATATATGTATATATTTATGTATAACTTATATGTACATGTATTTATTATATATCAATATGCATTTTTATCATTAGGGTTTTACTGGCTTATGTGTATGTAAATTCTATTTTATTACTTTGGGCATTAAACAAAAATATAGTCATTTTTTATATTGGTGGCTGGTATAAATAACTATGAAAAAAATTTTGTGTTTCCAAGAATTCATTTGCACTTTATAATTGTTAAAAAGTATTAAGAATGATAAAAATATCTGCAGTGAGTCTAGTTATCTGAGAACTGGTAGAAGACATACTATTAAAATATTAGATAGATATCAGGTAGATTCCAAAATAAAGATAGAACTCTACTATTCAAAAAAGAGTTAAAGAACTTTGAAGAAGAAGACCTACTATGAGAAAAAAAATTAACAAAATATAAGATTTATTAGGTACCATTACAGAAAGATGTATGCTATCAAATGCTTTAAAGATGGAAAAAAGCATGGTAGAGTAATGTATTTTAACAGTAGGCACTATGATAGACTTAAAAAAAATGTTCTCCAACAGAGTTCATTTTTCATTAACTCTGATATAAGCATGTATGAATTTCTAAAGGAAAACAGTTTCTCCTATACAATTAGCATTTTCAGAGATCATCAGTTAGTTACAGGAAGGGACTTCAAACAATAACTTTTTATCTTTCATATTAATTGCAATTAGGTTTGAGTGTATATCACACAACACACACACACACACACACACACACGCACACACACACACACACCACAGTGCCTTATCGGAAGATGGCTCAAAGCTTGAACAGTGGTTCATGAAGGATGTAAGCTTATTTTAAATTTCTTGGCAACCACAAAATGCAGCTTCCATCTTCTGGTCTCAGATAATGGCTCCATTCAATTCTTCATCTACATCACTCAGCCATCAGAAAGCTGTAAAAGGAGAAGAAATTATCTCTTAACTCCAAGAATGCTGCCTAAAAGTGACATGCCTCACCTCTACTTACCTCTCTTTGGTAAGGACTTAGTCAAAAAGCTAAAAGTAGATGCAACAGTATCTAAGAAATACCGTATAGCCATTTGCCAAACTAATATTCAGGGACCTTTAATATTGAAAAATAAAGGGAGAATAAAAATTAGAAATGATAGCAGTATTTAGTTATAGACAACTTAATTCTGCTCTCTCGAGAGCTCAAATTTAGAATTTGAATGTAGCATTATATCAAGAAGAATAATAGATTAAATATAATTAAAGTAAAATACATAATGCATAAATAAAATATATTTATATTTTAATAACTATGAGGATCTGCTAAAAGCTGTATGTCATGCTGGGTGGGGTAGTTATGTAACACCTTGACAACACTGATTCAGTTTCATGGCTTTGTCTTCATCCAAGATGCTTTCTCATCCTGAGATGGCTTTTTGACTCCATCCCCTCTTTCTAAATTTCACACATCATTTACTTTTATACAACTTTCAGTGAGAAACAGAATTGTTTAATTCTCCGTATTTCTGGTTATTATTGGGCACACTTCTGGCTCATCACCCATATTTAATAATGATATTTTCTGGTTATTGTTTACTGTTAATGAATACAGTGAATACTGTTGGATATTATCTATCTAAATTGTTAAATTTTTGAGAAAGACAGCATGTCTTTCATTGTATCATATTTCTTGTTCTAAGGTTTGACAATTATTGATGAACAACAATTTCTGTTGGGTTTATAAAATATTCTGTTCTAGGTTTTTGCTCTTTTCAAGCAATTTGCAAAAATTCCTTTAAGAAACAAATTAAAATTTAACATCTAACAATACTTTAAAGTATTTTAAAGTACATATGATCATCCAGATATGGAAACAACCTTAGCAATGTGAATACATTTCATGTATATACACAATGGAATACAATTAAGCCAAGAGGAAAAAAATACTGCCATTTGCAATAACATGGATAGATCATGAGAACTTAGCATTAGTCTAAGTAAAATGAGTCAGAGAAAGACAAATACTGTATACTCTCACTATTGTGTAAAATCTAAAAAAGTTAAACTCATAGAAACAGAGTACAATGTTGGTTACCAGATAGTCATTGGAGAAATGGGGAGATATTGCTTCAAGGGTACAAACCTTCAGTTATCACATGAGTAAGTTTTGGGGATCTAATGTGTAGCATGGCAATTATAGTTAATAATTAAAACATACAATAATATTATATATTAAAGTTTCAAAGAGAGTAGATTTTAAATGTTTTCATCACATACGCAAAAAGTAAGTATGTAGCATGATGGCAGGCACTGTTAGCCAATGCTACCATGGTAATTATTTTACAATATATAAATGTATCAAATCAAAATGTATGACTAAAGCTTATACAATGTTACATGCCAATTATCTCAAAGCTTGAAAAAGTAAATTTGATTAACAAATATTTTATTGTAATTATTGTCTCAAAAATGATATAAAATTTAGTAAGCATTTTGAATAAAAACACTAAATACAATTTTATTTCTAAACGAGTAAACTAATTTTACATAACACATGTCTTTATTGTTTCTCAATATTTCTTTTTTAATTTTAGAAAATAAGGCATCTTTTCTTGTTGGCCTTGTTAGGAACCTCCCATAAGTTTATGATAACATTTAGCAGATGCTTTCATTCATTTCATGTTAAAATATTCTAAATATTACTGTTTTATGAGTACACCATGACACTTAAATAGAGTAGAAGTCAATGATAATAAAATCTTTCAAATTTTATGTAGAACGTTGTTTCCACTGATTTTCTACTTTTTTCCTCTTGTGAGAAATCACTTTAGAAAATTCTTTTAGTATGTCTTTAAAATTTTTTAAATTTTTAAACTTTTAAATAACTTGACAAGAAATTCATTAAACCTCTAACAAAATATAGTACATGCTTTATTTCAATCAATAGTACAAACAAAACAATGAATGATGCCTATGTGACACTATCAAAGATTGAGTGCTAATCGCAGAGGTAAGGAAAATTTTAATTGTTTCCTTTCCCAGGAGTTGATACTATGAGATTGGATTCTAGTGGGAGGTCGTTATCGTTATTTGCTCTTAACCATACTCTTAGCATAAATACCAGGGTATAAAATCATCAAATACATTAACCAGCCTTTGCAGAAGGTCATTAGGTTCATCAGAGATCAAACCAGTGCCTAAAATTATTGCCATGACAACTTTTAGGCTATAATTCCTTCAGCACCAGGTAGTCTTGCAAGGTTAGTGTACAGATCTATTTATTAGTATCATCAGAATTATTTTTTTCCTTCAGAGAAATGGAGGAGAAAAATACACAGCACTGAAATTTAGGGGAAGAGGAATGGTATGTCTTAGTTCCATTACTTGACTTTTAAAATTTTAGACTGTGCTACTTAAGTTCTCCTTCCCAATGTATTTAGACAAGCATGTAGTTATTTATCTATTTCTGCCTTTTCTCATCTAATACTCACACTTCATGATGAGCACAGTTTTTGTTGTTGTTGTTGTTGTTTCTGTTGTTGTGGTGATGGTGGTTGTTTTTATCATCTCCCTGTCCCCTGCTGAATAAAATTGTGGTAAGCACTTCTTTGTCACTCACTTCAACTCAAGCAGAGTAAGGGCTTTGTTTACTTATATTGAATCTATGTTAACTTATCTCTACACTTTTTTCAATACTTTTAATAAAAAACACATTTATTGAGATGTGCTGTATGGCAGCTACTATGCTAAGCACTGTTATGTAATTTGCAATCTAATACAGAAGAAAAACTAGTCATAACTCATAATGATTAATACAGAATTAACATGCTAAATGTAAACATAAGAAACATATTTATGGGCACGCAAAAAACAGTCTCATTAGCTGGAGCTTTCATTTCTAAAGCCCTTAACTGAAGTTCCCTAATTGCTACATAGATTCCATAGGACAGAGAGGATAGAATACGAGAAAAGCTAAGAGAATATAGTGAGTTAAAAAATAGCTTACCAAATGTTTTTTGTGTGTGTGTGAAATAACTAAATCATATAATAATTATTGGGGCATAAAAAAAAATCCTTTGTTGTTGTTGTTGTTGCTGCCAGTTGGTAAAAATCTTTGAATGACAGAAAATTTGGTTGCAACTTTATTTGGAGACTGTGAAAAACATTGATGGTTTTAGGAGGTAAATTTTTGGTAAAAGATGAGAAATTTCTGTATTATTTTGTGGATTCATGTAGAGAATAAGATAAGAAAATAAAAATGAAGCTCCAGAATGAAAGTGTTGGTTAAATAAAAATACGTCAGAGAGAAACTCAATAGATTAAAATTAAAACAACACAGACATTTATGAAGTTCTGATGAAAGCCAGAAACTGCACTAAACACACTGATATCATTTAGCTTAATTTTCACATGAGACAAATATTAACATTTTTGGTTTTCAGAGGTTTGGGGAGTAGATATAATTATACCTAAGTCACATAGTAAGTATGAAGTTAGGTTAAGGTTTGCATCCACAACTGTCTAACTTAATATTAGGACCTATTAGAATTATAAAATCTTGAATATTGAAATATTGAAACTGGAAGAGAGGTTAAAGATAATTTAATCCACCTACCACCTGGTGTTTGTGTCCTTAATAATACCTGTTAAGTGATTTGTTACTCAGCCAGTGTTTAAACATTTCTTACTACAAGTTCAGAGTATATCTGATAGTTAGAATGTTCATCTTTGCTGTAAAACCAAATATTTCTCCCCATAGTTTCAAGTAGTCGACTTTCTTTCACTCTTTTTGGGACATATACAATAGGGCTAATACCTCTTAAAGAAAACAGTATTTTTACAATTGAAATAATTGTTATGTGACAGAATTTTTGCTTTGAAATTTTCTGTTATTTTAGCCATTTCTCAAATAAGAAATTTCTAGATCATTTTTTTCTGAAATTTATAGTTTTTCTATATCACACATTGAACCCCAAACTGAATACACTAATCCAATTACTACCTGAATGTTGACTAATAATATGAATCTACATTTTCTGGCATCTACTCATGTTCTTTGCAAATTTAAAGATACAGTGTTATTTTTTAAGAAAACTCATCACATTGTATATTAGCATGAATTTAAATTAAAATTTCTGATTGTATTTGGCATGTGTTTTGTAATTTACATCTCCATTATCTTTGAATTCTGTGGAGAACATAGGCAAAATACGTGATTATAAAAAAACAGCATAAATAACACCTAGTGTCTTTTTAAAAAACTATTCTCATATTTTGGGAATATGAACAGTATTCTGAACTCTACCACTTCAATCGTGAAGTCCAAATTACATAGTCCACTGATCCTCTGGTCACACTGGTGGAATACATTACCTACATTTGGGCCATTATATTATAGAACCAGATAAGAGAGAATGGTTCTTTGGTCTGACAAAAACTGTTGAAAAAATATAAGCATGATCCATGCCAAGCAGTTATGTTTCTGCCTCCTGGGTTAGTAGGCCTGGGGTAAGGAAACTGGGAGACGTACAGCAGCAGAATCCCAGTCACCCATTTCTTCAGCTGTTTCGACTCAGGATTCTAGTAAGAAAAATTGCTCAGATCAATACGCTCATTTTCACAGGCTTAAGTATCCTATGCTTATAAATTATAGAAAGCACACACTAATATTACTTATTCAGAGTAAAAAGAAAATAGTACGCCATTTCACATGTAGGATACTAACATGCACATATAGAATATGGAAGGAATTTTAAAAAGTCATCAGAAACAAAAGTATTAATGTTTCTTCTAGCTGACTTTAAAATGAAAAATTGGCATTTTCTCTTAAAAAGTTATGAAGTATCTTAATTATAAGTTTCTTGATGTCTGTAATTCCTTCTCTAATCAACCAGAATCACTGGTCGTTTCTGAGTTGCAAAAGAATTCAAGAGATCCTTCATTATGAATTTTCTCTGTTGAGGGATAAAATAATATTTTCCACATAAGCATGCTCCCCTTTACATGTACTCACACATACGTGTACACACACACACACACACACACACACACACACACACACACACACACACCAATACATTCATTTTCTCTTTTTTAAACTTAGAATCTGCTGAGAAGACATGGACCTTGGAAATCTTTCCACAGTGACTGATTCGCCCTTACTATGCTGACCAAACAGCCAGGGCTCCAGCTGCTCTTTTTCTTACTCTTCCTAGGAATCTATGTGGTCACAGTGGTGGGGAACCTTGGCATGATCACACTGATAGGGCTCAGTTCTCACCCCTATGTACTATTTCCTCAGCAGCTTGTCCTTCATCGATCTCTGCCATTCCACTGTCATTACCCCAAAAGATGCCAGAAAACTTTGTGACAGAGAAGTACACCATCTTCTACCCTGAATGCACGATTCAGCTCTATTTCTTCCTTCTTTTTGCTATCTCGGAGTGTTATATGTTGTGCTGTAAAAGCATATGACAGCTATGTTGACATCTGCAACCCCTTGCTTTATAACATCATTATGTCCTATAGAACCTGTTTCTCCCTGGTTTGGGGGGTGTATATGATAGCGTGGTTTGTGCATTTGATCTTATAGACTGCCTTCTTAGAATTTATTTCTGCAAGTTTGATGTGATCGATCATTATTTATGTGATCTTCTTCCCTTATTAAAAATATCCTGTTCTAGTTCCTATACCAACAAATTACTAGTTCTAATATTTAGTGCAATTAACATTCTTGCCCCCAGCCTAACCATCCTTAGCTCCTCCGTCTTCATCATTGCCCACATTCTCCACATCCGTTCCACTGAGGGTAAGTCCAAAGATTTCAGCACTTGCAGCTTCTTCATCTTGGCTGTTGCTGTCTTTTTCGGATCTGCAGCATTCATGTACCTGCAGTCATCATTTGTGATCTCCATGGACCAAGGGAAAATATCTTCTGTGTTTTATGCTATTGTCATGTCCATGTAAAATCCCCTGATCAACAGCCTGAGGAATAAAGATGTCAATGTTGCCCTGAAAAAAGTGTTAAACAGAAAAATATTCTTATGAACAGAAATAATGTAAGGATAATTTATTTGTCTAAGTCATGGGCTTTTATATTGAATAAATTAACATGTTTAATTTTAGCCCATCTGTCAACTCCTATCCTCATTTAGTGGGACTCTGTTGACATTATTTTCTATTCTTATGACTTTTCTATGCCATTTCTTTCTGGGTATTGTTGAAATGTCTAAGTAGTATTGAAACGCAGATCAGAAGAAATACTAAGGGTGACCTAGATAAGTAGACCCAGTCACGCCATCACCATCACCATCACCATCACCATCACCATCACCATCACCATCACCATCACCATCACCATCACCATCATGACCTCATTCTTTTTCCTTCCATAGAACTGATAAAAATTCAGTCCTTGGCTATAATGAAAATATCTTCTAGCAGTGGTTGGCAATCTCCTTTCTTCTATGCAGCCCTAAACAACAGAAAACATAGCAATATGATGACTGCTGTACTCTAGCTTTTGCACATCTAAAGTCTGGAAAAGTCTTTCCCACTGTATGTAACCCTGTGCCTTCTTTTTCTGAATTATTTCCTCTATTTCTTACTTGATAAACCTAATCAAAACTTTAAAATGAGTCATTGTCTCATGCATGTTTTGTTATTGTGCCCAGTCTAATACCTCCTGTTCAACATCTATTATTTTTGTTTGTGACTGTCTGTGTATTGTTCAAACCCACACTGGACTGCTATCTCCATAAGACAGACCCCTGTGAGTATGATCCACTGCTTTGTTTCTAGGTAGCAAAATATCTGATAACTAGCAAGTCCTTGATAATTTCTTGATATTTATTTTCCCCTTAAAATATTTATATAAAATGTATGTTTCCAATGTAGTTTTTGCCCATTAACCCTTTCAAGCACTATGTAAGGTATTTTTGGTTTTACAAATCAATTAAATTTAAGTTTGGAGAATTCTTCAAGGATCTTTAAATTATTGTTAATATTCTTAGTTGCTCCTATACAAGGATTCTAGTCCTGAGATCCTTCTGGACAAATTCTAACATAGTGTGGTAACTTGGGAATAACTCTTTTCTTTAATTATTAAATCCTGTCAACAACCTAGAATTTCCTGAAGGAAGTCTAATTTATTCTTGGAATCACATATGCAACATTAAAGACTCCTAACAATTCAAGTAGATTTGAAACAATTTAAGCAGATTTTGAAACAAATCATGTAGTAGAGTAATGTCTGGGGCCCAAACAACCCCAGCTCGGCTACCACACCCAGATCAGAAAATCATTTCACCAATACTGGCAGAAAAGAAATTGTTTGCTATTTAGACTTAAGAAAAGGGATTATTAAATATTTAAATATAAAGCCTTGGTTATCTGTTTCCAGCAGATACATTTTACTTATCCTTTGTTTTTTGTTTTGTTTTGTTTTTTATTTCACTTTTAGTTTTCAGTATTTTGGTGTAAGTGGTTAAGTTTCTCTGCCTGACTTTCACTTTACGAAGTCTGCTTTATCTAGTCATCTTACTCTAGTTAACAAATGCGTAGTTCATCTAAATCTTTAACTGTAGAGAAAGTAAGAGAATGATCATAGCTCTTAGGGGCTATCCCTTGGGAACTCTAACAATAGTTAATACATTATACTAAGCTTACCAAGTAGATGTGATTGATCTAAGACAGCAAAAATCCTAATGTGAATCCAATTCTTCTGCTTGAAGTTGGGTCAAATGATTTCCCTAAGCTAAACCAAACAATTGACTTATCTGGTTTTACCAATGTACCTCTGGACAACCAATGTAAAATGTGCCAAACTTGACTTAGAAAAATACACTGACAAAGGTTATAAGAACTTAAATGTCATTTTCTCAGAGAACTGTTTGAAACTCCATCTAAACTACTTATATCAATCCTGCCAATAGTGCATGAGGGTTTCCTTTGCCGATAGTGCATGAGGGTTTCCTTTTCTCCACATCCTCGCTAACACTGTTGCTTGTTGATTTATTGTTGGTAGTCATTCTCACAGGTGTGAGGTGATATCTCATTAAGGTTTTAATTTGCATTTCTTTGATAATTAGTGACGGTCAGCATCCTTTCATATCTCTATTGGACATCTGTATGTCCTCTTTGGAGAAATGTCTATTCAGATCCTCTGCTTATTTCTTAATAAGATTGTTTTGTTTTGTTTTGTTTTTGGTGTTAAGTTGTATGAGTTTTTCATATATTTTGTATATCAATCCCTTATTGTATGTATCATTAGCAGATATCTTCTCCCGTTCAGTATGTTGTCTTATTATTTTGTTGATGGTTTGCTGTGAAAAAATTCTTTAGTTTGATGTCCATAAATAGATAAATGGATAAAGAAGATGTGATACATATAAACAATGGAATATTACTCCGCTGTAAAAAGAATGGAATCTTGTCATTTACAACAATATGGATAGACCTAGAAGATATTATGCTAAGTGAAATAAATCATACATAGACAAATACCATATGATTTCACTTACATGTACAATCTAAAAATAAATAAATAAATAAATAAATAAATAGAACAGAAACAAAAAAGAAAAAGAATTAAGATGTACAAGTTGCTAGTTATAAAAACAGTCACAGAATGTAAAGTGCTTCATGTAAATACAGCATTCAAAATAGAATCGATAATATGGTAATAACTACATACGTTGTCAGATGGGTACTAGACTATTTAGAGCAATCACTTTGTATGTTATATAAATGTCTAAACAAAATGTTGTTGTACACCTGGAACTAATATAACAATGTGTGTTAAATGTAATTGAAACTTTTTTTTTTTTTAGTTTTTAAAGATGTTACAGCTACCGTGGAAGACAGTTTGTCAGTTCTTTATAAAATTAAACATGTTCTTACAATAGAATCTGGCAATTGCACATTTTGGTTTATACCCAAATGAATTGAAAAACTGTTCACAAAAAAATCTGAACACAATGTTTATACAAATTTATTTATAATTGCCATAACTTTGAGGCAATCAAGATGTCCTTAATAGGTGAATTGATAACAATGTTGTAGTATATACACCATTTGTATCTAAAAACAATGAACTATCAAGTCACAAAAAGACATAGAAGAACCTTAAATACATATTACTAACTGGAATAAAAAAAAACGGAAAAGCCTATACACTGTGTGATTTCAACTGTATGATATTATGGAAAAAGCATACTTTTACTTTGGAGATAGTAAAAAAATGCTGACAGAGGTTGGAGCAAAGGAAGGGTAAATAGGTTGAACACAGAGGATTTTTACAGCAGGAAAACTGCTTTTTATGATACTATAACAGTGAATGCATGCCGTTATACATTTGTCAAATCTTACAGAATGAATACCACCTGATATAAACTATAGATTTTAGGTGATAATTATGTGTCAATTTAGGTTCATTGATTGCAACAAATAGTCCACGCTGGTACGGGATGATAACAGTGCGAAAGGCTGTGCAAGTGTGGAGCAGGGAATGAGAACTCTACTTTCTGCTTAATTTTTCTGTGAACCTAAAATTATTATTAAAAAAATAGTCTAAAAAATGCAATATTTCTTTTAGGACTGTAAACTAATATGCAGAACTAAATAGATCATAAAACCAAAGTTTTAGTGGAAGGTCAAATAACTAGGAGAAAACAAATGGCCTTTTGTAAGTTTACAATCCCACCTTGTAACTCTCAAGTTTAAAAAAGACCTTCATGTCTTAAAACCTATGAGACTACCACAGGCAGAATTCTAAAACAGTACCTCCACCACAAGCAGTATATAAATCTTGTGTAATCCACCGAGTATGGGCAGGACCTAGAATATGATGGAATTTTACTCCTATGAATATGAGAGTATGATATATTTTTAATTTGATATAGGTGAAGGGATTTTGGAGATGTTATTAAGGTCTCTATTAAGTTGACTTCAAGTTAATAAAAAGGCAACTTTTCATGGGTGGGCCTGACCTAATCAGGTGAACCCTTTAAAACTGGATTTAGAATTCAGTGATAAAACAAATGGAAGTAGACACTCTTCTGTTACTTTTGAAGAAATAAGCTGCTATAAATATATAGGGTCAGATGGCAGAGAATGATGAACGGACTAGAAATGCTGAGTGCCTCCATTCTACAGTCACAAGAAACTAAATTCTGGCAATTGCCAACAATCTTGAAAGAGAACCTCATGCCTCGGATGAGACCACAGGCTTGGCCAACACATTGATTGCAACCTAGGGGGACCCTAAGAAGAGGACTCAACTAAATCATTCCTGGACTTCTGATCCATGTAAACTTTGAGATAATACATGTATGTTTTTTTATTATTTTTTATTTTATTTTATTAGTTTCAAGTATACAGTACATTGGTTAAACATTTATATAGTTTGTAAAATGATCTTTCTAATTTCCCTCTCTCCTTTTTAGTTTGATGTAGTCCCATTTTTTTTCTGTTTCCCTTGCCCTAAGAGATATATCTAAAAAAAGTTACTGTTAGCAATATCAGAGCGTTTACTACCTATATTTTCTTCTAAGTTTTATGGTTTCAGGTCTTACTTTTAAGTCTTTAATTCATTTTGAGTCTATTTTTGTATATGGTGTAAAAAGGTGGTCCAGTTTGTTTTCCTTCCTTCCTCCCTCCCTCCCTCCCTCCCTCTCTCTCTCTCTCTCTCTCTCTCTCTCTCTCTCTCTCTCTCTCTCTCTCTCTCTCTCTCTCTTTCTCCTTTCCTTTTTTTTTGTATGTATCTGTCCAATTCTCCTTTCCTTTTTTTGGTATGTATCTGTCCAATTTCCCCAGCACCATTTATTGAAGAAACTGTCTTTACCCCATTGTATATTCTTGTCTCCTTTGTCATATATTAATTGAGTGTATTAGGTGGGGATTTACTTCTGGCCTTCCTATACTGCTCAATGTATCTGTTTTTATGCCAGTACCATGCTGTTTTGATTACTGTAGGCATACAATACAGTTTGATATCATGTAATGTGATACCTCCAACTTTATTTTCTTTCTCAAGATTGCCATGACTATTTGATGACTCTTTTATGGTTCTATATAAATTTTAAGATTATTTATTCTAGCTCTCTGAAAAATGTCATTGGTATTTTGATAGGGTTTGCACCGAATCTATAGATTGCTTTGGGTAGATGGCTGTTCTAATGATGTTGATTCTTCCTATAGCATGGCATGTGCTTTCATTTATTTGTATCTTCTTCAATGTATTTTTTCAATGACTTGTAATTTTCTGAGAACAGGTCTTTTATCTTTTTGGTTAATTTGATTCCCAGGAT
The DNA here is from genome assembly GCA_030015415.1 of Cynopterus sphinx. Lineage (NCBI taxonomy): Eukaryota > Metazoa > Chordata > Mammalia > Chiroptera > Pteropodidae > Cynopterus > Cynopterus sphinx. The sequence goes on from CM057390.1 coordinate 28,527,818, forward strand.
TTTTTATTGTTTTGATACAATTGTAAATGGGCTTGTTTTCTTAATTTCTCTTTCCAAAAGTTCATCACTGGTGTATAAAAATGCCACTGACTTCTGAATATTTATTTTGTGACCTGCTACTTGACTGAATTCATTGATCAATTCTAACAGTTTGGGGGTGGAATCTTTAGGGTTCTTTGCAAATAGTATTTTTTTGAGGTAATTCTGCATTGCTGTGAATTTCCCTCATAGGACTGTTTTTGCTGTGTCCCATAGATTTTGGATCATTGTGTTTTCATTTTAATTTGTCCCTAGGTATCTTTTGATTTCTTCCTTGATCTCATTGATAACCCTTTCATTGTTTAGTAGCATGTTATTTAGCCTCCATGTGTTTGTGTATTTTCCAGTTTTTTTTTCTTGTAGTCAATTTCTAATTTCATACCATTGCGATAAAAAAAAAAAAATGTGATTTCAATCTTCTTAAATTTATTGAGATTTGTTTTGTGTCCTAACATGTGGTCTGCCCTGGAAAATGTCCCATGTATATGTGAAAAGAATGTATATTTTGCTGCTCTGGGAAAAATGCTCTGAAAATGTCTGTTAAATCTATGTGGCCTAGTGCATCTTTTAGGCCCATTGTTCCTTTATTGACTTTTTGCCTGGAAGATCTGTCCATTGGTGTCAACAGATACCAATGTGGTAAAGTCTCCAACTGTGAATGTTTTACTTTTGACCTCTCCTTTTATATTAGTCAGTAATTGTTTTATGTATATAGGTGCTCTTATGTTGGGCACGTATATGCTTACGAGGGTTATATCCTCTTGATTTATCAATCCCTTTATCATTATGTTGTAATGCTTTTCTTTTTCTCTTATTATAGCCTTGTTTTAAAGTCTATTTTATCTGATATAAGTATCACTAGCACAGCTTTTTTTTAATTTCCATTTGAATGAAATATATTTTTACATCACTTTACCTTCAGTCTGTGAGTATCATTTGATCTGAAGTGGGTCTCTTGTAGACAGCATGTGCATGGGTCTTGTTTTCTATCCATTTGGATATCCTATGTCTTTTGATTGGATCATTTAATCCATTTGCATTTAAAGTGATTACTGATTCGCATGTAGTTACTGTCATTTTATTATTCATATTTGTCTTTTTATTTTGTTTTTCACCCATTCTCTTTTTACAGAAGTCCCTTTAACATTTTTTGTCATACTGGCTTGTTGGTAATGAATTCCTTAAGCTTTTCCCTGTCTGGGGAACTCTTTATCTCGCCTTCCATTTTAATAAAAGCCTTGATGGGTAGAGTAATCTTGGTTGTAGACTCTTGTTTTTCATAACTTTGAATATTTCTTGTTCGTCCCTACTGACCTGCACTTTCCATTGAAAAATCAGCAGACATTCTTATGGAAATACTTAGGGGGGCACACTTGTAAGTAACTAGCTGCCTTTTTTTTTTTCTTTTCTTTTTTTTTTTTTTTTTTTTTTACTGCTTTTAAGATTCTTTCTTTGCCTTTGAACTTTGGCATGTTAATTATAATGTGTCTTGATGTGGTTCTGTTTGGATTCCTCTTGTTTGGAACTCTTTGTGCTTCCTGAACTTGTATATCTAATTCCTTTTCCCAGTTAGGGAAGTTTTCTGTTATTTCTTCAAATAGATTTTTAATCCCTTGTTCTCTCTCTTCTCCTTTAGGTACTACTATGATATAAATATTGTTACACTTCATGTTGTCCAAGAGGTCTCTTAAACTATCCTAATGTTTTTTTAATTCTTTTTTCTTTTTGTTGTTCTGATTGGGTGCATTCTGTTACCTCGACTTCTTGCCAATTCTATATTTTGCTTCATCCAACCTACTGTTGAATCCTTCAGGTATATTCTTCACTTCAGTTATTGTATTCTTCATTTCTGTCTGGTTCTTTTTTTATGGTTTCTTTGTTCTTCTTTATGCTTACTATTTCTCTGGCAAGGTTCTCATTGTGCTCATCCATTCTCCCCCTAAGGTCATTGAACATCCTTATAACCATTATTTTGAACTCTGTCTCTGATAGGTTGCTTGCCTCCATTTTATTTAGCTTATTTTCTGGAATTTTCTTTTGTTGTTTCATTTGTGGCATGTTTCTTTGTTTTCTCATTTTAATTAGCCTCTCTGTGTTTGTTTCTGTGTGTCAGGGATATTTGTTTCATCTCTCAGCCTCGGCCAGGTGGCCTGATGTAGAAGGTGTCCTGTGAGCCCCAGTCATGCACTCTCCCTGATCCCCTATGGTGGGGGTCTAGATGTCATCTTTGTGTAGGTTGTGCGTGATTTTCTGTTGCATCTTAGACTTTATTGTTGTTAGTACATCAGTGGATGGGATTATGCTCAGGCTAACTGTGGGAATTAGCAACTTCCACAGGGTAAGAGCTGCCATGTAGGGGCTGACTCCACTGAGTGAGATTTGCCCTAGCAGGCTTGTGTACTTGTTGAGACCATCCTTTGTGTGTATTGCTAATGGAGTTCTATTGTGGTCTAGTGCCAGCATCTGGATGCATTGGTTTTGTGGCCCCTTGGTAGGGGCTCCCCAGTAGGTCAAAGTCAGCCACTACCTTTGATGCTCAAGGCTGCCTGGTGGGAGCTACAAAGTGATCCACAGATCGCCCATGCTGGATCTGTAGGTAAGTGGAAGAGACAATGCTGTAGGCAGTGGTTCAGTTATTGCCTTCTCCTAACCTAGGTCAGTTTAGCAGAGGGACCAGTGCTTATCAAGGCTTGACACTGCCTATCAGTTGCCCCTAAGTCTCTGAAACTGGAAGAGCATCTGACTGATATGCATGTTGGGTGGTGCAGAGATGGGGGGATCTCTTTGTTCTATTGAGCAAATTTCTCCTGCCACTGCAGTGTCAGTTCACATGCCAGCACTGCTTCTGTGGCTCCCTGTACCAATTTCAAATTGTAGCAAGTTCAGCTGCTGCCTACCTCAGGCCTGAAAGCATCACCTTGAGGCAGGGACAGGTGCCTATCAAAGTGTGGCAGGCATTTTGTGGATTGGATGGTGCAGGAGTTCAGGGAGTCAAGGGCTATTAGGCTAATAGCCTCAGTTTTCTACAATTTCTGTGTCTGCATGTTCCCTCAGTAGTCACAGATCAAATGGAGATAAGCTGCTGTCTAGGGCAGTTTCACAGACCCCTGCAATCTCAAGAGATATTATGACATGAATGGGCAGTAGTGCTCTGTCCACAATTTTTTCCCCAAAAAGGACTCATTGTGCTATCCGTGGTCTGTTGCCTATTCAGGCTGTGCAACCCCACAGCCAAGCAGTGTAGGGAGAGCTTTGGTGGAGTGGGTTCTTAGAGAGACAAGGGCCATCAAGCCAATACAGCCTCATTTCTGCTGCAACTTCTGTGCCTGGGTGTTCCCACTGTATTCACAGATTATAGTGAGACCAGCTGCCATCTGGGGAAATTCTACAGACCTCTGTGCTCCCTGGACGAATACAACATTGCAACTCTTTCAGGCAGCAGAAGACTCCAAACAACTGGTTCCCTTGCAGTGCCCACCTTGTAGTAACCAAAGTTTGTTGCCTATGTGGATTGGGAGACCCAAGGGGGAAAGGCAGGGCAGTGGCCATGCACTGTCAATGGGCTGCCTGGGGCAATTTGTGGATTAGGTGGGGCAGGGTCTCAGAGAGACAACGGCCTTCAGATCAAATCAGCCTCAGTCTTAATCAACTTTGGTAACCATTTGCATTTTTCCATATAAATCCAAGATTATAGCAAGATCAGCTGCTGTCTGCAACTGGCCCACAACTCCAAAATCCACCCAGATTATTGTTGGCAGCAGCAATCTGCCTGAAACTACCTCTAAAATGCACACTCAGTGCTGGCTGCCAGCTGTGAATGCTTGGCCATGAATCAGGGCAGGGGTGGCGGACTAAAAAATAATGGTGGTTGCCCTGCCAGCCCTCATTCTGGTGCCAGGTAATGCAGATTTTCGCAGTATGAATTCTATGCAAGCCATTGACCCACCAACGGTGTCCCAGGTGAGTGTCGGCAAGTCAGAAAGCATGTGTATGGGCCCTTCAAAGGGGTATCTAGGGTTTCAGTCTACTTCCATCTCATCCACTTCTGGTTTTTATAGTCAGTGTTGGAAATTCCTCTTCCCTGTGCTAGAGAGCTCCAAAAGAGGCCGAGACCCCACTTTCCTTCAGGGGAGCCTCTGAAGCTTTTGCAGAAATTGACACAAAATGGAGGAAACTGGATACTCAGACAACTTTGTTAGAGAAAGGAGAATTTATTGCCATCAGAGTATGTGAATTTTTACAGCATTAAAGCATGAGCTCCTCTTGGTTAGATTTTTACAGCTTATATACCCCTGCAGTGCCCATGCGAGAGGCTCATGTTTCCTGTGTCTGAGGTTCTGTATGCACCTGCTAACTCAGGATGCGGAAGAGGAGTTTCAGGTGGGGCTGCAAGGGAAAAGGAATTCCTGGACCACTGGTCCTGTCTATTTACAGATCCTTGGTCTTGTAGGTGTGACATGAATTTCTAGAAGGCCATTTAAAGATCTATAGGGTATGGTTAATCTATAACCAGCTCAGGTGGTCATTTCTGCAAGCTCTTTTCTTTGTACTTTTCAGATGCATCCTCTCCTATCTAATTGCCCCTTTAAGACTCTAGACATTTTATTTTTATGCTGAAATCTCACATTCTCTAACTAAACCATCCTGGGGGATTTCCTGATAGTGGCGGGTAAAGTAGATGTAGGCTGCAGATTGCCGTTGTACTATGGCTTCTACCATTGTTGTGGAGTGATCAGTTCTAAGAACCATAGAGCCAATTGAGATAAATTATGAGCCTTTATTAGCCAGCCAGCAATTGACTGTCCACTATGCAGGGTCAGAGAATCAGCCCTGAGTTTCCAGAGAAGGCAGCTTATAAAGCCTAAAATCACAAAAGCAGAAGTTGGTCTTTAGCATATCTTTGTACAATACATCTCCTAAAACCACACCCTGGTGGCTGGCAAGACAACTTCTGGTATCTAAAGATATTTCTTCCCTATAACTGACTTAGCTAGTTGGCTCACTTGAAAATTTTTCACCCTTAATACCATGCCTTTTAAGCTTTTTATTGGCAGAGGCAGCAGACATGAACCATTCAAGCAGATTCCTAGGAGTAGCAAAACTGCTCTTATTAAAATTTTAAACCCATCAAAGGCTGAGAACCGTGCCTCCAAAAGGCTACTGGGGTTCCATCCGTGCCATACTTGCATGGGCATATGTACTACTTTTGTCAACTTTTTGACAAGGTCCTCAACTTCTTGGCTGTGATCATCTATCTGTAGGCAACAGTTGGTGGGATTGAATTTTCCACACACCTCCTTCTGCTGCTAATAGAGTCCAGTGTTAACCTGTTTTGGTAGATGGCATTTCTCATCTGAGTTTGTAGATGTGCAAGAAGGGTCAGGGCTCTCCTAGTCTCATTGATAATAATTTTATAAGACTGCCTACATCAGATAATTCAGTTTAACATGTAAATGGAGATATGGTATCCCCAAGATCTGTCTTCTGCCCAAGTGACAGGCCTATAGTATAGGTTTATCTGCTCTGGGGGCTACTCATCATCCTTCTTGATCCCTATTTGGAGTTCTCTTTTTACCCATTGTAAGGGTTGTGGGACTAGGTAACCAAGCAGTTCCCCCCTTTTCAGAGGTAAGAAAAAGAAGGGCATCTTTACCATGCCAGTTATACAGATTCCTTCCCAGTCTCTGGGGAGACAGATGTAGGCCTTATTTTTGAAAATCAGTAAAGCCCATGTGAGGTGATCCAGTCTTGGGCCCCTTCTAGGATAGGATGACCCCAGTGTCTTTGTAGGCAGACTCAGAAACCCCCTAACTTATTTTCCTGCCTAACTCTTTCTAAGAGCCATGAAGCCCCTTATTATTAGTATGGATATTGAGGGATGGAAGGTCTCTTCTTCCATATCCTCTTCCTGCAGAGAGGGTCTCTGCATACTGGGGCTTCATGGAGCTCTTTCTCTTTCTGCCTTTATCAGGGTGGGGTCTTGGGATTCCTATTGAAGTGCCACCTCAGTCCCCAGAAGATTCAAACTGGTTATTTAAATTATATACTTATTAATAGCTATTATTGATTTGCCTATTAAGTGAGTAAAGGGAAACAGACTTGGTTGATATATTTCTTAAAGAGTAAAAAGGCCTTTGGCCTAAAGTTCCTTTCCCTCTCAGATTCTAAATGTTCTGTCTGACCTAATACCATTTCTGCTAATGATGAGCTGATGATTCTTGTCAATAGCCAGAGGATCTGAGTCCTCAGTTTGGGACAATTATCAAGATTTGAGGGAGAGGGCCTTCCCCCTCCCCCAAAGAAAGAAGAAAAAAAAATTTAACTAGGCTTACTAAAAAGATTAAGATCTACAAGAGATGTCCCTTATCATTTCCTTCCTTTCTTGATTGGTCTCATATCTATGAGACCAGTTTAAGATGAAATTGATCTCTTTGTTGCTGTAAGAAAATTCTTCTTTTGGTTTGGTTTTGTTTTCCAGATGGTAAGGAACCTACAAGTGGGAGTGCATTGGATGCAGCAACAAGCAATAACTCCTACAAAGAAAAAGCAAAATGATAATAAGAAATGCTTCCTTTAGCCCGGTGGGACTGGGCAGCCAGGAAGCAAGGGGGCAGAGATCAAGACCAAAAATTTCTGTCCTCTGTTCGATATTGAACACAACATTATGAAATTGTTTCACTTTTTCTTTAATGGGTTGTCAGAGAAGTTAAAACAACATAGTATTTTAAATTCTTTACATCTATGGTATGTGTAAGTAATAAGTTGTCTATAGCAGCCCTGTTTTCAGAGATAGCTTCTCTGACATGTCCTAATTCTTATCCCATGGCATAGATGGCCTGAGAGGTTGTGTTTAAGGCTTTTGCCATGAAGCAGGCTATTCTATTGACTTCTATATTTAGGGCAACAGTCATAGCTGGTCTAATAAAAAAACAAAGCAATATATTCAGCTGGACTAAATAAGTTTAGGTCATTATCACAGTGGAGTCAAGGGTGAGTTCCCTGTGGCCCCTAGTTGGAGACTTTTGAGGCATGAATACAATTAATCTTCCCAGAAAATATAAGAATAAAGAACTTTTCCACAAATAAGAAACCATACAGCAGGTAATTTAGCATGTGCATTTGCATAGCTTATAGAAGTCTTGGAGCTGCAATTCAAGTCATATCTGAGATGTTAAAACATTAGTTAGCATACTTAGTAAATGCATTTTTTTTTTTTTTTTTTGCTGGCGTTATAGTAGAAATTTTTTAAAGAAAGCATAGCCTTATCCTTCTTGAGTTTGCATTGTGGGCTGACTTTCAACATATTGCAGGAAGTTAGTTGCTCTGCTAGTAGAAAACCCTGACATAGAGGCGGGTTGGTTGTCTACAAATGGTTTAGCCTTAAGTTTCCCACAAATGTGTGGTAGGCAAGGGAGCTGACCCCCTTTTTGGCTGTGTTCCAGTTTTCTAGACGAGGTGATCTCCGCACTGGCCCCTGGTCCTGATGTGTGGCAGAGGACTACATTGTTAATCCTGGTCTCACAATGGGAAGAATAAATTACATTAAGCTGACTATTTACTCCTGTCACTGTCCAGTTTGCATTGGAGAGAGGCTCATTGGATGGGTCAGGACAGAGTCAGTAGCTCTCGTATCTAGTAAAAATTCAGTGTTTGTTTTGTTTTTTTTTTTTCCCCCTTTCTGCCATGTTGAGAATGACCTGAGGCTTCACTGTTGTGATTTTGGTGGATTTCTCTAGGACCGGAGCTTGCAAGCACCTGGGCCTCTGTTGTTGGAGGAGAGAGCAGCCCGTTTGTGAGAGGCTTGCTATGTGGAGTGAGGACTTGTGAGGTCTGCCCCTCCCTGGCTTCCCAGGGCTGGATGGACACCTGCCCTTCTAGTGTCCTTCTTTCTGCAGTTTGTGCATTGATTATGCCTCAGTCTCAACGATGCCACTGATACCCAATCAAGATTGAGGCACTCCAAGTCTACAAGGTTTTTATTGCTTAGGGTCACCTTGAGATGGTCCCTATGGCAGCTAAAATTTGCACCCTTTTTGTACTCTGCTTCCTTTTCTACCCAGTCCCATTTATTGGACACCTTAAAGCCCTTAGTACCAAGGCAGCCTACGGGATTGGGGTCTAGGCCCTAAATTTTGTAGCTTCCTTTGAATATTGGGCACAGACCGAGTTATGAAATGTATAACCAGGAGTGTTTGGCTCTCAGACTTTGGGCTAATGTTAGAATATGCTCTAAAAGCCTCAGAAAACTGATGAAGGCAACAAAAGACACAGAAATCATTTTGATTAAGCATGAAATCCTTGTTTGGGAATCTTTTAGGCTCCTCTTAGCAATTTGTGGGTCAGTATAAACTCCTGACCAAGATCACTGGAGTAGACTCCTCATGGAGATCCAGTGACACCACCTTAAGCTGCATGAGGTTCATCACAGACCTGTGGATAGGAGCTCACCTCTCACTTTGTGGTGAGGCCACGTCTCAATCACTCTGCACTCACTCTCTTTCATTTGACCTCCTACCATTACTTAATCTGTCCTGTGAAGAGTAAGCAGTCTCCCCTCTTAACCTGTGGAGAGTGCTTGGTTGCTCTCTGAATGGGGATCGGGCTTTGTTTTTGACTGGTGTTAACCAAAACACATTCGGCCCTCTGCCCCATGTACCTGTGAGGTCACAATTTCCCCTAAAAAATGTAGAGCTCGGGTGACCTTGGGAGATGATCAGTCTCCCCTCCTGCCCTATGGGGCAGGACCTGAGTTAGCTACCCTTTGCCTGGTTTTTCCTTACTGTGGCCCTGATGTGACCTAGTTTTCTTGTTCCTCCATTGTCTGATCCTTGCAAGGGACTGGCAGATGGGGGTTTTCCTTCTGTCCTGTGAGGCATCCACATGGAGTAATCCCTGGTGCATACTCAGCCAGCGTGTCTACAGGGCTGGTTGGGGTTTCCTCAGTGGCGTACCTGAAGTCTACCAAATGTGGGTGCCATTCCTCCTGCTTCCTGGGCAATGCACAAGAAATCGTTGCGGGAGGAGACACATAATATAAGAAATTGGATGCTCAGACAACTTTGTTAGAAGAAGAATTTATTGCCAGCAGAGTGCATGGGGCTTAACAGCACCAAAGCACAGGCTCCTCTTGGTTAGATTTCTTACAGCTTATATACCCCCTGCAGTGTCCATGCGAGGGGCTCATGATTCTTGTGTCTGAGGTTCTATGTGCACCTGCTGACGCAGGGTGGGAAGGGGGATTTTCGGGTGGGGCTGCAAGGGGAAAGAAATTCCTGGACTACTGGTCCTGTCTATTTACAGATCCTTGGTCTTGTAAGTGTGGCATGAGTTTCTAGAAAGGTGTGGTTAATCTATAACCAGCTGAGTTGGACATTTCTGCAAGCCTTTTCCTTTGTATTTTTTCTATGCCTCCTCTCCTATTACCAGCTTCAATGTGATTATTTCTTTATATTATGAGAAATAGGTGTTGTGATCAGCTGGACTTTAGGTGATTCTCCACATTGATTATTTTATAATTTGGTTGCAGTTTCATTGCGGGCCTGGGAGGGGACGAACCCTGCATTTTACCTAGTCTACCGGCTTCCCCCTCTAACACATGTATGTTTTAAATCACTATATTTGTGAAAATTTGTTATACAGCAAGAGAAACCTAATGCTAGAATTAAGACTAGTTTTCTGTGCAGCATACAAAAATAAAAATTCCTGTGCCCACTACCATAATCAACATATAAAAAATTTTTATTACTCCACAAAGTTTCTTCATGTCTATTGATATCAGTCTCCTCTACATTTTGCACCTCTCAACTACTAATCTGCTTTCTGGCACAGCGTATTAGTTTTTGATTTTCTAGATATTATATAAGTACAATCATATGTTATATAACTTCCTGTCTAACTACTGAGTAATAATCTATTATATAAGCATATCACAATTTGCTTATCAATTTACATGTGGATAGACATTTAGACTTCTGAGTTTTATAGATAAAGTTGATATGAACATTCCTACAAGTCTTTGTATTGGACATATTTTAATTTCTTATGGATTGAAATGGCTGGGTAAGAAATAAGTGAATGTATAACTTTATAAATAGTTGTGAAACTGTGTTCTAAAGTTTTGTACTATAGTACATCTCTACCAGCAATGTATGTGAGCTCGTTAACTTCACATCTTCAGTACCTGGTATTGTTAGACTTTTTAATCATAGCTACTTCAAGATTTCTCTGTTTGTCTTTGCTTTCAGCAGTTTGACTGATGTGTCTAGGTGTGGGTTTCAAGTTTATCTTGGTATTTTCAAGCTTCTTAGGTAATTAAATTCATGTTTTTCATCAAATTTAGAAAGTTTTTTAGCCATTATATTTTTTGATTTATTCTTCTCATTTTTCTCTCTGTTCTCTTTCTCAAACTCTCATTATGGATACATTGGTATGCTTGATGATAGGTTACATGTCTCTGAGGCTCTGTTCATTCTTGTTAATTCATGTTAATTTTTCATATTGTTCCTCAGAATAGATAATGTCTAAAAAACCTATATTCAAGTTTGCTGTTTCTTTTATTCCCTGGTCAAATCTGTTGTTGAGCTTATTGAGTAAATTTTTCAGTTTGGTTATTATACTGTGAACTTCAGAATGTCTATTTATTTGTATACAATTAATTGATGAAACTATACTAAGTAATGGGAGCTAATTTTTTACCTTAATAGGGTCACCATCATAGGTGGAGTATTTAACCGTAGAGGATCTAGACCAGTGATTTCCTGTGATGATATAAATTTCAATTATATAATTATCTTGTTATACCTGTAAGAAAATAAAAACATACCTTGTCTGGTTACTGGGGATGTAGGAAGCCCTGTTTGAATGTCCAAGGCTAGTGTCCTGATCTGAGGCAATACAATAAAAAAAAAAAAAAATGAGAGACTTATACATTTTAAATGAAGAAATAAAACTGATTCTGAAAATCATATAATTGCTAACATAGAAAATTCAAAAAAAGCATCCTGAACATTCCAGTCCCAGCAGATGCAATTTAGAGAAGAACAGAGATAGTAAAGATGCAAACATATGGACTCAGCCACATTGAGATAACACTACACAATCATCCAAATGGCAAAAATTTAAAGTCTGTAAACTCTGGATGTTAAAGAGAATGTGGAACAGAGGGTGTGTTTAACTGTTGCTAGTGGGAATTTAAATTATCTAAAACCCTATTGGAAGGTTTAAATTTTTTATAAAGCTAAACATATGCTTATCCTTTGCTCAGAAGTTTCATTCCTAGGTATCTACCTCAAGAGAAATTAAAACATATGTTGACCAAAAAAAAAGATTTATATAATAATGTTTACAGTAGCCAAAAAGTGGAATTATCCTTCAACTGGTAGATAAATTATGGTGTATTACCATAAAAAACATATATTTACATTATTATAATCATATTGTGTAATATATAAAATATATTAATTATAATATATAAATATTATATACTTATCCCAATTAACTTTTGGATATACTATTTATTATATCATGATTAACATATTTTATGTTATATAATATAAGAAAAAATATATATTATATTTAAGATTACATTGAAATTATATAATTATATTATAAATTATACAATTATAGTGATATATAACATGACAGTATAACAGCTATATAATTATCAATATATAGTTATTATATATGTAAATATATAATAAGTAACAAAAAGGAGCTAGTGTTATACACAAAAAACATAAAAAAAAACTCAAAAATTATTCTGAGCTTAAGAAGCTCAGACCAAAATAATATTCCCTATATGGGTACATTTGTATTGAAGTGCTTAAATAGACAAAACTAATCTAATATTAGACAATTAGAACAAAAGTTGCTTTGGGAGAATGAGGGGACTGACTGAGAAAGGGCATGGGGGAAACTTCTGGGGAAATAGAAATATTCTGTATTGTGATAGGGTTGTGATTTACACTAGTGTGTTTGTCAACATTTATAGCCAAGACTTGGCATTTTGCTATGTGTAAAGTTTATTTTTCACAAAGTTTAGAGAATTCTATAGTTGAAGTACACAAAAGGGACTTTCTCAGAGTGTGAAGGTAGAGAGGAAGAAAGATCAAGGTTTGAGGGTCCCAGGGACCAAGTTGTTCCTTATGCAAGCATCTGCTTAACGATCTTGTCTCCTTTTACCCTCATTTGCTACATGAGTTGGCTTTCCCTGATTGTCAGTGATGAGCTGATTGATAAGGGAAGGTTTCTATCGTGAGATGTCCAATTGGAAGAATGTACAAGGGGTTGTAAATATCTCTTCATTGGGGCTTGTATACTGGGCAAGAAACATCATTTGACGCATGCCCAATTCATGAATTATCTGGACCAGATCTCAGTATGTCCATGGTCTCTGGCAGCTCCCCAAGGTTGGCCCACACTATCAGTGCAGCAGACATGAGCCAGTTAATCAGGGAGTGGTTGTCTACACCTCACGCCTTATGCATCAAATTGTGGAGGTGCTGCCTGAGGGCCAGTAACACTGTTCTGGAAGCCAGCTGAGCCATCTCTTCCAGAGATAATTCAGTCCCTTTGGCCTGTCATCCCAAAGCTGCAGCAGACACCCCGGAAGCATCTCCCTGGCTCTCTGCTGTACCTGTTTCATTAGGTCCTGGAGTTCTGTGGAGGTGTACTGGATCAAGGTGGTTTGCTTTTTAAACTGATGGTCGCCGTCAACAACCCTAGCCTAATGGCTGTTCCAATTCAACCTGCTGCCATATTACCTGCTGCACCTGCTGTGGTATCGTGGGTGTGCTCCCAGACTGGGATGATGGCAGCGACCCTTCAGGGACCTGCAGCATGCATTCCACTGCTAGCAGAAATGTATGTGTATTTATATATAAGTATATATTTATATATTTCATTATGAATAACTTTTTCCCCCTAAATTATAATATATTGAGATTCTTCTGTAACTAAGGAATTATAGCCATTAAACAGATGCCATGCTGAGAGATGAACAATCTTGTTTATAATCCATTTTAGAGAAGAAAACCCAAGCCCTAAATAGAAAAGTATTTCATCATAATTTTTAAGACAGAGGAATAGTAACAAATGATGATGTGTCAAATTTGCTGTGCTTTGTAGTTTAATTTGGTCACACCTTTACCTCATCTATTCTCACAATGACCCTATGATATAGGAAAGGGTCATTGAGGTAGTTCCATCTCCTCACTGATGCAGACATTCTGGAACATCATTTCACAAGTCAATCTGGAGCCAGGGTTTTCTGTCTTAGAATTTACTTAGAGCCTTTTGAAGTTGGAGACCAGATTGATGGCCAGTACAGCACCAAGTCTTTGAGGTTTGGTATTCTGAGAGCTCATGTCAGGGTGATTCTATGAAATTAAATTTTCTCCATTTGTTTTTTGGTCATTGGGTTTCTTATTTTGAGAAATGGCTGCCTATATTTTCTACCTGTTTTTATTATTGATTGTTTGCCCTTTTCATTTTAATTTGTGGAGGTTCTTTATGTGAAGATACCAATATTTTGCTGGTTATATGTGTTTCAATGATTCTTTTCTGCCTAGTATCTTCTTCTTTAACTTTATGCTTTTTGTTGCACAGACTTTATGTGGCCATATCTATGAGTAATTTTCTTTAAAAATTGTGCCGACTTAGGTCATGTAGTTTTCTATATTTTCTTGTTTTTATAATTATTTTAAATAATTGCATACAATAAAATAAGCAGGATACAATTTGTTGACTTTTAATAAATATATTTACAAAAGTAACTATCACACCTATCAAGATACAGAATAGAGACTGGCTAACTCTGGTTCATGGGCCAGATCCGGCTCAAAGCCAGTATCAGTATTGCTCATGAGCTAAGGTCTTTGACTTTTTACATTTTCAAATGGTTTTAAATATAAAAAGAATGTTATGTAAAATTCAAATTTCAGTATCCATGGATAAAGTTTTGTTGGACATAGCCATGCTAATCATTAGCGTATTATCTACAGCTGCTTTTTATGGGGATAAAGTGCTGAGTAGTTGCAACAACAGAGATTCTATGGTCCAAAAAACCTAAATAATTTGCTATCTGGTTCTTTATGGAAAAAGACTAGCAATCTTTGATGTAAATCACTATCACCCCAGGTAATTATCTTATGTTTATATTCATTCTATATATATATACTTATTCCTCATAGGCAATCACCATTATGATTTTTATCTTCATAGTTTAGTGTTGTCTATTTATTGTACTTGAAATAAATTGAATCATACTGTATGTACTTTTTTGTGTGTATGGTTTCTTTTATCTGTCTTGTTGCATGCATCAACTATTCCTTTTTACTATTTACTAAGTAGTGTTCCATTATATGTATATATCATATTTTTTTATTTATTCATTGGGTGATGAACATTTTCCTGACTTTTTTATTATAAAGTTGCAATCGAATTCTTATATATATATTTTAGCTACACAGTGTTTGTAACATTTTATACTCCAATATGTAACATTTGAGGAATATTCCTTTGAATTCTTTCTAATGTTTGATATGTTTGGTCTTTCTAATTTTAGCCCTTTTAATGTGTGTGTAATGGTGTCTTCTTGTAATTTAAATGTGTAGCTCCCTATGACCAATGATATTGAGAATGTTTTCATGTGTTTGTTAGCCCTTATGTACTCTTTATTGTAAGATGTCTTTTACTCATTTTTACTATTTTTTTTTTGTCTTTTTATAACTGGCTATAGAAATTATTTAGAACAGTTGGTTATAGTCTTTTCTTGGACATTTATGTTATATGTTTTTGTATGTGTCTATTATTCTTCCAGCTTGTGGTGTGCCTTTTCTTTTTTCTTTTTTTTTAATGGTGTATTTTGATCAGAAAATTTTAATTTGATGGTCATGTTTATCATTTTTCTTTATTATTCTTTTTTGACTACCTTCCAGTCACAAAGATATGCTCCTATTTTTTTTCTATAATCTCTTTCTAGTAAGTATGTGAGTATAATATGAAATATAGAGTCAAGTTCAGTTTTTGTATGCAGATATCCAGTCAATCAACACCATTTATTGAAAAGATTTTCCTTCCTCCATTGAATTCCATTGGTGCTTATACCAGAATTATTTTTTACTGAGCAATTAAAGGTCTATTTCTGGACACTTTGTTTTGTTTATTTGACATGTTTATCTATTCTTATGTCAGTCCCACCTTGTCATGAAAATGGTAGCATTATATACAGCAAGTTTTATAAGAAGGCAGTCTAAATCTGTCAACTTTGTTCTTTAATCATTTTAGTTATTCTAGATCTTTCTTATGTAAATTTTAGAATCAGCTTGTCAAGAAGGCCATGGAGATTTCTACTGGTATTTTATGGAATTTATAAATCAATTGAGGAAAATATGTATCTTAAAACAGTGCTTCCAAATCATGAGCATGGCATCTCTTTATTTGTCTTTTAAATTTTTTCTCAAAATATTTTGAAATTTCCAATTAAGACATCTGTATATACTGTGTGAAATTTATTTATGGATTTTTTTTCTGGTTTTAATGCTATTACATCGAGATATCATTTAATTTTTTTTTTTTTTGCAGAAAATAAGTAAAAAGAAAATTATTTTTTGTATGTTGACTTTTAAATAATCATTCTTCACTTCAGCTGTGAGATATAGGAAGGAGCTGCCGCACTGGGAAAAAACAAAGCAGGAATATCCCCCAATCCCCACTATATAATGTCTGGTATCCTCCCTCCTAAAATATTATGTGTGTGTATGTGTTTGTGAGAAAGGTTAAAAAATGTTTCATTCAATGAAAAAGATTAGCAAGAACCTGCAGAGAGGGTGTAACTTGGAACTACCAGAAAGGGACATTAAAATATCTTTTATAAATATATTAAATAATTCACATCAAAGATAGAAAAAAAATAGGTGCACCAATACATAAACCTCAGAAAAAAATATATTGATATAACTCCACTTTAACTCTTTGGATTCCTTTCTTTTTTTCAGTTTTGGAAAATTACCATCAATTGTCTTTTCAGATACAGTATTGTTAATTAGACCTCCCTCTATTCTCTTTTATTAGCTTGAAAGTAGAGGCTCTCAGTCAATTTTCCCGGTTTCTTACTTTTTTTCTTCTTCTTTCTTTATTTTCTCCTTAATGCTTTTGGAGTAAGTACTCAGGACTAATTTTTCTAATTTTCTAATTCCTTAGAGATAACTTCTAGTTAACTAATTATATCTTCAACAACATCAGGTCTAGAGTTTAAGCCAGATTTAGTTAACTTTTTTCAATAACTATATTTTTATACCCAAGATAATAATTGGTTCTCATTTTATTTCATTTGGCTTTTATTTCCTTTATGGTTTTTCCTTTAAGAAAATTTGGTCTTTATGAATTTTGACTATTAATATATTTACTTTAAAATTTTATTTACTATATTAAATTCAAATAAAATTCTTAAAGAATAAAGTAACCCATAGGAATTCAAGACAAGGAATCAGAAGAAAGAGAAACATAAAAAAAAAGAAAAACACAAATCAAATAAAAAAAATAGCAGACTTAAGCTCTAACATTCCAGTAATCAGTTTAATTGCAAATAGTTAAAATTCACCAGTTATCTACTAAATGGCCAAAAGTCCAGTGCAACTATATTGTCTACAATAAGCTTACTTCAAATAGAGTGACATGAGTGACAGTTAAACAATGAAAAAAATATATATTATGTAAACAATTTTAAAAAATTAAAAGTGATATTAATATCAGGTAAAGTAGACTTTAGAGCAATATGACAATATATTAACAATGACAACAAACTAATAAAATTTATCTAGTGCAGAATGAAAGAAGTAAAACTTTTTAATGATACATGATTGTCTATGTAGAAAATTCTATGGAGTCTACAAGAAAATAGTATAAATAGCAATTAAGCTTAGCCAGATTATAGAAAAGTGATATACAAAAATCTATCATTTTTATACATTACAAATGAACAATAAGAAATTAAATTTTAAAATACCACTTGCAAACACATGAAACCTATAAAATCCTTAGTGATAAATTTGGCAAAATATATATACAATATTTTTATAAGCAAAACTTTGTTGATATGAATTGAAAAAAACCTGAATATACTGTGTTCCTGTCTTAGAAAATTCATTTTTATGATATCAGTTTCCTCACATTTATTCATAGTTCAGTATAACCTCATTCAAAATTCCAGAGGCATTTTATAAAGATTAATATTCAAAAGGAAATGCAAAAAGCCTAGAATAGAAAACTAATTTTGATCAAGAAGAATGATACTGGAGAAACATGTTATGTAGCTGCAATTATCATGATAGTGTGATACAGGCATCAAGATAGACAAATCAATGGAGAAGAATAAAAAGTCTAAAAATAGATCCACACAGTCATGGCCATGCCACTTTGAGCAAGCCTGATCTCATCTGATCTCAGAAGCTAAGCAGGGTCGGGCCTGGTTAGTATAGTACTTAGATGAGAGACCCACCTAGGAAAACTGGATGCTATTTGTGTAAAAAAAAAAAAAAAAAAAAAAAAGACCCAAACAGAGATGTTCAATTAATATCAACAAAGTTACATGCCAAGGCAATCTGATGATGTTAGAAAAAAAAAATAAACATTTTATGGCAAAAAAAATCATTGATATACGCAAAACCATGAGTGAATTTCTAAACAATTACACTGAATAAAAGAAGCCAATGCTGTATAGTTCTATAGGTATAAAATTCTCAAAACTAAAATAATTATAGGGCAAAATAACCTTTGGACTGGGCCTAAAGCAACCTTGTGTCCCAAAGAACTGTTTGCAAAAATTACAAGAAAGCAGAATTGTGACTATTGGACTAACTACTACTTGACTGAAAATTAAAAATATTGTTTATAATTTGTGTCACTGTGTTAGCTTATCTACACCTATATAAATACCTTCCTTCTACTGATGTAATTGCTCCCCTTCTCTTTCTCATAAATATCTCTTGCCTTCGTCTCCTATTGCAACATTATTTGTGTTTCTGCCTGAATTCATGCTTCCTGAATAGCTATTCTTCTTGATCTCAACTAAATGCTTGCTGCCTCTCACTTTGGCCTTTTACTTTTAGGATAACAACTGATATTCATTTTTTCATTTAATAAATATTGTTAGAACAAATATGTGTGATTTTTTTTCTCTAGGTAATAGAGGTAGAAAGGCAAGAGAGACAAGGCCACTAATGTCATAAAGGTCACATTCCACAGGAGTGGATAGATATTTAACTCGTGTTAGAATTAAATGTTTAATTAAAACTGTGATGAGTGCTGCTAAGGAGATAGATAAATTTCCATGAATTCATATTTCAGAAGGCCTTACCTATTTTGTTCCTAGGAAACTGGAAGAAAATAGTTCACCTAGAAAAGAAGAACTCATAAAATATAAAGATACAAAGAAAACTGTCCACAATTAGAGAGCTATTTTGGAGTCATATCTGCCCAAACTTCCTATATTCCAGTATGATTTTCTTCTGACACCTTCAGAGTGAAGAGCCCAAATGGTAGAGTATATTATTTCAATTTTATATTCCCTGCTATTTTCAATACTGGTATATCTTTTAGCTTTTCAGCTTAGTTTTGTTCACAATCTGCTTGCAGAAGATCTCTGTGTTGAACATGAAAACTATTTAAGTAATATCTTTTCTATAAAACAATGTATGTATCTAATAGGGACTGACCTCAATCCTTATCCTTGGTACTGTTTTGTCTCTTTCATGAGATCTACAATTATTTGCTCTATTTTTTTGACAAGTATATTTTAATCATATTACTAGTATACAAATAAAATATAGATTTTTTTTTGTTTGTTTTTGGTTTTGGTACTGTTAGACTCAGAGAAAATAATTAACTTAGTCTAAGATCTGAGCTAGTAAATAGTTGTCATGTGCCAAATTGAGCCTGCCAATAATCAATGTGTTGGCTGGACTGGTTCTTGTGGTTCTTATTAAGATTGTAAGATGCCCCTAACAATAACCATCAAGAAACTTTGGGGAAAAAATGTTTACTACTTGTAGATTCTAAAAATTATGTGATACACCTGAGACCACACAGAGATCTCAGGTAGAGAAAGAGTGAGCATAAGCAGGCCTGGAGTTCTGCTTTCACTGGGGTTGAGGGTAGGGATTTTGGTTCTGTGGGCTCACTCTTTATTGGTGAATTTAAAACAGAAGAGCAAGTATTTAAAGAATGAGAAGAGGAAAAAAAAGAAGTGAAACAAATTATCAGTTGTAGAAATCAATCAAGATCTCTAAAACAAAGGAGCCTGGCCAGAGGGAAAGGAGGAGTAAAGTATGTGGCTCAGGTTCTTTATCTAGTCAAATGGTTGGAAACCTGTTTATCTGAGATAGACTCCTTTGAAGTGGAGGCCTCAGCAAGCAAAGCCCAAGTCAGGCACTTGCTTTAAAACCTCTTGTCAGGGCTGACACTATAACATCAATCACAGAACAAGGATGCCTTTTGAAACTATCCCCTTGAACTCTAGAGCCCAAACTTTTTACTCTCAAGTTTGTTAAGACTTAATTATTTTTACTAGTAAATAATTAAAGCCTTCAATAATGAAAGCAAAGTTATAATGATTTTAATTAAAAAACAGCAGAGGTAATTTGTCACTAGTAGACTTGAAGTAAAAGAAATAATTAAAATAATTCTTCTAGAGGAAAAAAATGATACCAGATGGAAATTTTAATTTATAAAAGAGTAAAAAGCAACAGTAATGCTTAATACGTGAGGTACAAGAAGTAGTGGGCTTTCTCTGAGCAAGGAAGTGGGCTCTTACCCCAAACACTGTTTCTGCTGGTGACTTGGTCTTAAACTTCGCATCCTCCAGGACTTTGAGAAATAAATATTTGTTATGTAAGACACACACGCGGGCACACACACACACAAAGAAGAAGAAGAATTGAAGGAATTCTTATAGAGCATTTAAATTTTT
This sequence comes from Cynopterus sphinx, assembly GCA_030015415.1. Lineage (NCBI taxonomy): Eukaryota > Metazoa > Chordata > Mammalia > Chiroptera > Pteropodidae > Cynopterus > Cynopterus sphinx. The sequence continues at coordinate 28,547,823 of CM057390.1, forward strand.
TTTACTAGGAAAGCATCAAGAGATGAAAGTTTTCTAGGTTTCTTCTCTATGCCCAAACACTTTAAAATTTCTTATAGTTTATTAAATAAGATTTAATAGACTATAGATTTAATAAACTATATTTGTTAACCATATCTATAGTTTATTAAATAATATTATAAAAATATCCAGAAAATTAAAAAAAAATTTACAGGTCTCTAATAATCATGGAACTAATGAGAGTAAAATTCTGTGATGTTCTTGAGAAAGGAGAGGAGGCATGGGGAAGTAAAAATAGATGCAAAGGAAAGGGCCTGCAGGAATAACTGACTCAGCTGGTTAAAATTGCTTTCTCTCCTCCCATTCTGCCCTCTGCTCTTCAGTTAACATGTTTTCCAAAGCTACATCCTCCACCTCAAAGATTCTCCAGCCCCTTCCCTATCTCTGCAGCTGAATAGGAATGTCAAAATTTTGGGACTGTTTGCTGTGTTACTGCTAGAGCTCAGCCTTTGGATAAGGAATTCCCTGAGCTGGTGCAGACATCAATGAGTGCTGCTCCCTGTCTGTAAGCCTAGGAGTCTCATCCCTTTGTTCAAGAATCCAATAAAGGTGCTGATAACACCAAGCTTCTGGAAATTCCTCCCCATTCACTAGAAGACTTACTTACCTCACATTATACACCAGGAGGCTACTTCATATGAGATAACCCTCCTTTTGGCAGCCTATGTGACTTTAATGAAATACAGTACACTCAATCAAGCAAACTTGCTGCCCATAGAATTAGATGAAACCCCCTACAACTGTGTATTGCTGACTGACATTCTCTTACTTACTAGGAAAGACTAAAAAAAAAAAAGACTTAAAAGAAACACCAATACTTAATAGTGGTGTATAGTGTTATACTGATAGTTCATATTTAAAAATAATGAAAATAAAAATGTTTTTGCTGGTTACGCAGTAACTAATTTCTCTGAAGTTATTTGAGGCTAGTCATTTACCTCATGCTACTTTAGTCCAACAAGCCAGACTTTATGCTCTAACATGGCCTGCATCCAAGCTATAAGACTGATAGTTGATATGTACACAGATTTTGTTATGCGGATGACATAGCCCATGGTTTTGGGATGCTTTGGAAACAGAGGCGATTCATCACTACCAGTAGGATTAAAATTAGGAATGGTTCTTTCACACATTGAACTATTAGATGATATTTTACGCCCCAGTAATTTGACAACTACTAAGGTTGAAGGACATTCTTGATTACAAAATAAACATGCTAAAATGAATCAACTAGATGATGCTGCCACACATAAAAAAAAAAATGTAGCCCAAAATAAAGATATTATAGAAAATAAAATCTTTACTCTTTGACACTTTATATCCAAAGGGCTCTAAGAGTCAGCATGTTTGATGAAAACTTACTAGAATCTTTGTGTAGGGTTCAATTCAATGCCACTGATGATGGAAGACTTTATTGGCAAGCTCAAAAAAGTTTTCTAGACACCGAAAAACACCTTTAATATGGATTAACAAACTCTTTATATTATCCGACTTCATGGTGAGAAGGATGTTTCAAACTATACATGAATTAACCCAATGAGCTACAAAGAAAATATTGGAGATCAACAAACAATATAGATGGGGCCACTAAATTTCTGCAGCTGCTGCTGTAGCATCTACAAGATGCCCTACATATCTGGAGATATTTATGTAGTGTCTTAAAAGTTTTAATACTACCAAGAAACTGAAAATAAGTAAAAACCCTTTTAAGACATTGATATGTTGAAATATTTATTTATAACAGTTTATTCACTTATTAGTTCACATTAACTCTCTTAGTGCCATGTTATTCTTTTTCTTAAGAAATAATTTAGACAAGCCTGCAGGAAATCAAAATGAAGGCAGCTAATTTAAAAAGGAAAGGAAGATATAAAAAAGCTGTTTAAAAAAGTTTAAGATACCAAGAAGTTTCTTGCAGTTTAACAGCAAGAAAATATGCCTCCAGAAAACTACTTTAAAAAAAAATAAGCAGGGGGGAACCACTTTCAAACTGCATAATCATCTAGAAATTCAGAAAATTTGAACACCTGAAAACACAGATACATAAACAAAATAGCTCATTTGCATGAAAAGATTGTTCCAAATCACCAAAAGAACATTTATTCATTTTCAACATCTTTCACTCAAAAAAGAAGGGTTGTGCAAATTGCAATATTTAAATTTCCAAAGTAATTCAGGAAATGTGACTTAAGTTTTCTAGTGAAAATTTAAAGTTAGTCATGAATAATAAGGTATTTATGTATCTAAGATTTCACTGAAAAGGAAATGTTATTCCACCAAATGAAAATGAAAGTGATAAGCTATTATTTGCATAGGTAAAAATATGCTTCTCTATCAGGAGAAAAAAAACACTATTTTTTTTCCCTTCCAATTTTTCTCTCCCCATGGCTGGTGGCCTACAATACTAGTGTTTTTAAAGCTATTGCATAACCATAGTGTAAACAGAGAAGTGACAGCTTTCATCCTTGAGAAGCATAAATTGATATCTAAGGAAAGTAGCTCGTTGTTTGTGCCATCCGGTACTCCAGAATGTAAAAGTACTGCTCATCAGATTCTTCACTAAGTTACCCATAAAACATTCAGAAAAATCCAGAATTACTATATGTATACATGTATACACATATGTGTCTGTCTTTGTGTGTAGGTATCTCTGTGTCTGTGTGTTTGTATCTGTGCTCTAATTAAAATAAAAAATTAAATGCCAGAGTTTTGCTTCTTTTAATTTTATAGCTCAGATATGAAACATCACTATTGTAGAACACTGTTCTGTGAGGTGGGTGTGAGGTGGCCCTTGGGCAAGACCAAACAGCTAACTAAAAAGGTCTGCTCTGCTCCACTCCACTGTGCTTTGCTCTGCCTGCTTCTGCTATGCTCCCAGGAACTGTTATCATAATCACCCGGAAGAGAAAGTGCATTTCCCCTAGCCAGATGGGAGCTGACTTACACAATTCCCTGCTTCTGGTCCCTGATTAGTCTATCCTCATGCAACTGAGAACTCCAAATCCTCACAGTTTAATTGGTCCAAAAGGCACTGTTCTGATAGGTCAGAATGGAGCCTCTCAGATTGGTGGGTAAAGATGCTGATGGGGGAGTACAGTTGCATGCCTCCTATTGAACAAGAAATATCTCAGTCCTATTGATTGAAATACAATTTCAGAAACTCCTTCATAACAGCTGATTCAGAGAGAATACAATACAAAACACAATGCAGGCAAGCAGTTCTTTGTGGGAGGCAGGCAACTTAGTGCCAGCTTCTCCCTGAAGCGTGGCTCGTATGAGGCCCCTATTTAGCAATGACTGATAGGCTCTATTTCTAAATTTGAGCCTAGTTAGCCATCAGTAGCCTTTTTTTTTTTTTTTTTTTTTTTTAGGCAAAGCAACCCTTGGTTGACCTCACAGATTGCAAGGAACTTGTCAGTTTATAATCCCTTATTTTTATTTATTTATTTTTTTATGCTGACAACACCTGGTCTTCCTAGGTGGTCTCCTATCCGAATATTAACAAGGCCTGACTGAGATCAGGCTTTCTCAGGGTGGCATGAGTATAAACATCATCACTAGCCCTTCTCAACAGGTAAATTTATTTTTGGTGTCAACCCCTTTCTATGATTTAATTTCATTCAAGAGGCAAACATAAAATTAGCTAGCTATCAGAATCTCAGATATAGGCAATGCAGCTGTCCCTTTGGGCTCCAATAAAGTAAATATTTTGTCAAGAAAATGTAATTCATTAATTTTAGTCTTTTGGGTACAAAATGAAGTTGAGGGGCTTTTTTATGGGATTCAAATATTATGAGAATTAGATATTCTTATGTTTGTTACTTTATCTAAAGTAAATGTTACAAGAATCTGTATGACTTTCATAGGAACAAAGTCTATGTTAATTTCAAATCTTATACCCTATGTTTGTATAATGTCATAGGTGAAAAGGCATGTTATCTGGAGTCATAATAGGCTAAAAGCACTTGGTTTAGAGTCTGACTAGAGCAAGTCATTTACTTGAATCTTTATTTCCTCATCTATAAAAAAAGTAGTTAGATCTGGACTGAGGTTTGAAAACTTTAAACCATTATGTAATTATCAATTACTACTCTTAATTTCTTTTTTCACATTTATAAAATACTTTCTAGGTTTACTTAGCATCACTCCAAAAGACTGCCAAAACAGTAGACACTCTTACCCAGGGGGACTAAATGGGAAAATGAATGAGTAAAACAGTGTTTGTTTCTGGATCTCATCAAGAAGGGCACTCTCATTCAACTAGAAAAACCAAAAAATTATAATTCATAAAACAAAGAATTCAGAAGATTCCTGTTGTTCCTACAGTGGCTTTGGAAGAATTATCAATCTGAGAGTAGTGTGTAGTTTTAGCAGTATTAGAAGCTATAAATAATAGAACATTATGATTTATATTTAAGGAGAAACTGTATTAGCAATTATGCAAACTCTGTTTCTGAATTCTTGGCAACAACTATTACAGTAAACTGCCCAGTCAAGACTAGGGAGTAACATGAGATTGAAGTCATTAAACTTATTTATATAACTGAGCATGTTGACCTTTCCATATCTAAATATTCTTACCAATTCCTTAAACTTTAGCAATGTTGGTTAATTGCTCTGCAACCTAAGTTTGATAGTTTAAGTTTAGTGTTACATTTGACAATAGTAGTTTTGATTGGACATCATTTAACTAGTAATAGCAATCGCATAAAAAAGATCTCTCATTTAAATGAATATAACAGATTTCAGAACAAGGGAGCATTAAATTTGGGGCTCTGGAAATTGTCTGACTCATTGGAGGTACTTATAATTAATTTTTTATGGTGACACTGATTAACAAAATTTGATGTTTCAGCTGTCATTGGAGGTTCTGATAGAAAATATGGAAACAAATGTAGATACTGAGCAGCAAATGAAGGCTATTAAGTCATCTAGTTACATATCTACAAAAATTGAATTAAATACTACATGTAGAAGTTAGGATTACCTATCTCCAGGATTGCTTTTCAGAATAGTTGGCTTGTCTTGCAACGTATGTTTTTATTTTGCAGTCGTTTAATAAACAAACACATACAATCTCAAAATAAATAAATGAATGCAATAGTATAGTAATAAGAACTTTTATGTCACTGGAGCTATTAATCTAATGTCATAAATAAATAATTAATTAGAACATTTAAATAAAATCAATCCAAGCATCATATAAAGACCTACTAAGAAAATGATATTTATTTAAGACATTTACCTTCAAATACTGAATCTTCTAAAGAAGCTATGGTACATATATACAATGAAATATTACTCAGCCATAAGAAGAGATGAAATACTGCCATTTGCTACAACCTGAATGGACCTCGAGATAATCATGCTAAGCAAAATAAGCCAGACTGAAAATGTTGAAAATCACATTATATCACTTATATGTGAGATATAAACCTAAAAACAACATATGAACAAGACAAACAAAGACTCATGGACATGAACAATGAACTAGTGATTACCAGAGGGTAGGAGGTAGGTGAGGAGAGAAAAGTTAGACAGGGTGAAGGGATTCAAATACAGGGGGGTTGAGGGAGGGTGAAGTGGGTAAAGGGGATCAAATACATGGTAGCTGAAGGAAACTGGACTCTGAGTGGTAATCACATAATAGAAAATATAGATGTCAAATTAAAATGTATACCTGAAAATTATATAATTATATTAACCAATGTTACCCCAATAAACTTAAAAAATAAAATAAAATAAAATACATTAAAATTAAAAAAGCAAACGAACTGAATCCGGATACTATTTACAAATGTTGAAATGGAGCTTAAAAATATACAACTAATTCACAAAGGTTTACAGAGCTCTCAAGACTTGGCTCTGTGTATGTTATATAATTAATGGAAAAAAATAAAAATGACAACAAATTAGAGATCTGCATCATCTCAAAAATATCTCATCATCGTAGGAATTTGTCTTGGTTAGTAAAAATCAATAATAAAATATACTTTGTTCTCCATAACACCTTAGAATTTACAAAGTTTTTTGCCAAACATTATTCTTTCTAGCAAAATTTTAGTCTGTATCTCTATTCTAGTTGTACACAGACAGCTACTGTCTGGGAAAGCTTCTGATTTTTTTCTATTTAATATTTCATCAGCTTCCTGTTATAACATTAATAAAGAAACAGAGTTTATATACAGTTGTTTCTGGAACAAATCCAATTAGAAATATTTTCATGTAATGCATGACTTTAATAACTTAGTTTAGATCACCTATTCAGATCCAAACTTTTTGCTTTATGATAAAATGTCAGGTAATGAAAATATTTCTGTAGCATAACAACAAGAGTAAATTTCCTGAGCCTTCTCAACATGTGAGATCACCCTATTTATGTTTCTTTCTCATACTGCTAAAACTACACACAAACTTTATTTTTTTAATCTAGTTTTTCTCTGATTCAAGCTGTTTTTGCCCAGATAATGTCATTATGACTCACTTGCCTCTTTTGGCCTTTATCTCCTGTATGCCTGTTCCTTTCATTATTAATTCTCAGGCTATAAGCTTAATGGAGCCTCAGGTCTATAATCATAAGGATGACAGGTTTTGATTGGACTTTAGATTAAGGACACATTTTGATTTTAGATGTGTTTCTATCCTAGGTTCTTTGAGACAGGACAACTACCGCATTGGCTACAGGACCAGACAGGATGGACCATGGCTGATTCTAGAACTAAACACAATGATCAATAACCTCATCCATTTCCAATAGTTCAATCGATAGCACCCACAATTCCAACTCCCTTAGTTTTCATCTCTACTGATTTTTTCCTTATAAAATCTGTACTTCCGAATTACCTCGGGAGCCAGGCCTTTGAGCAATAGCCAGTCCGTGTCTCTGGGACTTGCTGTTCTCCAATAGACCTTACTTTCTGTGTTGCAACACTTGCACATATCTTTTCTTTGGCTTAGACATGTGCAGGCGGACGGATCCCTTTTTCATCTCGATAACATTATTCTCTTTTTGCTTGAGAAATCAATGTTTTTATAACAATTTGAGAGAACTAGTCCACTGTTTCATAAAAATGTTCAGATAAATTAGACATATTCTATTTTTGCAGTACAGTAGAACTTACATGTAAATCTATCTCAGCATTTTTTTGGGAGGATAGATATTTCAAACTCCTGATTTGATTTCTTTATTGATTATAGGTTTACTGAGACAATTTTTTAAATGAGCTTTTGATAAGTTATATTTTTACACAATTACCAATTGCATCTAAGTATTCCAATTTCTTATCTAAAATCAATCATTCATGGTATTCTCAGAATGATTTTTTATTGTATCCTACATTTTAAGTTATGTCCCCATTTTCCATTGCTAATATTTATTTGAGTCTTCTCATTTATTGCTTGTCTCACTGCCATATTTTTTGCTATCTTATTAGTCATTTAAATAGGCAGTATTTAATTTTGCTGTTCTACTCTGCAGTCATTTCTTATTTTACTGTTATCATTTCTGATATTTATTATCAAAGTATTATATCATCATAATATTGTCATTAAAGTATTGTTATTTTTTACATTTCTCTTGATATTTTCGTTCTAATCTTACTGCATTAATTTCAAAATTGCTTTTTGAAACAAAATTAATGTAAGGCCCTAATGTCCCTCTATCTCTACTTCAGCAGTTGTCTTACCCATTTTTATGTATTTCAATTGTCATTTGTTCTAAATATTTTATAATTTTTATTTTTGTTTGTTGTCCTATGAAATGTTTAGAAGTATTTCATAAAATTTCAAATTTAAGAGAAGTGAATATATGCTTTCTTTTTATTTCTAATTTTACTACATTTTAGTCAGGGAATGTGGTCTTCATAATATTGGTTTGTTTGTATTTGAGACTGATACTGAGAACTAATCCTTAAGCAAATTTTGAAATGTATTCTTAATATGCTTAAAATAATAATGTCTGTTTTACTGCTAAATGAACAATTTTATGTGCAATACCTAGAGTCTATTTTATTAATTTTATTGTTCACATGACATATTTTATTTTTACTCTTTGTTGGTTTTTCTAAACAGTACATAGTTATATTGAGTTAAGGGTTGGGAGTTGTGTAAGGTTTTCCCCCTCTAATCTGGGTCTTATTCAATTGAATAGCAGGGTTCTTTCATTTACATTGTAATTGTTATGTATATATTTGATTTCTACTACTATTTTGTTATCTGTTTATTGTACGTTTATTTTCTCCTTTCCCCTTTTTCCTTCCTTTTATTGTAAACACATTTTCTTTACTCCTTTTTTCCTCTTCTCATTGAAAACTATGTATTTTATTTCTACCTATTTAAATGTAAACTTCACATTTCAGCATGGGTTCTTGAATTAACAATGTCTAAAATAACCAGCATGCATACTTTTCTCTCAAACTACTCAAAGATGATAACTATTTAGCTCTAATATTCTCTTTCCTATTTTGCATGTTTTTGTTGTTTGGTAAGTTAGTCTCACCTTGCTATTAAATAACCCCAAAGTAGTTAAGAGAGGCGAGGAAGCATCTGAAAAATTCAAAGGAAAGGGCTTGCAGCAATGACGGACTTAGCCAGTTAAAGCCCATTCCTGACTCTCTTCCCCTTCCAACACTCTCCAGCTAACATATTTTCCCATAACTACCTCCTCCACCTCAAGGACTCTCCAGGTCACATCTGTTGATTCATGGCTTGCCAAACAACTAATGTCCTTCCTTATCTCCATAGCTGTTATGTTATAATTTGTAACAGGAATCCACTGAGTAGGTGCTGGCATCAATAAGTGCTACTTTCTGCTTATAGCCACAGTGTCCCATCTCTCCAAGAATCCCATAACAGTGCTGATAATGCCAAGGTCTCCAGTTCTACAAGGCAAAACAACCTATAAATAGATAAGACTAGAGGTCTGGAAATTTCTCCCCCACTTGTAGCCCCCCACAAGAAGCTTATCTGTAGAACCTCGGACAAAGGAATCACACATCTCTTGCATGGACACTGCAGAGGTATAAAAGCTGGAATAAACCTAACTAAGGGGAGCTCGTGCTTTGGGTCCATTGAATGCCCTGTGCTCTTCACCAGCAATAAATTTTCCCTTCTCTAACAAAGTTTTCTGAGCATCCAAATTCCTCCATTGAATAACACTTACTGAAACATAGCTATCCTTTTAGTTGTATATACTTAATGCTTGTTTAAATCTATCAGTATCACCAGTTTAAATCTATCACCAATTTCTTTCCACACCATTTTTTTTTTTTGTATCTATTTCTTTATTTTTCATTCCACATCCTTCACTCTAGGGTTCATCTGATGAGAGGTTTTTCAGTGAGAATCACATAGTGTAAAAATCCAAAGTATACTTGAAATTGTCATTATTTCACCATTACTCATGAGTGGATGGTTGACTGTATGTTCTAGATTGACATGTATTTTTTTACTTCAGCATTGTGAATATGTTATTCCATGGCCTGTGGACTCTATTTTTGCTATTACTACTTTTTCTTTTTATGTAGGTATGTAATTTATTCTCTTTCTCTCTCCTATTTTTATTTGTAATTTTCTGATTTTACTACACTATTATAGGTGTTGAGATTTATTCTATGTGTAAGAATTCATGCCATTTAAAAAATTCTGAATAATTCTCGGCTGTTATATATTTATATATGACCTCCTCAATTTTTTTTTCTGGAGTTTCTATTAGACCTATGTTAGAATTCTATGTCTTTTTTTTGTGTGTGTGTGTGTCAGTTTGGTTCACTTTCATATTATTTATCTTTATCCTCTGTTGCATGTTATGTAATTTACTCAGATCAATCTTGTATTTACCAATTCTTTCAACTATTTCTAATCTGCCACTTTATATAAAATTATATTTTTTAATTTCAATAATTACAAATTTCATTTTAGAAGTTTCATTTATATCTAATTCAAATTTATGTCACCTTTTATAGTATATTTTTAATATTTTATTTTTTTGTTAATAGCCCTCATTATTTTATACAGATGCATTTGTATTCTCTAGACATTTCAGAACATAATACTTAACATCACTTTACTCCACTAAATTCTAAACTCTATATAAAAATATATTGAAGATATCAATATATCAAAATATCACTTATTAGCATATAGATTTGGTGTTGAAAACACTAACATATCTTAAAACAAATTGGCTTTCTAATACTTTCTAATACATAATAGAACAATTTCTTATCTGGTCATTAGTCTTATCTCTTCCTATAATAGCAGGATTGTTTGGGATAGAGGATCACAACAAAGCACACACTTTCTGTAGGCAGGCTAGCTTTCTAAAAAAAAAAAGAGAGATGAAGGCAAACATTATCTCCAATCAGGTAAGGGCTAAAGAATGACCAGGTGATTGCACTGTCTTTCCACACTGAAAAAGAAAAGAAAAGAAAAGAAAAGAAAACATTTGCAGCAAAGGATTAGTACCTTTTCCATATCCCCCAGATTCTTTTACAGATTGATATTCTATTCGCAGAAATTATTAAGGTTCTGTTTCTATTTATTGTATTTGCTTCTTCCCAATCATAATGGATCATTTTCTATTTCTGTTTCCTAAGTATTTCTTCTTTTTTCTGAAGAAGTTCTCTGAAGCCTGACTTATGAAAAATTTCCATTCAGAGCAGTTTTGCATTTTCTTTCCGGTGTCCCAGATTATCATCCAGGATGAAGGCACAGAAAATTGCAAAAAAAGAGAAGACATTAAGCAAAGTTACAAAGGTAGGATATATTGGGTATATTTGGGGAAAAAAATGTTTTTAGGGGACTAGAAGGAGATAGTATATAAAGAAAAATGTTGGAGTCTTGATAGAGTTCAAATTATAAAAGGCAGTATTTATCATGGCATTTACTTCAAATATACATTTGCTGTCATTTTTAATTTTTCCCATATTTTATACTGCCAACTTAATGAATCTTTAGGTGATATTTATTGAATTTCTATTGTATTAATATGACTTAGATTTAGTAAAATAAATAAATAAATAAAATTTAAATAGCCTATATAATGAATTAAGAAGTTTGGAAACTTCTAGGCTAGGTTTTTAAAATAATTTTCTTCTACTCAGTGAAATATAGCATATATTTTAAAGTAAGCTGCTTATCTTTATCCTAGAGAGATATCTCCTGAAAATTGCTACCAGTGTTAATAAAATATATCTTGCTATTAAAATATTCTTTTAATTCTTTAGACCTTTCTTTTTACCTTTAATAAAGTTCCCTGCTCTTTATTCTTCTGCATAATTTATCTTGGGAATGAGAAAGGAACTATGCTTGTCAAGTGTTAATATTTGAAAATATGCTTTTTATTTCAAACCAACTTCTAAGACAAATATCATTCACTTAATATATTGGCAAACTAAATGGAGTTGTTTGTTTTTAGAAATTAACACTTTTATCTTAAGTTGTACTTGTTTTATTATAAAACTACAGAAATTTTAAAATGATTCCTAACTAATTCATGCTCTAAATCAACAAAAACAGAATATATAATCATAATTTATTTTGACTTTCTAAAATTTTAAAATAAAAATGACTAATAGTAGCTGCAAGGATAGCTATTGTAGGAATTTTGTAAGCATTTTAATCATTTCTTAAATTTTTATATTAAGTAATTTGGTTTTCATCATCATATTGAATTTTGCAAATAGAACACCGACTTTTATGTTTTGGAAATTAAAATTTTTGCAACTCATTATACACTACAACATTAATAGCATCAAATATTCAATAACCTCAAAACAAAACCTATGTCAAACACAAGTAATACAAAGGTAAAAAGAGTTTATGTTCCAGGAGCTCATGATCTCTCAGGGGTAATAAAAATATAATTATCTCTGAGGTAGATGTCATTCCACATAAAAACAGAGTAATAATTATTTCTCTTCTTGCTTAATGTTTCAATTATACAATTACACTTATAAAAGCTAAGAGAAAGAGGAAGAGGAAATGTTGAGACAAGAAAGAAAGAAAGAAAGAAAGAAAGAAAGAAAGAAAGAAAGAAAGAAAGAAAAAAAGAAAAAAAGAAAGAAAGGAGAAAGGGCCTGAATTATGATTTAAAATGCATTCTATTTTTTAAGGTAAAAATCCAGCCATGAAAAACTGCCCGAAATCATTTACATTAATTTTTTTTTAAAGTGAAACTAATTTGATAATATATTTTATTTCCCACTGTATCAAAAATATTTTACTTCAATATGTGTTATAAATATATTAATGAGATATTTAAAATTATTCATATGTTAAGTCTGCAAACTCTGGTGTATATTTTATGCTTACAGATCATCTCTGTTTGGACTAGCAACATTTCAAGTGCTCAGTACTGAGTACAGTGATTGCTACATTGGACACCATGATTCTGGAGTTGGCATGTTAAAATAGAAGGAATTGCCAGAGCCCTCCGGCAAAAGTCAAACACAGTCCCTGAGAGGGGGACAGAGATTGAAAGAAAAGATAGAGACAAGAGAAAGATTTGGGAGGGCTCACAGTCAATACTGCAGCCTCTAGTTTATTCAGCACACCCTATTTATGCGTCATGATTGCTTGGGAGACTGACAACTGCTTGCACCTGCACAAGAAGAAACAACTGCTTGCACCTGCACAGGGAGCCTTTTGATCTCTCAAGGCTCCCATCCTCCTCCTTAACAATCAGCTTTTTCTCTGGGGCAACAGGTGCTTCTCAGTCGCTACAAAAGTAGCAGAGTAATTGCAAACACCTGCTGAGCAAACAATCCCTTGTTTACCCGGAGGGCGGCCATCAAGCAAAGGGCTCCGACAAGGAATTACAGTAACATTTTTATATATTAAAGAAATGAATGTCTATTATAGTATATTTAACATTTAAAAAAATAGTACATAGAACACTTCATTATTTAAGTGTTAATTTTAAAAATGTGTTAAATTTTTTCCAGTTTTATTGAGGTGGAGTTAGCATACTAAAAACTGTACAAAGTCAATGTATGCAATTTGGTAAGTTTGAATGTAAGTATACATATTACCATCAGGCATGATACCATCACCTCAATCAAGGTAATAAACATATAAACCGCCTCCAAATTTTCCTTATTTGTTTTTCCTTAAAATAAGAAAACAGCATTTGATCTACCCTCAACAAATTTTTAAGCATACAACTCCATGTTGTTAACCATATTCATCTGTGTAACTATGACTTTATACTAATTAAAATACAACTTCCTTATTATCCCTCCCCATCCTCTAGTAACCACCATTCTATTTTTTACTTCAATGTATTTGATTATTTTAGATGCCTCATGTAAGTAGGATCATGAAGTATTTGTTCTTCTGTGACTAACTAATATATAGAACTTCGCATAAGACCTTCAAGGTCCATCCATGGTTTTGCAAATGGTAGGATCCATTTCTATTTTCAGATCTAAATACTATTACACTATATGTATACATAATATTTTCTTTCTTTGTTTTTTGATAGACATTTAGATTGTTTTCATATCCTGGCTATTGTGAATAGTGCTGTAGTGAACATGAGAGTGCAGATATCTCTTTGATCCTGAACTGGGATTACTAGAACATAAAGTGATTAAAATTTATTTTTATTTTTTTGAGAAACCTCCATACTGTTTGTCATGTATTTATTGTTACATTTATTCAAGAAATATCTAACACAGGCCTATAATATGTACACCCTATATAGACATTGCAATGCTGTGCACTGAGAATACAAAAAAGCATATCTTTGCCTTGGAAGTAAACTTTATGAATAAACTGAAAAGTCTGGAAAGAGAAATCTTTAAGTTGGTGATTGAGCAGTAGAGTTGTCAGAAAAAAAAAGTATTATTAGAACTAAAATGATATGAGGAAAGTTATGAAGGCAGAACTATACAGACACTATATCGGGGGTAGAATGACCACTCCATTTTAATTGAGGCCAAGAGTACATGAGGGTAATAAAATCAATACATAAAACAATGTCAGAGTAAATCCTTTCAAAGATTTAGGTGGTACTTTTTAAAATTTGGGTCTTAAGGTTATAAGAAGCTCTTAAAGGATGTTGAATAGCAAACTGACATTATTAAGCCACTTCTGTAAAAAAGAAAAAAATCCAGAAGTGAAGAAAATTAAATCAGAGATATATGAGTTGAGGGACACAAGAAGACTTGACATAACATGAATAATGTGAGATATATATGAAAAAGTAGCTCAAAATGATCACATTTTGGATTTCAGAAACTAAAAGAATGTCAACGTCATTAAAAAACTGAGAAGATGCTATTATAAACTAATTTGGGGGAATTTTGATGAATTCACTACATTTAATGTGAGGAATCAGGACATAACTCAACTAATTATGGTACCAATTCTTATTTTTATCAACAGGCACATGAAAATGCAAGTCTAGATTCCTCCACCATCACCACCACCACTGTGTAGACTGTTCTCTTCATAAGTAAACAAGTTCTTACTTTTATCAGATCTCCATTTACCATCATCTTCTCAAAAAAGCCTTCATTGCTCTCCTGTGGCTAAATTTACACTTCTCCCTGTACTTCCAAGTGGTTTTACCCAATTGCAGAACTTAACATAAGTGTATGGAATTTACCCCTGCATTTACTTTACTGTTTCTCCTTCCAGACTGTATATTCCTTGAAGGGAAAAAGTGTTTTCTTCAAAAAACTTTACAAAGTATTCATCACACCATAAAAACATATTTAATTGTTATGATACTGGTAGTTGTAGTGACAGAGTGGTAGTCATGGTGAATTGGGGTGGGTAAATTCAGCAAAATAAAGGGAAAAGTTACCTTAATAGAAGTGATTGTGGAAGTCATATGAGGTGAATGAAATCAGTAAAAAGAGTAGAGAGAGAAGACCAAATGACAAGAGGAGGTTTGGATCACACCTGTGTTGTATGGGACTATCACTATAGTCCATTGAAGAATTTGTCCCTTCATCTTCCTTCACCTGTCAATCTTCCAAGTGCAATTTCTCTTCTTCATGTGTAATCTATCAGTTGGATAGTTATCAGATCTATTTTAGATGCTCTATCTTTGATATTATATTTGAGAGATGGAAAAAGACCCATAATGCAGAAAGTGAACTAATAACAACTATTATAAGTTAGACAAAATAAGTAAATTATGTATTCACTAAATGTTGTTCCTAACTAGATAGTAGGATTGGCAGGAGTTACATATAAATTTTGTGAAGTTTGAAAATACATATTTAATAGACTTTTTAAAAAATTACTATTTATACCTACAACACATGAACTTCTTAAGTGGTCTCCCATCCAAGTACTAACCTGGCCTGACCCTGCTTAGATTCTGAGATCAGACATTGGGCTTGTTCAGGGTGTCATGGCCATAGACTATGAACTATGGCTCTACTGGGGCATAAACCCAGGACCTTCTGCATGTAAAGCAGACATGGTACTGCTACACTATGAACCACATCCTAGACATTGTTTTTATAATAAAGATTACAAAAATCTAAATTCTATGAAATCTTTCTTCTAGGTACAAACAGAAGAGTTAAAGGTATATTAAGGGGACACAGCTTTGAAAAGTTTGAAAAACACTGACAAGATAGTAAACATGAAGGCCAGGACCCTATATTTTCCTTATTTACTTTTTATCTCAGATCTTAAAACATCAAGGTAATGTAATATAGTTATACATGGTGAGAAGAGCTAAAAATTATTTCTGACAGAATAAAAGAATATATTTTATATGCTAATTTAGTTGTATATGTTGCTATTAATCTTCTCTAAATGTAATGATTGTTTTTAATTATCTCTATGTCTACTTTTTGGACAAAGAACTCACTTTTTATCTAATATAAGATAAAGATTCATAGTCATAAAATTCCAATAATAATTAACATGTGTCCTGGTTACATTTTGCTACAGTTCAAGATTACTTACTAAGGGGAAAGGCATGATGAATTATAACTATGAAATAAACATTAAGAAATAACAAGTTTTAAAAACATGATGGAGAAAGGGCAAGAAAGAGTAGTGTGCTCCCTTATACTCAATCCTTAGTTGTATAACTTTCATTTAGAATTCCCTTCTTAATTGCACTTAATCTAATGAGTCCCTATGCTCTTCTCAGTTCTCTTGCATGCAAAGGAAGATAAATAATTCCTCAGCAAGAAACAAACATACAAACCAACCAACAAAAAAAAAATTAGATTAGAATGTTAAGTTTTAGAATGAATATGCATTAAGGTCAAGTGTTCCTCTGAAACAAAGTACTAAAGTACTATTACACAAAAATAGCACTTATAATACAGTGAGAGCTGTATAATAATTCTGCAATATTGTTTATATGCACTGATGTCTATTGGGCATTGAGCTCATTTGAGGTTTTACACCATAATATATATATACCTGAAATGTTTGAGGAAATGTATAATAGTAGTACATTTAATTTTATGGCAAATTGCTGATCTATTCTTTGATTCTTATTTTTAGCAAAAAAACTTCAATAATAATTTCTTTAACAAAATAGAGGATCCTTTTGAAGACTTAATTTCCAAGCATACACTGTGCATATGTGTGTGTGTCAGAGAGAAAGAGCATCACAGGCAATTCAAACTCATGATTAAATACAGTATTAAATTGTACAAAATTGATTTAATATAAACAACATTTATTAAATATATCAGTGAATTAAGATACATTTACTGTCAACCAAGATTGCATTAATATGTAGAATTATATAATGGTCTAAGAAAACTAAGAATCAAAAAAAAAAAAGGAAAGTAAGAATCATTTCAGGAAAAATGTTCAAAATGAATTGTCATTGAATTATGCATATTATTAGTATGTAAATGGTACCCAAGTTAGGCCGAGTTAGAGTCCTAGCTACAGGCTTCTTGTTTCTGCCTTCCTTTCCTCTCCTGATTTCTCTAAAAGTTCCTTCTTTCCTTTTCCCTGTGCTGTTTTCATGCAACAAAAGTGAATTGGACTGCACCTCTAAGTTTTCCAGTCATTCACCCCAACTGCTGAGCATTATAACTCAATGCTCAGAAAGTCTCTGACCTCATATAAGTGTTACTTCTAACCCTGGCTCAGCTTCAGCACCTACTATGAATTATTTTAAATCTTCCCCCTCCCCTGAGTTTCCATCTTTATTACCATTACTAGCAGATGACAATTATCTCTTAATTTGATGGAGAAAAAGAATCTGGAGGTACTGAAGGTGGTAAGAACAATATCCTTCTCTTGTCCAAAGATAATCCAGCCCCCAGACTGTGACTTTCCCTGCCTCCAGGGTATGTTAGTCAATTATCCCCTCACTCTCTAGGCTCAGCTTGGCCTTCTCTGTAGGCTATTTCCTCTCGTTTATAAACATGCTCAATTATAGTCACTCAAAAAAACCTTCATATACCTCTACTTTTTGTTCATCTTTTAAGATATGCCCAAAAGAAAAAAAAAATCTGCCTAGTGTATTTCTTTCTCCTCTTAGCATTATTTTATTTTGATGTTGTATTTTTTTTGATAGACTTATTTTCACAGTATATCTGAATGGAATGTACGGCTCAAGTGTGAACCCAGACATCCCCTCCCATACAATAGCAGAGCCTCCTCCACTATCAACATGCCACACTAATGTGATACATTTGTTACAGTAGGTGAGTCAACATTGACACATCATTATCACCCTAAATTTATAATTGCATTAGAGTAATTATGTGTTGCAATTCTATGGTTTTCGAAAAATGTATAATGATGTAAATTGACCATTGCAGAATCATATGCAGTATCATTGTCCTGAAAATCACCTGTGTTCTACCTATTTATCTTTATCTCCTTCCAAACTCTGGCAACTACTGATATTTTTCCTGTCTCTATAATTTGCCCATTCTAGATTGCCATATATTTGAAATCATACAGTATACGGCCTTTTCAGATTAGCTTCTTTCATTTAGTAGTATTTAAGGTTCCTTTATGTCTTTTAATGACACAATAGCTCATTTATTTTTAGTGCCGAATATTATTGTTTGGACATATCACAGTTTATCCATTTACACATTGAAGGACATTTGGGTTTCTTCCAAGTTTTGGCAATTATAAATCAAGTTGCTACAAATGTCTATGAACAGATGCTTTGTGGACATGTGTTTAATTTCTTTGAGTAAATCCCAGGGAGCACAATTGATAGATCATATGGTAAAAGTCATTCCGTTTTGTATGAAACCGCCAAATTGCTTTCTAATGTGACTATACCATTTTGTATTCTGACGAGCAATGAATGAGAACTTTTTTTGTTCTACATCCTTGTAAGCATTTGGTGTCATCAGTATTTTGAATTTTAGCAGCTCTAATAGATATGTGTCTTCTTGTTTTAATTTGCAATTTCCTTATATATGTTTAGTATCTTTTCATATGTTAAATGGCCAACTAATGAAGTATCTGATCAATTTATCCCCACCCTTTTTTCTTTTTTTAATTCAAGTTGTTCTTTTTTTAATTGTTAATTTAATTTTTTTTGTTTATTTTAGATAGAAGTCCTTACTCAGATATATCTTTTGCAAATATCTTCTCCCAGTTAGTGGCTCATCTTCTTATACTCTTGACAGTGACTTTCACAAAGAGAAGTTTTTAATATTAACGAGGTCTAATATATCAATTCTTTTTTTTATAGATTGTGCCCTTGATGTTTTATATAAAAATCATCTGCAAACCCAAGAGCAGGTAGATGTTCTCAAATATTATCTTCAACGAGATTTAGTTTGAATTATCTTTGAAAATTTTTTT
Source organism: Cynopterus sphinx (assembly GCA_030015415.1). Lineage (NCBI taxonomy): Eukaryota > Metazoa > Chordata > Mammalia > Chiroptera > Pteropodidae > Cynopterus > Cynopterus sphinx. The sequence continues at coordinate 28,566,636 of CM057390.1, forward strand.
TCTATTTCTAAACCTAATATATGACCATTGTAGAAAATATAAAAAATAATATTAAGTGTAAAAATTATTCTCCATATTATTAGAGTCATAAAACTGTAAATTTAATAAATGCACATACATATGTGTTTATGTATATGTATACATAAATACTTTTATATGCATATATAATATACATTTTGAAAAATGAGATTATATTTTACATGCTTACAGTTTGTTTTTTTATGTATAAGTATGTACACATTTTTTCATTATAATATTTTCTACAACTTAAATAGTAAAATCTACACAGTATCCAATGGAATGCTTCTACTATGCTGTTCAATCAATTGCCTGTTGAGAATTTATGTTTCTCGTTTTTAGCAATTAAAACAGTACTGAGATGAACACTCACATATATTGTAATTTTTTAATAAAAAATGTTTTAAGGTTCCAGAACATAATCCAACCTAACATCACCATCCCTTTCATACATTTTAAAATTATTATAATAATTAAAAAATAAAAGAAGAAATAGTCAATGTATTTGCCTGCAAGTTAATTATATTTCACATATTTTGCAATGGCACCATAAAAAGCCTAAGAGATACTGGAAAGAAAAATGATATAAATTTCAGCCATTAAATAATATTAAATTAAAAATGTCTTCCTTTGTTTTTCCCCTTGATAACATATTTTCCATGAAATAAAATGATTACTGTATTCTAAGACCCATGGAAAACTGAAAACTTTTGCAATAAGAAAAGAAGGCTGGTTAAAATAGGAATCCTATGTAAGTAGATATTAAAATGTTTATTAATAAACAAAAATCATTAGTTGATTTGAATAGTGAATTTCATGAGCACATAGTTGTGCTTTGTGATTCTGGCCAGTGGAAGTCCTACACAAATGAAGTGCCAGGACCCAATTCTCGACAGCACACTTATAGTGCCTTTAGTGTAATATTCTACTAAGTCTCCCCACGTCTGGAAAGTGACTCTCTGTTTGCATCTCTGGTTATCTCCTTAGAGGAGAGTCCTGATGTTCAGATTTTTAAAAATACAACTGTCATCCAAATAAATTATGTTTTTTTCCTACCACCATGGTACAAGAATGGCTTTTGTTATAATGTCAGCCAACACTGGATGCAGTTACTTTTCAGATATTTGACAATTCGATAGAAGAAAATGGTATTTCAGCGTTGATTAAACATATTTTTTGTTACTACTAAGATCGAATGTTTTTTATATATTTGTTAGTCATTTGTATTTTCATCTTAAACAATTGCTTATTCTTCTAAATTGCTTATTTAAGTGCTGAGAACATTGATCTCTTTCTTACTGACATGTAAGACTAAGAATGTTTACTGCTGGCTCATATTTAGCAATATTCTAAGTGTAAACCTGTTCTATTATTATTTGTTAATATTAGACATTTTAAATGCCTATACATAAGATAAATATAAGTTATAAATATAGTAATAAAATAAAACCATTGAAACTGAAATTAATTTAAAGAACCAAAATCTTAACAAATATTAATAAATGTTGTGTTCTTTTACCCTCTCTTATTCTTCTGCTCTGTCCAGAGATGATCACTACTACACAAAATTTTGTGTTTAAAATCTCCTCATGTATTCTTTCCTTTAGGAAAGTGTTATGGATTTTTGTTTGTTTTATTTATTTATTTTATTAATTACTTAATAAAATTATATAGGTTTTAAGTGTACAATTTATGAAGAAAAATATCCTAATATTTTTAATAGTTTTATGTTTCATGTGTTCAAGCCATGGACATATATTAGTTAATTTTTCTTTTGTGCTTTATAAAATTGCCAAGGTAGCAAAGTAATAAAGAGTAGGGATTTTGTGACCAGATGGTCTGGGTTCAAATTTGAGGGCTTACCTTCTTTTTTTGTAATCATGCATGTTAGTATAGCTCTGTTCCAATCCTTTCTCACTTATAAAAAAAAAATAATAATGGTACCTGAAAGAAATCACCAGAACGCGCGGCAGTCCGAGAGGAATTCCAATTTATTAAATGGAGTAGCAAGCTTATATAGGGGGAGGATCCGGTTGGGGACGGCTAGTAGTTGTGTCAGATGTTGATTGGATAGTGGTAGGGTGGCGAGTGTTGATAGGTCTCTTGGACCGTCACTAGGGTGGAGGGGACTTTTGGTGCCGGCGGGTTCTTTTGGCGCCGGCGGGCTGCTAAGCATCATGGGATAGGGGATTTCGTCAGCTTCACTTCAGGTAAATGGAAAGTTACAGGGTTTGAAGAGGTGAAAAGTTAAGGGTCATTATGTTCCAACAGTACCTACCACATACATAAGTTGTAAGAAGTAAATAAATTTGATGCGTGACATATAGTAAGGGTGATATAAGTATGGTAGGGAGTAAGGCATATATATATATATATATATATATATATATATATATATATATATACGCCTTATTGTTAGAGTGTACAATTGAAACATATTTAATTTAGTTAACCAATGTCACCATTAAAAATATCTCACTCATAGATATAGAGGACAACTTGGTGATAGAGGGGACGGGCATTTCAAGGGCTGGGAGAATGGGGAGAAGGGTTAAGAAGTATTGAATAGTAGTTGATAGATGGTCACAGGGCTGGGGAACACATCATAGGGAATGCAGTTAGCATTAATATATTGGCTAGGTGGAAAACCAGAGGAGAGGAGGAGCAATTAGGGGGATCATTTTATAAACCATATAAATGTCTAACTAATGTACTGTATACTTGAAAATAATAAAAAATAAAATAAATAAGTAAATTAGTCAATAGAGATGTTATATATGAAATATGAAAAATATAGGGAATTATTTATTTCTGAGCCCTAGGATCAGATGCAAATAAATGAAAGGATATATACCATGCTCACAGATTGAAATAATTAAAATTGTTAGGATGGCTATCCTACTTGAAGCAATCTATATATTTAATGCTATTTCTATCAAAATTCTGCTGTTCATTTTCATAGAACTAAAGCAAATAAACCAAAAAATTTATATGGAACCACAAAAGACCCCAAAATCAAAGAAATCTTGAGAAGAAAAAAAAGTTAGAGCTAGCAAGCTTCCTGATTTCAATCTATACTACAAGGTTATAGTGATCAAAATAGCATGGCACTGGCACAAAAACAGACACAAACATCAAAGGAACAGAATGGAAAGCCAGTTTATAGAGTACTTTCTAGAAATTATACTTATTTGATACTTTGCTCTTATTTGTATTCTGAGACATTTTATTAATAAAGCCATTGTTCGTATTTCAGAGACTTTCAAAAGTATGTTAATTTTTTTTTCTAATAATAATAATAAATACCCTAATAGATTTAGAATCAAAACACTTAAGTCCCAGTCTTAGCTCTACAATTTATAAAGTGTAAAATGGAACAAGCTGAGAACATCTCTGAGCATGTTTCATCATTTATAAAATAGGAGTTAATATTCCTTTCCCTATTTAACTCACAGTTCTTTCCTTAGGAAGAGATGACAGATGTGAAAGTGTAGAAAATACTAAAACACCACTTCTAATAGCAATTATAATACCCTGCACACATCTCTATATTAATATTTATAATAGGTTAATTCAATTTTATGTCAAACGTCTTTAAACAGCCTTAGTTAGGTGGTTCCACCAGTCCTCCCATTAACCAAGTAAGATGCATATCTCTGCCTTAGCATGTAAAAGGTCCCCATACTAAGAATAATTTTAATGTTCAAAGGTATACATTTTGTACCACAGAGCCTTGCATGTAATTCACCTACTTCATGTGATGCTAAACTAAATATATAGTAAACTGTCCCAATGCTACAGAGAACACCAACTGTTCCAGACTTAGGGAAAAATATCATGTCTGTCCCCAACATGAGCATTTGCTGACAATCAATTTTCAAGACTAATTATAATCATATAAGATAAATTCTAAAATTGGTACATGTGCATACATCAACATGAAAGGTGTAATTCTACTGTGTTGCATTATGAAAATTCTAACTTTATGTGTTTCCATTAGGCTGTTGTATTTATGACTATGGCATAACATATTGCCATACATTACTAGGCATTACTAGGCACATAACAAGTAAAAAACATGTGTTGTGCTTTGTTTTGTTTTTACATAAGCAAATGAATGATTGAAGCAGTAAGAAATTCTTTTTCCTGGATGTAGCAAGTACTTCCTGCTCAGGTCTGCCTCTCAAGAGCTGAAACTAGGAACCATCTCCTGAATGTACTTACAAAAGTTAAAAGTGGGTTGCATGCCATGTAAATGATGTTAGGAAGTGTTCTCATAAAATATAAGACTTGAAGACTGTGTGTATATGTGTGTAGGTAGTGTAAAGTGGAATGAAAAATAGAATTCAATAAAGTTGTGGGTTCAGAAATTAAAGGGCTATAGAATTCAAGACCCCTTTTACTGCTGGTTTTCATCAGCCTTTATCATAATGCACCCTGATCATGTTCATTTCAAAGTGAGCCTGAGCAACAATAGCAGTGAGATTAGAGAAAGTTTACATTAAATAAATTTAAAATGTAAATGGAAGCTTTCATTCTGATTCTGAGCCTTGACCAGGAGGACCATTTTCTGTTATATCTTAGACAGTCCAAGATTTTGCATTGACATAGAAATATCTGCTTCTTAGTACACAGACACAGGCAGACCCCATGACTTTCAGGATTGACTTTTAGCTGTACAAATTCGATAGAATCATACTTGCTCTCACAAATTCTTCAGTGCCATTCATATAACACAAAAACTAGAAAGAATAACTCTATCTCACACATGAAAAACATCCTAGCTTGATTTCCCTTTTTAGAGAGAAGTCCAGTAGACACATAGAGCTTAAGTTGCTGACTAAATGCTATAATCAAGTTGCCTCTTTCAAAATGTTGTCACACTTAAATTTTACAAGCTCTATTTAGATATTTACATAGTTTTAAATAATCTGAAAGAATGGAATCTAATTTAAGAAAAAATTTTATATTTGGTAAAAATGAAATAAACAAAATTAATTTATAGTTTGTGGCTTCACATTTTAAGAGGCAATTTTAGTCACCCAAATAATGATAAAACACATAACAGAGTTCATGCACTTCTTCAATATCTACAAGGTTCCTCCAAAGAATGGATATTTCTTGTCAGTTTAGGTGCATTTCTCTCTCAATAAAGATAACTTTGTCAAAGGATACTAAGTAGATAAGTATAAAAAATAAAACTAAGATCATCTATTTTTTTATAAATAGAATTATTAAATAAAAATAAAGCATATTGATTTGGAGATAAAGGGATGGGGTTTGAGTAGTCATTTAAACCATAAGTCAAGGATTTACCAATGCTGAAGATCTAAAAGACAAAAGAGCCAGCATACCAGTGTTGCTAAATTGCACATAACTAAATCTTGAGGAGAGATTAGAAAAAAAGCATAATAGAAAATATTATTAAAATTATCATACAACATGTTACAATTGTAACTTGACTAAGGATTAAGGAGTTTTAGAGTAGTAATTTTTTGCCTGTTTACTCAAAAAATAACCAACAGCTTTTTCCAGGAAAGACCTTGTCTCAATTTCCTTTATTCACAAATGTTTCTTTCAAATTATCATTGCTCTACTACTACCTGTAATTTAAGGTATTTATACCTTAAAATCTATACAGAAGTAGCATTAGAAGCCAATAAAAACAGTAGGAATTCAGTTGTTTCCAGGTACTCCAGCCCTGTGGGTTTCACTTTTTCAATATCAAATAAGTTGAGTTTTTACCCCATTTGGAAAAATCCTGTGATCTTTATATTTCTAGGGCCTTCCTGAAAGACAAGAAAAGTCAAGAATGGCTTTTATTATTTATCATTTTGCTGTTTACATTTGTTACTCTCAATTTGAGTTTTAATTACTGCTCACTATTTTACCTCCTGAAAATGTTTTCTCTCTATTTGATTCCATAAATTTGGTCACAGTTCTCCACCTTCATTCATCAAAAAACTACTAATGTATGTTCATTGTGCATAATAAGTTTATGAATGCTTTATGGACTGTATATTTATAGGAGTATATAAAACAGGATAAAATTCATATTGAAATACGGTTTCTAAATCTTCATGATCGCTCCCCAATAAAATTTTTTTATTTATTGGCCATGTGTCTTGTTGAGTCCTGAGCTAATTACATGTTCTTGGCTCCTTTGTCTTTCATATCTCATCCTTAGAATTACTAATACTTTCAAACATTCAATTTTTTAAAATTTTGTCAAAAACATACTTTCTTATTTGAGTCAATCTTTTCTAGCTATTCTAGCACAAAAGTTCTCTTACCCAACAATAAGAACCAACAAAATGTTTGCTAGACAATGAATCTCTGTGTCCTCTGTCTAACTGCACACACACATGCACACACACACACACACACAAACTATTTCTGATCAAAACATTCTCTTATTTAGAGTTTTTCTCAAGGCAATTCTAACATCTTTGTTTCTCAGGCTGTAGATTAAAGGATTCATCATGGGAACTGTATTGGTGTAAAGGACAGAAATGATTTTTTCTTCATCCAGAGACCCAGTAGAAGATGGTTTGAGATACACAAATGTACCTGATCCAAAGAAGAGAGAAACAGCAAGTATGTGGGAACTGCAGGTGCTGAAGGCTTTAGATCGGCCCTCTGTGGAGCTGATGCGTAGGATGCTGGAGATGATGAAGCCATAAGAGACAAAGATGATGAGACTGGGCACGATGATGTTAACACCCACCACTATGTAAATGACCAGCTCATTGATGTACGTGCTAGTGCAAGAGAGCTTGAGCATGGGGAGGACGTCACACAAATAATGGTTGATGGTGTTTGCATCACAAAAGGTCAGTCTCAGCATGCATCCAGTGTGGGCCATAGAACAGGAAAATGCCATCAAGTATGAACTGAGCATAATATTAGAACACATTTTAGGTGACATGACATAGTTATACAAAAGTAGGTTACAGATGGCCACATAACGATCATAGGCCATTGATGTCAGCACATAACATTCAGAAATAATAAAAAAGGAGAAAAAGTAGAGCTGGGTCATGCACCCCATGTAGGAGATAATATTCTTCTTTAAAATGAAGTTAATCAGCATTTTGGGTGTAAACACGGAAGAATAACAGAGGTCTATGAAGGACAAGTTAAAGAGGAAAAAGTACATGGGAGTGTGTAGGTGTGAATTCAGCACGATTAGAATTACCAGACCCAAATTTCCCAACACATTAACCACATACATTACTAGAAACAAGAAGAACAGGGGGATTTGGAGCTCCGGTCGGTCTGTTAAACCCATGAGAATGAACTCAGTCACAACTGAACTATTTCTGAGAGCCATTCTTTTCCAAGGGAACCTATGAACACAGGAGAAAGAGGTTACATGGAAAATAACTCAGTTCTTCCTGCAGTATCATGTCCTACAAGTAGCTGTATACATGGGAATGCCTGAGACTACCCAACTTGGACCCAAAGAAGTTTTTACCATTGTTAGGATACTAAATGACACTAAGTTTTCCTTACTGGAGTCTTATAAGCTAAATATAGCAAAGTGCATCACAACCTTAGCCTATAGAGGGAAGGACAGTTCTTCCATATGCAAACATGACTACTGAAAAACAAAACATAACAAACAAACAAGAGACAAGGACCAGGACAGAACCATCTTTCTCTCATTTCAACATCTCTACTCATGTGAACCCACCCACTACTAGTAAATTGTAGGTAGGAACTCTAGCAACCTGGTGCTGCTTCTAATGCAGATTAGAGTTGGTAGGGTAGGAAACTAGATCACTGTTCCAATTAGAGGAGAGGTTAAGTTACTGTCTCACATCATAGCACAAAAGCTAGAAATGAGGAGCAGTGAGTTTCTATCCATTTAAAGAAAACTTCCTGAGAGACTACACATCCTGAGCCCCCTAATATCTCTGAACATTCTCTGATCTCCCCTCAAACACAATTTCCACAAGTTTTTCTTGAATTTCAGAAATGCTCAAACTACAAAGAAATAGTCATATCTTAGGTCCCTGGTCTTTCACCTGAAAACAAGGAATATATTATTATAAGTGGAATTTAGAAACTCACCCTGAGTGGGAAAATCTCAGTGCTCTCTTATCTTTGGTATTAATTCCTGTGGTCCTAGAAAAGCAATTTCAGCTTCCAAGACTTTAAGTCCTTTGATTCTAAGAGAATACAGTGGACACTTAAATTCAGACATACCTTGTAAATTTTTCTGAACTACAGATTACACATTCTGATTATGGCTTTGAGTTCTCTTAAGTAGCAGAGAAAAATAAACAGATTTTATTATGATCACCTTTGCTACTTGATTAGACAGAGAAAATTTAATGAGTTTGATGGTTTAATGCACTTGTTTATAAAAGGAGTAGAAGCCTGCTCATCCTTATCTCCAGGGAGTAGATTTATGTGTAAAAGGGGAATAAGGCAATTTATAAAAGTGGACCCTGATCAGTCTCTAGTTTCTTAGGGATTCAACATTCCTCCATTTTCACTTCACCCAAGGGATTGTACTTCCCTCAATGTGTATCTCAAGTAAACTCCCATCTCCCTATTATATTAATTTCTAAAAATAAATCTATGGTATTGTTTCATTCCCTGTTTATTCCTGTATTTTAAATGAAAATATTTTCTGCAAAGGTTCTGCTTCTGGCTTCCTCAGTTCTTCAACTGATATTTGTTTTTTCAAATATTGCAGTTGCTCACTGCCTGGATGTTTAACTTTTAAACACCTACTGGAAATTTATACCTGATTGTCTTGTTGGTTTGTTATATGTAACATTTGTGTAACTGAGGTTATCAATTTCTTCTTATCATAGAAAAGAATAGGGGCTATGGTGTGAGAGGGTATGTATATGAAAGTTCCCATTTCCACTCTTACTAGCTATAATACCTTGGACAAATTATCTAATCTCTCTGTCCCTCTGGTACATCTTTGTAACATAAGGATGGTGAAAAAAGTATCTCTCTCTTTGGGATATTGTATAATTAAATGAAAAAATATATATGTGTAAGTCAATGATTACAACAATGCCAAACATATGTAGTCAATAAATGTCAGCTGTCATTATTTATGTTATCATATTTTCCAGGAGATTCTTTATCTTAACACTTGTTAGTAATTTTTCCCCCTTAATTCATGTGTTCTTCTTTAAACTATAAGTTCTTTAAGGACAAACATCTTTTCTGTGTTGTTTACTACTTTGCTCCTGGAAACTAAGAACAGCACAGAGTATACAGGAGGTTCACAATAAATATTTTTAAAACTCATGTTGTTGTGTTGTTGTTGTTTTTTGGCCGAAAACCTAAGTAATTTCTGCATTTCTCACATGCTAAGTAGTAATGTCTTCTATCTAATGATCTCTCTTATTTTTCCCTCAGCCACCATTACTCAACTGTAGTGGCTCCTAACTACTCTTCTAGAATTTCCAAATACTCTCTCTTATTTAGCCATTTACACTGCTGTGCTCTGAAAGTGCTGTGGCACGATGAAGACTAAGACCCATGGAACCGATTGAGATTAATTAGGAGCCTTTATTAGCCACTGGCAACTGACTCCTCTATCACGCAGGGTTAGAAGAGACCAGTTTGGGTTCTTAGGAAAGGCAGCTTATAAAGTCCCTTACTATATCCTAGATCAAAGTAAGTAAATTAAAAAAACAGAAGTTAGTCATTGCTGTCCTTCACAAGGATAGCAGCTGTCATTACTAAGATAAATGTAGTGGAGAATTTGCCAGTTTAAACATAGCCTAGCAGATGGTCTTGTTATGTAATGAAAGAGAAATTCAAGAACCAGCTGATATCATCAGGAGAGGAAACATAAGAATAATGGACATTCTCATGTTGAGAAAAAGGAACAGAGACTAAAAGCATTTTCAGCCAAATAGTTGATGAGAATTTCCCAAATTTAAGGAATGATCTGGAGGTTAGAATTCAAGAAGTCAAGATAACAACCAATTATCTCAACCCAAAAGGCCTTCTCCAAGACACATTGTATTAAAATTATTAAACATAAACAACAAAGACATAAATCTCAGGGCAGTCAAGAAAAAGAAGAAGGTAACCTATAAAGGAAAACCCATTAGATTATTGTTAGCACAAACCTTACAAGCCAGAAAGAAGTGGAATCAAATATTCAAACTATTAAATGAAAGGACCTACGAGCCAAAAATAATGTACCCAACTAAGTTCTTCTTTAGATATGAAGGAGAAATAAAGATCCTTCAAGACATACAAAAATTGAAGGAATTCTCCACTATGAAGCATGCACTATAGTAAATACTGAAAAAAGTTAGCTTACCTAAAACAAAATAACCAAAAAAAGTACATAATCAGTAGTAAGATGACTAGCAACCTGATAAAAGCAGAAGAGTGTAATCCTTACTAGGAATAGGGCATTATAAGTTTAAAATAAAAATAAATTTGCTATAGCAAGATAGTAATGAACGCTCAGCATATATAGGGACAAAATGAGATAATAATGACTGAAACATGGGGGATTCAAAGATCCAAATTTGCAAAGGGAAATGGTGATAAGCCATGTGCAGAAGAAAAGGGATATATATATATAACTGTAATTTACATATTTGTAATGATAACCACACGCCGAAGATTCAGAACCAAAGTGCATAACGTAAAATAAGAAGGACCAGAGGGAAAACCTACAAAAGCCAATCAAAATAAAGAAAACAGAACAGAAGGACAAGAAAGCAATAAAAACACTGAGTTACCAGAAAGCAAAAGATGAAATGGCCAGAAGAAGACCTCATATTACAATAATCACCCTAAATGTAAATGGACTGAACTCACCAATAAAAAAACACAGAGTTGCAGAATGGATCAAAAAAACAAAAGCCAACTATATGCTGCCTCCAGGAGACACATCTCACCTCTAAAGACAAATATAAACTCAAAGTGAAAGGGTGGAAAATGATATTTTAAGCAAATGGCATCCAGAGAAAATTGGGAGTATTGGTACTAATATCAGACAAAATTGACTTCAAAGTAAAAAAATTTAAGGAAATATACTAAGGGGCACTAAATAACGATAAAGGGAATCATCCACCAAGAAGACATAATACTTATTAACATCTATGCCCCCAATCAAGGAGACCTGAAATTCATAAAGCAATTACTAACAGAACCAAAAGGAGAAACAGACCAAAACACTATCATAGTAGGGGACCTAAATACCCCACTGTCGGATATTGACATATCATCCAAATAGAAAATTAATAAGGAAATAACATCCTTAAATGATACACTAAAACAATTGGACATAATTGACATTTACAGAGACTTTCATTCCAAAACAGCTGCTTATATGTTCTTCTCTAGTGCGTATGGAACATTCTCAAGGATTGACCACATAGTGAGACACAGAGATAGCCTCAACAAATATAAGATGGTTAAAATCATACCAACCATATTCTCTGATCATAATGTTTTGAAACTAGAGATCAACTGTAAAAAAATAGTGGAAAGAATCACAAATACATGGAAATTAAACAACATACTACTAAAGAATAACTGAATCAGAGAAAAAATGAAAAGAGAGACCAAGAAATACATTTAAAGAAATGATAATGTTAGTACAACATAACAAAACTTTTGGAACACAGCAAAAGTGCTCATAAGAGGAAAGTTCAGGTCATTACAGGCCTACCTTCAAAATCAAGAATGAGCCCAAATAAACAATCTCACACTTCATCTTAAAAAACTAGAAAAGGAAGAACAAATGAGGCCTAAAGTCAGCAGAAGGAAAGAAATCACCAAAAATTAGAGCAGAAATAAATGAAATTGAAAACAAACAAAAAATAATAGAAAAATAAATGCAATAAAGAGCTTGTTCTTTGAAAAGGTTAATAAAATTGACAATTTCCTTGGGAGATTTACTAAAGAGAGAGAGAGAGAGGTAGAGATAGAGAGAGAGAGAGAGAGAGAACACAAATAAATAAAATTAGGGATGAAAGGAGAAATTACAATAGACACTCCCGAAATACCAGGGATCATACAAAAATATTATGAGAAAGTATATAACACCAAATTTAATAACCTAGAAGAAATGAATAAGAACTTAGAAAAATACAACATTTCTAGACTGAATCAATAAGAACTGGAAAATTTAAATAGATCGATCAGCACTATGGAAGTTGAAACAATCAGCAAAAACCTGCCCAAAAGTAAAAGTCCAGGACCAGATGCATTCACCAGTGAATTCTACCAAACATTCAAAGAAGATTTAATACCTAGTGTCTTCAAACTCTTCTAAAACAAAATTGAAGAGGAGGCAGTATTTCTTAACTCATTTTATGAGGCCTGTATTACTGTGATACCAAAACCTGGTAAAGATAACACACAAAAAAGAAAACTTCAGACCAATATCTCTCATGAACACAGATGCAAAAATCCTAAATAAGATACGAGCAAACCAAATACAGCAACATATTAAGAAGATTATACACCATGATCAAATGGGCTTTATCCCAGAGGTACAAGGATGTTTCAATGTACACAAATTGATCAATATGATATACCACAAATTAAACAAATTAAAAAATAAGGATCATATGATTATATCAGTAGATGCAGAAAAAAGCTTTCAACAAAATACAACACACATTTATGATCAAAACACTTAAAAAAATTAGTATAGAAGGAAAATACCTTAATATAATAAAGGCCATATATAATAAGCCCTTAGCCAACATTATACTTAATAGTGAAAAAAAAATTTTTTTCTCTAAGATTAGGAACAAGGCAAGGCTGTACACTATTGCCACTGTTATTCAATATACATTGAAGGTCCTAGTGAGTTCAATCAGGAAAAGGAAAGATATAAAAAGCATCCAATAGGAAATGAAGAAGTCAAACTGTCATTGTGAATTACATGATTCTCTAAATAGAAAACCCTAAAGACTCCACAAGAACACTACTAGAAACAATAAGCAAATACAGTAAAGTCTCTGGATACAAAATCAACATTCTAAAATCTACTCTAATAATGAAGAGTCAGAAAAATAATTCCTTTTGGAATTGCAACAAAAAGAATAGAATACCTAGAAATAAATTTAACAAAACATGTGAAGGACTTATATAATGAAAACTATAAGATCCTATTAAAATAAACAGAAGAAGATACAAGGAAATGAAAAGAATCAACATAGTTAAAATGACCTTATTACCTAAAACATTATACAGAATTAATGCAATCCTATTGGCATTTTTTAAAGAAATAGAACAAAAAATCATCAGATTTGTATGGAAACACAAAGGACCCCAAATTGCCAAAGCCATTCTGAGAAAAAAGGACGAGGCTGGAGGTTCACTCTGCCCAACTTCAAATTATACTACAAAGGGACAGTAATCAAAATGGCATGATACTGGCAACAAAACAGACACAATGGCCAGTTTAAAGGAATCGAGAGTCCAGAAGTAAACCCATATTCATATGGGAAAATAAGTTTTGACAAAAAAGCCAAAACATACAGTGAAGAAAGGAAAGCCTCTCCAATAAATGGTATTGGAAAAACAAGAAAGCCACCTGCAAAACAATGAAACTAGACTATTGTCTTTCTCCACACACCAAAATTGACTCAAAATGAATTAAGAACCTGAATATAAGACCTGAAATAATAAAATGCATAGAAGAAAACATAGGAACTAAACTCAAGGGCCTTGGACTTAAAGAGGATTTTATAAATTTGACCTCAAAGGCAAAAGAATTAAAGCAAAAATAAATGAATGGGACTACAGCAAACTAAAAAGTTTCTGCTCAGCAAAAGAAACTGTCAACAAGGTAAACAGACAACCATCTGAATGGAAAAATATCTTTGCAAGCAATGCCTTCAATAAGGATCTAATATCCAAAATATACAAGTACTTATATGACTCAATAACAACAACAACAACAAAAAAAAACAATCCAATCAAAGAATGGGCAGAGGACCTGCACAGACACTTCTCCCCAGAGGACATACAAATGGCCAATAAATATATGAAAATATGCTCAACATCTCTAGCTATTAGGAAAATGCAAATTAAAACCACAATGAGATGCCATCTGTTAGAATGGCTATAATTAACAGGACAAGTAATAACAGATGTTGGAGAGAATGTAGAGAAAAAGGAACCCTCATACATTGCTGGTGGGACTGCAAACTGGTACAGCCACTATGGAAATCAGTATGAAGCTTCCTCAAAAAACTAAAAATTGATCTATCATATGATACAGCAATCCTCTACTGAGTTTACCTGAAACTCTTGAAAACTCATATCTGCAAAGATATTTGCACACCAATGTTCATAGCAGCATTATTCACAGTGGCAAGGACATGGAAGCAACCAAAGTGTTCTATGATAGATGATTGGTACATATATACAATGGAATATTAATTAGCCATAATTAGAAAAGAAATACTGCAATTTTCAACAATATAATGGACTTTGAAATAATCATACTAAGCGAAATAAGCCAGTAGAAAAGATGAACAATCACATGATATCACTTACATGTGGGATATAAATCTAAAAGCAACAAGTGAATAGGACAAATAAATAGACTTATGGACATGGACAATGGACTATTGGTTACTAGAGTGGAAAGGGGAGGGCAGAGGGGTAAAATAAAATGTTTAAAAAATAATAATAAAGAATAAAAAATAAAACTATTAAAAACAAAGTTGAGTTGGTGTGAGAATGCTTTAAAGCTACTAATTTCATTATTTGTTATCACCTAGAAATAAAGAGAAGGTTAACAGCATAAAGAAATTTTAAATGTTTTCTCTCCTTGAACTAATCTTTGAAACATTGCTTCCTTTAGCTCTTAACACTCCCTCTTAAGAAGACAAATGTTTCTCACAGTGAGATAAGGGGAAATAAGAGTATAAAATACCAAACTTTTCTTTCACTATGTTACAATTTATAACATTTTTGAAGTTTTACAAATTATACTAATGTATCTCAAGAATCTTAATTTAATTTTTAAATATTTTCTTAAGAGCCTACATTACTACATTTCCTTGACTTTTTTATTATTTAACTAGTTTAAATCTTGTCTAGATTATAAGTTCCAATAGAGGGAACAGTTTACCTAGATGTGTGCTGATCTCAGTTTATTACCTAGAAATGCCTCACTTGGGCTTGCAGGGAACCCTCACAGATATTTCCTTTTTCAGAATTAATGTTGTGGCTGGATTGCCCTTTTGGTTCTTATTCTACTGGCAAGATTGTAATGTAGGAGCCCCAGGCCTGGACCTTACACCTGGGTTTGGATATTCCGGAATTACCACTAGGAGGACCAGATGGGTGAGACATGCCTGCCTTTTCTTACTCTCAAGACAGGGAAGCTTCAGCAGCATAGGCAGATCAGAGCTGCAGGAAAGGATTCCTGTTGACCAAGAGCAAGTGGAATTTTTTTTGTGTCCAAAAGCAGAGGGAGGGGTTATCTTATTGGGGGAGCAGCCACCTTCTCAGACAAATGGGAGCAAGATGTGCTACATGGTTCAAGGAGCAGATAACATCCATGGGAGCAGCAGGAAATGTCTTTAGGAATAGGCATTGCTGAAAGCTTTTTGTGTACTGCCTTCCTCGGTGGCTGGCTGGGCAGTTATCAGTTTTCTGAGCATGAAGATAGACTATGTCCTGAGTTAACCCTACAAAGATGCATCTCAGTTTGGTGGCCAGCAAAGGGAGCTCTTGATAGGAAAGTCATTGCAAAGGTCTCTGAAGTCATTCTGGAAAACCTCACCACTCAGGCCAATTTCCTTCTATTGATTCTTGGCAGGCAGTGGTTCACACTCGACCCCCTTGGTTAAGAGTCTGCCTAGAGAACTGTAGGGTCCTCTTAGCCCAAACCTTGGCATGCTCTCAAGGTCAGTTGAAAGAAAAGAAGCCTGTGTTGCCAGTAGATCTCAGAGTCAACCAATCTTTGGCTTTAAATAGGAAAGTCCTGAAAGTAGAGACAAAGGTCAATTGACATGGATACGGTTACCTCAGGGCTTCGAGAACTCCCCAACCATCTTTGGGACAGCTCTAGCCTCGGATTTAAAGGCCTTCTTGGCAAGCCAACACAGCTATACATTGCTCCATTATGTAGATGACCTCCTCTTACCAGGCAAGACCTTTGAGGAATGCATGGAAAGAACGCATCTACTCTTTAATCTCCTTTGGGAAGCAGGTTACAAGGTCTCTTAAAGGAAGGTTCAAATCTTCCAAGAAAGAGTTAAGTACCTTGGCTTCTACCTATCACAGGGACAGCGCCAACTTGGTTCAGAAAGGAAACAAATGGTCTGCTCGATTCCTGTTTATACCACCTGATGACAAGTCCTCAAATTCCTTGAAGCAGTTGGTTTCTGCAGTATCTGGATACTTAATTTCTCCATTCTGGCCAAACCCCTCTATGAAACCACAAAGGGAGGAGAATGGGAGCTCCTACCTAGGAATCTACACAACAGAAGGCCTTTGAATAAAACAAACAAGCACTCACTAATGCCCCCAGACTAGAACTACCAGACTTAACCAAATCTTTCTTTCTGTACATACAAATCTTTCTTTCTGCACACAAGTATTGCAGTAGGGGTCTTAACCCAACTGCTAGGATCTTGGTACTGTCCCACGGCTCATATTTCCAAACAGCTTGACTCTGTCACCCAGGGCTGGCCACCTTTCTTGTGAGCACTTGCAGTCACAGCCCTCCTGTGTCAGAGGGTGACAAACTGACTTTGGGGCAAGAACTGACAGTTTGACTACCACATTCAGTAATAACATTACTGTAGTACAAGGGACAATACTGGTTAACTAAAGTCCAGATGATCAGACACCAAGAAATGTTGTGCGAGAATCCACTCATCTGCCTAGAAGTAGTATGAACCTTGAATCCAACCACCGTACTACCCGTTGGGCCTGGCCAGCCAGACCATGGTTGTATTGAAGTCATAGATGAAGTGTTTTCCAGCTGACCCGACTTGACAGACCAGCCCCTAAAGGACCCTGATGTAGAATATTAAACTGATGGTTGCAGCTTTGTGAGGGGAGGAGAATGCCTTACAGGATAGGCGGTGGTGACCCAATATTCCATCATTGAGGCAAAACCTTTGTCTAGGAGAACCTCAGCACAAAAGGCAGAGTTCATTGCCTTGACCTGCACCCTTCGGCTGGCAGCAGGAGTGTGCTAACACATACACTTACTCTAAGTATGCCTTCACCACCCTTCATGTTCATGGAGTCCTGTACAAAGAGAAGGGTAGGAGGAAAAGACATAAAATATGGAAAGAAAATTCTAAAACTCTTAGATGCTGTGTGGGCCCCCCAAGAAAGTAGTGGTCATATACTGCAGAGGACATAAAAAAGAGAATGTCGTAATGGTCCAGGGCAACCGCAGGGCAGACCATGTTGCCAGATTGGCAGTAGCTGAGGAGGTGGCCAGCCCTGCAGCTCTAACTGCTTCCCTGTTTCTTTAGTTCCTTAGCTGAATGGGACCCCAAATACTCACTTGAAGAAGCCTGGTTTAAGACTGAAGAGGGGAGTCTCCTCCTATGTAGATAGTGGCAGTTATAGGACAGGTGAATTGCAGTCCCTGGGATGCTTGCCCCAGCTTTTGTCAAGTAGTTTCACCAAAGGACTCACCTTGGTTACATTTCCCTAGAAACCACTCTGAGTGGTACTTTATGTTCTCCGACTCTCTACCATTTCCCGAGCAGTGTGTAAATGGTGTGAAGTCTGTGTCTGCAATAATTCCAGCCGAGGACCAGGTGCCCCGCCGGGAGTCCAAAACATTCCCCTTTGAGGATCTCGAAGTAGGGACCACCTCCTAGACTCTCGATAAATGAGTTAGGAAAAGGCTCCCTGTCAGTTTAATCACTGAAGTTCATCCCTTTAAGTCAGGAGAATCTGTCTGGGTAAAAGAGTGAAACATTCAGCCCTTAAAACCCCTATAGAGGGACCCCTTTCCTGACATTTTGTCTACCCCCACTGCAGGTAAGGTTGCTGAAATAATGCCCTGGATACATCACAGCAGATTTAAACCCGCAGCTGCAGAGTGGAAATGTGTTCCAGACTCCTTCTAGTATCTTGAGGCAACCCTCCAGAAGAAAACACCAAT
Organism: Cynopterus sphinx; assembly: GCA_030015415.1. Taxonomy (NCBI): domain Eukaryota; kingdom Metazoa; phylum Chordata; class Mammalia; order Chiroptera; family Pteropodidae; genus Cynopterus; species Cynopterus sphinx. Next base: position 28,584,763 of record CM057390.1, read on the forward strand.
TATGCTGACAGACCAAGGATAAGACCTCGGCCCCACTCTTTATACTGGAAGCTGACCAACCTACTTATGGCAGAAGCCCAAGTATAATGTCTCATCAGGATGGGATCCTAGTAACCTCTTTGGAGTCTGTTTCTCCACTGTTGGTGGCTTTAAGACCTTAGTTGGGATAGTATTCCTCCTCCTCAGGACCTGCCTCCTCCTCCCATTCCCGTTGCCTCTTGTTATCCAGTTAACTACCTCCCTCATAGAGGCTATAGTAGAAAGAAAAACTACCTCAAAAGTCTTCATGCTAAGGAGGTACCAGCCTCTAAACCAAAAACTAGAAGGAAATGATGCTTTCTGATTCATTCCTAGGTCTGAGCATCAAAGAGGGGAAGTGGCAAGCTAACCCTACCTGACCATTTCCTGCTCGAACAAGTTAGTTTTTGACTACAGTCTCCCCCCACCCGCCCCCCTTTCCCAAGACTCTGATGTGGCAATCCAAAAACTCACTTAAATTATTAAGCCATTTCCTTATAGTTTGGCAGCCAATCAATGCTCTCCCTATGTTCTCCTTCTTTATGTGGAATATCTATAGCTGTGTAGGAATACAGAAGTACAAGATTGTATAAAACTGCCTGTTGTGTTACAATTGGAGCTTAACTTCGGATAAGAACCCGCTGAGCTGGTGCTGGCATCAATTAAAGCTGCTTCCTATTTATAGCTTCAGTGTCTTATCTCTCTGTTTAAGAATCCCGCAACAAAACAAAGCAAGAATTTCTACTCCTCCTACTACCACTTTAGATTTTACTAGAAGTAATAGTACAAAGGCAAACAAACAAACAAACAAACAAACAAATAAATAAATAAATAAATAAATAAAAATAAGTGGCAGATAAATTACAAAGGAAAAAAATAAGATTTTATCTCTATTTATCTCTATTAACAAATTGCCTATATAAAAACAATCCAACAAATCTAAAAAATTAATTCTGTTTCAAATTATCAGGAATTTTAGTCATGTCACAGAATATAAAGTCCATGTTATATCTATTTATTAGCAATGAATAACTGGAAATTGAAATCTGCCAAAAGCAGTGCCTTTTACTACAGAACCCTATCTCTTGTTATTTTTATTTATTTTTTTGACTTTTAGGTATAGTTGCTTACATATAGGTGGTGAATTATTTGAAATACCTCTCAAAAATATAAGCATGCACACAGTGTCCTACACATGTAATTTTGATGTTATGACATGCATGGTGATATCACACATAATATTTATAACTATTTAGAACAAATCACTTTCCTACATTTTCCAATTTTCCACTTTGGTAAAAGACAAAATCATACAATTTATCTTCTTAACCATTTCTATGTGCACAGTTCAATGGTATTAAATACATTCACAATGTGGTACCATCACCACCATTTATTCTTGAAGTTTATTTTATTTTGTAAAACTAAAACTCTATACCCACTAAACAATAACTTACTATTCTCCTTCCCTCTGGGAATAACAATCACTATTCTTTTTTTTGTGTCTATAATTTTAAATACTCTAGGTACCTCATGTAAGAGGAATCATACAATATTTGTCTTTTTGTAGCTGGCTTATTTCAGGTTCAAGGCTTTGCTTTGTTAGATCTTCAATTGCTAATTCAATCACCTTACTAGCTGCAGACCTATTCAGATTTTCTATTTCTTCTTGATCTTGTCATGGTAAGCTTTGCATTTCCATGAAGTTACTCATTTTCTTTAAGTTATTCTATTTTTTGGCATATAATGTTCATAATTCACTCTTATAACTCTTTATTTCTTTAGCTTTAGCAGTAGTATTCTTAGTTTTATTTCTAATTTTACAAATTTGACCCTTCTATCTTGTTTTTAGTCTATCTAGCTAAAGTTTGTCAATTTTTTTGATTCTTCCAAAGAACTAACTTTGGACTTTATTGACTTTTTCTGTTTTTCTATTCACTATTTTATTTATTTTTGCTGTAATTTTTATTCTCTTCTTTTGGCCAAATTTTGAATTAGCTAGTTATTCTTTTTCTATTTTCTTAAACTGTAAAGGTAGGTTGTTGATTTGAGATATTTTGTTTTTTAAATTCCCTTGTGATTCCATTTTTCATTGTTTTCTTTAAGAGTGTATTGTTTAATTTCCACAAATTCATGTACTTTCTGCTTTTCTTTTTGTTAATAATATTGATTTTATCCCATTGTGATCAAAGGAGAGAGGATCTATAATATAATTTTTAAATCTACTGACACTAGTTTGTGGCCTAACACATGGACTATCATGTGTACTTAAGAAAATGTATAGTGTGTTATTGTTGAAAACATTTTATATATGTCTAATAGATCTACTTTATTAGGTTTTTCAAGTCTTCTATGGCCTTCATTGTTTTATATCTGATCATTCTATACATTATTGAGAACTGGTTATTAAACTCTAACTATTATCAGAACTATTTTTCTTTTCTATTGTGTCAATTTTTGGTTATCATATTTTCATGGTCTATTAGTAGGCGTGTAATGTTTATAATTAAATATTTTCTTGCTCTATTGAGTCTTTATTTAATGTATAATGTTCTTCTTTGGAAACTTTTATGATTCAAAGTCTTTTTTGTCTTATATGAGTATAGCAGCACTGTTCTACTTTGGTTATTTGCATGAAATATTTTGTATTTTTTCACTTTAGCCAATTGTTGTCTTTAGATCTAAATTAACACAGATTTTTAAATTATTTTAAAAACCATCCAAAAATTTACAACCAAAATTATTCAAATATCGGGAGGGCTTTTTTTTCTTTCATTGACACATTTGATGTTAAACAAATTTGGAACCAGTTATACTTCTTCATTTAAAATACTTCAGAATAACAAATAAGCTTTAATTTGCACAAGGCAAATTAAATTGCATAAAGCATTCTTAGAGCAATCATACTAGCTTGGATGGTAGTTAAAGCATATATCAGCTGGAAATGGACAGAAGTATCTGAAAAGGGGAGCCAGAAGCGGTCATCTGTCTGGAGCAGTAAATATCAGGATTCTCTGCCTGGCTTCCCACTACCACAGGCTGAAGCGCCTACAAGTGACAGCTGTGCATTTCTGGGCACTTGAAGCACAAACTCCTTCAGCAGCTCCACGGGCCTCTTGTTCACAATGGGCACTGTACCCCTCTGCATGCATTTGCTATATCTGGCAATCAGGTGATGGAATGCCTCTTTGGTTAGGCTTTTAAAATGGACTGTGGGAACCTTTTTGTCTCATTGTTCTTGCTGCTTACCAAAGCTATGGGAGTGCTATCGCATCAAACCTGCTTTACTCTTGACTTCCTAAGAGCCTATTTCTAGGGACTACAAGGACAGGAGAAAATTTGTCTTCTATGTAACACAAAATAAGAAATTCTTAGTTCTATTTTCTATTGTTTCCTTTTTAAAAAATTTTTCAGTTGTAGTTGACATTTAATATTATATTAATTTCAATTGTACAAAGTAGTGGTTAGACATTTGATGTTTCTATAAAGAAATTTTTTTTTCTTATTTTGAAATGACAACATACCATTTATTAGATTTGTTAAAGTTCATTTAATGTTATGAAAATTGTAACATGTTTCACCAGGGAGGATTATCTCTAAACTCCTCAGCCTCACTGTTCCAGGAAATGACCACTATCATAAAAAGATTGAGATGAAGCGTTTATTTGTAACTCAGCTTTTTTTACTCCATTTAAAAATCAAACTTCTCTAGGAGCAGAAATTTTTTTCTCAATAGGCATCAAAGCCTCATAGGACATCTCTCTGCAACAGGCATCTTCATTGAAGGCATTATTCCTGTGAAAACTCAATTGCAAGCTTATTCTAAAACAACTCCAAAAAAAAAAGTTATGTTTCTTCACAACAACTCCTGCTTTCATTCCATTTCCTCATGAGATGGACATCGAGTTTAAAAACTGGCCTTGCATCACTAGCTGTGTAATCTTGAGTAAGTCACGTAACTATTTCCTCATGTAAAGAACAGGAGGAGACTTATCTTTTAATAGGATTTTTAAAAAGTGACACACCTTATGAACCACAGATTTAATTTTTTTTCTGAGACCAAAGGGAGAAGTCAAATTTACATATAGAAAGAAGAAATCCTAAAAGAGCAAGTTTTCTGCCATATCTTGTTACTTGCTTTTGAAATAGGAAACAGATTTTCCTTTGCAAAGAGGCACCATTTTACACAGTTAGGCAAACAAAGAATCTTGATATTACACATGACACTCTATTCTGTAGCCAAGAATATCATTGGGCAATTTTATTTTTGAAATCTGACTGAATTTTTATTTCACAGTAACCTAAATATTATCAATAAAAGTGATTTGGCAGTTGAAAATGGGTGATGTTGGAGTAACAGTTAACTAGATCATGGAATAATATGTTCATAGTTACCATAGATAGCAGAAGATTTTACAATGGAGCTCTGAAGTTCTGACATGGTACTTAAAGCCTAAAGTTGCTACGTTACCACCAAAGTGAACACAGATTGAAATGAACAATTAAAAAAATTTAAATAGATAGATTTACATTTTATTTCTCCCATGTCATATTTACAGCTGAATATAAATTAAAGGGCTGCTTGCACACCAAAGCCCAATGCTTTGTGTGGTAAAATCCTCCAGCTGGCTCACAAGAGAAGCTTCTGCTCCCTGGCACAGGTTTTGAAATTTTCCCAGCCTTGAGCTCATTGATAATTTCTTCAATATCCTTAGGAGTCAGGTCCTCATAGTAGTTGTCATTTATTTGTAACATTTATTTTTCATTTACACAGGCTTCTAAATATTCCTCCTCTATAAAAGTGAAAAGTCTGTCAGGTGTAGTCTTCTCAAACTTTATTGCAAACTTTTTCTGAAGGCCTCCAGTATGCAAGATTTAGTAGTGCAGACCTGAATGTGACACTTTCCAACTGGCTTTCATGGATATGTTGTTTAAAAGGTGGCTATTTCACATAGTCACATTGGAGATAAATGAGAGTATATTGCAGGTAAATGAGAGTATGTTATAAATTTCTGCATCCTTGTTTACCCATTCTGTCTTTGGGTTAAATCCAGGACTGGAAGCACAGCTGCTGCTTTATGCCCTTCTGGAGAGTTTTTTTTTTTTTTAATTGCTTTTATTTATTTATTTTTTTTATAGTTTTCTGGTATGAAATCAAATGGAGTATCTGGGTGTTTCTCAGGAGTATCTCTGTGCACAAATAAAGCTCTTCCAGCTCCCTTTGCACTGCTGTCTCATGCAAATTCCTTATAAGTTTTCCCCACCTGGCAGTGAGGCCAGCTGCCTGGCAGGAGCACTGCAGAGAACAGGGCAGGATAAACTGCCTTTAACAGTGGTGCCAGGTGAGAATCATTGTGTAATTTTTTAACCATAATCACAATCCACAGATGCGTAGACTAGTTGGTGACAATTTCAATTCTATTATGATACGGTATCAATTGACCAATGCAATAAACAGAGCTATTTATTATTGGTGGGATTAAGAAAGTTGGGCAAAATAATGTGATTGATTCATTCTCAAGCATCCTCAATAATAAAAGAAAAGAATCTTGGTTCAACAAAGTATTCAATTCCTTGAATATGCCAATATGTGAGACTGAAAATTCATAAGAATCATCCGCCCTAAAAAAATTGGGAAAGTTTTACAGCTTACCATGTCCACAGGCTTTGTCATCTCTTCCCTGTTACTTATGGATTTATAAGTAATATAATGTTTGAAACAGGAAAGGGCTCTATCTACTGGTTTCAGAGAAAGCAAGAAAAAATGAACTAGTCAGACAGCACACTACTTCATGGCTTATTTTGTGTAGGAGAGGCATATGAAAAAAAAAATGTTAGGTAACAGCAACTTTTATCATCCCAATGTCTTTAATTGATATGGGGAATAAAGATCAGATTGGGGTTACCTTGGGTCTGAGGACGACCCTAGAATCTAGGACTATACCAACAGGGCTATGTCATGTGTCAAAAGATAAAAAGACATTAAAGCAGAATTCTGCCATGAACACTTTAGAAAGATAAATGAAGAGAATAAATAAAAAACTAAGAGGAAGAAGATTAGAAAGAGCAGGAAGAGGAAAAGAAGACATAGCAAAGGAGGCAAAGATGGTTTTGCTCAGTTTGTAATTCTCTTTAGGATTCTCTTCAAGCCAGTTTGACATCCATGTTCTTGAGGCTATAAATGAGAGGGTTAACATGTGCACCGCATTGGCATAAAACACCAAAAAAATTTCCCCTGGCCCACAGACCCAGGAAAAGATGGCTTTAAATGAGCGAGCTGCCCAAATCTGTATAATGAAATAATAGTCATTATGTGGGAGCCACAGGTTCTAAACTTTTTGAAGCAACATTTAGCTAATGATATGCAAAGGATTTGAAAAGAACTGAAGTATAAGAAAGAAGGTGAGACTTGATACTATGACAACTGTTCTTATAATAACAGCAATCACAAGCTCATTGGCATGGGTACTGCTCCAGGAGAGCTTGAAAAGAGCCAGATATCAAACATGGAATGGGCTGATGATATTAGGATAACAAAAGATCGGCCTAATCATACACCCTACAATAAACAGTGGCACCAGCAAACCCCATCACATGTGAACCAGACATCCACAGAATATAGGGGACATGGCGACTAAGCAGAGCAGGCACTTGCAAGTGGCCACATAGTGATCACAGGCCACTTGCAAGTGCCTATGCATAGACTGGTAACACAGAGCACTAAAAAAGTAAATAGGTTAAAAATAAAAAATAAATTATAAAAAAAATTGGTAGTTATAAAATAGTCATGGGGATGTAAGTACAGCATATGGAATATAGTCAATAATATTACAATAACTATGTATGGTGCCAGGTGGGTACTAGAGTTATGGGGAAGATCATTTTAAAGTAGGGAGAAGGCAAGAGAACTCTCAAGCTACACTCAAGACTGCAATATGTGGATCAGCTCTGCAGCCATGCCAGGAGGACACCTATAGAACAAAGGAAGGTTTCTGCTGGGATTGCTAACAGCCCATTCCCCACACCTCTAAAAGGGGAATCAGGAACAAAACAGTCTTTAAGTAGCTGCCCGACACAAATAAAATCATCCCTTCTCTATGGCTATAAAACCATAGAAAACCTATGGATTAAAGTCTGGAAACTGCCAGTAGGCCCTTCATGCCACACACTTTTCACCTTCTCCTTCCCCACTCTATGCCCATGTCAAATCAAATGGGTAAACTAAGTCTTTAAACCATAACTCACAGGAACTAACGAATGATATATAAACCAATGCTCAGGGCTTTTTCTCTTTGTGTTAGGTTTTAGTCTTTGCTTTTCTCCTTCTTTAATAAACTTTCCTTTTAACCCTAACTTGGGCCTGTGTGTTGAATTTTTTCTATACTCTCCACCAAAGAACTCTCCTCTTCTCTCAGTGAGGAGCTCGGTATCTCCCCACTTGGGGAAATTTGCTCTGTCTTGCATCAATTCCATAAATTATATAAAAATCTAATAACTATGTTGCATGCCCAAACTAATATGTTGAATGTGATTGTATATGAAAAATTAAAAAATAAAATTTAAATAATAAACCCCAGAGCACTCAGACTTGACGTAAAAGGCAGAAGAAAAATAGCCAAGTTGTGCATCCTGTAAGGGAGATGATGTTCCTCTCTAAACTAAAGTAATTAGCATTTGGGTGTAAATGCAGAGAATAACAGAGAACACTAAGTACAGATGAAGAGGAAAAACCACATGGGTGTTTAAAGGTGTGAATTCAGACAAATTAGATTAATTAAACTTAAGTTGCCCACACTGGTGATCACTGTTTAAAAAAAAAAAAAAAAAAAAAAACAGAAAAAAAATAGGGACAGTTGGGGTTCAGGTTGGCCTGTCAATTCCACAAGATTAACTCAGTCACAGAGGAGCCATTTCCCACAGCCATTCACTTCTCAGGTATAATCTGCAGGAACAAGGATAGAAAGTGACATTAACAATAGATCCTGACTCTGTCTTCCAGAGAGATGGATTCACATCTCAGCGTTGTCTGAAAACACACAGCAAGACATCCAAGGAGCAAGTCTTCCTATAATTATTCTTGATGAATCCTCACTTCCTTCTTTACTCCTACTCATGTTGTCTGTCTCTGTCCAGAAAGGAGGCTGGTAGAACCCCAATGTCTCTGCACATCATTTCCTCCCTTCTCCAAAATCTCCTTAAAGGATCAGGGCTGAAAAGATCAATAAATACGTGGTGTTCCCCAGAACATTTGATTATGAAGTTTGTGGTTTGAGAAGAAATCAAGACAAAAATGATTCAAAACTCACCTTTCTTTTCCTAGAGGTCTCATTGCTTTGGACCTTACAGGCCTTTGTACCCGATAGTCCTGAAGGGTTCAAAGTGCTTGTTAATGAAGGAGGCAGTGGCATGCATCAGCACAGTCCTGAGTCTTTGGCATGCTAAAAGAGGTATTAAGAGAGCAGGCCTTTGTTTCTATTTGAGAATTTGCCTGCAGGTCTTCTTCACTTGCAAAGTAGGTGAAAAATATTATATGAATTCCAAAACAATACATTGACTCAGATGAGAACCTATTCCGTGCCCTGTGCTTCTTGGAAAATTCTTAGAAGTGCAGAAAATTATTCTCTCCCTGATGATTTCTTTCCACGTTAAACAAGCCCACTGAGGGCAGAAATTATTAAGCCTGTGTTTACATCCTGTGTCATAGACTTCACATTGGACCCTTTGAGATTCAGTGTCCTGTTAGGTTTGTTATTTCTCAACAGGAATTTCTAATACCAAAGGTAGAGAAATGAGTATCTTCCTTTGTCACGTCCTTTATAATTCCCTGCAGTCTATGCATAGTTCTACAAGAGAAAAGTCTTTGCATGATCACTTGCCATTTCTAGCAATTTCCTACAAGCTTCTGGGATTACCTTGGTAAAATATTAGAGCATAGCCTTAGCCTTGTCCATGTTTATAAATTTTACTTTCAAATAAGGATGTTATAGAGAGTAAGAGTGGTTAAGAGAGTAATGGTGGGACCTTGAGTCAGACTGAGTTTAAATCGAGACTTTAGACAATGACTCAACATAGTTATATTTATATCTACTTATACCTACATATGTCTATAAAATGAGACTACTAAAAAAGCTGTCTCTTAGAGTTGCTGTGGGGATTAATAGATTAAATTACCTAAAATGTTAGAATAATGCCTGAGACATAAAAATAGATCAGTAAGTGTTGGTATCTCTGAGACTGCTCCCAATCATATTCATTATTGTGGTTTGTCAGCTTTGGCACTGTTGACATTTTGAACAACATAGTTCTTTTCTGTGGGGCTGGACTTTATATTATAGGATGCAGAAAATCCCTGGCCTCTAACCATTGGATGGGAATACTCCCCTCACCAGTTGCGACAATCAATATGTATGTTCTTCAGACGTTGGCATGTGTCCCTCGGGTGGCAAAAGCAGCTATGTTTGCCACTGGTTTACATGTATAGCCTGGACTTCTGTCATAACTGTCCCTCAGACAGTTTCATTTCATGTCTATTTATGTACCTCAAGCTCAAAGTGCTCCAAATCAAATTTAATACTTTCTTATGATTTCTAGTGCCAGTGCTGTTTCTCTGAGTCATCATTTTCAGTTATTTTCACCACTATCCAGGCAACTAATCTGCAAACTAAACTACAGTTTTTTCTTTTCAATCACCATCTTTATCCAGTCTTCAAGTCCCAGAGAAATCCACCTTCTTGAAAGATATGGCTTTTCCTCTCACTTACACAACTTTTGTAGTCTCTCTTCATTTCAAATTTTGATTACTCTAACAGTTTTCTAACTTGGACTCCTATGGAAGATGAGAATTAGACCTTATTTTATATTGAATAAATTTTACAAGTAATACTGTGTAAGTTTAAGGTGTACAGCATGTTTTTTTGATATATTTATATTTTGTAATATAATTGCTAATGTGGTGATACTTATCACATTACATAATTATAGTACAATATTATTTTCTGTATTTATTATGATGTAGGGATGAAACATAAGAACTAAATGTTAAATAAAGTTGTATTCAGAGGCTGCAAGATGCTGCCAGAAACCTACAGAACAAAAGGAGGTTCCAACTGGGATTACCAACAATTTCTCATACTGCAAAGAGAAAATAGTCTTTAAACTGTACCCTCCACAAAATAAACACAACCATTCATTCTCTATGTACAAACTGTGGGGAACCTATAGAACAAAAGCTGGAATTGTTAACTCACCTTTCACACTGCATACCCATACTTTTACACTACATATCCATACCATCAAAAAAAAAATTAAAAATCAGGTAAACAAAATCTTTAAACTGTAATTCATAGAAATCAAGAATGATATATAAACTGAATTCCCAAAGACTCGGGGTCCCTCTCAGTCTCTCTCTGTCTTTGAGAGGAGACCGCTTTCTGGCTATGAAGCTTTATTTCTTCTCTAATAAACTTTTCTTTTGTTCCTAACTCTGGCATCATTTGAATTCTTTCCTGCATGTAGTCAAGGACCCTAACTCTCTATGAGTTCCTACTGGGACCTGAGGTGGGGAGCGGTATTCGCCTCATTTGGTATCAATTTTACTGTGCATCAGATCTCAATGAATTATTTACTACTCATTACAAGCTTGCACCCTTAAATACCATCATTCTTACCTTCCCCATTCCCATACCCTGGTAACCACCATTTTATTCTGCTTTTTTACAGGCTGAACATTTTTAGATTGTACATATAAGTGATTGTAAATACAATACCTCATTTTCTCTGCCAGACTTATTCTGCTTAGCATAATGTGCTCAACATCTGTCCATGTTGTCATGAAAGAAAATCCTCCTGAGAAATGGACCTTTTCAACCTCCCTCACCATCACTGCATGTGAATACAGACACATGTGCGTACATAGACACACACACACACACACACCAACAAATACACTCCCTTTCTCCTCCCATTATGGTTATAATTATAAATTAGGTCAGAACAATACCCCTGTGTTATGTCATTAGTACTATTTTAAGCACTATTCATAGCTAATCTGTATCATGCCATAATTGTTTTTGTGTCGATACCCTTATTTTTTGTTTTTCTTATCATTCCATAGATTTTATCTTAAAATTTTTTCATTCTCTAATACATTCACACTCTTCCTCCGTTTTTAAAATCTCTCCTTAGTAGATTTAGTCACTGGTATTCAAATTTATCCTCTTAAAGAGGCATTTCAAGACATTTTTTGAAAAACTCCCATCCTGACAGATTGCCTTCTGGATGTGATACAAATCTAAAATTTTGGATATTCCTTTATTACCGTCCTAGAGATCCCTTTCTCTCTTTTATGTATTGAATCATCTTTCCTGGATTACACATTTCCCTACTCCTGTTTGTTTGTTTGTTTGTTTGTTTGTTTTTAAGTCATTTTGGTCCAAAATATATTGTCTTGGTTTCTTGAGAAATATACATGGAATGCAAGTTTTACTGACCTCATGTGTCTGAAATTACATTTATTGTACCTTACTATTTATTGGCCATATGCATGAGAATAAAGAACTGATTGAAAGTCATTTTCTTCAAAATTCTGATGGAATTGGAGTAATCTTGAGAAGTTCAACACCCTCCTAATTCTTGATTTTTAAAATAGATTATTGATTTTTAAAATGAATACTGGTTCACTCCAGTTTGGATGTTTTTATGATCCCATATCTGTTTCCATTCTTCTGAACATTCACAATATTTTATCTTGATGATGTGTCTATGATTGTACATTAAGTCCCCTCAGAAAGTTCAAGTTCTTTGGTTATAAAAATGTATCTTAATTTATAAGAATAGATATTTCCTACACTTTCTACCCTCTTTCTATAACTTTAATTATTCAGATTCTGAAATCCTGGATTTGCTTTTTTAGTAATTTCATCTTCTATTTGGCATCTTTTTCCTCTATTTCTTGAGAGATAATTTTAATGTTCTATTCCAGAACTTTTACTGTTTTGTCCTTGCTGCTATCATTTCTAATGTTCAAGGGTATATTTTGTCTTCTTATAATAATTCTCAAGCTTTATTTTCATTGAGCTGTCTTCTTTTTTCCTTCAAATTCTTTCTGTTAAAGTTGTTTATTTCATATAGAGGTTCTCTGTAAATGTCCCAGCATACTCACCCATATAATAACATTTAGGAGTGGGGTTTTAAAAAGCTAATTGCCATCTTTATGTGATTTCTCAGTGCTTGTCAACTATAAATTTCATTTTCTAATGTCTAATTTCAATGGAGGAACTCTTGGTGGTAATACCATTAGGTCTTTTATCCTATGCTAGTTTGTGTACCCAGAAAAGAGTCTTCCAATGTTCCTGAAGGATCTAATTCTAGCTTTCAACATTCTCTGAGTTCAGAGATGAAAAAAGGCCCTCATTCATTGGGTGAAATTTCTACTTTCTTGTCTTATTTTTATTATGGTAAACTCTTCCTCAAATGTGCATCTCGTCTCTTAGTTTAGAGACTCTGCTTTACTTTCTTTACTAAATAAACTTCTAGTCTTTTACTAGATGATAATAGAGGCAGTTGACTGGCTGCATGTAAAGGAAGAGAATGTCTGAAGATCTAGTTGCTTCTTAAACAGACTTTTAATATTCCATTTCTTCAGTCTTTACCTTTATGATATCTTTCAAAGAGACCTGGTGCCACAAAATTCTGGGTGTATGAGCAATAGCATGGTGTAACCCAGTTGTTTTCTTGGTTTCCACAGTTCTATCTATGTTAATGCCAGATATTAAGAGTATGCCAAATCAGGTACTTATCTACTTGCTATCTTTTTAAATTTTGTGGTTTTTGTCCTTGTGAGTTAATGTCAGATAAGCATCTCTTTTCTGCCATGTTAGTGAGTTTCAGGAAAAATAAGTTACCTACATTAAGTCTATCTTTTACCACCATCCTCTACTCCATTTCTAGCATACTAAATCCACAGGAACCTGGATCTTGACAGTTAAAGCTCCAGATCTTGAGGAATTCTGTTCTACTTAGAGAAGGTGGTGCTTGAAGCCTATGACTCCACAAATAAACTCTTAATTTTAGAAATTTTACCTCTTCATTTTATCCAATGAACTTTTGTTGATCATTTAGATGGCAAGGCACAGTGAATATAAATAAAAATGAGATCTAGCTCTTGTCCCTGTGGTTTCTCAACATCTCAGAGAAGAAACCAAGTGTGAAACAGCAATTGCCAAGGTGCAACCATTTATGCTATGTGAAGAATAACAGAGCCAAGAGGCTATGAAAAAGTTTGTCTTAACACACGTTACACCCAGCATGTTTTCCTTAAACTTTTTGAACTTCTCAGCTATGCCTGAATCTTGTCTCTTCCTCACCATGAAAACCAGATCATCTACATTGTTTAGTTTGAAAGGAGTCTACCCATTTTGGCAACTAGCATCCTTTGCATGTTGGACTCAGCTAGCATCAATTAATCTAATCAGAGTTCTTCATTTGCATGCAGAGGGCCAGATTAAAATGACAGATATATGCTAAGGCTTTATAATCCCTGACTTTCTTGTTCCCTACAGAATACACTTCACATGTTATCTGAATCTACGGTTCTCAGTTGCAAACTGACACACAAATAAATGCTTTCTATTTTCTTTCTGCTTAAGCTTCCTTCTTGTTTTATACAAGGAATTGAGATTTGTACTATTATAGTTTACTGTTAGCCAATTACCGTGCTAAATTTTTTATATACCTTCCTTCATGTCACCCTTATAGCCACCCCCTAAAACAGGCATCTTTGTCTTATATATTAAAAACCCAAACTAGGAGAACTTATTAGGCTGTTACAAGGCCCAGACAGCTACTGCTAGATCAAGAGTCATACTTATGTATCTATGAATACAAAGTTTTTTTTTTAGTTTATTAAATTTATTGGGGTGGCATTGGTTAACAAAATTATAGGTTTCAAGTGTACAATTCAGTAATATGTCATATTTATATTGCACTGGGTATTTGCCACCCAAAGGTAAATTTTCTTCAGTCACCATATACATGACCTCCTTTAGCTTTATCAACCACCCCACCCCTTGTCTGGTACCACTAAAATGTTGTTTTTGTCCATGATTTTTTTTGTCTTACCTGTTTGCTGCTTTCAGTTTTATATCCCACATATGAGTTAAATCATATGGTTCTCAACTTTTTCTGCCTGACGTATTGTGTTTAGCATGGTAATGTCAAGATTCATCCATACTGTCACAAATGGCAGCATTTCATTTTTTAGTAGAGTAATATTCCACTGTATATATGTATAACATCTTTTTTTTTTTTTTTTTTTTTTTTTTTTTTTTTTTTTTACCAAATCATCTATTGAAAGGCTTTCAGTTGTTTCCAATTCTTGGCCTCTGTGAAAAATGTAGCCATGAACGTTGGGTTGCATATATCTTTATGGATGAATGTTTCTAAATTTGGGTGTATATACCAAAAGAGGGATTGCTAGGTCCTATGATAATTCTATTCTTAATTTTATGAAGAAACTTTGTACTGTTTTTCATAGTGGTTGAACCAATGCACATTACCATCAGCTGTGTCGGAGTGCTCCTTTCCCCCCACAACCTCTCCAACACTTGTTATTATTTGTCCTGTTGATGACAGCTACAGGTGTGAGGTGATATCTCATTGTAGTTTTGATTTGCATGTCCCTAATAGCTAGTGAAGTTGAGCATCCTTTTATGTTTGTTGACCATTTGTATGTCTTCTTGGGAGAAGTGTCTGTCCTTCTCCTTGCTCATTTTTTTTTTTTTTGGTTGGAATTTATTTTTTTATTTTTGAGTTGGTTGGAATTTATATTTTTATTTTTGAGTTGTATAAGTTCTTTGTATATTACAGACATTAGCCCTTTATCAGAAGCATTGTCTGCAAATATCTTCTCTCATTCAGTTCGTTGCCTCATTGTCTTGATGGTTTCTTTTGCTGTGCAGATGCTATTTAGTTTGGTATCATCTAATTTATTTATTTTTGCTTCCACTTCCCTTGCCTTTGAGCTCATAATCATAAAATCTTGTTTAAATCCAAGGTTTATGAGTGTAGTACCTATGTTTTCTTCTGTGCAGTTTATTGCTACAGGTCTTAAATTTCAATCTTTGATCCATTTTGAGATAATTTAGGTGTGTAGTGACAGATAGCAGTCTAGTTGCATGTTGTTTACCAAATTTCTCAGCACCGTTTTTGGAAGAGGCCTTCTTTTCTACATTGTATATTTTCGGCCCTTTTGTCAAATTTATTTGCCCGTATATGTGGGGGATTATCTTTGGACTCTCAATTCTGTTCCAAGGGAATGTTTCATTTCTGTAGGTAATTCCATATAAAATATGTGAAGAATAGATATCCAGAGAAGGTAGATGTGGTTGACAGGATTTGAAAAAATGACCACCCAACATTGTTTTTCCCCGCCTTGTGTAAATGACTCTGTCTCCTTTGAGTGTGGGTGGATCCTGTAAACATGATGAGCTATTTATTACTCTAGTGATTGTGCTTTATATAGTACAATTGACCTTAAATTAAGAAGATTATCAGAGCAGCCTTAATCTAATTACACAGCTTTTAAAAAGCAAAGTGTTTTCTCAGGCTATATTGTAAGGAAAAGCCGAAGAGATTCAAAGCACAAGAAGGAGTCAATGTGCTATTTGTTGCTAGGTTGAAGACAAGGTGGAATCATGACCAGGAATGCACGCAGCTTCTAGAAACTGGGTGTGATGCCCCGTGACAGTTGGCAAAGAAATGGAGATCTCAGTTTTCTAAACACAAAGAACTGAATTCTGCCAATGACCTGACTGAGTTTGAAAACAGATTCTTTCCCAGAGCCTCTAGGAGGGAATTTAGCCTGGCCCAGACCCTGATTTTGGCCTAGGCAGAAAATCCAGCCATGCCATTCTATACCAGATTTTAACCTACAGAACTATGACTAAGAAGTGAGTATTCTTTCAAGCCACTAAGTTTATGGTAATTTATTACAAATCAATAAATATGTAATTACTAATGTAGTGAATGATGGTAGGATCCCAGGTAGTGAAGTGGAGAAATTTGAATTCAAGGTCATTCTACCTGACTCCAGAAATCATTTTCTTAACGTTTCTGTTATAGTACACTATAGATGTCAAAGACACCAAAAGACAGATATTATTAAAGTTATGACATGTATTAGATCAATCACAGAAAAATGAAAAAAAAAAGTATTGTAAATGGCAAATGTCTCTGCTCCTGAATACTTCTCTTTTGGAATTCAGCATGGGCACTGGAGGATAACTAGCCTGCTCCCTTCCCATAGAAGGATTGAAAATTCTTAATGTGAACTTATACTTTATGTGTGTTGAGTCTCAAAAGGACAAGTGTTAACTTATTGACAAAGAATGTAAAAACTGGCTCAATAATTTCTTCCCTCAGGAGCCTGATTAAATTTTAATCATAAGTAAGACTTATTCTCTAAGCTTCCAAACAAGTTGCTGAGATCCACAGAGAATAAGACAAATACACAATATCAGCCAACTGGTGATTTGAAGCATAAAGATGGTGCCTTTGCCTTGCACTGAAGACATTTTACATAAATCCACAAATGGAAGTGAATTGCATAATTCATTGTCAGAACTTTTGTCTCCTTTGGGACAGTGAGGGGAAAAGAACACTTAGGTCTGGCAGAAGTGAAATCTCCAGGCAAAGCAAATTGGCACCTGAGTCTTTGTTCTGATGTTTTTAATACCACTGTTACAACAGTGGAAAGGTGTGTCATTCATAAATAATTCTTTGTGATTTTGAGGTGAGATTGTATAAAGGGAATGGGTATGAGTGTAGAACTATACAGGACACTCTTAGAACTTTCACTAAGCCTGATATTGAATATCTGAAGGGTAAAAGAGTCAAGGCAGCTTGGATGCAGTGGGGATCACAGTGGGGATCACAGTGACATGACTGTCTTAGAACTTCAAGGATTTTTATAGAAAGTGGTCTCAGGTATAACTCTTGGCTTATTTTCTTTCTAGCTGTGTGGCCCTGACCCACCTATTCATCTCTTCAAGATATTGTTGCCTTACCTCTGAAATGTGGACATCACTTTTTGTGCCCATGCTGAAAGACTTCATTCTGGACTGTGTCAGCCCAGGGGAGGAGAGAAGTTACAATTGAGATTTGAAAACATGAAAGAAAAAGACAAATGAGAGAAGAAAGTTAAACTCTGGCTCTTCTACCACAGTGCTAATCCAACAATCATGCGTGAGCCTCAAGAGAACAAGTTCTAAGTCTAGAAACAAAGGATCTGAGCTCTTTCCTAATGTGATATTTGTATATCATTTTCTCACAGATCATACTCTTGCAGATATTGACTATGGAAAATGACTCTTCAGTAACTGAGTTCATCCTGGTAGGATTTACAGACCAACCTCAACTCCAGTTAGTCTTCTTCTTCCTCTTTTTATTGAACTATATTGTCACTGTGATAGGAAATTTGAGTTTAATTAATCTAATATGTCTAAATTCTCACCTTCACACTCCCATGTACTTTTTCATCTTCAACCTATCCTTCATAGATTTCTGTTACTCCTCTGTCATTACACCTAAATTGCTGATGAACTTTGTATCAGGGAAGAACATTATTTCCCTGGCAGGCTGCATGACTCAGCTATTTTTTTTCTGTTTCTTTGTCCATTCCGAGTGCTATGTGTTGACAGCCATGGCCTATGATCGCTATGTAACCATCTGTAAGCCCCTGCTGTACACAGTCACCATGTCCCCTCAGGTCTGTTCTCTGCTGATCTTTGGTTCATACGTAATAGGGTTTGCTGGTGCAATGGTCTACACAGGGGACATAGTTAGAATGTCCTTTTGTGATTCCAACATCATCAACCATTACATGTGTGACATATTCCCCCTTCTACAGCTCTCCTGCAGCAGCACCTATGCCAGTGAGCTGGTGAATTCCATCATTGTGAGTACAATTGTAATAATATCCACCTTTATTATTTTCATTTCTTATGCTTTGATCCTCTCCAATATCCTCAACATCTCATCAGCTCAGGGGTGGTCCAAAGCCTTTAGAACCTGTGGCTCTCACATAATAACTGTTGCCCTCTTCTATGGTTCTGGCTTGTTCACACATCTCAAGAGCTCTTCTGATGGCTCTATGGGCCATGGGAAGTTTTTCTCAATATTTTATACCAATATAGTGCCCATGTTGAACCCCCTTATCTATAGTCTAAGAAACAAGGATGTCATATTTGCTCTGAAGAAAACCGTGAATAGAATTGCAAATTAAGCAGAACCAATGTTGTCAGGTTGTTGGGGTGTGTATGTATACTCTGTGTGTGTGTTTTTGTACATGTGTGACTGCATGTTTCCCCATAATTTAGGCAAAATTTTTGCTTTACATAATTTTTTCTTTCTAAGCATATCATTTAAACATGCAAGCACATTATTAAATCTTATGATTATTTTTAATTACATGCTTGCTCCCTGAACTGACCTTTATTCTCAAAACCATGCTTAAGATAATCAGTTTGATTCCTACTCTTTTTTAGACCACCTTACATTTTCCTCTCTCTGCATAATCAAACATTTTAATGAAATGCTATCTAAGGAGGTCACCCCTGTTCATTTTCCCTGAATATAATCATAGATGGTCTCTTCTGTTTTGAAAAACTTTAGGAATTGCTACTGTATTACAACAAGAGATTAGACTACATGGTTTTAAATTTTCCAGAATTTCTTATTTCTTTCAGACATGGTTTCTATAATAGTCTCTTAATTCATAGATGAGATAAGAGAAAGATTACTTTTGAACCTTTGCTTTTTTGTTTTGTTTTGTTTTGTTTTATTCCTAAAAATGAATAAGATTAAATGAAGGTCACTAATCTACTCATTTTCTTCAAACCCACCAATGGTCGAAATTACAAATTTTTTTTCTTCTTGAGAAACATGCTATATTTCAAAGCACTGAGCAAGCGATGTGATATAACAGAAAGAATACTTTCATTGTCCTGTCTGCTGATCAGCCTTTTGTCTCTTAATATTTTTTTTATAATTTTTGAACAATGTTATGACATCCATAAGTGAATCAAACACACACACACACACACACACACACACACACACACACACACACACACAGAGCTTAGTGAGTGTCCTTGGTTTCAGAATAAAGTGTGAGTTCCAAAATGAGGCTTCTCTGCACAGATATTAAAAAATAAACTCCCTTCACAAAGGCTGGAAGCCTTTTTTGTTCTGGTTAACACAAAAAGACAAGAATGAGAAGAACCTTGTAATGGAGAGCTTTATACCTCCAATTTGTAACTTCCGCTTTGGAGAAGAGAATATTAACTTTTGTTGAGTTCTTACCAAGAGTTGTCTCTTTATCAGTGTTATCATAATGTAAATTTTAACGTCCTGTTTTATAGTTGGAAATACTGAGATTCAGAGATTCAGCTCAAGGTCACACAAAAACTTCACAGCAGAGCTCAGGTTTGCACTCAATTCATCTAACTCCAAAACTGGTGTTCTTTCTACATTACCATTTTGCCTTTCAGAAAGGAATTGAAGGGAAAAAAAAGAAAGTACAATAGAAGAAAGATAAAAATCTGAAAAATTATTTTTAAATCAGCCTGAAAGAAAGTTTAGGAATAGCATCCGAATCCCAAAAACCCTGTGGTAGAAATAGGGCCTGTAAAATCTTTAATGCCAAATTGGAGAAATCTTCATGCTTGTAGAAATATTTAATATGACTTTTTAATAAAAATATAGTATAGCATACTGCAATGTAGCATAGAATGATATGATGACACATGATAGAAGCTTCATAAATGTTTTGAAAATGAGACAACTAATTATTGCGATAGTGTACATTTGAGGAAAAATAAACTTAATATACTCATGATGCAACATAGTGAAAATAAGACCTATCAAATTTCTTGTTTTATGTGCATCTAGAGATACAATCCTAGTTTTTTTTTCCTTTAACAACTCTTGGTGAGGTCAAGAAAGACACTCCTGTAAGTGCTGCATTAAGAAGTGTAGAAAGCTCAACAAAGGCTCAGTGGTAACTGTGAAATATTTATGCATGTTACAGAGAATCACAAATATTAACTCATAGAATAGGTATGGAATGTGTTAATACCAGCTATGAATTGAGAGAAATTAACCTAATTAATTTAATTAATTAACCTGACTTTTGTTATAATAATATCAGAGATATTATATATATGTATGCGCATGTGTTTAGATAGATAGATAGATGTCAGGCTGTCATAATTTTGTTTACATTTGTGTCTAATCAAGTAAAATTTTATCATCTGGTGTTTACATCACCCTTTTTTCTCTTACACATGCTTAGAATAGAACCTGGCAAAGTAAATATTCACGAAATTAATAGCTTGAACTGTTTGATATAAATTTTGAGCTAAAATAAATTAAACGTTGTGTTAATAAAACCTTTCATGTTTTTCAGAAGGTGGACTTTCTTTAAATCAATGGTCATAAATCCTTGATATTAAAAAAAGTAGTCTGGTTTGATACAATAGAAAGAAAGGGCATTCTTTTTAGTATAACATAGCAGTCTTTCAAATGACTAATGTTTCTGAGTAGCCAGTACTCCTATTTACCAAAGCCTGTTCCCCTGAGGAAATTTGATCTCCTTTGAAACAAACAAACAAACAAACAAACAAAATGGCTTCGTTAAAATATAAATCAGAAAAAAACTTGAAATTTTACTTTCAAAAACTATAAAATGAAATGGGAATGTGTTGTATTAGTTATTATGTACATGAAATCAGAGCATATCTTCCAAAATTCAATCTAAAGCCTGTATCTTTTGAATATAATAAAATCAAATAAAGGCATAAGCTATGCATGCAAAGTGATGGTGAAATTTTTAGGATACGAAATTAATCATAGTGGATAAAATTTAGATTTCTCAAAATGGCAGCAGAAACACAGTAGAGACATCTTCCACTATTGTGCAGTAGTCATGCTTGGCTGGAACCACGGTAAACTGATTGCATTCAGTTTTCTCACTAGGACTGACAATTTCCTGTCCCTAAACCCCAGAGTATTAGAATGCTATGTGTCACCTACCACACTTGGGAAATGACCATTCATAATTTGGTGTATTATCTTCAAGTCTTTTTTTTTTTTTTTTTTTTTGTATCTTCAGAAATATTTAGGGGGGAAATTGGTGTGACATTACACATAAAGTTATATACTTATTTTTTTCTCAGCTCTTTTTCTCAATTTTACTGAGGTAAAATTGATAAAATAATATGTATTTAAGGTATATAACAGCCGGAACCCGCCGGCCAAGATTGAACAGTCCTGAGAGGGGGAGTGAGGATTAAGGAAAAATGACAGACAAGAGAAAAAGATTCAGGAAGGCTAACAGTGAATACTGCAGCCCCGAGTTTATTCAGCACAGCTTATTTATACATCAGGATAGCATGAAAAACTCAAGCCACAAGTATGACAGGCAATTAGTGACATCTGCACAGAAAACCTGTGCTTTCTCAAGGTTTCTGTCCTCTTCCTTATCGAGGTCATAAAACATTCAGCTCACTCCCTGGTGCCACAAGTGTGCTTAGCCACTACAGGATTAGCAAAGGATTTGCCAGCTATATAGACCTCTTGCTTTAAGGGCAGTTATCAGTCAAAGGCTCCTGACACACAACATTATGACTTTATATGTATTGTGAAATGACTACCACAATCAAACTAATTAAAGCATGCATTTCCTTACATATTTGGGATTAGGTGAAAATACCTTAAATCTACTTTCAGCAAATTTCAAATATAGATCCTTAGAATTTATTTATTTTATGATTGGAAGTTTGTATTCTTTGATCAACATCTTCTAATTTCCCCCACCCTCCAGCCCTTAGTGCCCACCATTGTACTTTCTGGTTCTATGAGTTTGAATTTTTTTCACATTCCACATATAAGAGAAATCACACGTTATCTGTTTTTGTATCTGGCTTATTTCCCTTAGCATAATGTCCTAAAGTTCCAACCATGTTATTGTAAATGACAGAATTTCTTTTTTTATGGCTGGATAATATTATACACACATGCATGCACACACACATATGTATATATGTGTATACATATACACATATATGTATATATATGTGTGTGTATATATTCATATTCATATTCTTGGCTATTGTGAAAAATTATGCAATAAACTTGGATGTGTAGGTATCTCTTCTTCAAAGTCCTGATTTCATTTCGTTTTGATATATATCTAGAATTGGATCATATGGTAGTTCTTTTTTTAACTTTTTGAGTAATCAGCATATGTATTCCATAGTGGTTGAAACAATATACATTTCCATCAAGAGAGTACAAGGATTCCTTCTCCTGTACTTCTTGGACACCACTTGTTACCTCTTGCCATTAGATAATAGCTGTCTTTACAGATGTAACGCAGTATCTCATAGTGGTTTTCATTTGTTTTTTGCTAATGATTAGTGATATTGGCCATTTGCATGCCTTCTTTGTAAAAATGTCTATTCAAGTCATTTACCCATTTTTTATTTAGGCAATTTTTAATTTTGATTGAGTTACATGAGTTTCTTACATATTTTGGATATCAACCCTTTATCAAATATATGGTTTGAATTTTATTTTTCCATTCCAAAGGTTTTCTTTTCATTTTATTGATGATTTTCTTTGGTCTTGAACTTTGTTTGCTTGTTCTCTTGCTCTCTAGTATTTTCCCATCTCGGTAAGTATTTCCCCTTATGAAAGAAAGCATTGTTCTTTATACCATGCTTTCTCTTTCCACTTAGAGTTTTCATTGTTATTTATTCCTTTTATGATGCTATGTCATGTGAAAAGTTTTCTTTTACCACATTCTATTACCAGTAACACCCTCTTTACCTAGGTCTTCCTTTTTTTATGTTTATATAGGTTTAGTAACTCATTATATAAGGCAAATACAGCTTCTTAGTATTGATGTTCTTTTTAATTATTTACTTTTTGAGTCCTTAATGTATCCACATGGTTAAAATTTCAAAAGATACAAAAAGAGTAAACAATGAAAAGCTTCTCTTGTACACCTGTTCCTCAGCCACTCACTTTCTTCTCACATTAGGCAACGAATACTATCAGTTGGTATCAGTATTGTCAGTAATACTTTATGCATAATAACAAAATTTATTTGACCTCACTGTTTTCACACAAGTGGCAGCATACTATACACACTATTTTTTTAATTTGCTTTTTGTCTCATATATAGCATTTATTGAGAAACAACTGGAAAATGACTAAGACTTAGGATCCAGGAAAGAGTAAATTTAGAAGACTTATAAAGAGACGTTCTAGCGTGAGAAGTGTGCAGATAACCTCAAAAGCAACCAGTCCAGACTGGAACAGCGGGATAGAGATTTTTTTCACACTTACATTTTCTACAATATACTTTGGAGATCATCTCATATTCATACATAAGGATTGTCTTAACCTTTTATACATCCATATAACATTTTTGTAAAACTGTCTGAAGATTTTTTAATAGGTCCCTTTATTATCCCAGTTTTTTGTTATTATAAAAAATGTTAAAATAGATAACCTAATATATAAGTCATTATGTTTGTGCATAAGTTTTTAAAGTGCAATTATTGAGTCTGAGGGTATGTATATTTGTAAATATGATAAACATTGTCAAATTGTTCTAATTGAACCAATTTATTTGATTCACATTAGTTTAAATTATCTTTCAGACAAATCCATTCTTCAACACTATTCTTCCTGATACTGGAGCTAAGCCTCCAGAGATTACATCTCTGCTTTGCCAGTTGGCTTACTCTTTAGTTCCACATGAGTCTGCTGCTGCCAGAAATACAAAGCATTTAAGTATTATAAAAACAAATGGAAACAAGTTAGAGGAAAATGACCTGAATTCCCTTAGCATCAATTTAATAATACACAATGAAAAAACAGCAAGCATTCCACCTCCAAATGTCATATTGATATTATGTAAATAAACCACTAGAGTTAAAAATTTAATATTTTTGTAAGTATGAAAACACAATTGTATGGACAAGTGTATTTTGGGGAGAATGAACCATTCAGTATCACATTAACCTCCCACTACAGAAATCATAAAGAGATAATAAAATCCTTCTTTATGTCCCTGGCAGCGACAAAACAGGCACATCAACCTAGACTCAGCCAGTTGCATGCTCCCATCTGAGAAATTAATCTGATCTGAAGGATGCAAGAATAATGAGTCAGTTGGGAACAATTTGTGTGGCATTGCAGCCAGGGTGCTACTGCTAAAATATGTCCTGGCCTCTGGGGTTGCCTTGGTTAACTCAGTGCTCCAAATATGGTTTCACAATCTCACATGAAGTCTCTATATCCCCAATATTCTTTCTATAAACTCCTAGAATCACTTTCTACTGTTTGTTAACATAACCCTGATATAATGTTTTTTCCCTACATCCATACAAATAAAATTATGGACTAAAACTGGCAAAAGATATAAATATATATATATTTCAATATAATTATATATATTTAAATATAATATATATAATATATATGATATATTATTTAACATATATAATATATATTATTAATATATATAAATAATATATATTTTAAATATAATTTTACTATATAAACTTTTACTATATAACTTTTCATATGTAAATATCTGTGTGTGTGTGTATGAAAAGTTAAACATTGCAAAAAATGTTGCGGGGTTTTTGACTCACAATTAATAATCAAAAGTAATAGTCTTTACAACCTTCTCTGTCCTTACTCATTAAAAAAGAAAATTCTAGCTTTCTACTCTGACAAGCAATATTATCATATTTTTCAATAATGAGTCCTTTTAATGTAATATCAACTTTGTCTACAATAATTTTGGAATTTTGATACTAAAAATCATTAGAAATAAACTAAACATATAAATTTTGCTTCTATTACAAAATATGGGAAAGGTAGGATCAAAAAGACGCATTTCACTAAATTGTCTAGTTTGGTTTCCATTCAATTTAGAGGCACTCTGGTTCTCAGCTAAAGTCAACAAACATTAATTTTATTCTCTATGGACTCTGGGACCCACATTATTTATTCAGGATTAGAAGTAGAACAGAAGAGAATTAGTAAATAAAACAGCATTTGACAGAGAGTGCTCACTGTCTCAGCTTTACACTCAGCTCTCATGAGTATTTACACATATTAAAAACATTCCTGATATCTTGGTACAATGTCATATAATTTAAATGTGACCCTTGTACTGAAAGAATTTGAAATTTATTATAGACTCTGATAAGCAATTTTATATTCACAGTGAGACAGGAGACACACTGGTATCCAAGCAAATAAGATTGGTTTAAGAGGCTGAAGACTTACTAGAGAAAATAATGTTTAAACAGAAAACAGAAAAATAAATGAATTATCTGAACAAAAGGAGAAATATGTATTGTCAGATGGAAGCATGACAGGGAGAGAGTATCCTAGAAGAAACACCATAAGAAAAGAACAAAAGGTGATAGAGGACGATGACTTCCAGGAAGAGTATAAGCATACAAGGAAATACTATATGGAAATTACAAGTTAGAATTGTAAGAAATTATAAAAAAATATTAATAGCAGTTAATTCTGTGTAGAGTTTAAGGTATGGCCTAGGATTAGGATGAGGATCTGGTCAGTCTCAGCAGGGGCTGAAATAAAAACATGTATATAAGACTAAGGGTAGGCACCAAAAAAGCTAGGGAAGCTTGCAACAGGCCAAAAAGAATTCAGGTCCCCATAGATTTAGTATATGCCCACCTAATATTGAGTTTAGGAACACAAGATAATGGCCATGCATGATGGACATAGGTATTCAAATTGCCCATCAATGGTTATTTTCAGCTCAGAAATTAATATGGATGAACTGGAAGAACACAAACATTAGAATTTAAGAGTGTATAACAAGACTCCTTCCTCTCTAAGTTAACCAGACTAAGCTCTTACTGTGTTCTCCATAGTTCTCTTATTTAGAAATAGAACGCTAAGTGAATTCACTGCTCTAATCTTTCTTGCAGTGATGACTCTCTTAAATTGCTTAAAGTAATAGTTATTGGTAATACCCACTGATTTCATTCATTCATTCATTCATTCAATCATTACACAAATATTTTTTGAACATTTATTAGATTAGGAACTGTACTTGAAACTCACATTATGATAAGCAATTGTAGCTATGACTTAGTGGGTAAATGTCCTATTTCTCTATTTTTTTGTGATAGAATATTAAGCAAAAGAAAGACAAAAATTTGATTCAAAAAAATCAACCAATAGAGAGAGTAATGTGTGCCATTGTGCATTTGGCATCACTCAGAGGAAAATAATAGACTCTACATTTGTGCTTGATACTATTTCTTTACAATGAAGATAATTTTTTGTATTACCCAACCTTTGTCAAATATCATTAGAATTACTATTATAATTAACAAATGAAGACCACCAAATGATTGATTTCATTATAAAATCTAATGACAATGGACATTTGCTCTTTGCAGTTCCTGGAGGGATTTATACTGACTCACAGAGTCTCCTAGTACCCACAGAAGAGAAAAAATAATCACCAAGAAAACCTGTCTGAAAGAAAATTTATATCTTCTAGCCCCTGACTTTAAAACTTTCTCTCCTGAGTAAATGGTGATGGAGATCAAAACAAAACCCAATAGACAGTGTTGAAGACTAAAACAAAAACTCAGTGGTGCTAAACTCTTTTAGTTGGTTAAAATAAAACAGCTTTTTTTAAAAAATTATATTTTTACACTTTAAATTTATTGGGGTAACATTGGTTAATACAATTATATAATATTCAAGAATACATTATAATTTGACATCTATATATTCTAATGTATTATTACCACCCAAAGTTCAGTTTCCTTCAGCTAGCATATATTTAATCCCCTTTAACCACTTCACCCTCCCTTAGTCCCCTTATATTTGACCCCTTTTACCCCATCTAGCTTTTCCCTCCTTGCCCACCTCCTGTCCTCTGGTGACCACTAGTCTATTGTCCATGTCCCTGAGTCTGTTTATCCTGCTTATTTGTTGCTTTTAGGTTTATACCCCACATATAAGTGATATGTGATTTTCAACCTTTTCGGTGTGACTTATTTTGCTTAGATGATTATCTTGAGGTCCATCCATGATGTCACATATGGCAGTATTTCTCTCTTCTTATGGCTGAGAAATATTCCATTGTATATATGTATCACTACTTCTTTAGCCAATCATCTATTGTAGGATATTTTGTTTGCTTCCATGTCCTGGTCACTATGAACAGTGCTGCTATGAACACCAGTGTGCAAATATCTTTTCAGATATGAGTTTTCAAGTCTTTGGAGGTAAATACCCAGTAGAGGGCTTGCTGGATCTTATGGTAGATCAATTCTAAATATGTTGAGGAACCTCCATAGTGTTTTCCATAGTGACTGTACCAATTTGCAGTCCAACCAGCAGTGTATGAGGGTTCTTTTACTCTGCATCCTCTCTAACATTTGTTATTAATGTTCTTTTGATTATAGCTATTTTAATAGATGTGAGACGGTATCTCATTGTGGTTCTAATTTGCATATCCCTAATAGCTAGTGATGTTAAGCATCTTTTCATATATTTGTTGGTCATCTGTATGTCCTCTAGGAAGAAGTGTCTGTTCAAGTCCTCTGACCATTATTGATTGGATCATTTGTTTTTTTTTTTGTTATTGAGTCATATGAGTTCTTTGTATATTTTGGATATTAAGCTCCTATCAAAGGCATTGCTTACAAATATATTTTCCCATTTTAATGGTTGTCTCTTTACCTTGTTGACCATTTATTTTGTAGAGCAGATGAAGCTTTTTAGTTTGAAGAAGTCTCATTTTTTTTCATTTTAGCTTTTACTATCCTTGCCTTTGAGGTAAAATTCATAAGATCTTCGAGTCCAAGGCCCTTGACCTTAGTTCCTACATTTTCTTCGATGCATTTTATGGATTCTAGTCTCATATTCAGGTCCTTAATCCATTTTGAGTTAATTTTGGTGTGTAATGATAGACAACAGTCTAGTTTCATTCTTTTGCAAATAGCCTTTCATTTTTATCAGCACCATTTATTGAAGAGACTTTCCTTTCCCCATTATATATTTTTGGCTTTATTTGTAGGAAATTATTTGCTCATAAAATATGGGTTACTTCTAGACTCTTGATTCTGCTCCACTGGTTCATGTGTCTGTTTTGTTGCCAATACTATGCAATTTTGATTGCTGTCATTTTGTAGTATAACTTGAAGTCAGGCAGAGTAATGCCTCCAGCCTCTTCCTTTTTTCTCAGGATGATTTTGGCAATTCGGGGTCTCTTTTGCTTTCATACAAATCTGATGATTTTTTGTTCTATTTCTTTAAAAAATTCTGATGGAGTTTTGATGGGAATTTCATTAAATCTGTATAATGCTTTAGGTAATATGGTCATTTTAACTATGTTGATTCTTCCAATTCAAGAACACGGCATATCTTTCTATTTCTTTATATCCTCTTTGATTTATTTTAATAGGGTCTTGTAGTTTTCATTATATAGATTCTTCATATGTTTTGTTAAATTTATTCTTAGCTATTTTATTATTTTTGTTGTAATTCCAAAAGAAATTATTTTTTCCACTTCTTTCTCTGATGCTTCATTTTAAAGTATAGGAATGTTGTGGATTTTTGGACATTGATTTTGTATCTAGAGACGTTACTCTATATGCTTATTGTTTGTAGTAATGTTCTTGTGGAGTCTTTAGGGTTTTCTATATAGAGAATCATGTCATCCACAAATAGGGACAGTTTGACTTCTTTGTTTCCTATTTGGATGCCTTTTATATCTTTCTCTTGTCTGAGTGTACTTGCTAGGACCTCCAAAGTTATATTGTATAAAAGTGGTGATAGTGGACAGCCTTGCCTTGCCTTGTTTATAATTTCTCACCATTAAATATAATGTTGGCTAAGGGTTTGTCATATATGGCCTTTATTATGTTTAGGTACTTTCCTTTAATGCCAATTTTGTGAAGTGTCTTGATCATAAGTGGATGCTGTATCTTGTCGAAGGATTCTTCTGTATCTATTGATACAATCATATGATTCTTACTTTTTAATTTGTTTATGTGGGATATCACATTGGACAATTTGTGTATGTTAAACCATCCCTGTGCCCCTGGGATGAAGCCCGCTTGATTGTGGTGTATAATCTTTTTCATATGTTGCTGTATTCGGTTTGCTAGTATCTAATTTATGAGTTTTGCCTCTGTGCTCATGAGAAATCTTTTTGTGTGTTAGATTTACCAGGTTTTGGTATCACAGCAATATTGGCCTCATGAAATGAGTTGAGAAGTATTGCCTCCTCTTCAAATTTTTGGGAGGAGTTTGAGGAGATTAGGTATTAAATCTTCTTTGAATGTTTGGTAGAATTCACTGGTGAAGCCATCTGGTCCAGGACTTTTACTTTTTGGTGGATTTGTGATGATTGCTTCAATTTCCATACTGCTGATTGGTCTTTTTAGATTTTCCAGACTTTTTGATTCAGCATAGGAAGATTGTATTTTTGTTAGTACTGGTCCATTTCTTCTAGATTATTAAATTTTTTATATACTTTTTCATAGTATTCTTGCATGATCCTTTGTATTCTTGCAATGTCAGTTGTAATTTCTCCTCTTTCATCCCTGAATTTGATTATTTGTGTTCTTTCTTTTTCTTTAGCGAGTATAGCCAGGGGGTTGTCAGTTTTATTAACTTTCTCAAATAACCAGTTTCTTGTTGCATTTACTATATGTGTTTGTGTGTGTGCGTGTGTGTGTATTCAATTTCATTTGTTTCTGCTCTAATTTTTGTGATTTCTTTCCTTCTGCTGACTTTAGGCTTCATTTGTTCTTTCATTTCTAGTTATTTTTAAGATGAAGAATTAAGTTGTTTATTTTGACTCATTCTTGTTTTTGGAGATCAGCCTGTAATGATATGAACTTTCCTCTTATTACCACTTTCACCATGTTTCAAAAGTTTTGATATGTTGAGCTATCATTATCATTCATTTCTATGTATCATTCATTTCTTCAGTACCTTGCTGTTTAATATCCATGTATTTGTGGTTCTTCCTGCTTTCTTTTTGTGGTTGATCTCTAGTTCCAAAGCATTATAATTAGAAAATATGGTTGGTATGATTCCAACCCTATTATATTTGTTGAGGCTATTTCTGTGTTCCAGTATATGGTCAATTCTTGAAATATTTCATGTATACTACAGAAGAATGTTTTGAGATGGAAGACTCTGTAAATGTCAATTATGTCCAATAGGTCTAATGTGTCATTTAAGGATGCTACTTCCTCATCGATTTTCTGTTTGGATAATCTGTCCATATCTGACAGTGGAGTATTTAGGTCCTCTACCATGATAGTGCTGTGTTCTGTTTCTCCCTTTTGTTCTGTTAGTAATCGCTTTATGCATTTTGGGGCTTCCTGATTGGGAACATAGATATTAATAAGTGTTATGTCTTCTTTGTGCTTGATTCCCTGTATCATTATGAAGTGTCCCTTAGTACATTTCTTTACCTTTTTTATTTTGAAGTCCGATATTAGTACCACTAATCCTGCTTTTCTCCGAGTGCCATTTGCTTGAAATATCATTTTCTACCCTTTCACTTTGACTAGATATTTGTCTTTGGAGGTGAGATTTGTGTCCTGGAGGCAGCATACGGTTGGGTTTTGTTTTTGATCCATTCTGCAACTCTGTGCTTTTTTATTGGTTAGTTCAGTTCATTTACATTTAGGGTGATCATTGAAATATGAGGTCTTCTCATAGCCATTTTATCTTTTGCTTTTTGGTAGCTCAGTGTTTTCATTGTTTCCTTGTCCTTGAATTTTTGTTTTCTTTATTTTGGTTGGCTTTTGTGGATTTCGCCTCTCATTCTTATTGTTTTATGTTCTGTAATTCAGTTCTGAATCTTTGGTGTGTGGTTGCCACTACAAATATGTAAAAGATATTTATATAGAGATAGTTGTTCCTTTTATTCTGCAAGTGCCTTATCTCCATTCACCATTGCAAATATGGATCTTTGAATTCTCTCCTTTTCAATCATTGTTGTCTCGGTTTATCCCTATGTATGTTGAATGTTCATTACTATCTTACTATAATGAATCTCTTTTTATTTTTAAGTTTATAATGCCCTCTTTCTAGTAAAGGTTGAACTCCAGTGCTTCTATCAGCCTACTAGTCACCTTACTACTAATTATGTATTTTTGTGTCATTTTGTTTTAGGTGAGCTAACCTCTTTCAGTATTTCCTCTAGTGCAGGCCTCGAAGCGGAGAATTTTCTTAATATTTGCATTCCTGGAAAGGTCTTAATATCTCCTTCATATATAAAGGAGAGCTTAGCTGGATACATTATTCTAGGTTGGTTGTTCCTTTTGCTTAATAGTTTAAATATTTGATTTCATTTCTTTCTCGCTTGTAAGGTCTGCACCAAGAAGTCCAATAATAATCTAATGGGTTTACCTTTATAAGTTATCATTTTCTTTTCTCTGAATTTCCCTGAAATTCTGTTTTTGTCATTGATGATTGATAACTTTAATACAGTGTGTCTTGGTGAAGGCCTTTTTGGGTTGAGATAATTGGATGTTCTCTTGACTTCTTGAGTTCTAACTTCCAGGTTGATTTGGGAAATTCTCATCCACTATTTGTCTGAAAAAGCTTTTTAGTCCTTGTTCTTTTTCCTTGCCTTTGGTAATACCCATTATTCTTGTTTCCTTTCCTGATAGTATCTTGAATTTCTCTTTCATTATTTTTCATTCCTCAGTTTCTCTCTTCTTCCTTCTGATTTATTTCTAGATTTCTGTCTTCTATATCACTGATCCTTTCCTCCATTTGGTCAACTATATTTCCCAAGCTTGCTACCTCATTTTTCAACTCTTGTTGTGTGTTCTTCATCTCCAAAAGTTCTCTTTGGTTCCTTTTGATGGTTTAAATCTCCTTGTTCTGCTCATCTAGTTGTTTTTTCCAATTCCTGAAATTGTTGCTCGAGTTGTTTTGGATCTCATTGCAAATTTTCAGAAGTACCATTCTTAATTCTCTGTCATTTAAGTCACATATTTCTGTGTTCATAAACTTATTTTCTGGATATTTTTCTCTTTCTTTCTGAGATGCCTTGTCATCTTGGTTGTTCATAGAATTTAATGGACAATTTCTCCACCTGGGCATGAATGGAAGTGCATTCTGTTGTTTTTTTCTGGAAAGATTTATGATATAAAAGTCTCTCTATAGCTTGTTTCAAAGAAGGCACTTTTCTTTTGGTTTCCAGTAGGTGATGTCTAAGCCTCCTGGATCCCTGCTTTATATAAAGCCTAAACATCTTTGTTTACTTTTGTAGATATTTAATCACACTTGTTACTCTCATTTTCAGTCCCTGTCAATGTTAGTAACAGTTTCATTAGTGTTTGCTCAGATGACATACAACATTATATTAGTTTCAGAAACACCACACAATGATTAGACATTTGTACAACTTATCAAGTGATCACACTGATAAAACCAGTATGCATCTAACATCATATATAGTTATTATAATGCTGATGGTATATTCCTCATACTGTACTCTACATCCCCATGACTATTTTGTAATTAACCATTTTTACCTCTTGATTTTCTCCACCTTCACCAATTGCCCCACCTCCTAATGTGGCAATTATCAAAATGCTCTCTATGTCTATAAGCTTATTTCTGTTGTTTATCATGTTCTCTAGATTCCACATATAAATGAAATCATATGACATTTGTTTTTTCTCTGTCTTACTTACTCGATTCAGCAAAATATCCTCAAGGTCCATCCATATTGTTGCAGATGGTAAGATTTCATTCTTTTTTATGGTTGAGCAATATTTCTCTATGTGTGTGTGTGTATGCATGTGTGTGTGTGTATCCACCTTTTCTTTATTCGTTCATCCACTTATGGATACCCAGTTTGCCTCCATATCTTGGCTATTTTAAATAAAGCTGAAATAGACGTATAGGTTAACATGTCCTTACGAAACAGTGTTTTGGGGTTTTTTTGGATAAAAAACCTGGAAGTGGGATTACTGGGTCATTCTTTGTCTCTTGTTATAGCCTCTATTTTTAAGTCTATTTTATCTGATTTAAGTATTGCTATGCCAGTATTTTTTCTTTATTTGTTTCTATTTTCATGAAATAATTTTTCCATCCCTTTACTTTCAGTCTGTATGTGTCTTTCAATTTAAAGTGAGTCTCTTGTAGGCAGCATATGTAAGGTTTTTGTTTTCTTATCTATTCCACTACCCTGCATCTTTAGATTAGAACATTTAATCCATTTACATTTAAACTAATTGTTGCTAGATATGTAGTTATTGCTATTTTATAATTTACATTTTTTATATTTTTTCTTCTTCTTCTTAAAGAAGGCCCCTTAACATTTCTTGTAACACTGGTTTGGTGTTGGTGTTTAGGTTTTTCTTGTCTGGGAAGATCTTTATCTGTTCTTCTATTCTAAATGATAGGTGTTCTTGATAGAGTAGTCTTGGTTGTAGATCGTTGGTTTTCATCACTTTGGCCATTTCATGCCAATCCCTTCTGGCCTGCAAAATTTCCGTTGAGAAATTGGCTGACTGTCTTATGGGAGCTCCCTTGTGAATAGCTAATTTCTTTTCTCTTGCAGCTTTGAAGATTCTCTGTTTGTATTTAATCTTTGTCATTTTAATATAATATGTCTTGGTGTGAACTTTCTTGAGTTCATTTTATTTAAGACTCAGTACTTCCTGGGCTGGTATGTCTATTTTCTTCACCAAGTTAGAGAAGTTTGCCACCATTATTTCTTCAAACAAGTTTTCAGTTCCTTGTTCTTTCACTTTTCCTTCTGTTACCATCATGATGTGATGTTGGTCTGTTTGGTGTTGTCCCAGAGCCCTCTTAACCTATGCTCATTTAATTTTTCTTTTCTTTTTGCTTCTCTGATTGGATATTTTCTGTAACTTCATTTTAAAATTGCTAATTTGATTCTCTTTTTTTTTTCTAATCTACTCTTGATTACCTCTAATGTATTCATTATTTCAGTCATTGCATTTTTTATTTCTATTGTTTTGTTGTTTCCTATCTCCATTATTATGTTTCCTATTTCTTTGTTGACATTTTCACTGAGGTCAGTGAGCATCCTTATAACCAGTGTTTTGAATTCTGTATCTGGTAGATTGCTTGTCTCCATTTTGCTACACTCTTTTTCTTAAGCTTTTCTTGGTTCTTTCATTTGGGACATGTTTCTTTATCTCCCCATTTTGGCTGCCTCCTCATGTTTGTTTTTATGTATTAGGTAGAGCTGCTGTGTTGCCTGGTCTTAGCAGAGTGGCCTTCTGTAGTAGATATCCTGTGGAGACCAGTGTCATAGCCTCCCTGGCCACTTTAGCCTGGTTTTCTATGTGTGTGTTTCTGTATGAATAGTGTGGGATTTTCTGGTGTACCTGAGGCTTGATTGCTGTTTGCACATCAATGGGAAAGACTGACCCTCAGGCTGATTGGTTGTGAGGATTGTCCAGTGACTACAGTGGAAGAGCTGTTGTGAAGGAGCTGACTCTATGGAGTAGGTTTCACTTTAGCAGGGATCTAGTGTCTACTAAGTCTGTCATTTGGGTGTGTCACTTGTGGAGGTGGCTAAGATGGAAACCAAGTCTGGCTTCCACTGGTGCTGAACTTGAGGCTGCTTAGCAAGAGGTATGGAGCAAGCCAAAGTCAGATGCTACATGTTTGAGATTGGTGAATCTTTGAGATATTTTAGGAAATTCCATAGTATGAGCCATACAAGCTGTTTCTATGGAAAAGTCACTGGAAGTAGTTTGGGTGGGCCTGCAAATTGGGAGGGACAGGATCTCAGGGAATTACCATGGAGACTCAGATATGGCGACAGCCTGCATCTGTATGCTAGGATATAGTGCTCAACAAAGAAACAATAAATTTTGCCAGATTTCTGTCTGGGAAAAAGCTGCCCCTCTAGTTCTCACCCTGAAATAAGACAATTTAGTTCTTCTTTATATGTCTCTGGCTTCTTTTGAGCTGCTGCTGCAGTGCTGGAGCTCTGAGTGAGTAGGTCTATGTGAAAGCCCCTTTAGAGTAGCACCTGAGTCTCCAGCAGCCCTCTGCCTCACTCAGCCATGATCTTTGCTGGTTTCACAGCCGGAAGTTGTGAGGACTTCTCTTCAGACACCTCAACACTGGGATGGGGAGACCAATGTGTAGCCAGGACCCCTTACCCCTCCAGGAGGAATCTCCACAACCAAGATATTCCTTCCAATTCTCAACCACCACACGTGGGTGTGGGACCAGCTCATTTTGTGTCTCTGCCCCTCCTACTAGTCTGGAAGTGGCCTCTTTTGTATATTCTTAGTTATAGGTCTTCTGTTTAACTAGACTTCAGGTGTTTCTCACTGATGGTTGTTCTATAGGTTAGTTGTAATTTTGATGTGGTCATGAGAGGAGGCCAGTACAGGATTCAGGTACTCTGTCAACTTTTCTGGAACTCACAATAACAGCTTTTGAATATATTTTCTGGAATTAGTCATAGATCTTTGAGACTAAGCATAAGGCTAGGCATATATTTTTAATATTTAACAACTAAAGAACAATCTGGAAAAGGAAAATTTTATAAATTTAAATACACCAAAATTAAATGTTTGTGTCTGTCAAAGACCTTGTTAAGAGGATTAAAAAATACAAGCTACAGAAAGGGAGAAAATATGTGTAACTATACATCTGACAAAGAAGTGGCTTTAAAAATGTATAAAGAACTCTCAAAAGTCAACAGTAAAAAAAAAATTAGAAAATGAGAAAAAGACATAAAAGACATTTCAATATAGAAGACATGCTGGTGGCAACTAAGTACATGAGGAGATATTCAACACCATTGGGGAAATACTATTAAAACCACAATAAAATATTACTACAAATCTATCACAATAACTAAAATTTTAAAAAATGGCAATACCAAATACTAATGATGATGTAGAAAAACTGGACTACTCATAACTTTCTGCTAAGAATGTAAAATATTACAATCACTCTGGAAAACAGTTTTATAGTTCTTTATAAGACTAAACACATAATTATTTAGCAGTTAGTTGACTCGAGCATATATGCCAAATAAAGAAAATTTTTTTTTCAGACAAAAGTTGTGCACAAAGGTTTACAGCAGCTCTATTTATAATAATTTAAAACTGGAAATAAACCAGGTATCTCTCAGTAGACAGATTAAATTATGTACTTCTATCTATATCATGAAATAATAATAATAATAATAATAATAATAATAATAACAACAATGACAACAATAATAATAAAAAATGCAGTATTGATACATGAAACAACCTAAGTGAATCTCAAAGAAATTATGCTGAATAAAAAAAGCCATTTCCAAAATGTTATGTACTGTATAATTATAAAACAACAAGAGGGATCTTTGTGGTGATAAAACTGTTCTGTATATTGACTGTGGCATTGAATATATAAACCTACAGAAATAATAAAATTGCATAGAATTAAACTTTCTCTCTCTCTCTCTCTCTCTCTCACACACACACACACACACACACACACACACATGTGCGCGCGCACACACACACAAGCAGATGAGTAAAATTAAAACTGGGGAAAATCTACATAAGATCAAGATCAAAGAATTTGCATCAGTGTTAATGTCCTTGTTGTGATATTATACTACATTCCCAAGATGCTACCATTGGGAAAAGTGCAATATAAGATACATGGAATCTCTCTGCATTATTTTTGTAATTATATTAAATCTATAATAAAATTAGAAGTTTAATATTTCAAAATATTAAGAATATAGGCTTTTATCTCTGAAATAGAAAAATTAAGGTATTTAAAAGTTTTTTTTTAAGTATATTCTCCTTGAAACTGAAATCTTAAGATATCACCTATTTAGATTGGCTTTATTATTATCTTCAATTTAATTTGAATGAATAGTTTCAGTGTAATCAATATTTACATTCTAAAACAGCTTTTTAAAGCTTTGGTGTGTTCTTAATACATATTATTATAGGGCATTCTTTTCTGCATTTTATGCCTACCTGAATGAATTTCTCTCTACAAATAGAGACACCCAACATATTAAGAGATTCCCCAGATTTAAAATGGACCCCCTAGAAGTGTGTGTGTTAAATGCTTGTTTTGTCTCATTTTGGTTCAGATTGATGAAAATAAAGTTACACTCAATCAACTTAGACTCAGTGTTCAAAACCAAAGAGCTGATTATGTATCCCTGTTGCTTGCACATTTGTCTGACTCATTCTCCTTCGATGTACAAGGTTGCCCATGCCCAACGTTGCTAAAATTTACCTTTCTTCTCTACCCCTTTCTATTATTTCTGGATTCATATATCTTTTTTACTTATCTTGAATATTAACTACCTTTCCAGAAACCTCTCTTAAAATTTTTATATTTCCAAAAACATTCACACTCCTTCTCAGGAAGCATTCACTTTTATGAGATGTATGCCAGCTTTATAGTAATTAAGAATTTATACAGTACGGAACATAAAGGAAAAAAAAAAGACCAAGGCTTCAAAGTAGTTTCTGGGCTCTTTAAAGTTCTACAAACTTCAACCCCTTCATTTAAAAAAATATGTATATATGTGCAATACATATGCATATTAAGTTCCTATGAGGGAGCAAGACTATAATTAAAAAGTGCACAACATTCATTTTGCCTTCTAGAATTTAACTTTGGGAGACAAAATTTTTAATCACTTTGTTATTACAGGACCACTGTTTTGAAATACCTATATTTGTTTTGTAAAATTTGTATAAATTTTAATTACAATAATTATAAAATTTATAATGCAATTTTTAAAAGAAAGAAAGAGAGAGAGAGAGAGAGAGAGAGAGAGAGAGAGAGAGAGAGAG
Source organism: Cynopterus sphinx (assembly GCA_030015415.1). NCBI lineage: Eukaryota > Metazoa > Chordata > Mammalia > Chiroptera > Pteropodidae > Cynopterus > Cynopterus sphinx. The sequence goes on from CM057390.1 coordinate 28,622,712, forward strand.
AGAGAGAGAGAAAGGGAAAGAAAGAAAACCCAGGCCAATACAAGAATAAAGACACAACTCACAAGAAAAACTAAAAATGCTGAACCAAGAAGTTCACTTAAGCAGCCACCAGGTTGTGCTAGTGACTCAGTAACATTGTTTAAAACAAAACAAAAATAAATACATACATACATTCATACATACATACATACATGAGATTTTTGCTTAAGATTATATTTTGCATTGTTTAGGCCTCTAAAATGTATAGCCATTGATATTTATATAACTTCTTATATAAAAATTTCAATTCATTATTAAATATAAACTTAAAAAAAGATGTTCTTTAGAGCAAATTTTTAATTAAACAGGTTGAATACATTCAATTTGCAAAACTTATCAGGCACTTATTATGTTTTATTGTGAAGAAAGAATGAGTAAGATGTGGCAATTATAATATAAATAATATACAAAGGATTCCAATATAACAAATCACTAGAATGTTAGCACATGTTTTTATAATTGTTTTGTTTATTGCTCTATTCCCAACACCTGAAAAATAATACAACAAATATTTATCGAGTGATTGAAAGATTTGATAAATTAATCATTATATAATAGATGTTTCTAGAGAGTGCTATGAATATAATTAGTTTCTGTCTACTCTAGTTTTAAATGCTTATTAATATAACTTATGGTCTAAGTTTACTCCTAAAAACAGTGTTTTTAATACTCTTAAAATGATTCGGTGAAAATTTAAATTTTACAAATTCCCAAGACTTTGATAGATACCCAAGTAACTCTATTTGCTGTCCTTTAGAATAAATGGTACCAAGAATATAAATTCTCTTGGATATTCTCATTAGAATATTTATATCACTAAATTGTATTATGAAATTATTTGTACTAATTCTACTTTCAATGTACAAAAGTATATGATACTATTTATTTTTTAAACATACATGATGTCCTAGAAATTTTACTTCTGGGTATTTATCTGAAGAAAGCCAAAACACAAATTTGATAAGATATATGCACCCCTTTGTTCACTGCAGCATTATTTATAATAGCCAAGATATGGAAGCTACTTAAGTGTCCATTAATAGATGATTAGATAAAAAAACAAGTGGTACATATATACAATGGAATATTACTGGACCATAAAAAGAATTAAATCTTACCATTTGCAACAATGTGAATGGACTTGGAAGGTATGCTAAATTAAATAAGTCAGATATAAAGAAGCACCATTTAATTTCACTTATATGTAAAATCTAAAGAATAAACAAACAAAACAGAAACAGACTCATAGATGCAAGGAGCAAGCTAATGGTTTCCAGATAGGAGGGAGGTTGCAGGGTGAAGCAAAAAGGTGAAGGGATTAAGAAGTACAAATTGGTAGTTATGAAATAGTCATAGGGACGTAAAGTACAGCATGAGAAATATAATCAATAATATAATAATAACTATGTATGGTACCAAATAGCCACTAGACTAGTCAGGGTGATCACATTGTAAATTATGTAAATGTCGACATTAAAAACTGTATACCTGAAACTAATAAAAAATAATATTGAATGTCAACTGTAATCAAAAAGTAGGGGGAAAGTGAAGGGGAATAAGAGGTTCAAACTTCCAGGCATAAAACAAACAAGTTGTGGGGATGTAATGTACATCATAGGAAATACAGTCAATAATATTGTGATAATGCTGTGTGGTATTAGATGGTTCCTAGACTTATCATGGTGATCACTTTTTTAGGTATGTAAATGTTGAATAACTATGACACACACCTGAAAGTAATATAACATTGTATATTAGCTACATTTTAATAAAAATATTTAAATAAAACATGCGATTCAGAAATATCTTATCTGAGAAGCCAGAGAACTGGGTAAATTCCATCTCTCATTTATCGTTAGCTATAGAATAATCCCAGGAGTGTAAGTTCCAGCTCTTTGGGACTGCCTCAGGTCCCAAGAGGCTGACATTGGCAGTAGGAAGTTACACTGAAATGTTAGGGTGTAGGAGATAAGGGTGGATACTAGTTCTAAAAATCTTGGAAGGAATATGAAAGGGAAGAGCCTCATACTGCAGAGAATCTTTGAGAAGGAATTAGCCAAGCTGATTCAGAGTCCAGGAGGACAAACTATCTGTTAAGAGTCCCCAACTGGCAGGAATGGTCCAACTCCAGTATCTGTGCATGCTTCATCATTGATAAGAGCAGCCTGAGGTGAGTGTGGCCTCAACATCAACATTGCCATGGTTCCTTCTGGTGCCATAGCTGACTAGCTGCTGGTAAAACTTTTCTATGAAGGGAGAACTAAGCAGAGCACACCCCAGGCTATTATATTGACCTTGCCATTTATTAAAGAAATTAGAGTTAAAACCATCCTGTTCTCTCAGCCATTTATCTCCTCGTTCTATGTCAGTCAAGGCAGAGGACTGTATCTTGCTTGTGCTTTAGGAGACCGAGGCCTGATCCTGAACCCTGGTAAGGTTGGTACTCAGCTGGCCCATGAAAAAAGATAAAGATTTTCTGTCTTTTCTTATCCTCTTAGTCTTGTAGTCTTGTTGATTTCAAAATGACTATTTCCTTATTTAAAATATCATAAAACATTGGGAAAAAGCAGGAGATGAGCTTTCCTATTTTGTATTGCAAATCACTACTTTACTTCACTAATGAAGTTTTCAATAGACAATATCTGGATATCAACTAACCAAGAGGTCAATCAAACAGTAAACCATTCTTGCTGATAAAAGGGATATAGCTAAAACACAGAAGATAATTTGAGCTCAGGAAGGTCCTGTGCCACCCTTTGTACAGAGCAGTTCTCTATTGACCGGTCTTTAGCAGTGACTCTGATACATGGGCTTATTCCAGAGCTCATCATGAAAATCTTCAGTAAGTTTATGTGCATGTTCATGAGTCATCAGACTGGAAACAGCACCCATCCTGGGGACTCAGATACCAGAATAAGAGGTTGCCCCAGGGTATCACCCCTGAAGGACTACTCCTCTGAAGTGTGGAATTGCCCAGTTGCATTCAGGCAGCATTGATTGCAGTGAGCAACAGAATGATAGAAGCATTGAACTCACTGGCATAGGATGAGCAGGTGCCTCCCTTCTTTGCAGGACTGTCATCATCTGAGCCAGTAACATGCTTCCACCTAAGAAATTAATCTTATCTGAAGAATGCAAACAAAATGAGTCAGTTGGGAACCATTTGTATGGCACTGCAGCCAGAGTGTTACTGCTGAAATATGTCCTGGCCACTTTTCTGGCATAGACCCAGCTTTAATCTTTTCCCAAAAATCATGTCCTTGAGTTTCAATTCTGTTTTTTCCCCTTTTGCTTATCCTTTCTCCATATTATAACATCTGATTTATTCTTTTATTCTTTCACCTAACAGATACTCACTAAGCATGTGTTCTATCTTGAAAATATTGAGAGAAAAAAATGCACATGCATGTCACCAGGAATATGTCATCTAGAGAGAAAAGTGAACACCTAGTCACAATTTAGGATAAGAAGTGTTATGAGGAAGGGTAAGCACAGGTTACACTGAGAAGGATTTAACATTTTTACACTGGAGGGGAAATGACTATGCCTTTATATCAGTCAGCCATTGACTCATTACAAAGAACCATAACACCTTATTGCTTTATAACAATATGCACTTATTTTACTCACACATCTTTGGAGAAGTTAATGGTTTGTTTGTCAATTGGACTTGGTTGGACAAGTGCCTCTAAGCTAAGGGTTGGGTTTAGTCTGCTCACATATTTGTTATTATCGTGGACCAGTGGGCCAGCTCGGCTCTATTCATCATGAAGCAAAAACAACATGCAAGAAGGAAAGCATTTTACAAGCTTTTGCTTATTTTATGTCTGCTAACATTCCACTGGACAAAGGAAAATACATAGCCTTCACCTAGGGAAGTAACCTTTTTGAACTATGGTTTGATCTACCCCATACTCTCTGCTTTGTCTCTGCCTCAGAAACTAGCTAGTGGTGGGTGGAGAGGAGAAGGGGACTAGTAAGAGAGTATATATTCAGCTAAATTCTATTCCATTATCCCCATGCAGTGGCTTGCAATCATTTTGGGGTTACCTGCTTTAATAAGCACATATACATGAAACTAACATTGCATATCCAATATTGGAGACAATGTATTTGGCATTTGGCAATCATGTCACCAGGCATGATTTCTGCCCACACAGACACATTTACAGTATCCTTCCCTACCCCCAACTCCAGCACCTAAGAGGAAAAATCAAATCTATTAAGCTTCACAATAAACATAACTTGATTTGAATTTAACAAAAGGCAAATCTACCTTGAAGGCCTACAACCAAAGTGGCAGAGAGGGCTGACCCTAGTCAAGGCACCACTTTGGGGTTCCCTATTGAGGATGGGATATAGCCCCAGGTATTCTCCCTACCCTGACATTGCCAGGTAGGATCCAGGAAGATAGGATCATTGGCAGAGATTTTGGAGAGGGACCGTTACAGACCATATCCTCTCATGTCCACCTCCCCTCTGTCCATCTCTAATCCCCAACAGCCCCATGCTCACATAGGACAATATAGACCAGGAAGGCAGCATACTACTGGCTGACAGCTGTCTGGTGGAGTGTTTCCAAATTTATGTTACAGAAGGTGTTACAAGGGTAACATAACTTTCATGAAGTATCTCTGCCTTCTGGCATATTTATTTTACTTTAATTGGCAGGAGTTGTCTTTCTGTTTCTTTGGTATTGTCTCAGTTTATTTGAGTTACTTTAACAAATTATCATAGACTAGGTGGGCTACACAATAGAAACATTTATTTTTCACAGTTCTGGAAGATGGAAGTTTGAGATCAGCATGATGAAATGGTCAAACCTTTATGAGAGTCCACATCCTACTTTATAGATGAGTGTCTTCTCATTGCATCCTTAAATTCTGTAGAGCAGAGAAAGTGAGCTCTCTCATGACTGTTCTTATAAGGACACTAATTCCATCATATGGAGGTCATCCTCACGATCTAATTACTTACTAAAGACCTCGTCACCAAATGCCATCACATTGTGGTTAATTTTAATACGAATTTTTGAGGAAACACAAACATTCATAGCAACTACTGAATCAGAAAATGCTTTTGAAAATAGTTTTCATTTTTACATTTAATACAAGAGGCTGGCCAGCATTTCTGGGCCTGTCAAATTGGTCCAGTCAGCCTGGTGTGGAAGGCTTTCTTTCTTCTATTTCTTAGGAGATCCCTCAGGTATATACTATTGGCTCATTGGTCAGAATTAGGTGAAATAGGGCCTTCAAGACCAACTGCAAATGATTCTAGGAGTGGGGAGGGAAGAGTTGGATGGAATAAGATGTACCCTTTGTTAGGTGATGAACATCCAGAAGGCAAGACTTTTGCATTTCTACACCCTCCAGTCTTGCACTCTATCTGCAATTTCCTGCTTCGTTGGGATTTTCCCAAGAATGCTTCCTATTCCACTTCTAAAACCTGACTCCCTTTTTTCTCCTGACTCACCAGCCCTACTCCCACACATCACTAGTAATGACTTGTGCATTCCATGATTCCAGAGCCATAGTATCAGCACAGAAGGAGATGCTACACATACAGTGTCTATAGCCACACCTGTGTCATAGCCAAACTGATTGAGTGGATGCTGCCTGGAGAGACTGGTTAACACCTGAGTAAGGCAGGGGAGCCAATGTTCCATGGGGTAGAAACTGCCCAATGTGAAATGAAAAATATTGGGAGGGGACCAGCAGGACACTACTTCTACCTGCCCTCTGTGGACAGCCTGTCTTGAGCTATAGGGTTCACATGGCCTCTCTGAAGATGTTCAGGAGATCCATTCATCAGCTCTGCTTGCCACCAGGTAGTATCTGGCTCAATAACCCCTGTTCTTCTAGTATGTTCCTGTCTTCCTCACTTCATTCCCTTCTTTCCTGAATTCTTGATTTTTCAGGATTGCCCTCTCCAATAAAGTAATAGCATAGAAGCTGACTTGCTCTATTTTGTATCTGAGCTAAGACACAGTACCAATAGTAAGCAGAGATGCACAAGCTGGTGTTGATATGAGACCAGAGAGGGAGTGGCTCTTTACCTGAAGCTTGAAGGCTAGGCCAGATTGAAAAGGGGCAGCAGGAGCAGAAACAGAGCCAAGATGAGTCCAATATGTCTGCAGCAAAGGGTACATAGGGTAGTGACCAGCTTTATGTGCTTTCACAGGTACACACACACACACACACACACACACACACACACACGAAATAACATTCAGTCACAAAAACAAAAGAAATTTTGACATTTGCAACAACATGAATAAACATTGACAGTATTATGTTAAATGAAATAAGGCAGATAAAGAGAAATGCTGTATAATCTCATATGTTGAATCTAAAATGTCAAAATATTGAATCAAGGAGTAGAACTGTGGTTGCCAGGGGCTATGGTGGTATGGGGGGAAATGAAGAGATGCTGGACAAAGATTACAAACTTTCAGTAATAAGATGACTAAGTTCTGAGGTTCTAATGTATAATATTATATAGTATACTTGACATTTACTTAGAGTAAATCTTAATTGTCTAATTATAAAAAAATAATAACTGTGTGAGGTGATGGATATGTCAACATTATTGTGGTAATCTCTTCAATATATATATATATATAAAATCATCCTGCTGTACATCTTACATTTATACAGTTCTGTGTGTCAAATTTACTTCAATAAAACTGGAAAAAATCTACCTTGCACTTATTAGGGCTAAACATTTCTCTACTTGCCTCCTCAATCAGGCATAAATTCTTGAAAATTAACTGATTTTATTACTCATGTCTTTTTTTACCTCCACTGACATAGAAAATCTAGGTAACAACAAGCTAACCTGACAAGAGGTTACCAAAGTCTGATGTTTAAATGTTGTCTGACTACTGTTTGATGTGTACTACATGAAACACTGATATACAAATGAACTTTACAAAAAGGAAAGAAATTTTTTAATATGCTTGCAGTTATGTTGCGATGCAGACTGAATTATGTTTACTCTGATTTTGATATTAAACTATAGGTAGATGCTTAATTTATAATATATACAGTTTTGACAAAAATAGTATGAAAAAGTAAATTTAATTTCAAATAAACATAACAAACAATGAGCAAATAAAAATATTCTATTGTACACATTAAAACTTAAGGGGTTATATCTCTTGTTATGTGTTTTTACTACAATAAGAAATAAAACAAAGGAACATGAGTAAACTTTTGGAAGTGATGGATATGTCTGCTACCTTGAGTGTGGTGGTGGTTTTACTGGTGTATGCATGTGTCCAAACTCTTGAAATTATATATATATAAAATATGTGCAATTTTAATATATTATTTATATTTAATATATTATTTACAACTGGGTTTTTTTCCTTCAAGGGTTGCCACTGGATTTGAGCCTGCATATTCCTCTTTCTGTCTCACCTCCACCAAATAAGGGTCTTAATCAAGACTTTGGAATATACATTTATATTCTCACCCAGGCTCCAGGGCACATGCCCCAACCTTCCATTAGTTCTTACTCTTCCTTTGCAGGAAGTCAAAGAAGCAGGCATGTGCTAAGAGCATATACCACATGCCTGAACTCTGAATGCGAGCCCTCTGAGCAGGAAGCGCATCCCTAGCTGGTTTATCTCTGCAGGTCTCCTCTGAGATAAAAGAACTCCCCTAGTCTCAGAAAAAAACACCAGCCTGGTCTGGAGATTGGAAAGTAGTCGGGCACAGTTATATTAAACTTATAAAAATTTTGCTGCAGCATTTGAGAGAGATATTAAACAGAATCATAGGAAGAAAGAAGAGAGAAAAAGAGAAAAGGAAGAGGTTGCATAGATGCTGCATCTAGCATGTATAAGAATGTCTTGGCAAAGGAACATGTTGGAATATTCTTTCTGATGATAATGTCTCTAGGGAAAATAAGATGCAATCTACCATTTTCAGCTGTGACCAGAGTCACATAGCACTAGAACTATCTGACTTCTGGGTCCTTTTTTAAAACACCCCAGTTCTGAGGATAGATGGAGGGTTCAAGGATACAGTCTGACTAGAGAAGCCAGCAAACAATCCCTCAGTAGCTTCTTTAGACTTCTGCAACTGGGAAAAGAAGGGTGCTTGGTGATTGGAAGATGAGCTTGCTCTAGGTTGAATAGAGCCATTCATCTGTTATCTCATAAGAAAGGGCAAATAAAGCCTTGCAGACAGAAGAGGCTTTCAGAGGAATCACCATTACTAAGCAAAGTCAGCCAACATTTATTTAGTATCTACTCTGTCCTAAGACCTGTGCACAGTGAGACCCCTGCTAGGCCAATTGTGGACTGGTGTACTTTAGGAGTTGTGGTTTGGTCTGCAGCTTTACCACATCTTTCTTCTAAAGAACTGACTTTTAATAAAACATTTTATTCTTGGATAAGAAAACATATCCTGCAGAAGTTTTTAAGGGGAGATCTTATGAATAAGAGAGGGGAGCTCAGGGAAACCCAAACGGGTGTTAGCTCCTGGAGTGGCAATGACATTTCTGCCTGACTCTGACATTGTATTTTTATTTCCCTTGCCTTCCTTTGGGATTCCTTTTCATGGCTGAGTTAATCTGGGACATGAAAAGTGCTAGGGATACTTTGGCAGCAGTAAAAAGATTATCTATTGATCTTTTCCTGATGATCCTCGGAAATCATTGTTCTAATCAACACTCAGAAAATTCAGTAGCACATCCTGATCTGCTGTGGAGGTTCAGCTTTTCCAAAGTCTTTGAGATCTCCTAGGGTTGCATCCAGCTCAGGGACCTGTTCACAGGACCAGGGCAATGGAGTCTGACAGGTACAGTCATTATCTTCTGTTTTGGTTACATTCCTTTCCTCTTGTAGTGGTATGTGTGTACATGTGTGTGTGCACGTGTGCGTGCATTGTCTTTGTCTATGACTGTGTGGGAGTGTCTATGTGTACTCACATTTTGCAGTGCCAACACCTTTTTTATATTCTTTTTTTTTTATCCCCTTTCTTATTTCTTGACTGCATTATTAGGCTGTCTCAGAGAGGTTGTCTTATTACACCAGAGGGCATAGTGTTGTAAAATTTAATGTAGAAACCCTCACCTTCTCACACATACACACTCACATCCACTCCTGTAACTTCGAACTGGTGTTTGAGATGTGAGCCTTTAAAATGAATCCAGCGGTTTTAGTCAGACTCAGAAAGAGAAAAGAATGGCTGATTTTTTCCTTTGATTTTCATTGTTATTAATGTCTGGAAAAAGACCAACTTGAAGAGACAGCAGAGAAATCAGGAGGTCCACATGCTCTAGGCACTGAGCACCGTCTAGGATCAGAAGTCAGAGAGGCTAGAAGTGTTGAGAGAGAATGTTCTCACATTTTAAACTGTGGGGGAGGCTAAAACTTTTCCTTTCTCCTCTTGATTCTCCTGGGTGGCCTGAGAATTGACGAGTCAGATTAACAGGAAACAAATAACCAAATTTAATTACATATGTACATAAAAACATGGAACCAGAGGACATTTCAGTCAGAGGATTATATGCCATCTTGAGCTAAGGAAAAAGGATGATATTTGTTTGGACTTCAAAGGGTCGAAAAGCAATTCACATGACGATGGAGAAAACAATGTTTGCTAAGTCATAGTAACAATGGGATACAGAGAAAGGACTTTGATCAAAAGGGCCTTGCTAGTTTCCTCACTGACTATCACACCAATATTATATTTAGACATAGTTATTTATGATGATAAATAACATTTATTATGATGTAATTTATTCTGATGATAGATTACATCCTGGAGCAGGTCCTTTGTCTAAATTTTTTTAGGCAGTTAGGGGGAAGGTCAAAGGTATTCCCTGAGCTTTTTGTTTCTTAAAAATAACTAGCTTTAAATAATCAGTACGCCCCTCCACCAAAGGCATATTTTGGGTGGCAAACTCTGCTCATCCTCAAAACAATGAGAAAGCATTTCACAATAAACTTCTTAAATATGTTTACTCTAGGTTTTCCTGAGGTAAACTTAATATAGGGAGGAGGCCACAGAACTAAATGTTAAATCAAATTATATTCAGAGACTGCAACATGCAGATCAGCCCTACAGCCAGACCACAAGAAAAATTGCAGAACATAGGAAGATTTCTGCTGAGATTGCTAACAAGCCATTTCACCATACTGTGAAGGGAACATAGGAAAACAGTCTTTAAGTTGCTCACTACACATAATAAACACAATCATTCATTCCTTATAGCTAAAACTATTGGGAAACCTATAGATCAAAGTCTGGGAATTGCCAGCAGATCTTTCATGTCGCATATTCTTACCTTTCCATGCTATATACTCTTTCACGCTATATGTCCATACCATAAAAAAGGATAGGGTAAATAGAGTCTTTAAACTGGAATTCACAGAGACTAAGAATGATATAAAAACTGAATTCTCTGTACACTCCAGGCTCTCTCTCATTGTCTTTTCTCTGTCTCACTGCCACTGTCTTTGTTTCTGTGTTCCTTTGAGTCTCTCTCAGTCTTTCTCACTTCCTTCCTCTGAGAGGAGACCACATTCTGTCTACGGAGTATTACCCCTTTTTCTAATAAATTTTTTTTGACTCTAACCCTAGCATGCATTTGAATTCTTTCTTATGCTTGGTCAAGAACTCTCTCTCTCTCTCTCTCTCTCTCTCTCTCTCTCTCTCTCTCTGTGCAGGGCTTGAGTTCCTTTTCACTTGGGAAAATTAGCCTGCCCTCAGGGAATAAAAGTTCTCTCAGGTCCTTGAATCATGTGTGTGTGTGTGTGTGTGTGTGTGTGTGTGTGTGTGTGTGTGTGTGTGTTGGTTTCTTCTGCTTTCATCTTTCTATGCAAGCTCTAATATAGATGATAAGTAGGTAGATAGAGATAGATAGATGATAGATAGATAGATAGATAGATAAATAGATACACCTCACAATGTGATACACCTCTCAAAAGTATGTAAAATAAACTTTTCTCATTTTTTCATTTACTAATTATGCAATTAACAAACATTGGTTGACCACCTATAATCTGCTTGAAACTATGCTGGGTGTGGTAAGTCAAACACAGCACTTGCCCTGAAAATGTTTTTGGAATCTAGTTGAGAAGGCAGACATAAAATACAAATAAACAAACATCTATAGTTAGAAATTGTGATGCTTGGTTTAAAGGAATGAACTGATTGTTGAGTGACAAAATCACAAGGAAGATCTAACTTAAGTTATAAATAGGGCAGGTAGTTGGTCAGGAAAAACCCTTTATAAAGTAGTAATATTTCATTCATTTGTTTAATCAACATTAAACAGATAGTTATTAAACACCTACTACTCTTGGTATTGGGGATATAGCAGCGAACAAAACATGGACAATTGTGGGTCTTCATAGATTTGCATTTCATTGAAAAGAGACAGATAGCAAACTAAATAAATGACATGTTTTAGAAGAGAATGAGTGCTCTAGAGACAGTGGCTTGCTAGACAACATTAACATCACACTGCCTCTACATTTAAAAAATGTCCTGATTTGTAGTGTTAACTGTAAGGTAAATGCGTGACACGCCGACAGAAATTTTAAAAGCAATCTTTTATTGGGAGAGCGCTCCCGGGAGAGGTTCTCTGGTCCAGAGAGGAGAGGTGCCAGAGAAGTCACGCCCTGGGGTGGGAGGGCGTGGATTTTATGGGTTACCTGGAGGTAGAGGTATAGGGTGGGGAACATTAAATGTTAATCCAATGCTAATTGAGCCTCCCAATGAGGGTGGTGACAAAGCTTTAGGGTGGGCGCTATTCAGGTCTGGATTCCTGGTATCAAGCTGGGGAGTCTCCAGGCGGGCACCTGGCTGGCCCTTCCCCCGCCGACATAACATTAACCAATTATTGTGACGTAAATTTCCATATAGTGACCAAGTTTATTATGTCAACATAAAATAAACAGAGTCACAACCTTCCTAAAGATTTAATTAGCCACTTCTCTGTGAGCTGATAGGTGCTGGCTTCAACACACCACTGAGTCAATGGCTATTGACTAGGGGAGGAAATAGAGAGTGATTGACAAAGACTGCAAAGTTAAATTAGGTGGCCATGGAAGACAGCACTGTGAAAATAACATGTATGCCCAGACTTGAAGGAAGTAAAAGAGTAAATCCTGAAGACATTTGAATAAAAAGCATTCTAGGTTGTGTCAAGCCTACTCTCCAGTGGCCCCAATAATTTCCAGTATTCATGCCCCACGTAGACCCTTTTCTTAAAAATGGGCTCCATGTAGTAATTTCACCATAACCAAAATGATATGGCAAAGGTAATGGAACAACCCTTCAATGATTAGGTTAAAGCAGATGTCGACTTTTGTCTTTCTAGCATAACCTCTCCTTTTCTGGCTTTTGTGAAACAAGATGGCATGTTGAAAAATCCTCTGCTGAAAAGAACTGAGGGTGCTCTCTGGTCAAAAGTTAGCAAGCAGGCAACTTGTGTCCTTAGTTCAGTAACCCATAGGATCTTAGTCTTGCTGACACCATGTAATTTTAGGAGCAGATTGTTTCCCAATTAAGCCTTCAGATGAGACTGAGCCTGCCTGGCACTTTGAATACAAGCTTATAAGGCTATGAATCAGAGGATACAAATAAGCCTTGCTTGAATTCCTTATCCAGAAAAACTGTAATATAATAAACATATACTGTTTTAATCTGCTAAATTTGGGGCTAATTTGTTAATGCAGTTATAGATAACTAATGTGTAGACTGAAGGAAGAGCAAGTGCAAGTACCACAAGGCAGAAATATGCTGATTATTTCAGTGTGGCAGAGGCAAAGCAAGAGAGGGGCAAGTGGGAAAAGCAGAGATCAGAGGGGCTCCGTGCTGTCGGTCCTTGCAATGCAGAGAACTGAGGTTAATAGAGTTGGAAAGAGAATTATAAGAGGACAAGATATAGAAGTGTGCTTTCTTTCTCCCACACCTTTATGCTTCTAGTCTTTGGCTTCAGAGCTGAGGAAAGAAAATTGGGGTCCTTTCCCGATCCCACATTGTGAGACTAGAGGATGTGGATAAACAGATGAGGAGCATAGAACCCTGAACTCTGTCTACTGGTGACAAACTCAAAATCCTGCGTCAGTGGCCTGAGACAGTTTTCATGGAATAAAGGAAGCTGACTGACTAGAGCCGAAAGACTGAACTGAAGCCTTAGCTTCATTGGTCACCAGTGGAATAATACTGGGCAAAGTGCCTGGCCTCTCTGAGTTTTAGATTTCTCAACAAGAAAATGTGGATAGTAATATCAGTCTTCTTTCACATTTCTTAAGAGAATTAAATGAAGTTACTGCACACATTCTTCTTTAAAGAGTATGCTAAAATAATCTCATTTTTCTTTTTCAAGTCTCAGATTTCAAAAATTTCAAATTTAAAAGCTTTCTTGGAATGTCTGAACCAGAAAAAACATTTGTAAACAGTGCTGTACTGAGTCTTATAGTGAGAGGCTGAGGGAGGGTAGTTGGGAAAGTGTCAGCACATTGCAGTTAGTACACAGGGTCCTACATGTAGGAATTTGCTAAATGCCTGATTTTAGATTCCACTGAGGATGGAATTAGAGAAAATAAATAAAAAATTACAGCAAGGAATATGAAGGGTAAACAATACTCCATATTCAATAAGGGCAGGCAGCCCTAGGAGAGCTGATTAAGAAGCTTGTGGGATTTTCTTCCTTGAGAATTCTCATGAGGGACAAAGCAATATTTTTGGAAGCAGGAGGAAGAGTAAATGACTAATTACTGCCAACATCTTAGCTGAGAATTCCTGAAGCAGAAATAAAAGACAAAAGAGAGAAGAATGATTTAATTGTTTGCAAGGCTTATTTAATTTATTTTATATATGTTTTGTTTGCTATCTCTTCAATGGTAATTTATGAATTAAAACTATTATCTGAGATGACTCAAGTTGGAGGGAATGTGAAATTTGAATGGGGTTTAGCCTAAATAGATCTGTGACTTGTGTTTCCTTACAGGATGTAGAGGGGCAAATCCTTCACCTGTGAGCTCTTTCCTGATAGACCTATTCTTTAGGAACAATAGAGAGTTAGTGCCTCACCTCCATTAATTAAATTCACTCTCTTTGTGCTGAATAACCCCTTCTAAAAAGAAAAGTTCTCCCTAACATTTTCTATAATGTTTCTATGGAAACCATTAGCTCTCTGGCAGATTTCTCAAAGGCCCAGGAGACTCTTCGTAATTGTTGTTTTGAAAATCTCATCTCTGTCCCTGAATGCAGGGGGAGCCATGAATGATTTCCTATGGGACCATCATTTCTCTCTGTAAAATGGAAGATGTTCTGCATTAGCTTCTCTGCTCTGCCAGAAGTCTGAGAGTTGACCTTCAGGGAACACGACTAATCAAAATTTAATTTAAAAAATGGCATTAATTTTGAGCCTAATTCTGAGGGCAATGCTTTTATAGGACCAACAGGCAACAAGAAGTCAAGGATGGCAGTTGGAAGAATGTACTAAGTATTGAACTCTGGGTAATGAGACCAAAGATGTGGACTGCACATTTCATTGAAGAGACTCTATCTGGTTTAACAAGAGAGTGAAACTCACTGATGATCAAATAGTTAGGTTTAAATAATTTAAAAGGTGAGTGGAAGGTAAATTAAAAAAAATTTTTATCAACTTTATTCATGCAGTGATGGAATAGAGTGCTTAAGATGACCTTTAAGATATATTATGACATTGAAATTTTACAACTGCATGTTTTATTTTAAGTGGCATGTACTGAATTGCTTCCTACTTTAGTGTGCAGGGTCCTACTCTCATCCAAACAAACCTGGAAGTGTAAAAGAAACATTCCTAGCTATACAAAAGTGTCCAGGTGTTTTCTTGTTCAATCCATCTCCTGCTTCCAGGCAGAACCAAAAATACAGTTCATTTTTGCCTCCCTCCTTTCCCTTTTTAAAAAATAACTGGCCCAGTGATGCAATTCCTGGATAAACCCAATTTTATTTGCTATCACATCTTTATGTCAATAAATGATTCCCAAGTTCTAGTCTAGTGTTTTTCAAGCTTGGAGTATAGCAGAATTATTTATGCAGATAGATGAATAGATAATAAGATGGATGAATGATACATAAATAGATAAATAGGTAGATGGATATTTGTATGGTATCTATCTTCTGAATCTTCTAGCATCTAGGCTTAAGGATTAATATGTTTCTAAAGATTCACTCACCGGTCACCCTGAAGCATGAGTAAAACCAAGGACCACAGGTGTCATTCAGATCCTTTATTCTTCAATGCTGCCCTGTGACTCTTAAATTCTAACCAGTTTTAGAATTTTGTATTATATTATTTAACTGATTTGAAAAATAAGTATTTTTGAGGAAAATATGTTCAAAGCAAAATTTGATTAGATTTGACTGTAAATTTAGTCAAAGAACTATGTGATTTTATAATAATTTTATAAAATTGATGGATAAGAGAAATTCCTGTATTTGAAGAGAGGAGATGCTTTTGGCTGAAAAGCACAGCTACAGGGAAGTCATTGGACCGCCTACTCTGCCTTTTAGCCTGTGTCAGGGCAGGTGATGAATATCTCTGTCTTTTGGCTTGAAAAGTTCATTTTCACTGATGCAGATGAAAGCCAAAGGAGATGGAGGGGGTAGAGAAGGCTGTGAGATCTATTCAAGAAACTGAAATGGCTGCTTGGGATATCACCTCTGATAAGCTCTATGTTAAATGTCCCTTCTGAAAGGTCTGAGTGAAGCTCCTGATAAATATGCTATACACTAGGCTGTTGGGATTTATGTCACTCCACTCCAAGGCTCCCTATAAGCTTCCAGCAGGCATCCACCCTCAAGTCACTATGCAAGTCAGACAGTGTCTGGTAACAGTTTAAAATTGTTAAGGAAACATCTTACTGTGCCTCAGGTTTTGTATACCACTTTCCACATAATCAATAGCTAGATTAGCCTTTTTATGACTTTTTTCATAGAGACCATGCACACCTGTTGGCCACCACACAGATCATAGGCTTGTCAACCAAGAAGATATTCAGAGCCCTGGGTGCTCATTCACCAATCCCAGCCAGTGAGAGGACCTCAGCTCTCCTACATCACAGTGCAGAGCCATGAAGGTTTTTAGAGATCCAGCCCAAGGGTTGCTATTTCTTGTACCCCAAGAGACTACACACTGTAGTGTTACACACTGCACAATATACATAACTGAAGTTTTGCTCAGTGGTGCTGGTACTCTCTCAGGCAGGAGAGCTGAGAGTCAGGGAGGACACCTGAGCCATCTCAGATTAAGAAGAGGGTAGTGACGAAGTGACTTTAAATACTGCTGATCAAGGGTGTCTATGGAAAGAGGGATGTCTGGCAGCAGAAGTCCTGATGAAACCTCATAGGACCGATTTCAATTGAAGAGAAGGAAAGCAGCCACCGTGGGCAATTTCTCTTCTCTTGCAGGCCTGTCTCCCCAACCCAGGTCAGCAGCCAGAACAGACTCTGTCACCAGGGGCATAAGTACAAGGGCATCCTGGCTAGTGTGCTGGGCCATGTCCAGGGCAGCCTTCGAGGTTCCCTGTGTAGAGATGGGAGGTGACAGAGGGATAGTAGTCCAGCACAGGGAATGAGGTCAGGGCCTCATTTCAGAGATTGATAAAACAAGGTATAGAGAGCTTGGGTTTTGTTCTGGTCACAGACTGGCACTAGAATCCAGGCTCCTGATCCTCTCTCAACAATGTCTTTCACATTAGGGGAAGCTCATGGGCCACTTCCTGCCACTTTCCAGGACAAGCATCCACTCTTGCCTTGCCTGTCCTGGAGACTGCATCATGGTCTAAATAGGTGAAAAAGCCCAGATACTCTTTATCTCCCTCCTGGATTGTGTGCCCTTCCTGGGCTGGCTCTGGACATTTTCTGAAGCAGGTATGGGAGAATGGGATTAAAGGGCAATAAGTATGGCAGAGGGTAAGCAGGTCATTCAGGAGCCTTCTCTGCAGTGTTTGGAAGGGACACAGATGCTATCACTAGGAGACATTTTAAAGGTCCTTGAGTCCAGAGCACAGACGTCTTGTGCACTGAACCTCCTAGTCAAGTCAGACTTCCTTTCACAAATTTTCACCATTTCTTCTCTTAGCTGCATTTTGGACTTGCTTTCTCACTGCACACTGCTATCAGTTCTCCCCTGATTGCAAAACAAAATTACAGGAGCAAAAGCAACATTTCAGAGTCTCTGCTGTGCGCCAGGCACTGTGATAGATGCTTTGCATATAAGATCGTTTAATAAACCCTGTGGCGTTATTAGCTTCATTTTGCAGAGAAGGGAATGAGCTCAGAGAAGTTGAGTGACTTACCTTGGATCACACAGCTAGTAATTGGTGGAGCACCAATTCTACCTCAGGCCCGACTAACCCCTAAAAAGAGGCAACGCTCCAAATCACCACACTGTGCTGTTCTTCACCTTCCATCTCCTTCCCCATTTCTCCCCAGTCAGGAATTGGAAACCAGATGTTGATGGTTCTGAGTGGCATTTAGAACTGTCACTAGGACCTGGAGTTTTGGAGAGCTGGCTTAGTGGGCAGCTGGCCTGAGATGCAGGGTGGGCCTCATAGAAAAGGAGCCCTGCTCCTACTACTCAGCCTGGCTGCCACTTTGCTGAGAAAACTCTAACAGGAATGTATAGTCAGCAAGTGTACTGGCTCCTCTGAGTGAGGAAGCTGAAGTCATTACATCTCTTCTCCATCAGTATGGATGGGGACCTGAAGATGTGCTCAGAGACTTTATTAGCAGTGTTTCAGAACACACTGGATTCCATGAACAGCAGGTACTCATTGCTAGACAAAGCATATGGAAGAGAGTATGTTTTTTTTTTTATCCTGCTCCATGTTCCCCTAAATTCTCTAACAAGGTTGGATTGCGTTAGGTGAGTAGGACAGTTAATATTGGCATTCTCCTGGTGTTCATGCTTTAATAACAACTGATCTGTGACCATACTTTCCAGGGTGCTATTTCCAGGGGGCCATAAAAAACATTTCATAAAGTGAAATGATGTGGAGGAGGAGCCGAGGAAGATAGACCTTGCTTTCCCAAAAGTTAGGTGCTTCAGAAGTCATGAGGCAGTGCCTTCGAGGAGAAAGCAATAATATCTCAGACCTAAGATCAACAGAGGAAGTTTCCTTGACTGCTGAGTTTTAGACATAAAAAATTACGATCTTCTCAAGCACAGGCACACTGCCTAATACCACAGGGTCAGAGGAAGGTGTAGGCCACACCTCCTGTTACCGTAGAGGTGCCGGGTGTCTTTCCCCAAGTCCCACCCAGGTCACTGAGTTTAGTACACACATTAGAACTAGAGTCCAAGACACCTAGCTATCTCCCTGGTGCTGTTTGCACTCTTTCTTCTTTATTTAATTACAGCCTCTTACCCCAAACCTGAACTGCTGGAAATGTATCTTGTTATAACCCTTCTTAACATATATCATCACAAAGTTCTATATCAGAACTATCTCTTTTGAGGTGCTTATAGAATTGCTCTATCTAATAAGACTTGAGTGGTGTGCCATCAGAATGCACTGAGGGATATTCTATAAATAGTTCAATGATACTTATTGTGGTATTTGCCTTGGGTGGTGAGTGAGGACACATGGTATCATCCTTACAAGTGGCCAGGAGAGAAGATGTCTCTTCAACAATCATCCTCTCCAAAAAATCTTGTTGACCCTGTAATTAATGCAAATCATTTAAAGATCTGTCTATCTAACCTTCTCTCTCTCTCTCTCTCTCTCTCTCTCTCTCTCTCTCATCTATCATCTATCTATCTATCTATCTATCTATCTATCTATCTATCATCTATCTATCTATCTATCATCTATCTATCATCTATCTATCATCTATCTAATCTATCATCTATCTATCTGCATAAACCTTTTCACAATGCATTGTGCATACTTACCTAAATTTTCACTTTGTTTTTCCCATTCTCAATTTTTCTTTTTTTTTTTTTTTACCCACTTACATAAAGTTCACTTCATCTTGTTGAATTGCATAGATTTTTATAAGATGACCTTTGCATAATACATACATACATACATTCATACATACATACATGCATGCATAAAAATGTGAATGGAGAGAAGCATTGTAGAGTGAATGCTAGCCTATATATTCATGTATAAGCTTGTCACAGTGCTGCTGGCCTCCTGCAGCATTTAAGTTGAGAAAAACAAGAGTGACCTCTGATGAGTGTCTGTTATTTTCAAGGTACTGCTTTGGATATTTTTCATGTTTATCTATTTAGTCCTCCCAGCAGCCACTGTAGGTCATGTTACTCTCTGTGTTACACGTTGGGCTAAGGCTCTGAGTGAAATTAGGCTGGGGCCATGTGACTTTGTTGGAAAAAAGAAGATTTGGCAGTTGAAGTGGAACAGATACAGATATAACTCTCAGGCCCAGAACTTCATGATGGACCATCAGTGTCTTCAGTGTGCCTACGATTGGGTAGTTATGCCTACCTTGGAGGCCTGTTATACAGAACACATCTCTCAAGTGAAGTTCTACCAAAGTGCCTGACTAGTGACTGACATGGAGAAGACCATGACTCAGCAACCTACATCATACCTCTGGTCAGTAACACTGTTAGTATCTGAACCCAGTCTGACCTCAAAGCCCCTGTACTTAAGAGCCCATCCTTCCTATCCCTGGGAAAAAGCTAAAATAAAATCCTGAGGGGCTCCCCAGACGACAGTCCAGAGCCTCAGGGATAATACTCTGGACTAGTGAATGGCATCATTGCTCATTGAGTTGTTCAATTATTAATTTCTCAGGCCTTTACTGAATACCCTCTATGTGTAAGGCAACTTCCTCATTTGTATAGTTTATTACCCCAGGGTTAGAGAACTTTACATTAGCCATTGGGTGGATGGCCACAGCTCATCTTCACCACAACAAAGAAAATAGCCTCTTTCTATTGTGTGTAGCTCTTCTCTATTATATCCCTTCTCATCCACCTCATTTATGTGTATTGACCAGCCCACGAGGGAGATCAGTTTGTGCTCTGCTGGGAGCTTGAAATTTTGGATTGGACTTGAGGGAAAGAGATTAAAAGTAGAGGTTACAGCCTATTACAGACCCACTGTGGCATCTAAGATGGTGTCCCTTTCCTTTTCTCCATTCCGTTCTTCCCTCACTCTCCCCTTCTCTCCCTCTCTCACACTCACTTCTCTCTTCATTCATATACTCTTTCCTTTTACTCTTCCCTTCTCCATCATCTATGGTTCTTCTGCCTTAAGGAAATTGTCTGTCAGATACTTAGAACCATTTTGACACAATGCTGCATTCAGTCTGACTTAATCAAAAATAGTTCAAATGGGGAAAAAAAGAAGGGAGCTCAGATAGAGAACACACACAAAATTAAAAGATGATTTGGATTTCTGCTGTGGAAATGGAAGCCTTCTGAGAACAGATGTAAGTTAAAGGAAACCTTGGCAAATCTCTCTGGCTTGACTGACTGCTAAGGGGTTGCTGCTAAATGTTCTGGTTTGATTCTGTATTATTCACTGCCATCACTGTCATATCTGTTTTCCTCCTTCTCTGCAGGGCCCAGAGGTGACTCACCAGGGATGGAAGCTGCTGAAGGAGGCACAGGACTCAGAGCTCAAGTCAGAGTTGCATCCCACCTCCATGCACCTTAGGAGTCCAGGTTCTAGTCCTAGCAATATCTGCAGGCCACTGTCTTACTGCTAAATCAGAAACATAAGCACTATACTGTCTGGCAGCTTTTAAGAGGAGAACTGACTCAAAGAGAAGGCCTTTTGAGAGAAGAGAAGTTACTCACAGGAGACTGAAAATCAGTTGCTGCTTTGCTCCTCTCCTAGAGAATGGCCTAAGGTCCCTGCCCACAGGTGGCGCTTTCTTCTTGTTCCCTTTCCCCTTTAAGTATTAGCCTCTCCTGTCTCCTTTCTTCCCTCGGCTGTTCTCATCTGTGGTAAGTGTCCTGGTACCCCATTTACATTCTGACTTCTAGGACTGAAGCACTCCTTCCCCATGGAGCATTGGCAGCAGGCAGACTTTAGTTGAGTTCTTCTCTGGGTTGTGCTCTTACTTAATGCTGCACTGCCACCCTGAGGGCAGCCCTTATTTAATATCTGGTTGTTAGATGGGGTCAAGCATATAAAGACTCTCTCATGCCAATTCAAAACAATTCTTAAAGGACATCCAAGTTGTAGAGTACCAAGCAATATCAAATTCCAACTTCTCCCTTTACCCAGTCCTACTGACTCCATACTTTGCTGTGCTGATCTTGAGAGAACACCCTGATATACTCCCTGTGTACAAATGTCCATCTCAGAACCGGCTTCCTAGGGGACCACATCTGTGTCCCTACCCTGTCCCCAAATCCTCCAGTTTAGTGCCATTGGCCAAGAACATTAGAGTAGACACCTTGATTCTAGACCTGTCCATGACATGGAGACCACCTTTTCCAGTGCCCTTATTCCTCAAAAGAGTCTAGAAAAGTCCAGTGACTACTCAAAGGCCACCCTGCTGGTAGAGAGTGAAGCTGTTCCAGAATCTGCTCTCCAGTTTCCTACCCCGAGGAGAGAGGATAAGCTTCAGCTTTTCTTTTCTTCCTTTGTATGTTGCCTAGGGAGAAGTAGATGATATGCTGTTTATGCCTGGTGTGTGTGTGTGTGTGTGTGTGTGTGTGTGTGTGTGTGTGTGTGTGTGTGTTCATGCACATGCACAAACAACATTGTTGTCTACAGTGGGAGGACCAACTGTAGACATAAGAGTTGCTCAAATTCATTCAACTACCATAGCATGATCTATTGTGGTGGCTAGTCTCCATGTGGTCCTCAATGATCCACCCTCTAGTACATATGCCCTTGCATAATCCTTTGTGTGACCAAGAGAATATAGCAGAACTGATGGTATATGATTTCCAAGACTAGGTAGTAGAAAACAGAATGGCTTCTGCATATCTGTTGCTCTTATATCCTCTCCTTGGATGGATCCGCTGTCATATTTTGCTATATCAGGCAGCCCTATGAAGATATCCATGTAAAGAAAATCCATAATTTTCAACAACATCTATATGAGATATACTTTTTAAAATTAAATTCTTCAGTATTTTTAGTTTTTTTAGAAATCTAATGCAGCCTTGAACTTTTCCTTCCCATCTCTGGAAGCTTTATGCAGATACTATAGTCTTGCATTTTCTTGTGAATCATGCAGCAGACAGGCAACACAGTTTCCTTAAGAAAGTTCATAAAAATAAAACTTGGCACATGGAGGCAGAAAAATACATTATAAATTAATACTTTTGCAAATGAGTAGTAACTGAATCAAATCCAGCTTCCTTTTTATCAACAATGGTCATGGTGGGTGAGGAAAACTTGAACACAATCTGGATTTTTTATCTAATTGGCTTTTTTTTTGCAGGCCATTTTAAACTCTATGCATAGATCTATTAGATACAACCACAGAGCAGTGTTTCAGGAAAAACAACGAGGCAGCTACTTAATCTAATCCCACTCTACCAATGTGTCCCAACTACCTCAGAGAGAACAGTAAATTGTAATCTGACACTCTACAAATGAGCCTAGCATTGTGCTAGGCTATTCAATTACCCTCAAATAGATCAGGTACCCAGGGTAGAGAGGAGATAGAAAATAGATTTGTCAATCATTTAAATCTCCCACAGCTACTTCCCCTTCCATAATCTAGTGCTAGCCGCATAGGTCACATCCATGTTATAAAAGGGAGGTTGCTGAGATGGTGGTTGATCAATCCCCACTGCTTTGGACAGAATTTGAAGACGAAAATTCTAGGAACTACAAAGTTTATATAGTTTATATAAGACATAACTGAAAATGAATGTGTGTGTGTATGTGTGTATGTGTGTGTGTGTGAATCTGTGCTTGGGGAGCAGAGAAGAGAGGAAGATAGAAGAAAACTCGATCAGCTAAGAAACATGTGCAGATTATGTCCACGCCTCCATTTATCCTGAAAATAGCCTAGCACCCATTCTGGAGCAATCATTGTTTTCTGCCCTGCAAATGGTTCTGGTGTGTCCTGCCTAAAGCACAGACAGCAGGGCTCAGAATAAAATGCACACAGAAGGGTGGACATGTGGTTTAGGCCTAAAGTCATTCAACAAATGTATGAGCTTGTATCATGTAACGGGGTGTATACAGATAGATGTGTGTGAGAATGTATGTGAGGGTATATGTAGGAGGGTATGTGTGAGAATTTGTAAGCGGGTGTTAGTGAGGGTTTGTGTGAGGGCATATGTGAGGGTGTGTGAGGCTATGTGTGAGGTTATGTATGAGGCTCTTTGCGGAGGTGTATGAGGGTCTATGAAGACCTATGGGAGGGTATCTGTAAGTGGGTCTGCATGAGAGTGTGTGTGAGAGTGTGTGAGGGTGTGTAGGAGGATATGTAGAAGGGCCTGAGTGTTTGGGTCTGTGAAAAAAAAAAAAGCAAAACTAGATAACCGATTTAAAAATAGGCAAAATACCTAAAATATCTAAATAGACATTCCAAAGAAGGACAAATGACCAAGAAGTATATGAAAAGAAGCTCAACATTACTAATCATTAAGAAATGTCAATGAAATAACAATGAAATATTGCTTCATATCTGTTAGAATGGCTGTTAAAGATAAGTCAGACAGAGAAAGACAAATACTGTATGATCTCACTTATATGTTGGGTCTAATAATGTTGAAGTCAGAGAAACAGAGTAGTGATGGTTACTAGCAGTTGAGAGATGGGAGAAATGGGAAGATATCAGTCAAAGTGTATAAACATTTAGTTATAAGATGAAGAGGTTCTGGGGTTAAATGTACAGTACAGAGACTGTAGTTAATAATATTGTATTATATACTTGAAATCTGCTTAGAGAATAGATCTTAAATGTTCTAATTACACACAATTATAGATAGTAAACTTGCGAGGTGATGGAAATGTTAATCAGCTTTGGATGAAGCTGATCAATATGTTGCTTGGCATGGGGATGTATTGGTGGCACCTTGGAGAAGTGCATTGAAAATATTGGCAAGTGAGACTACTGGTAATCTGACTTTTTGGTTCCTGGTCCCCAGACAGAACAAAAATCTTGATCATGCAAATGTGAGAAATACTACCCTTCTCCAGGTGGAGGCTCTTATTTCTTCCCAGGCCTCCAGGGTAGAATTCATTCTGTGCCTATTTTAGCTTTATCTGGTGGCTGTTCTGGCATTCCTGGGCTTGAGGCCTCTGTATTCGTATGACCTCTTCTGAGCGTCTGTCTTCTGTGTTTAGTTTCCCTCTGACTTTCATAAAGATTTATATGATTGCATATAGGGCTCACCCAGATAACTAAAGATAATTTTTACCCATCTAGATTCTTAAGTTAATCACATATTTTTGCCATATAATGTAATAATCACTCTTTTGGCATTGAAGGCCACATTTAAAGATTTCATGGATTAGGAGTCGAATATATCTTTGGGGTCACCATTCAGTCTGCTACAGGTTATGACTCAAATTACTTTAGAGGAGTAAATATTCATTTGGTTATACAAATTCCATGTGTTTGGCAGGAAAAAAAATTTACTATTTTATATTTACTGTCTGTGTTGGGTAAGGCTCTTTAGCATTGTTTATGCACCTTCTAGAAACAATAAAGTATTTCCAAGTAATGTCCTACAAATAAAAATAGAGTGCCCTTGACCAATTACTTATATTAACAACAACAACAACAACAACAACAAAAATCAGTCTTCCTGCATTATAAAAAAAAAAAAAAAAAACCACCCAAAGTGGCCTCCTAGTTTCTATAAAGCCTAGAACAAATCTTTTGTAAATTTTCTATTTTTGAGACTTAAATAATAAAAATTAAGAAACTTGGTTGCTCAGAATAGTTGTGAAAGTTGCTTTAGATGGGTTTTGGAACAAAGGTGCTTGCTAGTTGTAGGATACCAGGGCTGATGATGCAAGGTTTCTCCCTTGGGTGGCACTAAAGGTGCTCTTGTGGCACAGAGAAGGAGAGGTAACTTTGTGGCTGAGAGAAATTCTGTAGAGAGGATGCCAGGGCTGAGCTTTTAATGATATTTATAACTAAATCATAGGCAATATTTACCAGGTACTGTTTACCAGGCACTGTATTGAGTGCTTAAATATATTTTCTCATTTCATTAGCACAATAGCCTCCCAGAGAAACTTTTACTAATATTCCCATTTTGCAATGGAGGAAATTGAGTCTTTGTACTAATAAGTAACTTGCCTATGGTCATAATGGTGGTATGTGGCAGAATCGCGATTCAAATCCAGAATCATGCTCTAGTTTTTCTGAATGTAGAGCTTGAGGCCAGAAATGCAGCAAAGTATAAGCCAGGAGGCATGAAATAATAAAACCAGAAAGTTTTTGTTCAGTTTTTTATTGTACCAGAAACTCTTCTATATACTTTATGCAAAAAAAGTCTTCAGCTCATTCTTACTTAAGCACTGCCCCTTCCCACAACCACAGGAATAAAAATGGGCAGTCAAGCAAAGGCAGAAGTACTGGCAGGCTCCAAGGAAGGCAGGCCCGGGGTCAAATTCCCACCTTGCAACCCTTGAACATGTCAGGCATAAGGCAGCTTGGTGTGACACATTGGAAAGATCTGGACTTGGAGCTGA
The DNA here is from genome assembly GCA_030015415.1 of Cynopterus sphinx. Classification (NCBI taxonomy): domain Eukaryota; kingdom Metazoa; phylum Chordata; class Mammalia; order Chiroptera; family Pteropodidae; genus Cynopterus; species Cynopterus sphinx. The sequence continues at coordinate 28,648,369 of CM057390.1, forward strand.
TGCCTTGGTTTGAGTTTTGAGTTTATCACCTTTTAGCTATGTAACCTTCATCTGGAAAATGAGAACTATAGCATCGCCTACCTTATATGGTTGTATGGGAACTGCTTAGGACAGTGCGTGGCATACAGTAAGAGTAAAATATTCAGTATTGATTTTAACATTTGCTATCATGTAATCCTATGTAATCTTTAATCTCTCTGGTCTTTATCTTCATCATCTCTAACAAAGGAACTACAGCAGATGATCTCTCAGTATTGTTGTGAAGATTAAGAGGAGTAAGAACATAATGCCTGGAGCATGATGGGCACTCAATGAACACGTGTTTCTGCCCTGGTAACTTCCTACCATGTCATTTGTAAAGACTTTGGGGGTACTATCCCCAGAAACTAGACCCACTTCCATTGTGTACCAACATCACTAAGAAATTCCTTTAGCTAATCTAAATCTCTCATGCTCTTTTTCAGGGTTGTTTTCTCCTGACCATTTACTAGCAATTGGAGCATAGCTGGTCTCTTCATACACTGGCACACCAGTGTGAGAGATAACCTCCAATATTATAAACATCTGTCCATATTTTACTTCAGTGATCTTCCTCAGCAATATTTTATACAAAATTTAGGGCTGATCCTCTCTCTCAAAATTCAACTATCTAACTGCCTCTGGAGGTGCCTCATCTCCTGTTTTCAAGTATCTGTGCCCTCAGCCCTGGTCACTTTACCCTGGAAAGTGCTCATTGTTGAGTGGAAGGTCCAAGTTCCACAAACTCTCTATTGCCTCAGTTGAGGAGAAGGGCCATGGGCTCCTGGCCCCAGTGTTTGAGAATGTTGGAGAGAGGACCTGTGATGTTGTGGTCTGGGGTGATGCTGGGATGCTGATCAATGCTTAGTCAAGAAACATATGGCCTCCTGATCACTGGTCTCTGCTGTATCTGCTGCTCAGGTTGGACTATTAAACATGCCAGTGAATGGGGTCCGGAGGCCTTTTAATCCAACTCCCTGTCTTATCAATTCCAAACATGTACTTCAGTCTTGTGTTTTTTTTTTCTCTCAACCTTCCTTGTTTTTAAGTGCTCCCTGCTACCTTGCTTTAATACTTTCTGCTACAGTAAAAGTCTGAACATCATAACTATTTCTTAGGGTGTCATTTATCCTGGTACATTGGGTTATGTGATTTGATGCTGGGAACCTTTACATGCAGCTTAATATCATTTGTCTCCAAAACAGGTCTTCAGGCTGTTGATCTCAATTCCAGAGCTTTTCTCTCCTCACTAGGCTCCTTGCTTTTCTCTTCACAATTAGACTCACTTGTCTGGGCTCAGTGTGTTCATTCTTGTTTGTTTAATTAATAACTTGTTACATGACATGATGACATAATGCTCACCTTGGGGATCTATGTACATGTGTTCAGATACCTGAGATGGGTATCACAGAAACTCAGGCTCAGAAGGTTTGGCTGACGTCCCAAGGACACAGGGCTATTACTGTAGGTAATAAAGCTCTCCCCTGAATACACTTGACCTACCCTTCTTGTTTTTTTCTGTGTGTTCACTGTTTGGCTGTTGACTGTCAGCTATGTTCCTTTATGATGCTGCAACAGTCCCTCCCCTTTCTTTCCATACCATGCAATGCTGCAGGATTCCAGACATACCCCTGTGCTCACAGAAAGAAAAGTCCAGCAAAACAGAACATGTGAAATCATCTGGAATTAGAGGACCAGGTGGAGAAAGATTCTTGAGTGTTTGAATTTAGGGTAATATATTTAGTTTCCTGAAAGAGATTTCTGAGTTCATAGACACTGTCTTCCTTCCCTTTGCCCCTCCCCACCTTTAAATCAAGATGGATTTATAGTGGTCAAGCAAGGGTGAGTAATAAGTTATCTAACAAGTGAGAAACAGCATTTATTCTTTTGGGTCCTAAATGTTTCTGGATTCTCACTCAAATTGAGATATCTTGGGTAGAAGTTACATTTTACACCTTAACCAATTTAAGCCAAAAACATGAGATTATTATGGGATATAGAATTATGTCCTATAGTCAAGGAACTCTCTGAATAAAATGCAAAGGTGAAGCATCTAAACAAGGCTTCTGAATGATTTCATATAAATGATCTAGGACACACTATACAACATAGTTGCAACTAGCCAATGCTGTTATTAAGCAGTTAAAATGTGGCCAGTCCAAATTGAGATGGCCTGTAGGTAAACACACTGATATTAAAGATTTAGTAAGAAAAGTAATATAAAATATCATATTAAAGACTGTTTACATGGGTTACCTATTGAAATACTAGTTTGGACACATTGGATTAAATAAAACATTTTAAAATCACTTTAAGCTATTTCAGCTTTTTAAAGTATTGCTACTAGAATATTTTTTATTATTATGTGGATCACATGATATTTTTATATGAGACAATGTTCTTTTAGAAATTACAAAGAACAGATTCCAAGGTTAAACGTCACCTGGTTTACTATTTTGCTGTAGACATCAAAATCTTCCATCCATTGATTCACCTATCCATCTATCCAAGTGAATACTTCACCTGGGGATATATCCAGTAAAGAAAGATGTACTGAACTTACCATTGACAAGAGTATAAACAGCCAAGCATGAAGGAGGAGGAAGAGAAATAGAAGGAAGTGTAGGTAAAGAAGGTGACATTAAAGGGGGTACTGAGACAATGTTTATGGAAGTCTATTAGGTAACAGTCTTTGCTGTGTCCTTCCACATTTTTCTCTCAGTTAATTCTCTCATTTTCTATTAGTTCGAAAGTCTTTTGTAGCCTTGTACCAGCTCAGTGACAGTTTGTGATATGTCCAATTCCCAGTGTCACTAAATATTTCTAACAAGTTTATAGGCATTTAGTAGCATCTAAAAAACCCAACAACTTTGTTTCTCTTATTGGTTTAGAAGACTGATTTGTATTTGGGATACATTTACCCTTTGTTGGAAATATTTTCTCCTAATTTTGATCTGCAGCAAAATTTTATCTATTATGTCCTCTGAAGTATAGAAATATTAACATTTGTCAAATGTCAAAAATGTTTTTTAAAAAAGAGAATACTATACCTATGGCTTAAACAAATATAATTTCAGTTTTTCTCAACAGCTGCTGGCATTTGTTTTAATGTGAGGCTAGTGGCTTTGTGATTTGGTTGACATTTTCCTCATACTAATTGCCTCAAGTTTATAATATGACAGCTGTAGTTCCAGACATCATATTTATGTTCAAGGAAGGAATAAAAATAAGTGGTGCCTTTCAACTTTTTCATTTGTTAGGAAAAAAAAGAGAAAATTCTTCTAGAAAACTACCAAAATTTGCACTCTTTTTTTTACTAACCAGAACTGTGAAGATGACCAAAATTTGATTCTCTATAGCAAAGGACAAAATGTACATTGGAATCCCTGTTAGGTTAGGCAATGAGTAGAGTTTCCCAGAATGGATGTTAGGGATCTTAGTCTCAGGACTTTGTTCCTCACAAAATCTCCTACTGTGAATTATCAGCTTGTCCTCTTCAGTTAATGAGTGCTTTCTATAAAAATTTATTCCATTAAAGAAGACTGTGTCTTTCATATCAGGTTGATGAGAACTTCATATCTAATTATATACTGGGAAGCATCATGCCTCAACAAAAACTACAACTTATAGAAAATCATGAGACCGAGTTCTAAGTCAAATGTATATGTATTTTTAATTGTTTTGTCCTACTCCTTAGCTTTGTTTGTGAAATTAAAAGAATTATACCTACTCCTCTTACCACAATTTTGTGAGGTATATTTTAAACTCATTGAGAGGTCTCATATGAGCCATATTGATTCAGGTAACTAAAATATCAGCAACCTATCACATACAAATATTTGTATAGCACTTTAGGGATTAAAAATAGATTTAACAAATATCAGCTCATTTGAGTTTTGTTATATTCACAGTCAGTTTGTCAGGATAGAAAATTATCTTGGAGTTAAGTTGCACATTATTGATAAAATTTTTTGCCAGAATTACAATGGTCCCCTTACGGTATATTCAGATAACTTCAAATTCAGTTTTATATGCATTATTTTTTATACCTGCTCATGTATCACATATCACATCCATACAGAGTTTCCAATATTTTCTTTCTTTCTTTTACTTTGAGACTCTCTCATCTTCTAGTCACAATTCCCATGATAATAATTGAATTATGACTCTCTCCCCTATCTGTCTCCCAGGAGTGAAGTGAATGGAGAGAAGGGAGCCTGCTGCTGACCAAGAAGATAAGAATCAGTGAGACAAGAGACCTTGCTTCCTCCTGTTAAGTGGCCAAAGCTAAATTCATGTTAGGTGATAATGACAAGTGATAATCCAGGGACTGCTCTCACGGCAGTGGAAGAAGAGAGCTCCATACCTGCAGCCAGGGCCCAGGCAGGTCCTGCTTCAATCAAAAAGCCCAGACCAACATTGCATACCCAAATGAGGCTTGGTAAGGGCAAATGGATTCTGTTTTGTTTGTGGGAAGTGATTAGCCACTGGGATGGTGGACAAGCTTTTAGCATTCTCAGTCCTATAAGGAACCTGAGAGATGTGAGAGTGCTAAGAAAGGGGGATCTGAGGATGAATATAAAAAAGAGATGTCTTAAGAAGTACTATGACATCTGTGACATTATGATGAATATTAAATTTATTGAGAATGTCAGTGTTAATAACTTTTTAACAGTGTTCTTTAAACTCTTTGAAGCACATTATTTTATTAATAAACTGCAAACTAACATGAACACGGAATGAGTCTCATATTCTTAATATACTTAATATTCTTAATATACTTAATATACTATTATAGAGTGTGCCTAAACAAGGGCGTTGGTCATGGGCCTCAGAGGAAGGCAACAGAGAAAAATTACTAAACCTGAGAGATGCTGCATTGCTGTACAGCAAGGGAGAGTGTGTGAATAGAGTGGAGAGCTGTCCAATGTACTCACATTTGACATAACTAAGAATTCTCGTTCTTGGGATATTTAAGACAGCCAGGCACAGAAATAATAACTTTGTTCAGATTAGGAGTAGAAATGAACACTGAAGAATGGGGGGTTCTTTTATGGGGAAAAAAAAAAACACTTGATCTGGTCTGTTAGGGACCAAGAAGTAGAGGAAATCTGTAGAAAGTCCCAATCTCCAGCCTTAATATTCTCTGTGCATTCATGAATTGTTAATGAATTATTTAAGGCATTTTGGAATATGTGTATAATTTGTGAAAATTTAAATTTCATAATATGGGTATAATTTATTCTGTCTGTTCTTGGCCAGGTTTTTGAGGGCATGAAAATTATGTGCCTTAGAAATAAAACTTTAATCTCTACTATTTCTCCTCATGCTTTTCCCCCTCTTCTCACTTTCTCTCCTTTTCTTTTTCTTTCTTCTTCTTCTTTTCTTTTTCTTTCTTCTTCTTCTTTTCTTTATCTCTCTTGTATTCATTCCATGACTCTCTTACATTCTTGCTCTGTCTACCTTCTCCCTTGTCTCTCACCACATAAAAAGAGAGTCTTGCTTCTTATTTTTCTATTATTGAATGCTATGCCTTTATGTTTAAAGAGAACTTCAGCAAAAAGAATTGACAATGTTTGAAATACTTCAAATATATATGAGATTAGAAAGAAAAAAAGTCAAGAGGTTGCTTCTACAAAGACTTTTTAGAGTTGGCGGAATTATTTCTCTGCAAAAATGAACACTGATATACCTGAAGGGCAAAAGAGAGACTGATTTCGGTCATGTCCATTAACTATTAGCAAATAGCTCAGGGAGCATCAGGGAATGGGGTCATGAGTCTGTGACTCTGTTATTTTTCTGGCTTACCATCACTTCTCTGCCACTTGTATGTGTGCATCATTTTGGGAATCAAAAGGAATGCAAATGCTAACAACCATATATCTTGTTGGTATTTAGGGACAACCACTGCTGTTTAACTCTCTGTGGTAGCCAGACTCCAAAGAACCCCAATGATTCTTTCCTCCTGATAGTCACGCCCTTGTATAGTTTTCTCCCACATTAAATAGGACTTAGCTCTGTGGCCAACATAATATTTTGGAGATAATTTTTCTTGGAATTTCTCTTAGATTGCTCCCTTCAGGATGCCAGTCACCATGTCCTAAGGACAGTAAAACAGCCTACAGAGAAACAAGATCGAGAGAAACAAAATTTCCAGCACTACCTTGTTAGGCATGTGAATGAGTCATCTTGGAAATGGATTCTTCAGCCATAGTTAGACCCTAAAGTGGCCTCTGCCACATATCAAAAGCTAACCCAGGGAGTCTCAGGAAGTAGAATATTCTTATAATTACAAAATTCAATATTTTTTTCATATACAGTTGTGGCATCTAGAGAGGGAAAGTAGTTTCCAAAAGTCTCTCATTGAGTTAGTGACAGAGATAGAACTAAACATAAATACCCTAAATATTCATCCAAGATATTTTTCATCACACATTGTTAAGTGAGTTTCTCTATAATAAAAAGGGTATTTATTATTTTATTCAACATATATTTATTAAACACCTATTATCTAGCAGGCACTGTAGTAGACATCTAGGTTTTTAGGGATCAGCGAAGAAGAAATAAGCCCTGCCATCATCAGACATATGATCTAGTGGCAGATGCAAACTGTACATAAGTGAATTAAAATATAATTGCTAATGATGCAAAGTATCATAAGAGAGGTTAGGATATACTGAGAGAGAATGCAGAAAAACTATTTTGAATAGAGTGGTCCAGATGACTTCTTTGAGAAAGTGATGCTCTATCTTCATGCTAAATGGTGAAAAGAAGACATCCAGGGAGAGGGTGTTATGAAGAGGGTTCACATTCTTGAGAGAGGGAAGAGTATGTGAAAAGATGTGGAGACAGGAGAACTGTGAATTATCAAGGAACTGAATGACTACTGTGGCTGGATGGTGGTGAGCTACAGAGAAAGTTTCTGTAGTAAGATTGGAGTGGAAAAGAGAGGCCAGATGTTGTGCAGTACCTCCCATGCCAGGTGTCCAGAAACAGAACCAACAATATAAATGCAATATATATATATATGCATATATGAACACATATGCATATGCATACAAATAATGCATATATATATACATATATATATATGTGTATATATATATATGCGCAATATATACATATATACAGAGAAAGGAAAAGGAAGTAGAGATTTATTCAAGGAATTGGCTTATGTGTCATGTAATTGTGGACTGGCAAGTCCAAAATTTTAGGGCGGAACTGCAGGCAGGAAACTCAGCCAAAAATTGATGCTTCAGATTTGAGACAGAGTTTCTTCATTTCTAGGAAGCCTCAGTTTTTGCTCTAAAGGCATTTCAACCGATTGGATGAAGCATACCCACATTATTAAGGCTAATCTTATTTAAAGTCAACCAATTATGGATGTTAATACATTGACAAAATACCTTTATAGCTATACCTACATTAGTGTTTGATTTCTATAGCCAAGACATGTTGACACATAAAACTAATCTTCACACAAGGTTAAGGAGTTTATTTGAAGGGCAATATGCTACTTATTTGTCTTAAGTAAAAAAGTGATGAGGTCTAGAGATGGGTTTTAAAAACTGGCCTAGTATTTGAGTGGCAGTTAAAATGGAGGCAGGAATAATAGGTGAAAGAATTCTGTAAAATTTTTGCATAATATCTAAGGTAGAGATGATTATGAATTAGACATATGGATGAATTTAAGACATGTTTTGGAGGCAAATTTGATAAGATGGGGATAGATTTTAAACAAGAGAAAGGGCAAGAGAGATGTCAGGAATTTCTTGTACATGTACAACTCAAGGAACTAGTGGGATAATAGTGTCATTTACTGAGATAACAAAGTTTACATAAGAACAGATTGTTGAGAGGAGGGCATTTGGGATATCTTCATCTGGGGGTTTCAGTGAGATATTGAAGTGAAGCTGTCAGGTTAAAAGTCTGTTGCTTAGAAAAGAGGTCTGAGCTGGAGGTGTGGATCTGGGTCTTGTTGAAACTTGGATGCCTCAGTAAGGATGAGCTCACCTAGGGAGAGGTTTGGAGTGGGATATAGCTAATGTGGTTGTTTTCCCAGGAATTTTTTGAAAGGCAAAGGTGTTTTTAGATAATCTGGTATCTTCAAAACAGGAATTTAACTACTTGCTGTGCCACCACTGGTCTCAGCTCTGGAGATCTCATGTGGATGGGAATAGGCTGACCTAGTATAACCTTCCAATTGACAGTAGGTTAACTAGACCAAATACACAGCAGGACACTATTGGTTATCAATGCTAATGACCTGTATCTGGCTCTAACATAATTCTATTTAAAAGAAAAAATTATATCTTAGGGCAGCTTACACACATTAATCACATTCATGTACCATGCTTCCTTCAGATCGGGGCAATCAATATTTATGATTGCAAAATTTCTCATTGAATAATTCCCTGTTTAAGTTATTGCTGTTTCCTTGTTTTATTTTTTAAGTCATCGTATTATTGCCTCTAACTAGCAATAAGATAAAGTTATTTCTGAATACATTTTAGATTAAATATATTGAATTAGATTTTCTATCTTTTCTCTCACTGCCTGATTAATCTGTGTAGCATCACCAAGCCAGAAAAATCCCAAGTTCCCTTCTTATTTTTAGATATAGGACATTTTTAGTGACAGACACTTCAGTGTTCTTTCCCTATGAACCTCACATTTTTGAGTTTGTTCAGAATAAACTTCAAACATTTATTCCTGTCTGACACTACACACAGCACATCTTCCCACTCTTCATTTAAAGTCTAATGTATCACAATGTTAAAACTATCTAATTCTGCTGTGAATTGGTTGTTAACAGTTCTTATAGACTGACATAGCCACAACATTTTTGAAATAAGCCAATTTGTTTTTTTTTAATTTTTACCTTTTAGATCTGTGTACACTTAATAACAAACATCTAATAAAAACTAGAATTATTTAATTCAACTCATCAAGCAGAACCAATGAACATAATGGATCAATTTCTACAGCTGAAGCAAGATTGTGTCCTTCACTCTCTTTTCATTAACTACTCATAATATAAAGTCTCCCCCTTCACACTCAAGAGGATATAATTTGATTTGATTTGATGTATAGGGTTGGAAAGTGATAAAAATCTTTAAAACTTAAAATCTCTGTTTCTCTCACATGGTAGCTAGGTTCATGAATGATTTGATTTGATGCTTTATCTTTCAGAATCTCTACTTCTTTATCAGTAAAATAAGGTATTTGGTCTGAACCCATAGCTCTTAACTGGGAGTATCCACCAGAATTCCCTGTTGCACTTTGTAAATGCACCACTGCATTGAGATTTGAGTGGGCCCTAAACACATGTATATTTGTAAATTTCCACAGGTAATTTGGATGCTTATTTAGGTTGAAAATATTGGCCTACATCTGTGGCTTTTATTTCCGGCTGCACATCAGAATCTCCAAAAGAGTGTAAAAAATATGTTCATTTTTTAAGTCTCACTACAGACTAATTAAATTAAAATCTTGAAGAGACTCATACATTAATATTTTAAAAATCACTCCAGGTAATTCCAATGTCTAGTTAAGGCTGAGAAATAGCAGGCAAGGTCAGTGTTATTATTGTTCTTAGACCAGATAAATATTGAAAATAGGTGTAAACAAACATTGCTTAGGACTCTTCAGAGAGATAAAAAAAATAGTTTTATTCTGATATTATTTGAAAATTACAGAATGTAGCCTTTAGCATACACTAATGACAAGCTCTAAGAAAGGAAAATAAAGCAAGGGTTTTAAAGGCAAGAGAGGCAGGGACTTGCTGTTCAAAAAGATGGGTTGCTAGGGAATCAAGACTATAAACTTACATTATTCATTTTCTAATTGGTGGGGGCAACTGGATTTTCAGGAGTCTGCTGACTCATTGATCAGCAATTGTAGTTATGAGATAAAAGCAATGGGTAGTTTCAGTATTTCTTATGAATCATAACTGTGGTCTATCCAGGTATATTCTAAAATAGCCCTGTGAGATGCCAAGTTTTACTTCTAGTATAGATAGAAACAAAATCAGATAATTTGAGTTGGGAACTATAAAGGTAACTTGATGAATTAGTTTTCCAGGGTCAAAACATTGGTGTTCTTGTGGTACTTAGCTCAAATTTAAAAGTTTCACCTGGGTCTCAGGTCTCTAAGCTTGACCCTGACTGCTAAGTGTAGAACCACATCACCTAAAGTCAGTGTGGAGCAGTAATAATACTTGGTGAGAGGTCCTCACAAAAACACACATCTCTGGGGAGGCTAGAAGGGCCTATAAGATCTAGATATCTTCTTGGAAAGACACTCCTTTTTGTAAGACTTTGAGGTAGCTGAGTTTGACCTGCAGCCTTATTATTATTTTTAGCTCAGATGAGAAGAGAGGAACATGCTTTTGCTTGAGAGCTCCCTATACCTGTGACTCTGAAGATCAGGGTCCTTTGTCAAGTTCAGGAGCTGAGCTCAGAAATCCATACCTCCAAGTTTGGGCTTTCTAGCAACCTAGACCATCAAAAGAGGCCAGCCCGCACACAAGTGCCATGACCTTTTATTCTTGCTTAATGGTGGACTATGGGCCTCCAGGATTTCCATGAGGTTCTTTTCTAGAGCACTTCCTCCCAAATCTTATCCTGCCGTCACTTCCTGCTGGCAGCACCCCTCTCAGATTTTTTTTTTTCTTCTGTCCAGGATAGAACTAGCAACTGTGATATTTTCCTTTCTCTTTTTTCCCCCTCCCTAGATCTAAGCTTTCTTCACTTTTATTTTCATATAAATAGCAATTTTCTTCTTTTTTTTTTTTTACACCAACGCTCTTCATGACCCTTTGAGAAACACATCTCTGGTGCTTTAAATCTAGAATTTAACCCATCAGGAACAAAGAGGAAGATGCTTTAGTCCAGCCATGGAAGAAAACTTGACCTCTCCTATCACCTCCTGCTCCCTCTCCCCACCATGTGTGATCTTGGCTTAGGGATAGTGTCCTATAAGCATCCTTTGTCTGTCTGATGTAGGCCCTTCTCCTCAGCCTTGACCTCTTATGTGTGGCCCACCAGGACCCTAGAAGAGGCAAACAGAAGTACCCCTAAATTTATCAGGACATGAGATTTTAGATGATGTGGCACCATCTACTGGGCCCAAGTGTTGTGTAGAAAGCTGCATAAATCCTCTGTGGCTGCAATGGCCATATTAATGACCAAAGGGTTTTACTTATTCTAGGTATCTTCTGATATATCTTTCAAAGAGGTTGGTATATGACTTTTCACATTTTTGGCAACTTATTATGCAAATTAATCAGCATAATGTTTTGTGAGTTCTGGTTGAAATGAATTTTATGAGATAAGATGGTGTATATATTTACATACTAGAATAGATTGGCATAAATGGACAATTGAAGAGAGCTGTCATCATTCAGAAGAAGGGACACTGAGAGACTCTTTCTAACATGTGGTTGAGGAACGAGTTCTCAATGACCCTGATGGAAGAAAAGTTGTAATGTACTCCTCTCTGAGGACAGTGATGGTTTTCTACTCTAAGAGATGTATCTAAGAATGGGCACTAATAATGTTTCAGAGAACACACTTAGCACAGCCCTGACTCAGGTGCTCTGGCCTCACAAGTATCTTATTTCTAGTTTCCTTTTGTAGATTGCAGAGTTAAATAATCTGCCCAAGATTACATGGTTACCAAGTATTGTAAGCAGGATTTGAACCCCGGCAGTCCTACTCTTCAGAAAAAGTATTATAATATCACCTCTCAAATGAGCAAGTTTTCCTCCAATGGCAGTGTGTGTGTGGTGTATGTGTAGGGGTTGGGAGTATCCAGTAAGAGAGGTGGGCCGAAGAGCTAATATGTCCTTCTTACAAATTCAATCTTAGACTGTCAGGATCTAAATGATGTCCAGGTCAAGAGTGCTAATAGCTTTTCTCTGTGCACAATGTTTATGAGAATGTGTAGATACCATATTTCAATGGTTTGTTAATAAACAGGCAATGTCTATCACAAGAGTGACTGGGGTATGATATCTGAATGCCATGTGAGAGGAAGAAAGGTGAAAGAATCTCAGAAAAAGTCTCCATCCTAGTGACTTGAAGAGCAGGTATTCCACAAATACTTTAAAATTGATTGGGTACGAGAGATTCTCAGATTTTAAAATGTGGAGAAGGTTGCCATCTAGAAACCGGGTGTGCAGGGTATGTGTGAAGATTATCTTAGGCTGAGGTAGACATAGAGAAAATAGAGATCCCTAGAGAAGCACAGAAGAAGGGAAAAGCAGAGGCTGTTGAATCCAATCAGTGGAATCTTGTCCATTTCCTAGATGCTGCCTAGCAAGCAAGGCCTCAGGTTTCTCACCTAGTAAATGGAGATGACACTATCACTGACCTCCTGGGGGTGATTGTAAGGTAGAAATAAAGCTCAGATATGTAAATTTCTTGTTAATTGTTTGTGAACAGATAAAGTCCTCACAGAGGCCTTCCTTTTACCACTGGAGAAATCAAGAGCCAAACACCTGCACCCAATCAGGTGAATTTAAGATAAGGAGATTAACCTGCATTACCCAGGTGGAACCAATGTAATCAAGTATCCTACAAGTGCATAAGATAAAGGCAGAAAATGGGAGAGAGATTGAAATATTCTACTCTACTGGCTTTGATGTTGAAAGATGAGGCTAAAAATTAGGGGGGAAAAGGCAGTCCCTAGAAATTAGAAAAGAGGAGAAAACAGATTCTCCTCTAGAGTCTCCAAAAGGAAACCAGCCTTTCTGATTTTAGTTCAGTGAGAGCCATTTCTGACTTCTAGCCTCCAGAATTATCAAATATTACATTTGAATTGTTTTAAGCCACTAAGCTTATGGTAGTCTGTCATAGCAGTATTAGGGAACTGATATGTGCCCGGTTAGAATTAGGGAAAATAGTTTACCTCTGTGTTTCCTTTCTCTTGAGGAACACAGCCCCATTCCATTTGCTTTCTAATGCCTAAAAACATTTTCTTCATGCATTTTGTATAATTTTGCAGTGTTAGTGTCATAAAAAAATTGCACTTGGAGTTAAATAGGCAAGAAAAACTTTAACACTATTGCAATGGGGATCAAGACTATTTCAATAGGAGAGATTAAACTCATTTCCAATGAATCAAAAGGAAGGTGGGGGGTTAACATTAGAGAGATCTAAATGACAAAGTGCTGGGGAATGTTAAGGGGAAAATTGTCCAATATAATTAAGCATCTGTATTTACTAATTGTCATGGAAGTAAGTCTCCTTCTCTCACAAGAACTAGTACATAGAAATTCTCTCCTTCTTGATGGTTATTTTTTTTTCTCCCAGCTTTATTGAGATGAGATTGAGAAATAAAGATAAAATTGTGTATATTTAAGTTGTACAATGTGATTTTTAAAGATATTCAATGTGATGATTCACTTTACATATATAGCATGAAAAAAATCAAGTTAACACATTATTTTACCTCACAGACCCTTTTTGTTCTAAAAATAGAACTGTATAAGTGTAAAGTGTGCAATGTGATGACTTAATATGTGTTTATGTTATAAAATGATTACCACAATAAAGTTGTTTAATACATTTATCACCTCACATAGTTACCTTTGCTTGTGATGAAAACATTTAAAAATATGTATTCTGAGTCAATTTCTAATATACAATACACTATTATTAACTATAGTCACCATGCTGGACATTAGAACACAAGGATTTTTTCATTTTGTAACTGAAAGTTTGTACCCTTTGGACAACATCTTCCCATTACTTCAGTCTCTGGCAACCACCATTTTATTCTCTGGTTTTATGAGTTTGACTTCTTTAGATTCCTTAAATAAGTGCAATTATAAAGTATTTGTCTTTCTGGTTCTAGCTTATTTTACTTATTGTCATGTCCTCCAAATTTATCCATGTTGTCATAAAATGCAAGTATTTCTTTTTTCTTATGGTTGGGACAAAATTGACATCTCAAACTGGTGGAGGAAGAATTTGCAATTATAGGATTTCTAAAGTAAATGCTCTAAGATAAGGAGATTAGGATACCATAGTCAGGAAGATACCTAAGTTTTGGCAAACTGAGGGGAACTTTAAGGCTATCTTAGTGAGTAGGGTATTTCTGATATCTATTACTGTGTCATTCATGGTCAGAACCAGAAATCCAATAGGGTATTTTTTTTTTTAATTTGCAATAATATTATGTAAACATCAATGGGAAAATTATATTTGTAAATAAGCCAGTGAGCTGAATATATACTCATTTTATTATGGAAAGTATTTTCTGAAGTTAACATATAATTTGAATATGGATACAATAAACTTGAAACATAGGCTACATTAGGAAGGCAGAGACCATAGCGACAATGGAATGAGAATAATAGTAGCATTCTTAATTAGACATTTGTTTTTCCTATTAACTGCAAATGAATGTTGATATTCAGATTAGATGTGAATTGTCTGACTTACCTGAAATAGGCTGCTAGCCTGGGGAAGGAGAGGAGAGATAGGGGCTAAGGGAGAATAGAATAAAAACAAACAAAAAAATTTTCCTGTACCACCGCTGATGTACTTTTTTTATTATATAATATTTAATGTTGATTTATTTTCCTTTCTCCTCTTGTAAATTTCCTCACAAATGGCTTTGCCATCTCTCTCCTTATCGTTATCCATGGAAGTCCTGATTCTTTCTCCCTATTCCGCCCCACTAAAGACTTTGGTATCTGCTCACAGTCACTTTCTTTATTCTCATGGCTATACTATCTAAATGATTCACCAATACATTGACATCTCAGTGCTTTACAACTCATTCCCAGAAATGGTCATATCCCCAAAGAGAGTTTAAATGACCAGTTTTAATAACATTATTAATTTAGCTCATAATTGTCACCTTCATTAACACATGCAATCCATTGATTTTACAATTTTATATCTGTCTTTATTTATATTGACTCTCTAGTACTTGTTTTATTCATTTTTTATTTTAACTATATTTAAAATATATCTTTACTCTTTATTTTCTTATAAATAAGATCGATCATTTTGGCCAATGTCACTTCATTACAGTTAGTTGACTAATCTTTATCATTAAAGAGTTCAACCAGGTCTTCATATCTTTATATCTACAGTAAAGTAACTAAACATTTCTGGAGAAAAGCAATTATACAAATTATGTGAAAATATTTTTAAAATATTAAGCCATCTGACTGTACACGTAACATATAAATTTATGTGTTGCATAGCCCCTGGTCTGGAGTTATTGATATGATTTGTAGTTATGGGCACTGAGTAAAATAATCAATTTCTATCTCTAACAGGTCTCAGCTTTACCTTTCTTCTTGTCCCTCTCAGCTATGCTTTTTTTCTCTCAAGTATGTTCAAAACTACTGGACCATTCATGTGATTCCTTAGCAGTGATCTGTCTCCTCAGAGGGTTCTTATGCACATAACATTGAAACCTTAGTCCTTAAAGGAATTGTCTCACCTTCTTTAACTTACTGCCAGATCTCAGTCCATCCGGTCTTATTGCCAAATGTAGGTAGTTTCCCGACTCACCTTTTTCTTTCTTGTTCTTATAAATAAAGTGCTCCTGATGGTTACAGATATAACATCCATCCTCTTGGAAGTGCAGCTTGTCACTAGAAAGGAAGACTCAGTAAGAGTTCATGACCATCTACTTTAAGATTGTTTAGCCATTCTAACATGTTTTATAAATAAGTTGTTTTTATTACTCTCCTTGATTAATATTTTATGCATTCCCTACATTATACAACAAGAACCTCACATTCCCCTTCCACTCCACATAAATCTTTCTTATTATTCACTGTCTCTATTAATTCTTTAAACTTGAGAAAGAGAACTGGAATTTCCAATAATTATTGGGAATTCCTGAAAATTTTATTATTCTGTATTTTTTAATACTTTTTATATTTTTAAATTACAATGACTGTCAATAGTAATAAACAGTGAATTGTTTCTCTGTGATAGGATTATACTAAATTTTACACAGTTTTCTATATAATGATATAATAATAAATGTATAACATTTTCATCATGAAAAAGTATATTCCAATAAAGTTATATGTTTTAATAACCTGTAAAAATTATTTCTACCTGGCATAGACATTTGGTAACAGAAAACATTAAAGAAAAGGGAACATTAATACAAATAACTATCAAATAAAAATCGCTAAAAATGTTGTAGATAGAATAGTGTGAATATTTAATATTAGAAAATTATCATTCTAAAATTAAAATTTAAAACACAAAAAACATGAATTAACCTATAGATTACTCTTGATTCTAACTTCTTTATTAATATTTCAGATATAAAAAAATTTTTCCATTGTTGCTGGTTTAATTTTTAAGTATGCATCTAAAACATCTTTAAGTCAGGTATTAGGATATGTATTGCTTCACGTAAAATCATTTCATTTTTTAACAATGGAAATATTTTGTCTATTTGTCCTAATTTAAGCTTTGTCTTTGAAATATTATTACTGTATAAATATAAATTTTAGATAATTTTTTGGTTCATATTGGAGTGTTTCATAGTAACATACTTTGATACTGGAAAAATCTCTACCAATTTAAAGGCTTTTTTTTTTCTAAAACTTGTTACTCTTGGAATTGTTTTTATGCATAAAATTTGTGCTAAACATATTTATGTATATATGTATATATATATTTTGTTTGTTTGTTTGTTTGCACTCAGTCTTTAACCATAGACAGAAACATGAACATACATTCATAACAATGCAATAGCTATAAGCAACATCAACTAATTAAGTTGGATGGGCTCCTCCTTGAGTATATTTTCTTGGTACAGTTTTCAGAAATGTCTACTGTAATTTTCACCTCTGTGGTCAGTGTTTGTTTCCCATTCTTTCTTTTAGTTTGATGTGAGTGGATTTCTTTAAATGACTAATGTCACTATCTCAATAAGTAAGTTTTAATTCCTATGGGAGAGTCAAAATACTTTTCTGTTTGCTCTATTTCTCAAATGATTTTTTTTGAGATTCATTAAAACAAGTAAATTTCATGAATGAAGTTTTACATAGAAACACTAAATAGAAATATCTGACTTTCTCACCACATTTAAAATATAGAAGTCTTCAGAGAATATCCTTAGTCTTCCTTAGTGTCCAAAAAATAAATAAACACTATGTTTTTCTGCAAATTGTATGTATGCTTTACTCTTTATACCTTCCACTCTATTTAGAACAATTAACATCTATGGAACCCTTGCTATGTGCCAGTCACTTTTCTAAGCACGTGACATGTATTGTTTCATTAAGCCTTCACAAGAACCTTAGGAAGTAGATATTATTACACTAAATTTTTACCAATAATGAAACCAAGACAAAAAAAAGTTTAAATACTTTCCCCCCAGATTTCATAGCCATTAAAGACTAGAGTTGGACTTTAAAAGTATGATATCTGACTACAGAATGTCTACTCTTAACCACTATGTAAATGGCCAACTCTACGTGTTCGTTCTAGATCCTATCTCTTCTCATTTTCTCAAAAATTTTGCTTCTGTTACTTTTTTTCTCTTTGTACATGATCATTGTCATAAACTTTTAAACAAGTTCAGGTAGAGCTTATCCAAAAATAAATCAAAATCAAGCAAAACAAACAAAAACTTTTGATCTCTGTGTTCAAATCGTCAGGCCAATCTTCTACATTTATCTGTCTTTTTATCATTCTAAGATTCTTTTAAATTAATAAAGAGAAAATTATAAGAGATATATGAGAATAACAGAAAGAAAACATAACAAAGGCCATCAACAGCTGATAAATTTTAACATATTTCCCAAACACATAAGATAGTTGAAAACATAAAATGTGTGGAGAAAGTCTAGGAGAAATGTAGTGGGAGAGGGACTTCATCAGCCTGGCAGATACTTAGGGAGACAACTGTACAGGGAATCAGGGAAGAGAGAAGCATGAGTTATTGTTAATAGTGAACTAGAAGCATGGCCTGTAAGACTTGGAAGGGGCTGCAGAGGCCTTCTATTTTATCAGCCTCATTTTCTTAGTAAAAAAACTGGAGGCCAAGTAGAGTTCCTGTGTGTCCAAGGAATCATGAACGGACAAGGGACAGAGACTGGAGACTAGCTACTCCACACTGGCTGTCTGCTTCACCTCCTACACCAGGTTTTTCTTAAATGTTCCACTGTGCATATCTCTTACATTTTTTTTTCCAGTAGTAGATGGACTTGCTACATATGAAGGCAAAAGCTAATAAAGCAATTTTTGTGTGAATTTACTCTTGATTTTTATCTGACAAATTAATCAATGAGTACAAAAATAAGTGCTCATTTAAGTATATTACATGAAGGATTGGAACAATTTTCTTCCATCTACTCTAAATACATACAATCTGTATATTGAATAGAAATATTTGGCAGTGATTTCTTTTCTTCCAGAGTTATCAATGAGATTGTAAATCCTCCTTTTAGTTCTACCTCTGTCATGACCCATGATAGAAACAGAGGGATTTACTCAATAAATTTTTTTGGCCAAGTTAAGCTTTCCAAATAGAGTAGCTAGCAAAAGCTTCCGAAGGTGGTGCTGTGAGCACAGCTGGGCCTGCTGTAGAACCCAGAGGTGTATGGGTGTTCCTACTCTGGTTCTCTACACAGCCTCTTCCTGCTTCTCCTCTTCTCTACACGCCCAGCTTCTGCCAATCAATCATTGTACTATTGCCAAGGAAGAGTTGATTCCAATGAGAGGTTTATAGTTTAGCTGAACCACCTGCCTCTGGCCATATGCATTATTTCTCCCTGTTCCTGTGACTGAGGCATCTCATCATTCTCTCTTTCCCTCAGCCCTGGCGCCAGGCCACAGATTTGGGCAGGCTCATTAAAGTGTCTATGAGTCAAGGAGCTTATTGTTAGGAGGATCCATTTGCAGTTGGGCTTTCACTGTTGTTTGCACTGGAGAGGTGACTGATAGGGCTGGACAGCCATTTGTCCTGAACCCATTTAGCCATTGTCTCAGGTGCAGGTCAGGGCCTTGAAGAAAAGATGGAGAGGAGGAGGGAGAGAGAAAGGAAGACAAACAGAAGACTGCACCTGTTTGCTCCCCAGCAGGAGTCCTGGAGTCTGCATTCTCTTTCACACTACTATGGGTAGGCCTCATGGTCAAGGATACTTCCAATCAGTATGGCTTTGACTCTTAAGAAAGACTCCTTTGAATTAGCAAAAGAAATTTGGGTAGAAAGAATTTCTGTGCTGGATGTTGGTGACCATACAGTGGTTTCTAAATGATTTTGAAACTTTTGTCTGTTCTGGTACCTTGAATGCAATGGAGATGGAAAAATGGAGATCGTGTGGTTGAAATAATTTTTTCATCATGAACTCCAACCCTTCTGAACCTCATCAGTAAAATAGAAATACTACACTGCCCTACCTAGCTCTAAGTTTGAGGCAAAAGGTAGAGTAAAATGTGTGTAGATGTTTTTGAAAAACTCCCTAAACTCCTTATCTGGACATAAAAAAAATTGCCATTTTATATTCTCTTTGTCTGGCTCTGTGGAAGTTGGATGAGTTAGTGATAAGAAGAAGGCAACTGTACAGAATAACAGACAGAATAGGTGGCCAAAGCCCTCAACATTCTAGAAGACAGCCTGCCTCACCCTTTATTTACTTCTTATTCATAGAAAGTTTCAATAAGCTCATGAAAGGCCCAGTAATTTAGGATAATAATAATTATAATAAAAATAAGAATAATAATTTTTATGATAAGAAGAAGAAAGAAGAAAGGTAGGAAGAGAAACAGCAGTAGTTACTGTTGATAGCCTGGTACTGTTTTAAGAGCTCTTTATTCATTTCTATTTTATTTAATTCTCCAACAACCTTATGAGGTAGGAATAATTACCATCCCCATTTTACACATAAATACATTCAAGATTGTTGAACTAAGTAAATGCCTAAAGTAAATGACTAATAAATGGCAGAATTGCCATTTGACCCCAGGCAGTCCAATCCTAGAAATTTTTTGCTGTTTATTTCATTTCATTCTATTTTGTAACAGAAGTCTGAGAAAAAAGAAAATAAAATGACAAAAGGTAAGCTCTTGATTATTTGACTTTTAAATGGATAAAATATAATTTCTAAAGTGTTGCCAGCTAATTTTCTTTTTTCCACCTCTTTTCCATCTGGGAAAAAAGATGACATCAGATGTTTACCCCCTACTTGATATAAATATCAGCCACTGTACAAGATGTGAAACTTGCCAGTCACCTGCTGCCATAAGCACTCATCCTCATATTTCTCTCCCCATCCTCCATCTGATGTTTATTCTAGAAATTAACTCTATAATTAAATTAAACAAGCAACAAACCACACTGGTTCTCATTCTTTTTAATTCTTGATTTCTGTAGGGATGGAAAACTTTACCCTTCTTCCCTTTCAGTTTTTTGGCTGGCAAAATAAGTAAATTGACATAAAACAAATTAACAGGAAAATAATTCTTTTTGTATGTATGAGAGCTCACAGAAATATGATACTCAAAAAAGTGACCAA
The DNA here is from genome assembly GCA_030015415.1 of Cynopterus sphinx. Taxonomy (NCBI): domain Eukaryota; kingdom Metazoa; phylum Chordata; class Mammalia; order Chiroptera; family Pteropodidae; genus Cynopterus; species Cynopterus sphinx. Next base: position 28,668,899 of record CM057390.1, read on the forward strand.
CACAGGGAGCTTTTATATTTTTTTAAACAAAGAAACATTAAATTGGTGAAGAATTGACAACACAAAAGTGTTTGGGCTGGGGTACTAAATTAGTGAAGATGTAACGAAGTTTGTTTATACAGGCTTCTCAGCTATAAATTCTTTCTCTCTGCAAATAAGGATGTTTCTCTAACTCCTTTTACAGGAGGGGTACAATTTACTTGGGGGATTATCTTCTGCTTTCAGAGTGAAGAAAAGGAGGGTCAGCATGTCTTTCTTTCAGTTTCTTAAAAAATTTTTAATTCAAAATAATCAATATGCCAAAATGGCATCTTTTAGGGTAGCTGGCCTGCCCTGAAGCCCATCACTGGACTGAAACTATCTCCCTCTGAGTTCTTTGCTCCTGGTGGCCTACTGCAACAGAAAATGTTCATTCTTCTCCAGTCTATGCCTCACAGGCCAGAGCATTCTCTCAGCTCCCATGACTGCTGACAGCTTTGCTCTCCTGGAGATATTCCTCTTTGATGAGTGGCTCTGTTGCTGTCAGGCTCCTGTCCTGCCTCCAACATTCCACCAAAACTGCCTTACCAACATGACATACTTATTTCTCAACTTGTTCAAATTTTCAGTGACATTTGAATCTAGAAGACTAATCCTTATCCTTGAACCTTTGATTCTGTCTTGTTCCTTGGTCTGCATGTCAACGTTTTTTCTTTTTGATTCTCTCATAGCCTTGTGTTGCTGATTTTTATCATCTCTTGTAAACTTTTTTTTCACTCTGCCTTAAATTTAAAAAGCTCCAATGGTTTTATCTCAGGCCATTTTTCCTTTGCTCTGACCTCTCTCTGAGTGATTGCATCTATACCTATAACTTCCCTTGCCATAAAAGCATTGATGTGTCTTGAGTCTGAATCTATAGCATCAACTTTCATTCCCTGAAAAATTAACAAATGAGAAAAAAAAATAAAAAAAAATATATACATAGTTGTGTATTACATGAAGGATTGGAACAGTTTTCTTTTACCAGCTCTGAAAACCTACTGACAGATGCCTCAAACATAACATATACAAAGATGAAATGGTTCACTACCATTTGCCACTCCATATCCCTCACTGACCTCCTAACCTGTTACTCTTCCTATGTTGTTATGTTATTATGAAATGTGAGACATACAGAAACATAACTATATACTATTACAGGAAAGGGAGCTATTGTATTAACTAATATTGCACACTTCAGAACAAAAATTTCTCTTCAATAAACCAAAAGATTAGATATCTAATATATATCTACATCTTTCTTTCTTTCTTTCTTTCTTTCTTTCTTTCTTTCTTTCTTTCTTTCTTTCTTTCTTTCTTTCTTTCTTTTTCTTTCTTTCTTCTTTCTTTCTTTCAACTGAACAGGTTATTTTAACTTAAGATTTTATGACATTAGTATTAGGCAGAAACCTAGAACACGTGGTTATTTTTCTGTAAATTTATTAAATATCACCTGGAAATGGCCACAGATCAGAAGTGTTAGTTCTGATCATTTCCCTTATCACACAGAAAATCCTAGGCCTAAATGGCTTCACCAAATAATAATTTCAAGCATAATAAAAATAAACATAAAATACATTCTTCCAAAAAAATAAATTAAAGATTAGGTATTATATACAGATTATGTAGCAAAATATAAGACACTCTTTCAAAAGATTTAATTACAATTTAGAAATAGCTCTCTGTCTTACTGGTGTTATGTTATAGTGTAATGTAATATGTAATTAAGTCCCAAAGTGATTGTTATCAATAGAAATTGGGTGTAAGAGTATATAAAATCACCAATTAGGGACTTAGCTATACATGTTTTACTACAATTCCATGTTGGTGTTCCAGATTAGCAGAAGTCTTTCTTTCTCACACCCTTGTGAGATGTCCTTTGGCTCAGTCACATTAACTAACGAAAATTCAAAGCAGGTATTGAGAAGAATCAGGTCTTCAGGTTTGGAGGACTGAAACTATTCCCATGCCTTTAAAGCATTCAAATACTTAAATACACAGACATCACTTCATCTGTATGCATTACTTTTCAGAGAGAACATTTCAGCCTGTGAGGACAACTTCTCAAATATGATTAAGTAAATGTTTCTACTTTTCCTCACATTCCCTCTTCATCTAGGAAGCTATGCTGAATTGTATTTTCCTACTATAGCAACCCAATACAATGTTGCATTATTCATGCTTTCACATTCCCTTGTTTATCCTCTGTTAATAGTGTTTCTGTAGAGAAAGAACATCTAAGAGTGGGGATAATTATTACACTTGCAAACTTGTTCTTAAATCTGCCTATTTAATAGGCAGAATTTACAGCTGAGCAAAAACAGGCACATGAGTATGATCTTAATTTTTTTTTTTTGGTTGTTAGTCATCTTTTTTAATAGGGTGAAAGAATATTCTTTCTCCTTATACCTATACCTGACATTCAAGTATATATGCCTGTTGACTACTAGCATGGATATCATTCTTTTCATTTATTCACTCAATCTCTCAATCATACCTTCACAAACATTTACAGAGTGTGTTTTCTTTGTCAGGCTCTGCGCTGAGTATATAAAGCTGAATAAGATGGTTCCCACCCTTCAGGAGTTCACAGTAGAGCATAAAGATATCACTGTTAGTAATGTGCAGTGATTCACAAAGATAAATTCTACAATGCTAACAGAAACCAGAAGCAAGGGAGCTCAGAGAAAGCCATGATTACTTCCTCCTGGAAAAGAAAGAGAGGTTTTAAAAAAGATAAATATTAAGCCATCCTTTGAAAGACATGTCAGTAGTAGAGGCACTCACTAAACAATGAGATAGTTAAAAAAAACAAAACCTCTTCTACCCAGGGATGGGGTCAAGAGTGAGAATGAAGAGAAAGTGAATTTGTTTATTCAGTAAACATTTTTTGAACATTTACTATGTGCCTTGGATTTTGTTTGCTATAAGGGATGCAAATTTGAATAAGGTACCATCTCTCTTCTTAAGGTGATCATAATGTTTTAGAGGAATCAATAGATCTATGAATGTTTGCAGGAATCTTGAGAGGTACTATGATGTGATACCATGAGTTGTTACCAGAATTTGTAGATGAGCAACCCAGACTGAGAGGGTCAGGTAAGACTTCTTTGAGGAGATGACAACTAAGCAGAGCCTTGTTGGAGGAAAAGTAGTGGGATAGGAAAAAAAGGAAAAAAATTTCTCTGTATAATAATCAAGCTGTTGAGACATGGACAGAGTGCTCATTATGGTAAGAGGAAAAGATATGACAGGAGTAGCAGGTAAAAGGGCAGGGGAAAGAAACGAGGATTTTACCTAAATGCAGTAGAAAGATATTTAAGGAGCTTAAACTAACTAAGGCTTGTCACATCCATATTTGAACTTCTAGTAATAATAGTAGTAACAATCATTGAGCTCTACTCAACACCAGACATTGCTAAGCTCTTCTGGATCCGTGGGTCTGAGATGAGATGATATTTGAGGAACAAGCTGGAGTCAGAGAGGTGTAGTGCCAGTAAGGGGCTCGATTACGGTGCTGGGAACAAGAACTGGGCTTGTGAACGAATATGGAATTAGAATTCACAGAACCTCATTGTGCCTGGCTGTAGGAGAAAGAGAGGGACATACAAGAAAATTCCTGGATTTCTGGCTGAACCCACTGGGAAGAGCGACAGTGATGTGGGTCACTGGGTGGAATAGTGGTAAATATTTAGTCATTTGAAAAACATCAGATCAAAATGTTCTGGATGCAGCTCTCCATGTACATTAACTCAGTTAATACTCAAAATAACCTCTTTTCAGCAGACCAAGCCTTCTGCCATCAACATGGCAAGAGAGTTGATAACATTCTAGGACAGATATGTGGAGAATGCAGGAAAAGATCTGAGCAAGTTTATTCCTGCCGTGGTTTTGTTTTGTTCTCACCCTTTAGATGAGATAGGAAATCTAGAGGGAGCTGGAGTCAGGTATTTCTCTTTCTACAAAAAGGTTAGCCTCTGATAAAAACCCCAATAGATTGGTCTCTAGTAAATAGTTTCTTTTGAGGACAGCCCTTGTTAATGAGAATGGAATACTCTGGCATGTTTTATATTGGTTGCTTTTTTCTCTCTCTCTGCTGGAAGCACAAAGAGCTTTATATTCAGTCTTCAGTTTGAGAATGTGGTAGGGCTCTTGAAATGAAAACTCACAAAAGTGTAGGGGCACCCTGCAGTTTTAACTCTCATATTTTTCCACACTAAACAGTTGGCAATTTGTCAACTACAGGTTTGGTTTTTCTACTCCATTACTGGTTCTTATGGAGGCTTCTGCTTTCACAAGTTGTGATTCTCTGTATCTGCCTGTCTGTATCTCCAAAACAGTTTATATTGCAACAACCTCAATTCTCTGACCTGGGACATGTTTTTCAGTTTGTTCAGCTTTTATCTAGTTAGGATATACATTCCAGACCAGAAAAGTCCTCACAGCCTTTTTATACTTTCATTGCAGCATACAACATTTGGTATTGCAAACATCTGTTTTCGAACTTGCCTTCTCTAGTAGAATAAGAAGTTTGGGTTGAAGAGGAAACATATGTCTCATTCACCTTTGTAACCCTAGAAACCAGCTCAGGTCTGATGTCAGGGTATTCTCTATGAGGTGTCGATTAAATGAATAGATGATTTAACATTTGTTTTAATAAGATTTCAATTTTGTTTCCTTCAGATCATCATTTCTGAATGAATTCTGAATTTAAATTTGTGAACCAATCTATTATTGACTCATTTGTTTTCTATGTTCATTCAAGTTTATGGCAACAAATATTGAACAGAGAGCAGTGTAGGTCCAGTCCTGGCAATCTGTGTAGCAAGAGTTCAAAGATGGGAAATATGGATGAGTGGTACCAAACAGAAGGGGTTCTGGAAGTCAAATGGAGCTTTTTTTAGATTTTTCATAGGTGGGATGGAAGAGGAAGGACACCCCTGGGGATAAGAGGGACAAGAGCAAGGGCTTGAAAGGTGGGCCATGATTTCAGAGATAAAGGCTGCCCTGTGCTGGCCTTCTTGAGGGTTTAATATTGGGTCATATTAGTAAAATGAATAGGGATTTATCTTGTTTTACATTAATTTATTTGTTTTATTCCATACTGTCATGGCATGGATAAGCTCTGTAGCATCTCTGGAACTTAAATTCCTCTTTTATAAAACTGAAGATAATAATATTTATGATAGAGTTGTTGTGCAGATTAAAAGAAATGGTATATGTGAAGGACTTGAATAAGGTTTCTTGTATAAGAAACCCAGTGCATAGATGCTTCTCTACCCCTATAACATATTGAGAAAAAAGAGAGACTGTCTCTGTCTTCTTCTTTTACCCTGTCACTGATACCTGAGAAATTAACACATGCTTATTACATCAAGTTGAGGCAAGAGGTAAAGAATTGACCCCAGCAGTGGCTGTTCCATCTTTCCAGAGCAGGAGAATTGTGCCTGGATACCAGATACCAGTCCAGGAGGTCAAGGCCTGACATTGCCAAGCTTTCTTTCTTCATCTGGTCCAGGTCTATCTTGAAGACATTTCTATGTGTCATTATAAATGGCCACCGAATGTAAAAGATCTTTCTCTGGGTCCCTTATTGAGCTGTGTGTTTGAGCACACTTTCTCTGAGCTTTCCCATCAGAAAATGCTAAGGTGAAGTTGAAAGATACTAGATCGGAACTCAAATCTTCAAGGTTAGACATATGCCCGTAAGGTGGTCTGTAGATTTCACTGGGTCTGATGGTAGCTCCAAGTTTATGAAGCTGTTCTATTCTTTTAATTGCATTCATTAGACTCACAGTTCCTGAAAATATTACTTTATCAAATGTCTTCCTTCCCTCTCCCTTTCCTTTACTTTCCTTCTTTTCCCCCATTTTCTATCTTTAGTTATCTCTTTTTGTTCCTCTCTTTTTTTTTTGTTCATCTAGCCTTCTTCAATTATTCACTTCACTTACATGTTATTGGTGTCTCCTATTTTCTATCTCTAAATTCATATCCATCTTTAGTTTTATTTCTATTTTTCTTTCTCCACTCTATTGTAGATGGAATAATTCAGTTAAATTCATCAAATACTCAGCACAAACAATGTGTCAAACACTGTGTAAGGACTATGGAGAGAAAACCATAAATATGACCTCAGCTCTTGAAATACTGACAATGTCCTTTCCTTCTCTCTCTCTCTCTGTCTCTGTCTCTCTCCCCTCTCCTCTCCTCTCCTCTCCTCTCCTCCCCTCCCCTCCCCTCCCCTCCCCTCCCCTCTCCTCTCCTCTCCTCTCCTCTCCTCTCCTCTCCTCCCCTCTCCTTCTTATCACCTTATCTCTCTTTCTCTCTCATTTCTCTATTCTTTCCTCTCTGCTTTCTCTCTTCCTCCTTCTCCCTCTTCTTCCCTGTTTTCTTCCATTTTTCTTTCCTTTAACTTTCTCTTTTTTGTCCTTCTCCATTCCTTCTCCTGAAATGACATCATAAGAATTTCATGATGAAATACCTTATAGGTTACAAAATTGCACTTGTGCTAATCTCATTTCATTTGCCATAAAGAAATGTAGTACAGGCAAAACACTATGTAATTGAATAAATTGTAAAATTGTGCAGTAAAGGGAGGGTTTAATATATTCATTTATAATCAATATTAAATATGTGCTCAGCACAAAGCATATTTAGATGTACGATTTTTATCTTTTTGTATATTAAGAATGTTTTCAGAAGAAGCAATCTTCCATCACCTATTCACTTTCATGCTTGCCATCCTCCTGACACCTCTGCAGCTATCTCTACAAGAAAAACATTAGCAGATGCTCAAGTCCACTTGGAACAGAATTAATCTGTGAGGACATTATGTTCCTCTAAATAGGTTTAATTTTTTCATTGCCAGGTCACTGTGATATGAAATGAAAACGTGGCCATGAAATTTGTTTGGCCATGCTTGTCTCAAATGCTGGGTAGAGCCTCCCAAGCCTGAGCATTGAACTTGTCAGAATTAACTAAACATTCTCAGCTACTCATGTGACAGTTAACTCTGGGAGGAAGCCATGCTGAAATTCTGAATAAAGTGGAGGATAGAAACTGAGTTGTTCTGGGAAGTTGTGGCTAGAGGTGAGCTGCCATAGGGACAACTCCATGAGGGGAGATAAGGTTGACTCAGGAATCTTGTGCTCAGGGGCAAGTTTGTAGTCTGATGTGGCCTATATTTTGTATTTTAAATTTTCTAACTTTTATTGAGATATAATTGACATATAACTGTAAGTTTGAAGTACAATGTTAATTGGATACATTTATTATTTTTAAAATTTACTTATTTAAATTATTTTCAAGCATAGAGTACATTGGTTAGACATCTATATAGTTCACAGAACGATCCCCCAATTGCTCCCTCCCTCCCCTGTTCCTCCACCTAGCCATCATATTAATGCATTCCCTCTGCTGTGCTCCACATTCCCATGCCCCACTATCAACTACTAATTTGTACTACTTTAACACTTTACCCCATTCTCCCAGTATCCCCAAACCCCTCCCCTCTGTCCATCACCATATTTTCCACTACATTTGTAAGTCCGTTTTGGATTAGTTTGTTCTTTTTGTTCTTTAGATACTGCATATAAATGAAATCATATGGTATTTATCTTTCTCTGTCTGATTTATATCACCCAGCATAATAACCTCTAGGTCCATCCATGTCATTGCAAATGGTAGGATTTCATTTTTTAATGGCTAAATGATATTCCATTGTATATATAAACCATAATTTCTTTATCCAATCATCTCTTGATGGACATTTAGGTTGCTTCCATATTTTGGCTATTGTAAATTGTGCTGCCATGAATATTGGGATACATAGTTCTTTACGAATTATTGTTTTGTTTTTCTTTGGATAAATAACCAGAAGTGCAATTCCTGAGTTAAAAGGTATATCCATTTTTAATTGTATGAGAAACCTCTATACTGTTTTTCATAGCAGCTGTTCCAATTTGCAATCCCACCAACAATGTTTGAGGGTTCCATTTTCTCTGCATCCTCTCTAACACTTGCTGTTTTTTGATTTATTGATGATATTATGATAGGTTTAGGTTAGATCTCATTGTGGTTTTAATTTGCATTTCTCTGATGGTTAGTGACCTTGAGCATTTTTTCATTTATGTATTGTAGTACAGTCTGGACTTTTCTTATGAATCCCATACCTATATGTTCACCTGCTTTCTGGGATGTCTTCTTGGATGTCACAAAGGCACCTCAAAGACAACATGCTCCAAACCAAGTTCACAATCTTTTTTCTTCCTCTTCCTAATGAATCCTCCTTCACTGTACTCTTAAGAAATAATATGGCTTTCATCCAGTTACAGTACCCAGAAGCCTAGCACTCACCTTGACTCCTCCTTCTTCTTCACCCATATCTAATCTTTTACTCCTTAAAAACCTCTGAGTCAATTTGTTTTTTCCACCACAGTTTTGTTCAGGATACTGTCATCTCCTATCTGAGAGGCTTAAATCTACCAATTTTGTTTAATGGCCAACATCTTCATCCATAGCTGAAGTGACCTTTTTATAATTCAAAGATAGTTATATTATTCATAACTTAGATACAGTTATGAATCATCCACATGGCCACAACAATGCTTCCTGAAGAAGCAGGTGGAGGTGGATTTCTGGAGTCTCATGGAGATCCCACTGTAACCGAGGCCAGGAAGACCCAAGATATCAGTTTCAGCATCAAGAGCAGTAGAAAAGTCTGAAGCATAGAGACACTACCCATCCCAATATTACTAATTTTCTTCAACCCCAGCCTGGATGTTCATTGGGAAAAGGAGGTCTCAGATCTTTGGAGTACCTACCACTCAGATTAATAGTACACATTAAATTTTAAGCAGGCTGCCTGTTTGGCAGCAAAGTTCATAGTCCACAGGACACTGAAATGATATAGAAAATTTTTTCTGTAGAAGTTGGTGAGCTCCCAGCGGAAAACTTGGAGATCTGAGATCACTTGGTTCATCCTTCAGTGTGCTACTGTGTTGAGAGAGGTAGGTGTGTGTGAGCATGTGAATGTGAGAGAGGGGGTCAGGGATGTTCAAAAGCCCCAGTATACTTCTAAACCCTTTGAGACATTTTTTATCTAAGGCTCATCTATCATTTTAGCAGGTATCACTGGAGTCTTCGACAAACCAGTAAGCCATGTTCATTAAGAGAAAAGACACCAGAGCCAGAATGTGTGGCTAAAATCCTTGCCTGTTACAATTAGCTTCAGTAATTTGGGCAAATCTCTCAAACTGCCTATGCCTCAATTTCTTGATCTATATAATGAGGACACTCATCATCACCTACCCCTAAGCTGACATGAACACCTCCATTTACTAGATTATTTAAGGGTTTATTACTTCTTCCATGTCACAGTTGGAGATTACACACACACACGCACACACATACACGGAATAGAATTGCAATAAAACTAGAAAATTTTGAGTCTGACAGAAATGACCTAGAATCCCAGTTTTATTTTTTACTTTTTTGTGTTAGCCTGAGCAACTTATTTAGTTTTCTCAAGCAATCTCACTTTCAAATATAGATAAAAAATTATTTACAAACTCTCAGGGAGGCCTAAAATGTAAATGTATATAAACTTCAGTGCTTGGTATGTAATAGACATTTAATATACAGCACTCATCATTGTTAAAAGCCATGATCCTAACCCCAAGTATGTTTAATCTAGCAGAAAAGGGAAAATTAGACAATAAAAACAAGTAGTAAAAGTAAAGAAATGTGTCATGTCCTATGACAGGATAACAGAAGTTTTTAGCTTATTTAGAGTATAGAGAGGTCAGTCAAAACTGGTAGATGGAGTTGTTCATGTCAGGCTTAAAAGAAGTGGAGCTTCTAGACTTTGCAAGGAGAGCTTTTAGCCAGGGATAGTGAATATTTGTACATTTACACCTGCTTCCCTATCTTGGTCCTATAAAACATAACACTTGAGCACAGCCTTCTTTCTCTGAATCAGGACAGCACCACCAAACCTTTTTTTACCCATCCTTCTAGGCAGCTACTGCTAATCAATTGGAGCTGGAGCTCAGGTCAAATAATTATCTTCTTTGAGATTTATATATAAAAATGTGTCTGAAAAGAATTCCAGGTGGTAGAAATAATGTGAACAAAGTCATAAGGCCAGGCAGTCATGGGTAAGTGTTGGAGAATTCTGGGGAATTAAAGTACCTGAAAGGAATATTAGAAAATTAGTATGGAAATGGACAATATGAATAGATAAGATTTATTAAGCATTTGCTGTGCACCAGATTCTTTTCTAAGTGTTGTATATGTGTCACGTAAGTTAATCCTTGTGATAACTGTAAGGGACAATAATTATTTCTGTTTTACAGATGAAGCACAGAGCATGGCTACTGAGCAATAGATATGGACTCAACCCTGAGTGGTCTTGTTCCATAGTTTGTACCCTGAGCCTTGCCCTATACTGTATGTAGATTGGGGCAGATCAGAGGACTCCAAAAGGTAGGATTCATTCTGTAGGCAACAGGGAACTGAACAAATGTCAAACAGGACACATTCAGGTGAAAGTCCAGTAGTAGGGCACAGAGGAATCACATAGTCCAGAAACAGCAACCAACTAAGAACAGAATACCCTTGAAAGGAAAAGAGGAGGAACACAGCAAGTGGAAGAGGAAGAGAAAAAAGACACAGAGAGAAAATGTATGATTGTATTTTAGCTGTGTACAGCTGGTGAACTGCTACATCAGGAATCATTTTAAGAATTTGTCAGGCCACATCTTGATTAAAGCATTGAAATAATCAGTTTCTGGTGCCATGAAAACTCACTGTGAGTGACTGAGTTAGTTATCTCAGAGATTTAGTAAATTGAGTAATGACTTTTTAGAAAGAAATATGAGCAAAGTTATAGCTCTGGAGTCTATCTGCAGTGTCTTCCTCATGGTGTAAATGCATTTTTATTATCTCTTATGCAAACAGCCACAGAAATGAGGAAGTGACAGTGGGAGCAAACATTGTAAAGGTGTCAATGCTTTCTGGTAGTGTATCTTCTCAGAGTCTTTGACAGCCTCAGGATCATCCGTCCTCAGCATCTTTCTCTCTCTACTGATGGTTACTCCTAGCAATGCCAGTAGCTAGAAGAGCACCCAAAAAAGACCACATTAATTGCACTGTCAAAAAGAAAGAGAAAAACTTAAATGTTATGTTTTCTTGCTTGGAGATTTGTTTGATAGAATTTCATGTTACCTACTTAAATACTTCCTAGGGGCGTGTTTACTCTTTCTTTTAAAGTCTATATAAAATAAGCCAGTTAATTTTCTTACCATATATCATACTTCTTATAGATGTTCATTCTGTCTAGATTAAGTCTCTTACCTTAACTTATTAAAAATATAGTGCAGATAAAAGAAGAATCACAATTTACTAGTTGGGTGACCTCTTAAATGTCTCTTTGAGACTCAGTTTTTCTTGCCTTAAATATAAGAACAATAGCTTGTTTTATAATGTTAGGTGTCCATAAAGAATTTGCAAGTTGAAATAAGAAGAATTTGTGCATGCAAGGTAAATTAGACAACCAGAATAACAAATAACAGATGTCTTCTTACTCTAAATACAGACAGTAAGAAGACAGACAAGGGATGAGGGATAAAGGAGGGGAACTTGTGTCAAATAAAGAGCAGGGTTTTGGTAGAGAAAAATCAATAGTCAGCTTTGGCAAAGGAGAGACATGAGCAAAATCTGTGAGGGTGGGCATATAAGGGGAAGCACTGCCCCTCAGAACCTATTTGGGTGATTCAGAAACTTTTGTTCCAAGATGGAGATTTGAAGAGAAGGGAGTATCTCACTGTTATTTTAGAGATGGATCATCAGTTCTATTTACTCCCATGGTCTTCCTCAAAAATAAATGTGGAATAGACCAAAAATAATCCCTTCCTCCTCAGGAGTGAATGAGAGCATAGGAAGAATGGGAATCCAGTCATTCCTTTCTTATGTATTAACCAACATTTATAAAAATAGGTTCACAAAAAGACTTTTACACAAATATTTAGAGAAACTTTATTCTTAATAGCTCAAACTGGAAACAACAAAACATTCATTTATAGGTGAATGAATAAACAAAATATTGTTCATCCAAATGACATAATCCTACTCAACAATAAAAATGAAAAACAAAATACATGCATCCAAAATAAATGAAGATATTGAAAAAATATCTGTAAAATTGTTCACTACTATTCACAATAATCAAGACATGGAAACAACTAAGAAGTCATTGATAGATGAATAGATAAGGAAGATTATCTATCTATCTATCTATCTATCTATCTATCTATCTATCTATCTATCTATCTATCTATCTATCTATCTATCTATCTATCTAACTATCTATTGTCTGTCTATCTAGACAGATAGATAGATTGAGGAGGATGGATGATCCTGAGGCTCTGAGAGACCCTGGGAAGACACACTGATGGATACACACACACAAACCACACACACACACACATGAGAGAAAAGGAACTTCTGCCATTTGCAACAACATGAATGGACCTTGAGGACAGTATGCTATCTGAAATAAGTCAGACAGAATAAGACAAATATTATATAATATCACTTATATCAACCTTTTTTTTGAAAAAAATTGATAAAGCTATATTTATAAAACAGAGAGTAGAATGTGGTTACTGGGGTTTAGGAGTAGGGAATAGAAGAGCTATTGTTCAAAGATATAAACTTAAAACCAGTACATTAATGTCTTAGATATCTAAGGCATAGAAAAGTGGTTATAGTCAACAATATTGTATTATAAACATCAAACTTGCTAAGGAACTAGATCTCAATTATTCCTCTTATTAAAAAATATTATAATTGTGTGACATGATAGAGGTAATGCTAATGCTATAATGATAACTATACTGCAGTAAATAAATAAACAGATGCTCAAGGTCACTAACCATCAGAGAAATGCAAATTAAAACCACAACAAATGTGGAATAGACCAAAAATAATCACTTCCTCCTCCAGGAGTGAATGAGAGAATAGGAAGAACACCTGTCATAATATCTATCATCAATAAATCAAAAAACAGCAAGTGTTAGAGAGGATGCAGAGAAAATGGAACCCTCAAACATTGTTGGTGGGATTGCAAATTGGAACAGCTGCTATGAAAAACAGTATAGAGGTTTCTCATACAATTAAAAATGGATATACCTTTTAACTCAGGAATTGCACTTCTGGTTATTTATCCAAAGAAAAACAAAACAATAATTCGTAAAGAACTATGTATCCCAATATTCATGGCAGCACAATTTACAATAGCCAAAATATGGAAGCAACCTAAATGTCCATCAAGAGATGATTGGATAAAGAACTTATGGTTTATATATACAATGGAATATCATTTAGCCATTAAAAAATGAAATCCTACCATTTGCAATGACATGGATGGACCTAGAGGTTATTATGCTGGGTGATATAAATCAGACAGAGAAAGATAAATACCATATGATTTCATTTATATGCAGTATCTAAAGAACAAAAAGAACAAACTAATCCAAAACGGACTTACAAATGTAGTGGAAAATATGGTGATGGACAGAGGGGAGGGGTTTGGGGATACTGGGAGAATGGGGTAAAGTGTTAAAGTAGTACAAATTAGTAGTTGATAGTGGGGCATGGGAATGTGGAGCACAGTAGAGGGAATGCATTAATATGATGGCTAGGTGGAGGGACAGGGAAGGGAGGGGGCAATTGTGATATCTGTATATAGTGGTAATAGAATTAACTCACTTGAATGAGGTCTTCAAGAAAGAGGGTTTAGAGTGAGAATTAGAAAAAAAAAACCTAGAAACCAACTTTGAATAACCCTAATGTAGCATGGTCAAGTAGAGGGTAAAACTGAAAAGAAGAAAGAAATGGGGTGTCTATCACTATCTTTGAAGACTCAGTTGGTTTTTCTCTTGTGAAATCACTTCTAAAACCAGGACATAGCAAACACACAGGGAACCTGGGCCTATAAGATTGAAATTGAGCAAAGGAAAGAACAAAAACAACAGAAAATACAAGATAGGCTCAACTGATATAAATTCCAGAGATTCCTTCTGGGTTTGTTTCTGAAAACATTCAATAAGCCATAGTAGATATTTAATTTTTTTAAATCTAAAAATGGCACAATTTCCTCCCACCTCACTTCTCACTTTTTGGGAAATGTTTTTTTCTGCACCACTGTATCAAGATGATTAGAGTAGGAGTTGCCATGTTATACACCTTGCCTCCCTGTCCAAGGAGGAGGGGTATCTCCCTTAAATTAGAACCAGTCCAATTGTAGGCCCTTTTTAACTTGAAATGTAGGAGAGTCAGCCTCACTTTCTGTATGGTGGTAAAGCTTCTGCTGTGAGTCTGAGAATTCCCTAGCGTTTCTGTCTTCAGCCATGAGAAAGATTCTGCTTAAGAGACACACTGGGAACAGAAATGAAAGCTCTGGTGTCATTTAAGTCTCTGGAGCAAATAATTTCTAAATCTCAGCTGTACCCTAGCATTTCCTGAAGTTTGATCACCAAAAATAATAAATACTTTTTTTGCCTAAACTACTATGTTTTGTGATTTAGACTAATGCAACGAGACATACATTTAAACACTAATTAAGTGATCAGTCTCCAAGGGGCTTTGTGAAAAATGTAAAAGTAGCTGAGAAAGGGAAACACACTTTGAAAGGAGTCTTTTTCTAGGGGGTGGGAGGATTTCATGTGGTTTCCCTGCAAATGATGTGAGTTATTTTGGGAAGTGCCTCTGATATCTGGAGATGCCAACATCACTGACAAAGTAATAAAGCTGTAGGGTCTGACACTACTTTTCCTAGCCCACTGATTGAGTCACTGAAGAAAGAGGAGAAGGATAGGCCTCCAGCTGGAGATATTCACCATTCTATGAGTATAAAAATTGAACAATCTCTAAGAAAACATCATAAATGAAGGGCTTGTTTTCTTCTCATTAATTGAGCTGACATAAATCACCTTCCAAAAATTATATGACCACATATTCATTAGGTTCTTTATGGACAGAGAAGGCATTATGTTAAGTGAAATAAGTCAGACAGAGAAAGACAAAAACACAAATATTATAGGGTATCACTTATACAGAATCTAAAAAAGCTGAATTCAGAGAAGCAGAGAGTAGAGTGGTAGTTACCAGGTGCTGAAGGTAGGGTAAATGGAGAGATTTGGGTCAAAGGGTTATATGATGAATAAATTCTGGGATCTATTGTATAGCATGGTGATTATAGCTAATAATATAGCTATATTATACACTTGAAGGTTGATAAGTGAGTAGATCTTAAATGTTCTCACCACACCAAAAAAAAAAAAAAATGGCACTGACATGACAGAATGAAAGTGCTAGCTAACATTATGATAGTAATCATTTTGTAATACGCAAATGTATCAAATCAACATATTATACTAAAACTTATATGATGTCATATGTCAATTAAATTTATAAAGCTAGGAAAAAAAAATTACCAGGGCATCCAGGCTGCACAGTAGGAAGCCTAGGTGTGCTGTGGGCCTAGGGCAGCACAGACAGCAGTTTCCACATGACCTCACTGTATTTTTCTGGGCCACAGATTCCCGGAGATGAAAGAGTGGGTGGACATAACCAAGCAAGCTATTTCTGAGTCAAAAAGAGCTTCCATCCCTGCCACCCAAGGCATCACCCATTCTCAGGCTGTGTGCTCTTCTCGCATCTCAGCTTTGGTGCCCTCTATCTTCATCCTCTTCCCTTTTTTCTTTTGCAGGCACTCTTATTTATGTAATCTTTTCTATCTCTTGGGATATTTCTCTTGGCCTTTTGGTTTTCCTTTCTTCTTTTTCTTTTTAGATACGTGTGTGTGTGTGTGTGTGTGTGTGTGTGTGTGTGTGTGTGTGTGTGTGTCTATCCTTCTTGTTTTTTTTTTTTGTCCTAATTTTCCTTCCTTTTCTCTGTCTTTATATCCTGCTTTTGCTTTTTTTTAAATCTTTATCACTATATTTTTAAATTTTTTTCTTCACTGTCAGCTTTATTTATTACTTTTTTCTTCTCTTTTTACTTCCTATATTTCTCTTTCTTTTGGCCCTCTTCCTGATATTTTTCTATTTCCAGCTCTCTTATTTTTCACCTAAACACCAATCTTCACCAATTTGTAAGGCACTTTGAACCCCAGAAATTCCAGCATGTCTTAAATGAATCCCAGACTGTAGTGGAAGGAGAATCAACATGAAAGAAAAGAAAATTGGGTCACATTCCAATTTTGGTCCCTCATAGTCACCTGAATATCTCTGTCCTCACACATCCCTCTCAGTGCTTTCAGGAGAACTGATTCATTTACTTCCCTGAATAGAAGATCAACACAGCTGGGGCCATCAGAACCAACTCTCTGGGCAGAAACTTAGCAGTGCCTGCATTTGTTCAGCCTTCTGCTTCTGCTGAGGCAAATATTACTGCCAGCCACCGTAAACCGAGATGGAACTAATTTTCTGCGAAGATTCCTGGAGCTACATGTCTTGGGAGCCGGTAAATGTATGTGACGTGTATTTGGAGTCATTATAAGATCTTCTCTTCCAAGTCTTAGTAGGCCACATGTTCCACAGGAAGTATAGTCAGCTTTGCCTCATTGGTTAATTTGGCTAAGCAGCCATGGAGACAACTGTCACATAGTGAGGCAAGAATGAAGAAGAGTCTGGGAGAACACAAAACTCCCTCATAACCAGAGCCTATTGAAGAATGGATGCATACAGCATTGGGAGGTCAGGCTGGTGGGTAGGAAAACTGCCTTTGTCCCCAAGGGTAAACATCCTTGAAAAATCTATTGTCCATGACTATAGAGAACCAAGAGATAAGAATTAGGAACCCATGAATTCTGGTTTCCAAGACAATTCAATCCTGGAATGGCTTGAAGATCACAGTTTGGACCCAAATCTATCTACTATTCATCACATATTGACATACTTGTTTTATGTCCTTCTCTTTCCATAGATTATAATGGAATTTGGTGGTGGTGGTGGGGTAAGGACTTGTTAATATACCTCCCACACAAAAAAATCTCACATGGTGCTTTAAATGTAGAAGGGTTGCCGAAATACAAGTCAACTCCTTCCAAGTGAAACATTGACAGTACCCACTCTGCCCCTTCATTGCTGCTGGCCCGAGTGACAGACAGGAGGACCCTTGTCCAGCATTTCGCTTGCTGCATACCAGGCCTCCAGGTACAACTTTACCCTTTCAGTGAAGTTGCATTGAGAACATAAAATGCCTTTTCATTTTTAGATAACCGAGGAGACAAATAAAGTTCTGCTAACATTGATAAAAAGGGGCATTTGTTTACGCCACTCCCCAGGAAGAACCTACAGTTGAAGAAAGTTTTTCTCCCTTATGGCTCTTCTGGTCTGGTTGCTTAGAAGACTAACTCACCTCTTCCTATGCTGGAGCCAAACAGCATGTCCAAAGGTGGTCTTCATTTGGGCAGGGGTTGGGCTGAAGCCAAAAGAAGTAGCTGAATTAGACCAGGGTTGGTGGATCAGAGTCCACAGAAATGCTTCTGAATTGAGATTTAAATGGTCATGCTTTGACTATCTTTAAGTGGACAATTTTCTGAGATGAGTCCAGTTGGTGTCCTAGGAAGGAGAGTGAAGAAGCTTTGTGGAGCAGCAGTCAGCAGGAACCTGATCTCGGCATTGGCGGTAGGAGTGCAAACAGGTCATGGTGTGGAGCCCTCAAAATTAGGTTGGACAGGCCAGGAGGTGTCATGATTTCTGTTGAGTGACCAGATGCAGCCTGAGATTAACTAGCTTGTCTTTTTCCCAAAATGTTGTCTTCTTTCCCTTCCTTTCTTCCTTTCTTCCTTCCTTCCTTCCTTCCTTCCTTCCTTCCTTCCTTCCTTCCTTCCTTCCTTTCTTCCTTCCTTCCTTCCTTCCTTCCTCCCTCCCTCCCTTCCTTCCTTCTTTCCTTCTTTTCTTTCTTCCTTTTATTCATTTGAATACCTGCCAGGAGCTAGGGATTATGCCAGGCCCTGGCACTATAGCACACATTATTAAATTCTTGTTGACCTAGGCTCGAGTCCTCACCCTTCTATTTATAAGCTTATCACCCTGTAAAATCACTCAGTTACTCTAAATCTATTTTCTTAACTGTAGAAAGAGTTTAAGTATACTTATTTCACATATAATGTTCTAAGAATTAATTAAACTATGGATATAAAGCTATTATCACAGTGCCTTATAAGAGATAATGATAAATGATGGCAACAACCATCATTGCCCTCAAGATGCTCCCTGCCCTGGGGAAGCTTATGGCTTCCTGAAAGAGTGTAATAAGTAAGAGACAAGATCAAGACTTGGACTTATGAGTCACTCAATCCCGTGTCCTAAATGATCTGAAGGAAGAAGTTTCTGTTTCTCTAACTCCTGCCCCTATAAACGCTTCGTTCTGAGACCCCGTAGGCAAAATTGCAGTGAAGAGATTTGTCTCACAGCTCACTATTTCCTTTTTTCTTAAGAGAAGCAGTTATTATAAAAAAGATTCTGTAGAATTATTTATAGACTATATCATCAACTGGGTCCCGTGCTCTGACACTGAAGAATAGATACAGAAAAGCAATGAGTATTTGTTGTTCTTTGAAGAATGGGCAGTCATTAAGTGGGAGTGCATGTGAGTGCATTATGCTCACAAGCTCTGCTCCCTGTAACTATCTTATATCTTCTTCCTTCAAAAGGATTTCATAGAAAAAAAAATGATTGTTGCTTGGAAAACATCCCAGGCACTGTAGATGATGGAGATGATTTTATTCTATCAGAAGCTTGGTTCTCTTCAAACAAATTAATAAAGAACTAGAGGCATGGAGGTGAGAAAGTGAAGGGTCAGGTTCATGTCTAGGGTATGGCCATAGTCGAAGGGAAAGTCAAAAATAAAAGAGAAGAGAGGTGTGGATAAGGGAGACCAGCCTCTAGTGCTTTCAAATATCAACATTTGTTGTGGAACGACAAGACTGCTATTTATATAGAAACACATGCCCTGAATGTTAGGTATGCTCACACTCTTCATTCCCCCTTCCCTGCTCATAATGCACACACACACTCACACTAAATACACATGCAGAGACGCACAATACACACACCATGTACCACACACACAGGCACAAAAATGCATACACTGATATAAACCACACACCACACACCAAATACACAGAGACACATATGTATACATACACATGTATACACAGAAATACATGCCACACACAGAGAAACAGGTATATACACAGACACATCAGACACACATACAGACACCACATACACATACCACATACCCACACATGGGTACTAAGCATAACTTTCACTCATTAAACAAACATACATTTAGTAAATACACATGAACTATAAACCATACACTAAGGAGAGGATGCATAGCTGAATAAGAACAATACGTGTCCATAACACTTTAAAATGAGTGAGGAAAATAAATATACTGACAAGTTAGGTGATATTGGTAAATGCTAAACTAAAGCTTGGAAGGATTTGGGGAACAAGCAACATGTATAGAACAGGAATCAAAATGGTCTCAATCAGTTACCCATCATGTAGCCTTGAGACATTTGCTTGGCTTTGATAAAGATTGAGACTTTAAATGAACATGATCAGTCAGGAGAATTTATGGGAGGAGCTAGGACCTATAGAAAGAGTACTTATATTCTATGTCATTGTGAAAACAACAGGCCATGATTTATTACTTAATGTTATTGGACATTTAAGTTAAATTCTCACACATTGCTGATGGCAGTATAAAAGGGTACAGCCACTTTGAGGAGCAATTGAGCAATGTCTAATAAATCTGAAAATGACTTATCCTATGACTCACCATTATGACCACAAGGTACATACCTGAAAGAAATCTGACACATAAACTATCACTTTCCACCAAAAAAAAAAAAAAAAATCAGTTTCATGCACTCTTCCATTGAATTCACTCACTAACACTTTTTGTTCTCATTTTATAGATGAGAAAACTAGGGCCAAGAGAGGTTAAGTGGGTTTCCCAGGCTTGTTGTTGCCAGTGTGACAAAGCCAGGATTTGGGAAACTTTCTTTGTCTATAATACCTGGGATGTCTCCACTGCATCAACCACACACCCACTAGCGGCTCCTTGGTGCATGGTCTCAATCCGCCACCCTACAGAGGTGAGAGAAGTCTCTCATACACCTAAGAGAAGTCCAGTGACAGATGCTTCTGCTGATGTCACCAGTCCTGTGGCTTCACCTGGAGACACCAAACATTGTTATAAAACTTAGTCTGTATCCAGAAGTCCTGAAAAGTCAATGTAAACACGTAGACACATGTGGACATGTGCATTAGTTGTATGAAGTCTTTCTTTGTCATTCCAGGATTTGTCTCAGGTCATCCAGTCAAGCAGTTGTTCAACTTCATTAGAGCCTCAACTAGTGCAAGAAGCCCCTGACTCCTTGCCCCCACTGCCTTTGGGAAGATGGGGCTGCGTCCCTCTAATTGAGACCATCTGAAGACAGAGTTGCTGGTTTGCAGATTAGAAATCTCCCCAAAAATGTTCAGTAGCTCTGAGATGCTTGGGATTAAGGCTGGTTTCTCTTTGGCTGGAAAAGTCCTTGACACTGTTCTGCTTGAAATATGACCTGTTTACCCTTAAGCAAATTTTGAAAATCTGGGAAGATAGGACTCCTCACAATATCTTCGGTGCCACATCAATACTTCCGTAGGTGTTATGTTAGTAAGTCTCATGACACCTTGAAAAAAAAAAATACTTCTGAGCCCAGGTTGTACATGAAGAAACTGAGGCCCAGAGAGGCAGAATCAGCTTTAGAGAATCAGAAACAGATTATTTAGCTCCAAACCTTATGTTGTTGCATGGATTGTGGAAATCACAATGATGATGATAATAATATGGTAGTGGTTATTAGTATTGTTATTCAGTACTGATGCTGAGCACCGACCATGTGCTTTCTTGCCAGTCAGTATCATGTCAACTCTTTGCCCTCGATCCCCCACCCCATCCTCTGATAACTTCTTGGGGGAAGAGATATTGACAAAAGAGCCCTCCCATCTTTATAGGTAGATTGTTTTTCAAGTCACAGTCACAGAACCGGCCAGGTGAGCCAAGTGCCTGAAGGACACAGATGGTTTTCATTTACTGCGGAGATTGGAAATTGCCTCCTTGAAACACAGAGGAGGCTCCTGAAGGGAGAAGTGATTATTAAATTTGCTAACCGCTAGTCAAAAAGTATAAACAATCCTAGGGAAGGGTTCCTGTGCATGTGTATTGTGTCCAAAATAGTTTCAATTATTCAGTTTTATGTGCTCATGAGCAGGGGTGACACAATTTAAAACAGAATGGCAGCCTTATCTCAGGACCACCTTTAGTAAGCAGGGAAGGGGAGAGGCTTTCACTTATGGAGGCTCAAAACTATTCTGTGCAGGACAAGTGAGTTATCCATTTCCACAGATGTGTCCCCTGATGAAATGCCAACCATGTGCCTGACTGTGTGTGGCTGGCCACTGACCAGAGTATCCTGGTATCAATAACAGTCCTTGGCACTGCCAATAGGAATCTGCATTTCAGGGTGCTGTGAATGAGGAGACTTTACTCGGTGTAAAGAGTTCAGTTCTGAAATAGCATGGCTGTGGAACAGCTCAGTTATGATACAGGGCAGCCATGGAACAGTATGGCTACAAAGCAGCCCTGGGGCAAGGTGGCCTGACCTGGTGTTGCAGCTTGCCTTCTTTCTGGCTAGAGAGCTCTTTTCCACTCTGCTATGGTCCCCTCTGATCTGCAGAGACAAGATGCCTTTGGTATTTCAGCCAGGGAAACAAGTTTCTGGTGGAAAGGGAAAGTGAGTTCTCTGAGCCAGAGGTGAGCTAATTTATATATAAAGAAGTTCCCACCTTGGCCCCTGATTGGTTCATTCTCATGCAAATGAAAACATCAAATCTTTACAGTTTGATTTGTCCAAAAAGCTGATTGGTCATAATGAAGCTGCTGCGATTGGTCAGTGCAGATGCTAATGAGGATCTCTTTACTCTAGGAACTCCCTGCAAGGATTGGCTCAGACAGTAGGAACACAGTGCAGGCAGGCAGTTTAGTGCAGATGGCAGGGCTTCTTTCTCAAGTACAGCTTGTGTTAAGAGGCCCCAGCAGAATATTGGGCAATAATAGCTGGGGCACATTTCAATGTGAGAGTACTCAAGGGGGAGTGGTGGGCAGGCAGTGCTGGTCAGTCTGGCTAGAGAATTTTTTTACCTTTTTTATTTATCCTTCTGTTCTTGTTTGCATGAGCCCTGTGGGCTCCACTCCATCTCAATCTCTTTCAAAAAAGTTATAAACAAGAAGAAAATGAAGGAAAACAGCAATCTCACAAGTGAAGACACATTGTCTTCTGCTGCCCTGTCAGGAAAAACAGTAGTGTGCCTGGCCTCCAGTAGTGTCTTGGACACTAAGGCCAAGCTGCATGTCTTTTTATATATTATTTTAAATGATTAACAAAAGAATTGAAGGCAGCAATTCAATTATTTGAAAGAAACTCCACCACAACAGTTAATTCCCCCACTGTTCTTCCAATGCTGTAGCAAATAAAGAAATGAGAGAGAAATCACAGGAGAGGAAAACAGTGGGGCCTGGGCTTGGTTTCATGTCTGTTGTCTTCATGTGCTTCTGTCTCATCTGATGGTGGACTTCTCTGCTAACAGACCCATAAACCAGCCTATTGGTTCACATACCAGCTCTTTAGAAAGGGAAAAGAGTAGGACCTCTCTACGCAGGCCCAGTCTTGATCTCTCCTCAGAGGGACATCAACATAAGCCCAGGAGGTGGTGGTACAAGTTTATGAGTTTCCATGGCATTTGCAAGGTCAGATTACCCTGTCCCTAAAGACCACACGTGCTCTGTGTGGCTGCCACAGGCTGAACTCTTTCACATTAGCTTGGTTAATGCAAACATCAGTGCCCAGGTTACAGATGAAAAACCTGAGACTGGAAGACTTAACCAGTAATTGGGGGAGCTATAGTTCCCCACAGTCCCTCAGGCTCTTAACCAGCAAGCACATTGCCTCAAACACTCCAGAAATATGTCAAAAACGGCCACCCACTTCTCCAAAATCAGCTGCAAGTGTATCTTCTTGTCTGAAAGAGGTGCCCATCAGATGACACTAGCTCATTTCCCACAGACTTTTATCCTATTTTCTTGTCCTTTAAAGCCCATACCAAGTATCACCTCTCATGTAAAGCCATTTCCAATCCCTCTGGGTGTGACTACTCCTTATAATAAAGCTCTCAGGGCACTTTAAACATCTCTGAGAACCTGTTCTTACTTTTCTTCTGCTATGGCTATTTGTGCGGTATATGTATGAACCATGGCTCTGCCTTCTACTGAACCAGAGATGTCATTTGCTGATGGGGAAGAGTTCCATTTTTTGTACTACTCAGCTGCATCTGCCTGAGGCTGTGCATGCTGGTTGAGGGCTACCTTTGATCAGCAGGTGTGAGAAGTCATCTGGAAGTTTACCCCATTCCAAATTAGATAACAAGCCCCTAGTGGACAAAAATAACTTTTTTCTTGGGGAGTTCTCAGCACAGTTCCTGCCCCAGCAGTTAAGTGTGGGCCAGAATCGTCCTTGCTCAGTATCCATTAAGTGTATGAATTTGGTCCAGATAACAAATCATTAATTTCATCAATTTTAAGTGCCACATGTAAGGACAACTGAAGGTCAGTTCTGTGCTTGTTTACACATCCTTAAGTGTGGGGGTGGTAAACAGAATTGGGTGAATGTGATAGTGGAGAAATACTGTAGTAATTATCTGTGGGAGTGCCTACAGACCCTCTGGCAAAGAACAAAATGATGAAAGATGCTTTTTTAAGACACTGAGGGCCTGTCAAGTTCATTTTCAACGTTTTCTTGTGCATAAATTAGTCTAGACATAGATAAAACATTGCTCTCATTATCTTGCCAACAGGAATGGCACAGCATGCACATTAAAAACCATGACGATTTGATAAAAGCTGCCACTCCATAACTCCCACCCCCATTCTGAGCAGCAGGATTTAGAGAAGGGAAAAAAAAAAAGGTGAGGGAGGACTCGTTGGGTCTTTCCACCACTATTGTTGACCAGATGAAACTCAGGAATGCCTCCTACCTGCTCTCAGGCCTCACTCCACCATGATTCTTTTTACTCCAAACTTTTGAGAGCTTCTGCTGCTCCTTCGTTTCATCTCAGCAGGAGAGAGGAACTTTAACTGAGCCCATGTGGCTTATTCTGTGAGAGATCTGAAATATGGCTGGGATGGTGGGGGGAGTGTAGGGCTAACTTAGAGTGTAGCTCTACCACATACTCAGAAGACTGATTGCAGCCTGCCAGCAGACTAGAAAAGCAGTAAGTACATAAAGGGCTTTCAGCACTCTCTGCTCCCAAGGACATTATCTGCTCCTGTGATCAAGCAGCACATCTTGCTCCAATATTCCTGAGAAGCTGGCTGCTCCCCTAATGCTACAACCCCTCCCTCTGTTTGTGGTCATAAAAAAAACTCTGCTTGCTCTTGGTCAGTAGCAGCCTTTTTCTGTAGCTTCAACCTGACCTGTAGCTGCTGATGCTTCCCTGCCTCCTGAGTAATAAATGGTGTCTCACCCCTTTGTTTCTCCTGGTGTTTTTTTAGAATATTCAAAGACCAGGATCAAGTTTCAGGACTGCGGTTCCTGTCTTACAGGAAGAAAAGCTGAAGTGAGAGGAGAAAACCTGGGAGAAATGGAGTAGCTGGAAGAGATAGACAAAGGGAATGATGCCAACCTTCTCTACCTCATCATCTTCATGAGAAGACAGAGAGGCAGGACAGGAAGGAGGGGGGAAAGGGGAGGAAAGAAGGGAGAATGAGAGAGAGAAGGAAGGGCATATAAGGGCAAAAGGAAAACAAAGGTGAAAGGGTGAGACAGCAATCAAAACCTTACAGCACTTAGGCTTTTTGGTGCTTAGTACAATCTTCAAGCCTGGCTGTCATCTATGTCTTGGGAGCAGCTTTGAGTGAAGAACTCCCAAATGGCATTGCTTCTAGAAGTGGATTTCTTCTTTTTCAAGTTTTGGGTAGCTGAGAAACCATGGACTCCACAGACAATCTATGGCCACTCATAGTCTTCGCCTAGCCCCAAAGTTAATCCAAAAGATGTCTTTTGTGCAGGCTCATGTGTCCCTGCTACCTGCCTCTTCATGTACATAGAAAGAAGCTTCTGTACTCAAAGCAGATCCCAAGGGTGTTTGTGAAGGTGGAAGACAAATCCTCTGTTTGAGAGTTATTCTGCTACTTAACACTGGTTAAACAGCCTCCAGATGCTTTAGAAATGTTTTGCAGCTGGAACCTATCAGTGAACCAGAGGGAATTTAGGGTTCAAAGGGCCTCAGTGCCAGACAGGAGCAGTATGACTGGTGGCCAGAACTATTTCCCACCTGTATTTTTTCTCTTCCTCTTATTCTCCCCTCCCAGCCCTGCATTGTGGCTGGTGGAAAGCAAGCTAAATGGGAAAATGGGAAAGGCTCCAGGGATACAGCTGTTGCCATATGAGGGAGAATGTCTATCTGGCAATTTTCTAATTTTTTCCTGTTGAGAACCTACAGGGTTGATAAGTGGTTCCTCATAAGACAGTAAGAGCAGAAAATGACAAGATTATGAACACAGAGAGGCAGGAACATTTGGTGAGCTCTGAAGGTCAAGGGACTAAATTTTTCATAGGGTAGCCAATGGAGGAAGCAAGAATGTCTATATACAATGGAAATGGAATACAGTGGATCCTTAAAGAACACTGTTTTCTTAAACTTCAAATCATTATAATATTTATGAGAAGCCATAGAAACTTAACTATTGCTTACATCTGTTAGCCTATTATAAAACTGGTCATGTTATATGTTGTTTGGTTTAAGTTACGGAGCCTATCAAAGGCATTGAATGAGGACTTACTGTAATTTTAGCCTTAAAAAAGAAGGAAATGTTGCCAATTGTGACAACATAGTTGAGGCTGGAGGACATAATGCTCAGTGAAATAGGCCAGGCAAAAAAAGATAAATACTACATAATATCACTTATATGTGGAATCTAAAAAAAAAAAAGTCAAATTAATAGAAACAGAAAACAGAATAGTATTTACCAGGGCTGGGGAGGAGTGGGAAATGGAGAGAGGTTGGTCAAAGGGTACAAACAATTAAAGAGAAAGGGCAAAGAGGTGAACATCACTAGAGACCAGGGGACAGAATATAATAGGTAGCTTCTAAAATGACCCCAGGCATTCCTGCTTTCTTGTGCTCCTGGACTTATATAAACATTTCCCTGGAGTAGATACTTCTAACAAATCCTAAAAGTTGAGGGACATTGGCTCTGTGACAAATATAAGTAGGTTATACAAGATTGCAACTTCTGTCTTTATAGCAGACTCTTGCTCTTGCTGGCTTCTTTGAAGCCAGTTGCCATGTTGTGAGCTTCCCTGTGGATAAGCCTGTGTGACCTGTATCTGAGTGTGACCTATGGACAGCAGCCAACAGGGAACTGAGGCCCTAGATATGATAACTCACAAGGAACTGCATATATGTATATATAATTAAAGCATGAAAAAAAAGGAAATACTGCCTTTTGTAACAACATTGATGGAACTTGAGGGCATTATGCTAAGTGAAATAAGTCAGACAGAGAAATATATCACTTACATATAAAATCTAAAAAAAAACAAACTCATTAAAAAGAGACTTGAATGCTGGTTTCCAGGGGACTGGGGGTTGGGAAAATGAAGAGATGTTGGTCAAAAAGTCCAATCTTTCACTTGTAAGATGATTAATTTTGGGTGCGTTAATATACAGCATGGAGATTATAACTAATAATACTCTACTATATACTTCAAAGTTGTTAAGAGTATAAATCTTAAACATTCTCTTCACAGAAGGAAAGAAAAGTCATTAACACTGCCTTTGTCTGACTCATGGTAGAAAAGAGTGATGCTTTTACATGTGGGTTGCATTATTCACTTCAAATGGCACTTACACACATTTTTTTTTTATTTGAACATTCAAACAATCTCATAGTAGACAGACAGGGAGTTATTTATTTCTATTTTACATGTGATGAAGGTGGGACTCAAAACAGATTATGTGATGTGACTTAGTTACATCACCATTGGAGATAGTTTTTCTTATTTCCTGTTAGTTCAGTGCTTTCTTTTCAGTTACTCTCTCTAGCTTTCCAAGTTTCACGGGGATGATTCCTGCACAGAGAGGCCAACCTTGGTACAGAGTGAGTGCTGGCTTTTACGATCAGCTAGACTTAGGCATTGGACATGTTGCATACTAAAATCCTGAGGTTATTCTCAGTCTCCTGAGCCATGGTGTCATATCTCCTAGTTTGCCTTGGACAGGCCTAAGTTTTATTTTCTGTCTCAGGGTAATTATTAAATTGTACAAAATTTCACATCTAAAAGTTCCATGGATGCAATAATAAGTATATTATCACTCATAATGAGTGTCAGTAAAAATTTCTCAAGCTCCACACTTGACTCCAGTCTGACATTTCAAAATCTATTACTTTCCTTTGGAGAAAAATTGATATAATTTAATTCTTGCATTGCCCTTTCTGCATCAAAAACAGGAAAGCTTCTGACCCTCCTTCTGTTGTTGTACACACCCAGGATCCAGGTTTGTCCACAATCTGCAGAGCAAAAGCTTTTGCCCCAGAATCAGAGAACACCATCCTTGTCTCCATAGCTATCAGCACTGATTTACTCACCTTGCTAAATGCCTATGGAGCCAGTCTCTTGCCCTGCCTTAGAGAATGCTTCCACCCACGATTTGCTTCAAAATGACTGCACAATTTAGGTGTCGAAAAGCTGTATGATTTTTGACAGTCAGTCCTCTCTCAGGCTCAACTGCCTGGGCTATAAAACATGGATAACAAATATCAACATTATGGGTTGCTGTGAAAGTGAAATAGGCATTTAATATGACAAGGCATCACACAGAAAGTGTAAGCTGTGTTGATTTGTTTTGTCTTCAATATATTCAAGTCCTTCTCCTAGCTGGAAGCCCATCATTGCCCCTCAATTCAGTCCTGTCATATTGTCACCCATGCCCCCAAATAATAGTTCTTTGCTGTCATAGTAGGATGTGCGAAGTGATTTTTCTAGCTGGTGATTGTTTTTGTGTTAGTCATTTATTAATTCTGCAAGGTTTAATGAGCAATTGCTGTGTGTCAGCCTCTCATTTTTTTAACTTTCTCACTCTCTCATTCATTTGGTACCATGGCATCCATCATATACATTTAAAAGAGCATTAGTAGATACCAGCCATTGGCTGTAGAATGGCACCAAGGACAATGACACAAACACTGAAACTCATGTGTTTTTCTAATGGATGATGTTCCTACCTACTAGGCCCAGTCTTTTTTTAGCCTCTACATGTAACCTCCTTGTCACAGTGAGTCCACTTGATTCTGTCTGCAGAAAATATTAACCTCTCCATCAGAGTTCTGATGGTAGTATTCCATTATCTAAAGCCACACACCCAGGGACTTGGTATTAAGGATACCTTACTGCTTGTCCAGACTTGGTTCAGTGACCAGAATCTGATAATGTGGTTCCTGAGCCCAGCCCCCTATGGACCTCAACAACTATGACTGCCTTTTGGCCTTGGACCTTGCTTTAGTAAACACTAATACCTCAAAGCTCTCCTGAGTCCCAAGTAATATCTTGTTATTTCCTGCCCTTTCTAAGGACTGTCTCTCAATTCCAAGCTGGTGGCTGGGGCCTTGTTCCATGTAGAGAGATTTCCATGAGACCAACTTCCTGCACTTCCAAATCCCACCCACTCTGTGTCTAGAGCACGCTTTGCTACAATACCTTGGGATCCACCTTCCTTGATGCTTTACCTGGCCCACCATTGCCATGTACATTTAAACTGTCTTCTTGACTGGCCAGACAGCTGAGAGTTCCCTATCTATATCAACAGATTAATTATCCTCAGTTCTGGCCCCACCTGAACGGGAAGGTCTATGTGTTATATCTTACAAGATCTAAGTGACCAGATCTAATGATGACTCCTGAGATAAGACTTTACAAATGAAATAACCAGAGTCTATCTCTTTTAGTTTATGTTGAATGGAGTCTGGGGTTTCTGCCCATTTACTTACAATCCCAGGTGCTATGACATGCCCTAGCTGTGCCTTGACCTTTAAAACATTCTAAGAAGGAAAGGGCTTAGTTACATTGAACTTATGACCTTATACTCTCTCTCTTTCTGTAACAGACCTTTAACAGCACATATTTAATCTCAGAGTGGCTGTTAGAGCCGTTGCCTCTTCTCACAGGAAAACCAGCCATAGGAAGTGAATACTGAACAATGGACTTGGTTAAGTAGCAAAAGGCAATGCAAGAGTCAGTGTTTGACAAAACTGAAATTACATCGCTGAAAGTAGGCCCACGCAGTTAGCATCTTCTTCTCAAACATCATAAATTATCCAGCAAAGGAAGAAAGGCTTGGCAGGATTAATTAGTACCTAGAAAACAATTTCACACTAGAATAAACAGAAGATGCATGTAGTAATAAATGTGCTGAAGAGTCTAGCTCTCAACCTGAGTCATAACATGACAAAAAAAATCAATTATTTCCAGCAATGACTGAAAATCACAATGTTTAACAAAACAAGAAAAAGATTTGGAGTAGAAAGTAGTTATCTGATGGACCACATCCTGAGATGGTAAATACTGAGTGTCAAGTCACAGGCTTCTGACAGACAGATATAAGTCAACCTAGTTAAATCTCAGTGAGAAGAAGGAGGAGAAAGAACACAGCACAGAAAAACAGAAGAAGATATAGCAGCTTCCAGCAGATGGTTGCAAAAGTGATAAAAATCTAAGAAAACCGATTGAGAGAAAAAGAAGAGAAAATATAAGTCAGCAACATCAGGAATAAAAGAGAGACTAGTCTAGATTGTTTTGTCTTCTTTTAAAGTGTTAAGTATTGTTGTGGAGATGGTTAAATTATAGATCCTTTTGGTTCTATCAGACAGAGTTTTATTTCTTGTTATGGCTTACTTATTTTTGTTTTCTGTTTGTAATGTATTCCAAGACTTTCTGCGAAACATGGTTCTCATTTCTAAGGTGTGGCTTTTCTGGGTCTGTTCCAACATGCTTAGAAGCTTTTAGTTTCACTGGGTGGAATTCCAGTAACTTTCAGCTCTCAGTCTGCAGAGGCCATTCTACTAGGTCTGTGTAGTACACATTCTTGTACACATTCAGACAGCCTGGGGACAAGGACCAAGGACATGGAAGAAACCCAAGCAGATCTCTGCTTGCCTGCCCACTGTGGGCCCCACATGTCTGCCATGTTTATAGGCCAGACTCAAGTCTGAGCTCTGACCATTGCTCACTCCTCCTCCCTTCACCATACTGATATCTGCCACCAGGTAGAAAACCTCAGTTTCTGGGTGGCTGCTCATGTGTGTTTCTTCCTTTTGTCTACAGTTCTGTGCCAGCTTTTGATTAATATCAGAAAACAGCTACCTCATTTCTTTTGCCAGTTTTATAGTTGTTTACAGAAGGAAGGTAACTCCAGAACTAGTCACTGTACATGGTTGAAAGCAAAATGCTATTATACACAGACATGTTGAAAGATAGAAAAACACCTTTCTTTCCCCTCAAAATAAGAGAGAGTGTCTAGGGAGCAAAATACTTTATTTTCATGGAAGACATGGCTAAAGAGGCATGATCTCCAGCATTTTCCATATTCTCCCTGTGTGATCTGTGATATCCTGGGGTAGAATTGGGACAGCACACCTGTGATATCCCCAGGGATCCTGACACAAGGCACAAAGATGTGTCAGGTGCACAGTCTCCTTCCCTCACCTTTGGCTCTCTCTATACCTTGATCCCTCCTCATATAATCTAATTTTCCAACCAGAAAAACCTAGAGCTAACTCTATAATGGTATATATACTTTATATATACTATAGCTCCTTACATACTTTGAAATAATCTATCTGTAGACTCTGAGAAGAAAAACATTTTGCAGGTATAAGAAACTGAGGCTCATAGAAGGTAAGTGGCTAGTCCAAAGTTGTAGAACAAACACTGGAGGCAGAGCCAGGCTCAAAGCCATTTATCTTCAGCTGCTAATGAAGCTGTCAGGGAGACGCAGAGCCTCTTCAAAACCAATTCCCCATTTTTCTGCCAAATCTTTGATCAGCTGGGTCTGTTAGGTATTTATTTACTCAGCCCTTTGGATGACTTCTTACTTTGGAACCAAATTTATCCATCTCTAAATATAAGTCTCTTGGGTTATTCGTTTAGCCTAGAGCTTTGCTTCTTTGGAGACTGTCATGTCTGCCTCTTCTATACGGACTATAAACTAAACAGAACAGGAGAGGTCATTTATCATTTTAATGAGATCCTCACATTCAAGTATTAGAGTCTCCAATTTACTGCTGCTTTAGGATAAAATAATAAAGAAATTACTAGCTCTCACAACCAACCAGTTCTGAGAGGCTTTTTAATGTAATCCACATAGAGACCCTCATATAAAGTATCTACCTGGGGTTCCTACAGGGACAGCTTCCCGCCCCCAGCTGCATCCTGAGAGTGATGGCACCCCTGCTCAGGCTAGATCCTGGCCTGTTTTCCCTTCTGTGTCTGGATCTGCCCTTCATCACCTACTTGGTGCAAACCTCACAACTATGTGTGTTCTGATATCTTAAGGTACAGCTGCTGTGAGGCCACAGTGTGGTTGGGAGGCCCCAGTTCTGCAAATGGCCTGAGTTCTTTCTCTACCACCAGATAAAGAAAAGTGGTCTTGCTACAACCAGCTAATATATCTCCTTGGCCAGCGTACCTGCTAGAAGCCTACCTTTCAGCAAGTCACATGATAAGAAGAAACATTTGAAGCATCCATAGAAGTGAGTTAATGTTTTCTATATGCCCAAAGGACTAGGCCCTGAAATGATGATAGATGCCTCTGGTTCCCTCAGGTCTAGATGGGTATCTGTGTGTAGACTTGGGCCTGGGATTGGACTAGTCACATCTCAGGAGCATCAAATCAGAGAGACTGTGTATGGAGCAAGAGCATTAAAGTAGGGTCCAGAGACAGTCTGATATTAATTTTGCCACATACTATTCTCTCCCTTCCCCATTGCAAATCAGTTAGTCCCTCTGAGCCTCAGATTCCTTACTAGGGACCCTGACTCATTATCACTTATAATGGGCTATGTAAACATGACTTTAGGGTTGCCCTGGAAGAACGATCCCTGTACCTCTACAATCTGCCAATTCCACCATACTGTCCTGGGGGCCACAGTGCCCTGGCATCAATTTGGTTAAGGTGTGACACAGCTAGTCAAAAATGCATAAGAATTTCCTCTTATGGCTGCAGCTCACAATGCCAGCCCACTGTGCAAAGGCATTTGGGGGCTCATCTTGTTTAGTTCACAGTAATTCTTCATTCACTGTTATCCCCATTTTTACAGATGAGCAAAACTGAGGTTTTCAAGGTGAAGTAACTTTCCCAAGGTCTCATAGGCAGTAAGTGATAGAAACAGATTGGAAACTGGGCACACATATATGCCTTACTGCTAAATCGTATACCTGAGACTTACTGGTTTTCATTAACAAATGTCACTATCAAAAAAAAGAAGGAAGGAAGGAAGGAAGGAAGGAAGGAAGGAAGGAAGGAAGGAAGGAGAGAGAGAGAAAGAAAGAGAAAGAAAAGAAAAGAAAGAGAGAGAGAGAGAGAGAGAGAGAGAGAGAGAGAGAGAGAAAAGAAAGAAAGAAAGAAAGAAAGAAAGAAAGAAAGAAAAGAGAGAGAGAAAGAGAGAGAGAAAGAGAAAGAAAGAAAGAAAGAAAGAAAGAAAGAAAGAAAGAGAGAGAGAGAGAAAAAAAGAAAGAAAGAAAGGAGAGAGAGAGAGAGAAAGAAAGAAAGAAAGAAAGAAAGAAAGAAAGAAAGAAAGAAAGAAAGAAAGAAAGAAAGAAAGAAAAGAGAGAGAGAGAGAGAGAGAGAGAGAAAAAAAGAAAGAAAGAAAAGAGAGAGAAAGAAAAAAAAAGAAAGAAAGAAAAGAGAGAGAGAAAAAGAGAGAGAGAGAGAGAGAGAAAGAAAGAAAGAAAGAAAGAAAGAAAGAAAGAAAGAAAAGAGAGAGAGAGAGAGAGAGAGAGAGAAAGAAAAAAAGAAAGAAAGAAAAGAGAGAGAAAGAAAAAAAAAGAAAGAAAGAAAAGAGAGAGAGAAAGAGAGAGAGAGAGAGAAAGAAAGAAAGAAAGAAAGAAAGAAAGAAAGAAAGAAAAGAGAGAGAGAAAGAGAGAGAGAGAGAGAGAGAGAGAGAGAAAGAAAGAAAAAAAGAAAGAAAGAAAGAAAGAAAGAAAGAAGAGAGAGAGAGAGAGAGAGAAAGAAAGAAAGAAAGAAAGAAGAGAGAGAGAGAGAGAGAGAGAGAGAGAGAGAGAGAGAGAAAGAAAGAAAGAAAGAAAGGAGAAACTGTGGGCGGTATGGCTTGAGGGCCTGAGCTCTTCCACTCTGCTGTGTATAATCTGTCTCTCAGGTCTAGTTGTTCTCAGAGCCCACAGGCCCTGCCCCCAGAGCTCCTCACTGGTAGCCAACTTGCTTTTATACTCTGCTCTTAATGGCAGAAATTGGCTTTGCCTCACACTTCCAAGTGCTGTCAGCATGTTTAAATCCCTCAGATTCATGCCCCAAACCATAAATATCCATCTGTCTTTGCTATATTTAGAGAGGAGCTCAGTTCTATTATGAAGTCTTTCCCCTCCTGCAGTAGTACACATAAAATCTTGTCTTTTTTGTGTTCCTGCAAAATTTTAATTTTTCATAAACCAGCATCATGATGAAGGAATCTTTTCTCACAACTTCCTTTCCTGGATTAAAACAAAACCCCAAATAAAACAAAAACAAAGGAAAGCAAAAACAAACAAACAAACAAACAAACAAAACCCCAAAACCAAAAACCAAAACCAAAACCAAAAAACCAACCACTTATTGAATCATAAAATACATACATAAGGTTATGTATATACCTGTAAAACAATATATTTTCATGAGTTGAATACAACTGCTAACTCAGATTGAGAAACAGAATGAAGCCAGCACCTTCCCCTCCCATGCTGAGTTTTCTCAAAGTCCAGGTAATTCCGTCTTAATATCTCAAACGGTATAAAGTACCCTAAATAGCAATTAGACTATGTTTAACAAGTTGCAGCTGCAATCCTATTGCACACAAGTGTTCTGCCCTGTTTAGGCTGCACTGGATCTCCCATTGTGCTCAAGACAGTAATTAAATAAGCAGACATGCCAGTGACTAGAAATAAACGACAACCTCCTTGTCAAATCACTGGCAATTAAACAAATGCTGCCTTGAGATATTTGATAGTCTTAAACATTAAAAACTTCTTCTTGTTAATTAAATTTTTTTATCTTCTCAAATAGTTTGGAAGGTCTATGAGGAAAATTGAAAACAGTCAAGATGATTGCCATTGATTGAGCCTGGTGTTTAACATATACTATTCATTTAGTTCCTATAACTACCTGTAAGGAAGTGTTTTGGGGGAGTCTCTGAGGTTCAAATTGATTTTCCTTTTGTCACAGGTAAGTAGGCCAGTCAAGGCCTGAGTGAGCTATGACCCCGGGTCTGACCCTGATGTTGCAGCCCCACAAGGACAAGGCATGCTCCTTTAAGTCTCATCATCTGACTTAGGCCAAGTACATTTCTCCCTCAGATGAGGGTATGAACAGACCATCTCTTCTCAGCAGGGTCTCAGATCCTTACCTCTAGACATGTGTGAGGGATGAGTGTCTCTTACCTAAACTCTGTAATTTACTCTATTGAAAAATGTTCCCCAAATCTAGAGAAGCTCTTACACACATTATTAATTTCCTC
Organism: Cynopterus sphinx; assembly: GCA_030015415.1. Taxonomy (NCBI): domain Eukaryota; kingdom Metazoa; phylum Chordata; class Mammalia; order Chiroptera; family Pteropodidae; genus Cynopterus; species Cynopterus sphinx. The sequence goes on from CM057390.1 coordinate 28,703,828, forward strand.
TTAGAAATAACAAATTGAGTCAAGCCTAGCCCACAGAGGCAGCAGAAAGTTCTCCCTGCTCATCTGCTTCTGGCAGCTTCTGTTAAGAAGTGGCCCTGGAGCCCATGAGAGAACTCCTGGGGACAGGGTCTATGGCCCTGAGCGTCTGGGAGCCCAGGCCTACTGTCTCACCTCTGAGTATAAGTCTGAGCCTAGACCCCTCTCTTTATGGCCCAGACAGAGACCACCATTGCCTGAGACGCTCTGAGGGCTTGGAACCTATAGCCAGTGTTCTCTCATCTTCCCAATCCATGGCTCTACTAGGCACATAGTAAGTGCAGAAAAAACAAGGAAACACAACCTCATTAATGTGGATTCTCTTAATTTAGAATTTCTAAATGCTCTTTCAAGGCTATCTTTATTTTTAAATGATGTATTTTAAAAATTGTGCTAAGCAAATTTAGAGAATAAATGAGATTTAGTAATAACACTAAAACCGCTTAAAAGAAGGAACATATTAAGCGCCTTAGTCATATGGTTTTACACTATAAAACCCCATTCATCTTAACTAGGCGTAAATATATGACCTCCAGAGACCTCTAGTAAACCATATTTTATTTGCATGCTTAGAGGTAAATATATAGATACAGTGAGTTTTCTTTTTAAACTAAAGTAGAAAATCAAATGATGAAATAGGGTAAGTATAATAGCCAGAAAAGGGAAACAATAAATTTAGCATGGGTTTCTGAATTTCCAACCCAAATAGGGAAAAACAAAGTTTCGTGCCTCTCAGTATTTGATAAAAGGAAACACATCATTTGTTCAAGAGAGATCAAATGTTTTAGGTGCTAAATTATAAAAGGAAATTGTCATGCCAGAGTTTATATACATTCTTGAGATTTATAAATTTATATTTATTTGTTTTAAAAACTTCTGTCAATTTTACTATTTACTAATTCAAACATCTTCTCACAAAGTATTCAAGCTAGTGATTGTTTTGTTTTCTTTTAGAACTTTTTTTTTTTTGGTAAATGTTCTTTTGATCATTTAACTGTTTCTCTGGTTGCTCCTAATAGAGGAGCACTACAACTCACAGGTTCACTCACTCATTTATTTATACACTCACTCATTTACTCATACTCAGTCACTTACTCATTAAACAATTGCTTTTTAATTGAAGATCTATGAAGTGTTAGGCATTTGAGTGTGGTGGCAAACAAAACACATTACCCCTGCTTTCTTGGATCCTATAGATACTGAGAAAAAAAGATCTAATACAAACCAATAACCACACAAAGAGATATCTAATTAAAGCAGTGATTCAAATGATCACAGAGGCATTCTAAAATACTGTGAAAGCCTAGAAGAGAGGGCATGCTTTACCAGAGGTGTTTGTTGTTGTGATCAGGAAGCTTTCCTTGAGTAAGTGACATTTTCCTGAGATCTAAATAATGAGTAGAACCCAACCAAGGGGAAGAGGATAGGGGGAGACAAAAGTAGGGAAATAGCATGTGTGAGGAGCCAGAAAAATTGTGAATGTCACTGTGGCTGGCATGCAGGAAAGAAGAATGTGTCATGAGAGGAGTCTTAAGAGGTCAGCAGGAGTCAGAGTTCATTGGGATTTATAGATTATGCTAATAAATTTGAAATTAATCTTCAGAGTGGTTGAATGTTTTTGAGAAGTATTAAATGGGCAGGAGCAAATGGCATGTGTCCACTGAGATGTGTCTGGAGGGAAGAAGAGTGGGTATGGAAGAAATTGGAGACTATTGCATTCAGGACAGATATAATGATGCCCTGGACGAGAGTGTGACAGTGGAAGTGGGGAGAAGTGGACAGAATCAAGATGATCTAGTGTATTGAATTGACAGATCTTGGTGACAGATTATGTGACACTAGTAGGGAGGCTGAGGTGTCAGTAACAATTCCAGGATTCTGGCTGAGGTTCAGGTGAAGTGGAGAAGCCATCATTTAATAGTTTCCTAGAAGGAAAAAAAAAATTGAACAATGGGAAGCAGTCTGGGAACAGCAAAAGCACCGTAAAAAAAAAAAAATGTTCAATTGGAAAGAAGGAGGACTGAAAAGAGTGAGAGATTCCAGTCTATCCTTCACCTCTTGCCCTCAAGGTAGTTCTGAAAATCATTCCAGGCAAGGTGACACATAGCATCAATAATTTAGGCAATTTTGGCCAAATGGAGGACATTTCAGATATCTGGGAAACTCCCATGACTTGTGGTCAGCACGGCTTGCATAAGGTTAGCTCACATAAAGTGAAAGCCTGGTTAGCTTGAGTTTTGTGGAAAGCAGAGTCTGAGGTCTAGGACACATGTCCTTGCTAAAGAAATGAGATCTCAGGAACAAGGGACATGAGGCTAGCAGGGTAGGTGGGCTAAGATGAGAATATGTACCAAGGGGGATGTTTGAGTATTAGAAGGAGGATAGGTCTTTTGATTGGGGGTGGTAGGGTGGGGGTGAAGAGTTTCAAAGTAGAGGATTAGGGATTTGTCCTTGGTAAAATAAAGTTTATACATGAATATCTATGAAAGGAAGGCTACTGAGGCTTTTGGAAGAAGGACTCAATCTCCATTGGCTGAGTGTGAGCAGCTCATAAAGGCCTACCTCCCTTTCTGCTGCCAGCACTAAAGAGTGTGAGCTGGGGAGGCTGGGAAGATGTGCCTGGAAGACAGCCCTTCCTGATGGAAGTGTGAAGTGGGGTACCAGTAAGTTCACAATAGTCCTATTGTCCTTGCCTCTTTTTGGAGGGAGTCTGATTGACTAGTGTTTTAATCATTATAACCACCATTACTGAGTTATTATTATATATACATATATGCTAGCTTATCCATCATGACCGCTACTTTACAGATGAGTTAGCAGAGGCTTAGAGACATTAACTGTCTTGTTCAAGGCCACTCAATTGGGGCTGGTGGAGAGAAAATTCCAGCAGTGTCTGACTTCAGAGGCAGAGCTCATGACCTCTAAGTGCAAACATTGCCCCTTCAAAGCAGGATTTCACAAGGCCTGCTTCAAGAAGGGTCAATTAGCTAAGGTCTTTGTTGTTCTCCACATAAACACCTGCCTCACTGAGAGGAGATTTTGAAATAGTAAACTTTCTATTTACTCAGCTTTAAAAAAATCACTGAGGGGTGTAATGCATGGTAAATGAACTATTACCAGGGACCTTTCTAAACAAACCAGTTCTAATTTTTTATCTAAGCATGTCACTACTAGCTCTTCTAATGCCTCCTAAAGGCTAAGTTAAAATTCATCTTCCCTCAGCTGAGTCCTGCAGACTCTCATGGGAGGTGGGTGAGGAAGGCTTTAGCTCAAAGAAAACAAGAAGTCCCAGAGTTTCCTGCACCAGGACTGCTGTCTGCTGTCAGCTGAATTCACTTTCTGGTATTATCCTGATGAGATCAGAGAATACTTGTCCATGCTTCTTGTGGCCCGACCCTTTCTTCCCTTCTCCATCTGGCTCACTGACTCCCAGAAAGGGCTGGAAATTTTACCACTGTCATCCTCTTGGTGCTCAGACAGCAATGCCTGCTGCCCTACTGGCCCCAAACCCTCTATCTGTACTTAAAACATCTCTCCCTTAGACATGTTGAAATCTGTGAACTCAACTCAGCGTGGTAACTGGCAGGATTGGACCACAACAAAGAAAATAGGACCTTTTAGAATAAAAAACAAACTTAGGCATCTTTCTGTCACACCCCTGGCCATCTCTACAAATGAGAAAGCTGGGGCTGCATGTGATACATGCCATGCCCAAAGCCTTGCAATTAAATAAACAAATAACATGAAATATAGGCCTCCTGATTGTTCGACTAATGCCCCGTCACACAGATGAATGTTATTTTAAAGTGCTTTCAGCTGGGTATGTGAGGGAATAGAACCACATTCTCCATCAATTCATGTTTAGGGCTAGCAGTGCTCAAGGCCCAAACCATCCTGCTTCATTACCAATGCTTAGGAGAGAGAATTACCAATCACAGTTTCACAAATGGATATGCATGTATATTTCCATAGCTACACAAACACATATACCTCCCACCCCCCAGACACACACAAATATTCACAGACCTGAATAAATAACCATCTTTTTTTACTATATCTGGGAATTAACATAAAATACCAGATTCTCTTAAAATAGAATGTAGCCTCATATAGGGGCTGATAATTTGTAAAGTGCCATCCACCATGAGATCTGGACATTGTGTTCCCATCTCAGCCTTTAGTGAGACCCATCTCTAACCCCACTGCCTCAAACAGACTGTGCAATCAGCCAGCCAAGCTCCCTAGCACCCAGTGAGGTCACAATGCACTTTAGCTGAATTCAGGGCCTCTCACTGGTTCTCAGGTTCTACTTCTGTGCTCAGCTTATCTCTCACAAAAGCTGTTACTTTTCCCAGTACAGTGATTTTTTTCCCCTCCATCTGCTTTTCTTTACCTCACTCTAAACTTTAGGTAGCATCTGACATCTTCAGGACCCAATGATACCCAATAAATGCTCTCAGCATGGCTAGATCCAGTTTCTATCCAACCTTAATCTTCCGCAGACATTCAGCCCATCTGTATCTGTCTTGCTTCTGTGGTGTTGCCATCTTATGGTGACACTAGCTTAGTCTATTGGTGGTGCTCACAGCAGCTCTGTGACTGTGATAATAATAGCCAGCCCCCAGTATTGGCTTGTGGAAGATTTCACAGCACTGATTGGTAGAAGTTCATTAACAAGTGGGAAAGAATAATGGGTGGATATGAGAAAAAAAAAGGCACACCAGGGGGAATATGAGGAACTAGTGGACATAGAGCAACATGAAAATGAGTAAAAAGAAAAAGTAAAAGACAAAACGTGACTATAGTATAATATCATTTAAGTAAATGAAAAACATGCAAACGCACACACAAAATAAGCTGTACATTTTTCTAAGATATATACGTGTCCAAAAATCTGCTATCTCCGAGGTCATGTACTAAATACATTTACGTGGGTTCCTCTGGGGAGAGAGAGGATGGGAGTGAGCATCTTGGAGAATGGAGGGAAAATAACATAAAACAAAAGACAAGGAGCTGGGCACAGACTGGAAAAACTATGTGCCAGAAATTAAATGGCATAGTGAACTCAAATCTCTGAACCTAAGGGTCATTTAAGAAAAGGAGAACAACAAAAAATCATATAAGCAATTTCTATTTGAACTCATTCCATTTGAAATGTTAAGTAACTAATTTGTTGCTTAGGATATCCCATCTAGCAGGGTCCGCTCCTCTGCTTCTATTCTCAGACTGTCATCTGTCCCAGCACTCATGCTTCCTCCAGCAAGTACTAAGTGCACACCGTCTGCAAAAACTGAATAAGACATAGTTCCTGCCCTCAAAGCATCCATGTTTAGTAAGAATAATTTTGGCACATAAACACCTAAAATACAAGATAAAAAATAATTTGTTCAAATGAAAAAGTCTCAAAACTGGGGACCCCGAGACATGTTTGAAGTACTTTGAATACAATCATTTAACCATGTTAGACAAGATGTGCACATCTCTGTGCCATGGATTATTTATTTTAAAAAAATTAAAATGCCTCCATTCGACAACCTAATCATGGTAGCAAAACTTAATGAAGTAAATTATGGGCTAATCATTATCATGAGCACAGAGAAAAAAATACCAAACAAAACATTTGCAAGTTAGAGCTAGCAGAAGGTAAAATGCATGCTATATCTTGAACAATTTAACTTATTCTATAAATATAAAGTAATTTATAATTTACAAATCAATAAATGCAATCCACTGTATTATCAGAAAAATTAGAAAATGTTTATCAGTATCTCAATAGATGCAGAAAAATTAATAGAATTCAACAAAATTAGTAAAAAGTATTTAATAAACTTTAGTATAAAATAATACAATTAATTTAATAAAATTAGTGTTTATCAATTCAGGATAAAAATGTATTATTATATATTAAGAAATGTAAATCCCTGATTTCTGGAAACTAGATTCCAATCCTTAGAATTTCTCAAGTAATAGATATGTTATTTCTGAGCTCCTGGAGCCTAATCAAGTTTATGCCAATGAGACAGGCCCCTAGAAAGTTACGGGATGGAGCTAGTCACCAGAAAGACCAAGGGTTGGAATTCTGAGCCACCTCAACCAGCTTAGAAACATATTGCTAATTGAACAAAGCTAGTTATAAAAGGTTACATACTTTGTGATTCCAATTATATAGAAAATGCACAACTATAGAGACAATAAAAAGATCAGGGGTTAGAGAGGAGAAGGGAATGAATAGGCAGAGCATAAGACATTTTTAGGATGGTGAAACTATTCTTTATGATACAGCATTGGTACATACAAGACATTACATTTTTGTAAAAATTTATAAAACTGTGAGCCCTAATATAACTATGACTAGTTAGTAATAATGTATTGATATTGGTTCATAAATTGTAATGAATGTACCACACTAACTCTAGCTGTTAATAATAGATAAACTTTGTTGGGAGAGAGAACATATGGGAACTCTGAACTTTCTACACAATTTTTCTCTAAGCTTCAAACTGATCTAAAAAATAGACTATTAAATAATTTTAAAAATTATAAAAAATGTATGACTGCATATGAACTATTTTGAGAATGTTCCTGTGTGCATGAGAAAAAGGTGTTTTATGCCACTGTTGGGTAAATTGTTTTCTTGATTTCTTTTAGGTGTTGTTAGTGTTGTCCAAGTCTCCAATACTCTTGTTACTCTTCTGCCTACTTGTTCTACCTACTATTGAAAGTGAGCATTCAAAGTCTCCAATTACTGTAGTTGAATGTTCCACTTTTCTCTTCAAGCCTCTTAGTTTTTGCTTTGTGCATTTTGAAGCTCTGTTTTTAGGTGAATATATGTTTGTTATTATATTTTCCTGGTGGATTGACTATTTATAATTATGAAATGCCCCTTATATCTCTAGTATTTTTTGTTTAAAGTCTGGTTTGATACTTAATTAGGATAGCCAATCCAGCTCTTTTATAGTTGTTATCTCAAAATGTGTGTGTGTGTGTGTGTGTGTGTGTGTAGATAGATATAGATATATATAGATTAGATAGAGATAGAGATGGAAATAGAGATAAATGATAGAGATAGAGGAGATGGAGATTAGAGAGATAGAGATAGATAGAGATAGAGATAGAGATAGAGATAGAGATAGAGATAGATAGATAGATAGATAGATAGATAGATAGATAGATAGAGATAGAGATAGATTAGATATAGTTAGAGATATAGATAGAAATAGAGATATAGATAGAGATGATATAGGTATCTGACAATATCTGTCTTTTCATTTACTTGTCTAATCCATTCACACCTAATGTTTTTGTTGAAATGGCTGGCTTTTCTTGAGTCATTTTGTTTCTTTGTTTTTGTTTCTTATTAATCTCATTTTGCTTTTGTTCTTCTATTCTTCATATACTAAGTGGATATTCACTAGCATGGCATTTGAATTCCTTTAAAGTTTTAAATTATTTTAATTATGTTTTTGAGTTCTTTTCTAGGTACTTGTTCTTAAACTTATATAATATATAAGTTAACTTATCCAAATATATCTCAGGATTTTTCTGACTTAGTTTCAATGAAATAATAAAACTTTGCTCTATTCCTATCCTACTTCCTTCTGGCATTTTTGTTATACATATTAAATCTATATATTTATTATTAAAATGATTATATAATCTTTGTCTCATTTAAAAAGTTGAAAGAACAGAGAGCAAGTATGTATACTAGTATAATTATATACATACATGTATAATTATATGTAAACTTATACACACAATTATAAGGAAACCTCAATAAGATTGACAAATGAATTCTCATCAGAAAGCAAGTCTTTAGAAAGCAGTAGAATCTTATATATTCATATATATGATTTTATATATATACATATATATATTTGTATATATAAAATTTGTTATATTGACTTTTCTGGTTCTCTTCATTACTTCCGTTGGCTTTAAGTTATCATCTGGTATCCAATACAGCTTTGTTCCCACCTGACATTTTAATGCTGTTATAGCTAAATATATTATATTTCTGTTATAAGCCCAAGAATATAATTTTATATATATGTAAAATTTATATATATATATATATATATATCATTTTATACTACTGACTTTTAAATTAGTTAAAAGATACAAATTTTTAAAATATGCACATATATTTTCTTTTGTAATTATACAATTAATTTCCTGGTGCTTTTTTTTTAAGTATTTTTATTAGTTTCAAGTATACAGTACCTTGGTTAGACATCTGTATAGTTTACAAAATGATACTCCCAGTTGCTCCTTACCTCCCTGACCCTCCACCTACCCAACATATTAATGCAAACTGCATTCCCTATGCTGTGCTCCCCATCCCTGTGACCATCCATTGGCTAATAATTTGTACTTCTTTAACCTTTAACCCCATTCTCCAGGCCTCTAACCCCTCCTCCTCTCTGTAACCAAATTGTCTACTATATTTATGAGGTTGTTTGATTAGTTTGTTCTTTTTATTCCTTATATTATGCATATAAGTGGAATCAGATAGTGTTCATCTTTTTCTGTCTGACTTAAATACCTTCTAGGTCCATCAAAGCAATATCTTTTTCTATCTTTTTAAAAAAAATTTTTCTCCTTAAAGAAGTTCCTCCAACATTTCCAAAATACTGGCTTGGTAGTGATAAATTTCTTTAGCTTATTTTGGACTGGGAAGTTCTTTATCTGTCCTTCAACCCTAAATGATAGCTTTGCTGAATAAATTATTCTTGGTTGTATATCCTTGATGTGTCTTGGTGTGGGCCTTTTTGGATCCCTAATCTTTGAAATTCTCTGAGCTCCCTGCGGTTTTATTTTTATTTCCTTCACCAGGTTAGGAAAGTTATCCATCCTTATTTCTTCAAATAGCTGTTCAACATCTTGGTTTTTTTCAGTTACACCAGTCAGACGAATATTTAGAGCCTTAATAATGAATGCCTCATAACCTTCTTAAATTATTTTTATAGTCTTGGCATCATTTTACTTGCCATTCTGATTGAGTGTTCTGATTGGCTTCCCTCTACAAAGGGCATGGGATCCTCTTCTTTATTCACTTTGTTTATTCCTTTGTTTATTCCATTTACTATACTTGTCATCTCAGATAATGTGTTCTCCATTTCAGACTGGTTCCCTTTTATAATTTCTATTTCCATTTTTATGTTTTTTATGTCTTTGTTGAAGTTCTATACACTTACTAGAAGTTCATTGAGCATATTTATAACCAGTGCTTTGAACTCTGCATTTGTTAGATTACTTGACTCCATTATTTCTGGATCTCTGCTCTGCTCTCTCAGATAGCTTCTGCTTCTTTGTCTTCTCATTTTGGCTGTCTTTTCTTGTCTGTTTCTATGTACTAAGCAAAACTCCTAAGTCTCCCAGTCTTATTAGTGTGGATTTGTGAAGTAGGTGCCTGCCCAGTCGCACAGTCTTGAGAGGGGTTCAGCTACAGGCCAGACTTGGCCCAAGCCTCTACCCCTCCAGGGCCACCTGTTAAGATTCATCAAGCAATTCATAGACACTGTACCTATAGTTGCCTCAAAAGACTATACCAGAAACCGATGCTAGCTGTCTCCAGTGAGAGTCTAGGCACTGCTCAGCAAGGAGCACCTGACTCGCTGAGGATATACCTGGATGTGGCTTGGGTGTAGCCACAAGTTGGAGGAGGCAGTGTTTCAGGGAATCCTCTGGCCACAGCAACCTCTGTTATCCAGTTGATTACAACAGGGCTATGGCAGTGATGTGTCAGGCTCACTTGTATGGGTGAGGGCTCAGCAGAGAAAAATAATACTGCTGACACTTCTGTATATAGTGAGTCTTGCCTCAGCTCCCACTCTGACAATGTCTCCCTGTAAGTCCCTGGTGCCCGCTGCATGCAGCCGAATTGGCACTGGTGCTCAGAGAGAGCAGGTCTGTCACTGTTAAAAATCTGCTCATCAATTCGACCTCTTTAAGAGGCTTCTGCTGCTGCCCTAGCCTCTGTCTCACTCAGCCGCTCAAGCCTGGGCAGTCCCACGTCCTTTCCCTGTCCTACATTCTGTTGCGGGGTGATTTCTTGTATTATTCCCTATGTGTATGGCTTATTTATCTAGATCCCAGGCAATTTTTCCTTGTTGCTGCTCATTGTTTCTGTCACAACTTTCATTTGGTGGCCAGAGGGATGATCAGAGCCTCTATTCTCTATACCATCTCTTTTGGTCTCAGAGCTGGACCAGTTTTAAGCACTATTATAACATGACTTGAATGTTCTGAAGATAAAAGTAATCAAGCTGAATAATGATAGTGGTGGTGGTAATGTGGGTAGAGGTAATGTATGATAACATATCCAATACATAAAAGGCTTGTCTTCTGCTGCCACAAGACAAATCTCCACACCTGTCCATCAGAATCTTGAGTGGCCATAATTGGCTGCAGCCTAGGTGTTCTCAATCTGCTTTCTTATTTTTTTGTGCAGATTCTAATTACTGTCTGGGGTTAAATTATTATGGAATTCTGAAGAACTTCCTCTAGTATTTCTTCTGCATGGGTTTGCCAACAATTTTCTCAGTGGTTGATCTAGAAATGTGTATTCCACCTTGATTTTTTAATTGACAGCTTTGCCATATAAAAAGTTATACTTCCATGCCACCCTGAAAAGCCCAATTCCATTTTATTCTGGAAGCCAAACAGGGTAGGCCTGGTTAGTACTTGGATGGGAGACCACCAAGAAAGACCAGGTGCTGTAGGCATAAAAAATTTAAAAAATAAGATATTGTAAGCTAACAATGTCCTTGCAATCTGTGAGGTCAACTAAGGGTTGCCTTGCCTAAAAAAAAAAATTGGTTGACAGTTTTTACTTTTACCATTTTGCGTATGTTAGCCTACTGCATTCTGGCTTCTTTTATTGAGGTTTCCACAAAAGTGAAATACATTTTGAATATGATGTTTCTGAATGTAAATCTCCTAATGTTGATCCTACTTGGAGTTTGTGGAGCTTATTTGATGCATAGATTAAGGTTTTTGTCACATCTAGGAACTTTTCATTCATTATTTCTTCTAATATTTTTTTCTGATATCCTCTCTTAAAAGCATGTTAGTTTACGTAATAGTGTTTCTCACTTTTCTGACGCTCTGCTCTTTTTTTCCCTATTCTTTAGAACCTATAATCTCTACTAAATAGTTGCCTTCAAGATCACTGAATATTTATTTTTACAATTCAAATTTATGATTGAGGCCCACTAGTAAAATTTCATTTTAGCTATTGCAGTTTAACTCCAAAATTTCCATTTGGTTCTTTCAAAATAAGTTTTATCTCTTTATTGAAAGTCACTAGTTGATAAGACATTGTCATCACATTCTCTTTTAATTCTTTATTTTTAATTATTTTTTATTTATTTTTAATTTTTTAATTACAGTTGACATTCAATATTATGTTAGTTTCAGTTATAGAGCATGGTGGTTAGAAATTTATATAACTTAAAAAGTGAACTCCCTGATAAGTCTTGCACCCACTTGACACCATATATATAGCTATTACAATATTATTGACTGTATTCCCTAAGCTGTACTTTATATTCCTGTAACTATTTTTTAACTATGATGTGTACTTCTTTTTTTACCCAGCTTTTCCAACCTCCCATGTGGGAATCATCAGTTTGTTCTCTGTATCTATGAGTTTTGTTTTGTTTGTTCATTTATTTTGTTGTTTTCTAGATTCCACATATAAGTGAAACCATATGGTATTTTTCTTTCTCTGTTGGACTTTTTTCTCTTAGCATAATACCATATAGATCCATCCCTGTTGTTGCAAATGATAAAATGTCATTCTTTTAATGGCCAAGTAATATTTCATCTTATGTATGTACTGCATATTCTTTATCTATTTTGATAGAGCATTTAATCCATTTATATCTAAAGTAATTATTGATAGGTATGTAGTTATTGCCATTTTATTAATTGCTTCCTGATGTTTTTGTAGTCTTTCTCTGTTCCTTTCTTATTTTCTTGCTCTCTTCTCATGTATGTTCATGACTTTCTGTGTTTGATTAGATTTCTTTCTCCTTATTTCTTGTATATCTTTTGTAATTCTTTTTATTTGTGGTTACCATGAGCTTCATATATACTAAACTATGTTTATAGCAGTCTATTTTCAGTTGATGGTTGCTTAAATTCAAATACACTCTAAAATTACTGCTGTTTTTACTTACCCTTCCGCATTTATACTTTTATCTTTATTTTTTACTTCGTGTGTGTGTGTGTGTGTGTGTGTACCTGTTTCTATTTATCTCTTAAGTTACTGTGGTAATTACACATTACCTTTTTTCGTTTACATTCTAATCTTTGTACTAATTTTAACATTGGTTAATCCACTGCTTTTATTATGTGTTTGCTTTTGTCAGTGAGAATACTTTTTAAGGACTTCTTAAAGAAATCCTTATACCATTTCTTGTAAAACTGGTTTGATGATTGACTTCTTTAGCTTTTTCTTGTCTGGGAAGCTCTTTATCTTTTCTTATGTTTTAAATTATAGCCTTGCTGAGTAGAATGTTTTGTTATAGGGCCTTGCTTTTCATCACTTTGAATGTCCCGTGCCATTTTTTTCTGGCATAAAAACCCAGGAAGCTAAGAGAGTCCAAAAAAAGATGAACCCAAAAAAGCCCACACCAAGACACATTATAATAAAATGACAAAGATTAAGGACAAAGAGAGAATTTTAAAAGCAGCAAGAGAAAATCTTCTAGTTACTTACAAGAGAGCTTTCTTTTGAGAATGCCCGGGTCTCAGTTGAACTGAGTCCCTAATCATTTTTATAGCCAGCTGTTTTGAAGACTTCTCTTCTAGGCACTGGTGCTCTGAGCTGGGAAGCTTGGTGTGGGGCTAGGACTGTTTGATTCTCAGTGGGGACCTTGATAACCAAGATATCTCTCCAGATTCTTAACCACCACACATGAGTGTGGGACCAGCCCATTTAGCATCTCCGCCCCTTCTACTAATCTCAATGTGGCTTCTTCTTTATATATTAGGTATAGGAGTTCTGTTCAGCTAGTCTTCAGGTGGTTATCAAGGTGGTTGTTCTATAATTTAGTTGTAATTTTATGTGGTGGTGAGAGGAGGTAAGCTCAGCATTTCCCTACTCCACCATCTAGTTCATCAGTGACCATATGATTTTTTTAAGTATGGTTTTCTTTAGTTCTTTAAATGAATATTTATCATTTATCTGTCACCTATTTATCTGTCATATATCTATCTAATAGCTGCATTTTAGACTCTTTCTTTTTCTTCTTTTTAATTTTTTCAAGGAGGCTTAGCTTTTCCTGGATTCCAGAGAGAAGGTCCTCTCTGGGTGTGGTCTCAGCAGAAAAACAGAAAGCTTAGCTGTGGGAAAAATCTTGGGTGTATTTACCTTTTAAAAATTTATTTTATCTATATTTCTTATACCTGGTCTTCCTAGGTGGTTTCCCATCCAAGTACTAACCAGGGACAACCCTGCTTTTGGCTATATTTAGTCTTGCCTGGTTTGAACTGAATAACAAGTCTGTCACTCGGTCCCTGGGACTCCTTTACTATTTATGTGCCATGACAAGTGCCTGTCCTCCCCAAATGCAGAAGGCTCCAATTCTCTGAAGTAACATTGCTGCTGTGGGCCTCAGTTCAGTCCCTGGTCTTCCTACTCCTCAAACCAGGACTGTGACAAATGACAGCTGAAGCACAAACCAGAAGAGAGCATTTTAATGGTAACTGGCGAGTCTGGTATGAAGACAATGACAAGTTTCCTGTGGAATCTAGATGGTCAGCATTTGTTCTCAGGACAGTGGAAGGAGAACACTCAGACCAGTAACCTGTTGGCCATGGTAACCTCAGGATCTAAGGACAGGCCAGCTCCTTTCTTTAAGCCTCAGCTCTCTCAGCTATAAAATGGAGACATAACATCCATCACTTCATAGAATAATGAAGTGCTAGACTTTGTAAGAAATTGTTAAAATGTTATTTTTAGTGATGGCTGTTAATTCCTTTTCAGATCTTCGATTAAATGAAAATATTTTGGTTTGGGGGACTTTTCTCATTATAGTTATTTTCAGGTTGAATTTGCCTAACCCAAAAGGTCAGTTGGGTTAAGAAAGGCACAAAACATTTATTTTTATACTTATTATGTGACAACTTTGTTCATATATATGTTATTTTAATTAAAACCAAGGAGGATTTATAAATTTTATGGAAAATGTTAAGTATTGTATTATCATTATAATGATTATAACTGTATTACTAGCAATTTAGAGGCGAGAACGTTGACATTTAGGTTGGGGAACTTGCTTCAGCTCACACTGCTAGAGCTATGAGTTCAGAATGCTGCTATTCATCTTTTCTTATTTTTATTATGTTTATTTTTTGCTCATTTATTTTGTTTTACATTTTTATTTCCATTCTGCCACCCTTTCTCCTATTGCAACCAGCAGCTTGTTTTTTATATCTGTTTCCAGTTTGTTTGTTTATTATTATTATTATTTATTATTTTTTTAGATTTCACATATAATTAAATTGTATGGTATTTGTCTTTTTCTTTCTGACATTTCATTTAGCCTATTACCTTCTAGGGCCATCCATGTTGCTGCAGATGGCAAAATTTAATTTTTATGCACATATATATGCATCTCTCATCTCTTTTACACATTTATCTATTGATGGACATCTAGCTTACTCTCATATCTTGGCTATTACTAGAAATCCAGCTAAATTGCAGGTGAATGCAGCCTAGTGCATGCACATAGCCTCTATGGCCCCCAGGCTGGCCGTGACCCCAGGAGGACTCTTTTCATCCGTCTTTTCCTGGTACTCTCTATTAAACTCTTGATGTTTTTACCATTTTGCTTGTATCAGAGCTACCAGTCTCATAATTACCAATTGATTACCCATGATCTCCATTGTCTTTGGCAATGCCCTCAGACATTGAATGTTCCACTCTTGATCTCAAATAAAGTCAGTCTCCTCAGAAAGGGCTGCTGAGCTTTTAATTCTTATGTATGGTCTTTTTTTAGGCAGCACTTCTGCATCACTGCACTGTAATTGGTGGTGGAGACCTACATTTGTTGGAGTGATGCCCTTGCATGTAAGTGAGTACTTTGGGGTGTTTGGTGGTCCCTGATCTTCTTGGCTTGACCTAGTGGTCTGGAATCTCCATCCTGTGAATGAACTTGGGTGGGAGCAATTGAATCACTATTCTCAGCCTCCATGATTGAGTTTCCATCTTGCAACTGGAGGTGAGTGGGGAAAGAGGGAAACTGTCTTGTCCCTGACACCAGCCTAGAATAGGGCTTCTGCAACACAGAGCTGGGGAGATGAGAAATTCCAGGAGTCTATCCTTTTAGAAGAATGAAATTATAGCCCCAGACTCAGGTAAGGGGGAAGAGAAAGCCCCATCTTCTTGATATACATGTTCAGATTCGAGGTACTGTGACATGGAACTAGGGAGGAAACAGTCATAGATGAGGGTCATGAATCAAATGCCAGACTCTCTCTGTCCTTACAGAGATTTAGCAAATTTTTTAAAAATGTATTTTCTCCATTTGCTATAAGTTCTGGAACAATTTCCAAAGACTTTTACTTTAATTTTCACCAGTTAAATTGTCATTCAGAAGCTCTGCCTCCTCCAACTGAGTTTTGGGATAGTTTCTTGTACAACAACATTTTATTAGCTTAATTAATGGAAGCACCAATGTTAATCAGTTACTCAAGGCTTTCTAGAATGTCTATAGAGAAAATAACAAGAGGAACAAGTGGGTTTGGGTGGCCTGATGCTGTTGGCCATGGGTACATCAGGAGAGGATCATGGGCTTGCCATCCTGGCCCAGAAGAAGGGTCATGGATTTGATCACCTCTCTTGGACACATAATTTACTTTTAAAAAAGCATGATTTTATCTTCTTGCTTAAAATAAATTATAGTGCAAATAATTTGGAATTGAAAAAGACAAAAGTAAAATAACATCTTCTAAGTCAGTTTTAGAAAAAAATATAAAACAGTAGCTACAAAGCATAATTTGTGAGTTATGCTGCCTTGAAAGCTGTGGCTCCATTCTTATTTCCACCTTCACAGCTTTAATGACCTGAATTACTATTATAGATCATGGAAGCCAAGCTCTGAACTAGTGGGAGATGATTGTGTGCAGACACCTAAAATTTGTTTCTTTTGGAGAAAATGAAATAGATTATCATTCTCCCTTCATCTGCAAAACATTTTTTTTTCACTTAAATACCTCTTTCTGACTTATTCTAGTTGAAGGTTTTTCCCTACTGCTCACAATAGATGTATGGTCACAACTGCTCCCTAAAGTGACAGGCTATTAAGAAATCCTTTCAGCTACTGAAAGAAAAATGAAGACAAAGGGAAGAGGAAATTATTAGAGAAAATAACTAGAAGTAAAAAGTGCTTTTATCACCTTAGTGGTACATTTTAAAGCTCTCAGTATCTAGCTCTCAATTAACAAATGCACAATTCAATGCCTAAGTTAAATTTGTCTGTGGTGGAATGAATTACTAGAGGTGCTAAAAAAAGTTTTAAAGGATCTTGTGACTCGAAAATAATTATTTTATATTAAGACCACCCAGTGCTGGTGGGTCAGGAGGGGCTGAGAATTGACAGCTCTGCTTCCAAAGTGGGACTGGATGAGGGGTTCACCTGATTCTCCAGGCAAAGTCAATATTTCTTCAGTGAGAACTGGCTCTTCAGAGAGGAAGTACAGCAACCACTGAGGCCAGGTGTTTCACAAGTAAGAAATTTAAGTGTGATGAATTCATGGGCTCCATAAACAAGTCCAGTGGGAGCATTTTTGAAAACGTTTTTCAGAAAAAAGAAAATAATACATTAAATCTGTCTTAAGAAAAACTTATCCAGCTATACATTGATATGAACATTTTCAGACTATGTTTTTTAAATAAAAATTTAAAACAAATGTCTACTTCCTTTTCTTTTGTTCTTAGCTTTGTGAACATATGCCTGAATATAAATGCATGCATACGTCTGTCTATCTGTGTGTAATGTGCCCAACACAAATGGAGACATACCAGTTATTGGAAAGTGGACTCTGAACCCAGACTACCTGAGTTAAAAATGCAGCTCCATCCATAAGATGTGTAACCACCACCAAGTTGTTTAAAGTCTCCATGTCAAAGTTCCCTAATCTGTCAAATGATAACAGAACCTAGATGGCATGTAGAACTCACAGAACAGTGCTTTACTAAAGGTAAATGCTCACCATTTCATGTGTATACAGACCACACAATGAAGTAGGTAAGTATGTGAGTGTGAACATAGACATGCATGTACAGGGCACTTAGGCACATCAGCACACACAGAAGCACAGACAGACATGAGCACACGTCCATACAGTGTGTGTATAAACTTGTTAAGGTCACAGAGCCAAATAATGTCACAGATTCAAGGATTCCCCTCTCTCCACAATCTCATAACATTTCTCTTGGGAAAGTGCTATTGCCCCTTGTGCACTTTCTCTGTAAAAGAATGAGGTGCCTCCAGGCAGAGTGAGTTGCTCTTATCTGTAGAATTTATCACAGTAAGTTAATTTATACATGTTACTTAACAATGAAGATTTCCACAAAGAGGAAATGTGTTTTCATCTTAGTTCTTCTAACTGGAATCTAGGACTGCGTCAGATTTCTTAACACTTAACACAGTGCCTTTTATAATGCATTTTTGTGAATAAATGAATGAATGAATCAATCAATCAACAAATAAAAAATGAGTGGAAAAACAGCTGAATAGGCTTAATATGTTATGCCCATCCCCCTTGATATCTTTTGGGTATATCAAGAAAATAATGCATAAATCAGAGGCATATGGTTCCCACTGGTTTGACTGTTGTCACAGCTGCTTGCTGATGTCTGAATGTTTCCACCATGTTAAGATACAAGGGATAACCCCTTATATTTGCAAATTTAGAACTCATGTTTCTCAAATTTTATTGTACATAAAAATAATTTGCAAATATGTTTAGGAAAGTTAGTTCAGGCCTTGCTCTCAGATATTCTGATTTTACTGAGTCTGGGATGAGGCTGGGGGAGCTTTATCTGTAATGAGTATTCTAGGTTAATTCTATGTGGCTGGTCTAAAGATCATACTATAAAAAATATTAATTTTGTAATTACTTAATAATTTTTACATTTAATATATCACTCAACTATCACAGGATCCTGTAGAGAAAGATAGATAGGAATGATTATGTTAATTTTATGGATTGGAACTTGTGGTTAGCTCTACCTAATGGAGCTGGGGCTGGGACTCAAGTCCTGTGCTCCTAACATCTTTCCCGGCCAACAAGTGTCAACATTGAAAGTTAAAAGAAGTGTCCATATTGCTTATTCCAAGATACTGAAAAAGATGGTGGTATCATCCACAGGAAGGACAAAACAGCCTCATCTAGACACCAAACTCGGTGGTTGTTCCTGGGCAAAGTCAGAAATCTCATGACTCCTCAGGTTATCTGGCAGTGTAGCTGCTACTGAGAAAGCCTGGGGGAGTGGGGGGTTTTCTGCCGGGCCTCAGAAGTAAATGACTATATTAGTGTTCTCCAGAGAGGTGCAACCAATAGGATGTTGTGTGTGTGTGTGTGTGTGTGTGTGTGTGTGAGAGAGAGAGAGAGAGAGAGAGAGAGAGAGAGAGAGAGAGAGAGAGAGGGAGGGAGAGAGGGAGAGAGAGAGAGAGAGAGAGAGAGAGAGAGAGAGAGAGAGAGAGAGAGAGAGAGAGAGAAGGGTTTTCAAGACACATAGGCTGGTACAGTTGTGGAACCTGGAAAGTCCAAAATCAGTTAGGGTGTGTCTGCAGGCCAGAGATCCAGGGAAGATCTGTAGTTCAGAATTCCTTCTGCTCAGCGGAGGTCAATCTTTATTCTACTCTGACATGAATCTGACTGAATGAGGCCCACCCATATTGAGAAGAACAACCTGCTTTACTCAAAACCTACAGATTTAAACGTTAATGCCACTCAAGAAACACCTTAACAGAAACATCCAGAATAACGTTTGACTATTATCATGGTACTGTGACAAAGAAAACTTGACACAATACAGACCATCACACTGACTAGCATTTGTGACTCTTGCCACATGGGGGCCTCAGCACCAAGGCTCTGGTTTAGTTTCAGTGTTGAGCATTGACCTTTGCTTCTCTCCCTGTGGCTCCTCCAGCCTTGCAGTCTCTTGCTCAGAGGAAAAAAATTCTATCTGAGAGAGATGGTGTGGCTTACTGCTAGGTTTCTACAAGATATTTCTCTATGGATAACATTGGTGAGAGAGCAAATGCTGTTTCTAATATAATAATTTATAATTATGGTAATAGGGCACAATACTATTTGAAAATATTTTCTCCTTACATTCTAAAGTTTGGGAATATTTTGTATGTGTCTCTGATTAACTGAAAGGGATTGTATGTTTTAGACTTTTGATTTATCATTATCAAAATTTTGAATGTGTTGTGTTGTGGGGGTCATGACAGGAACATGCTCTTTTCCTTTACACTATACTCTGTTGTCTCAGGCTCTGTAGATGCTAAAACTAAGTGCATAATATCTAATGATAAATTATATAGTTTTAGGAATGCATGATTTTACTGAGATATTAAAAAATTTGATCTATTCACCTTATTAAATATATAATGAACACCCTAAGATTTCTGCTTCCAAAAGACAGAGTAGATATATTTTTCTCTAACTCTCCTTCTAAGCACAATTAATAATTACATATTTAAAACCACCACGAGAAAATTCTAAAAGGTGGAGAGAAGGCAGGCAGACTGGGGAACTTGGGTCCTGAGTATAAAATGGTTGGTGAGGTCTCTCAGATTTCTTTTTGTCTCATACATGCTAGATTTGCAGCTGCAGAAGCTAGCAACCCTGGTATACCAATAGATGTAGGGGAAAAAAAGCCTCAATAAAAGCTTTCTCCAGGCAAAAGATCAGAAAAGGAGGAATCTAGTAAGATGGAAAGCTTTTATACAGTCAAAGTTCTTCTCCTCACCTCCACCAGCTCAGGCTGAGTGGGAGCTGAGAATTTTACCCTGCTTGGCTGTAAGGAGGCCAAATAGAGAGCTTGGAATTTTGCCTTTCTGGGCTGTATGAGTTGCCCCTCTGAGGAAGCCTGGTGGAGAGTCTAGAATTTATCACCTCTGTCAAGCACTAATGAAGACAGTCCCCTCCCTGTGATATCAATGGTGTCACAAGGTTCAATCACCCCTCCCAGCCAGGCAGGTTTCAGTGGAGGCCTGTGGGGAGCAGACACTCCCACCCCTGGCCAGCAGTCATAAGAAGGCCCCCCTCCTCAGTTGTCAGTGAAGAGCAAGTCGAGAAGTGTAAGTTCCACCTAGAAGTCACGTGGTGCCATCGTCCTGCCTCTGCCAGAGCCACTAAAGGGATGGCTAGGCTAGGGCATCTCATATTCATTATATGAAATCAGTCAATATAACCACAAAGGTAACAGTTTAAAGAAGAAAATAAATCACATAATCATATCAAATGAAGAAGAGGAGACATTTGACAAAATTCAACATACATTTATAAAAAACAAAAAAAAATAGGAATGAGTTGAGAATTGATAAAGAGCATCTACAAAAAATTCACAGCTAACATTATACTTTATGGTTAAAGACTGGATGCTTTCCTTCTAAGATCAAGCAAGGGTGCCCCCTCTTTCCACCCTGCTCAACTTAATGTTAGAAATTATACCCAATGCAATAGGCAAAAAGAAAGTAAAAATAGGAAGAAAGGAAATAAAAGTAAACTGTTTTTATTTATAGATGATATGATTGCTTATGAATAATATCCCAAGAAATCTATTAAAAAAAAAACTCCAAAAATTAAGTGAGTTTAGCAAGGTCACAGATATAAGATAAACATTTTTTAATTAATTGTATTTCTATATACTAGAAGCAAACATGTGGACAATAAAAATTCAAAGTATAATATTATTTGTGATCATTTAAAATGAAAAGAAATACTTAGATATAACCCTAAAAAACTATATGTATGATTTGTATGCTGAAAACACTTGTATGCTACAAAACGCTGATAAAATATATCAAGGAAAACTAAATAAATGTAAAGTCTTATGTTCATAGATAGGAAGATTCAACATAGCAAAGATGTAAATTCTCTCCAAAATTGATATAAAACTTAATGCAATTATTATCAAAATTTCAGTAAGCTCTTTTGCATATATAGACAAAACTATTCTAATATTTATGTGGACAGGCAACAAAACTAGAAAACCTAAAACAACTCAAAAAAAAAAAAAAAAAGAATACAGTCAGAGTAATTGAGTAGACTACCCAATCTTAAGATGCATCATATATTTACAGGGATTAATACTCTGTGATGTTGGTGGAGAGAAAAGTACATAGATCAAGGGAACAGAATAGAGAACACAGAAATAGATCCAGAAAAATATGCTCAAATGATTTTTGACAAAGGTCCAAAAGCAATTCAACAAATGGTGCTAGGGCAATTGAACATCTACAGGCAACAAAATGAACCTCATCCTGTCTCACACCTTAAACAAAAATTAATTCAAAATGGATCACCGACGTAACTGTAAAACAAACAATTACAAAATTTTTAGAAAATAAACAGAAGAAAATCTTTGTTGTCTAGAGGTAGACAAAAAGTTCTTAGATGACGCCTAGTCATGTTCTGACCACAGTGCCACCTCTGGTTTGTAGCTCCTAAGGGTGGTAGGCTTCTTTCACCCTATACACTCTCTGCCCCTGCCACTAGTACCCAGAGAAATCTCCCCACATTTCAGGCAGTCCTCTGGGGATTACTGTGTTTATCTCCTTGGCAGATTTTAGAAGATGATGCTCCCTAACACCTATAAACCCTTCTAATTGATGGCCTTGCTTGCTTCTGATTGACATGGTGAACTTATACTTTCCCAGGTTGCTCTCAAGTCTTGCCTGGACATGAGATAGGAATTACATGTGAAAATAAGATCACTATTCTTACTCTGCAAGGGTCCCTCACTTCTGCCTGCTGCTAGTGAGATGTACAGAGAGAAGAAGTGCAGCCAACATTGAAAGGTCACATCTAGCAAATCCCTAACTATGGCCTAAATAATTCTAGATACAGATATGTTGTTCTCTATGTATGCTATAAAATCCTGAACAATAAAGTTGGTGTTATCATAAAATGAATTGTCACGCACATCCTACATTCTTTGGATAAACTTTTATTTGTGATTATTGTGAGTGAAGCACAGCTGTTGGGAGAGTCAGTGGAAGCCATGATGCAGCACCATGAGTAATGATGAAACCAGCATTAGATAAATGGTACTAGGAAACTGCAGAGGCAAGGCAAGCTGTGTTGTTTCCATATAAACAGGTTCCGAAAAGCCACACACTGTGAGTAATAACAGCGTTGCTACCTTCTTCTCTCAGAGGGAGATATGAAATTATCCAGAAATGACACATCTGACAATAAAGAAAATAAGAGACTTGGAAAGGAAAAGATGGTGCCACACACTACCAAAATCTTTACATGCACTGATAGGTCAAGAAGCAAATACCTAAGTACCTTTTATCTGTTTTATTTCAAGCTTTCTGTGATAAATCAACCTACCCCAGAGCCCACAGATTATGTAATATATACCTTTTAATTAATTGTTTATGTAGACAAGGTGTTTCTCACTAGGTGGTCCACCTGCACAAGGATGTTGGGGATACAATAGGAGAATAGAGATAAAAGTATTTTATAATATAGACAATACTGATTGATATTAAAGCCAGATAGCACAGGCTTTCTTTTATTTTCTGGAGGTTTTCGTTTTTGTTTTTTTTTTTTTTTTCTGTATAAGGATCAGAAAATAAATTTTGGATATGAAAAGTTTTTGTGAATGTCAAAGTGCTCAGCAAACTTAAGCATCATTTATATTATTAAGGTGGGTAGGTGACACAGAGGTTAGGAGAGGAGCTTTCGGGGTTCACACAGCCTGTTCTGAGGGACACAGGACACAGAGTTCTGACTTCCTCTCTCTGAGTCTGTGCCTGATGCACATCGTGCTTAGAGACATGAGTTATGGGCAGGTTCCCAGCTGGGTTTGTTTGCCTGCTGAAAGACCTTCTGTTACAATCTCACTTATTGGAGCAGGTTCCATTTGTCAGAAAGGGCAACTTTGCATAGTAAATTACACTGGTGTAGTCAAGTATTGCCTAATAGAACTTACTAGGTTTAATTTTTATCACAGAGATTTTGTTTTCCTTTCATTTTCAATTTCTTCACCTGTAAGGTGGGCATGGTGATACCTGCTCTGCTTTACAGGGAAATTATTAGATTCAGTGATGATGAAGGTGATGACGATGGAGTGGTAATGGTCATGATCATAATGATGGTGATAGTGATGATGACAACAACAGTACAATGACAATAGCTGTCATTCACAGTGTGAATTCACTGTGACTAGAACTTTGGTCAGCTTTCTATAAGCACTATCTCATTTTATCCTCACAGCAATAATTAGCAAAAGATGTTTTTATCTCATTTTTTCAGATGAGAACATTAGACACAGCAGAGATGAGTAGTTTGTTCAGTCATACAGCAGCGGAGATGACAGCAGGTGCAAGGCAAGTAAGGTGTGTGGGAGCAACTGGAAGATGAAGAAACCCCAAAACATGATATAGCCTTGTGGTAGGTCACAGAAACCATGTAGGAACCACTGACTGCTAGTTTATTGTTTCACTGAGGTCTTTCCTCACTCCAAACACATCCAGAAGCAGTGGTGCTTGTGGGCACAGAAAGAGGGAAACTCAGGCTGGAACTAGCTCTCTGCTCACTTCCAGGATTTGCTTGCTTAAGGCTCCTGTCAATGCAGATAATTCAGAGTGTGGCAAACCCAGGGCAGAAGCCAATACCCACAGGAAGCCCGCTCCAGGCAGAGTTCATCAACCTTTCTTTAAGTACTGACACTATTGTTCTTACCCTACTGCATTATTGCTTCTGTCAGCATGCTTATCTCCATCGGCAAATGAAGAGCTATGTAAAGGTGGCAACTGTTATGTCTATAGTTCAACCGGTCGTGCAAAGCAGCTTGATATCAAGTACAAGATACATACTGGGAAGACAGATGTCAAATTATATTACTTTTATCTCCCAGAGACAAACCAGCACAGAAGCCTATCATGTGTGTGCTTAGGGAAGAGAGTGGTGGGAGGTAGGTACAACCTAGGGCATTGTCTCTGCCCTCAGGCCCTCTCATGTCTGGACCAGGAGGCTATAAGGAAGTGGAGAACAGTGAGGTGGAGCCTGGGGTCTCACAGAGTATCTGTGACAGGTGGGAGAAACTTAATCCAGATAGCAGGATGGGATGAAGAAATCCAGTTCTTTCACCCTCCTAAGGAAGAGGGTCTAGTGCGGAAATAGACCTGTCTTATCCTGATACCTTAGAGAGCTGTGTCGAATTCTGTTTCTCCACTTATAACACAGACATGATTCCCTTTTTTGCCCCTAGAAACAGTGCCCTAATTATGATGGATAAGGGAGTGGGGGGACAAAAGAGGCTTTAATTTTCTGCTCTAAATAGCTCTAATCACTCACTTCTCCTCTCATCTTGAAACTTGAGGCAAAACCAAGCATAGCCAGGGGTCATGTGGCATGCTTAACTGCCATCTAAACAAAGGAAGGCTCAACCCTAGAGCCTTATACTGGGGGTTTTCTGGTATATGAGATATTACTCTTAGTTCTGAATCACAGGCAGGCTTGTGGGTCCTGGGAAAGGAAACGGCTACCTGGTAGGAAGTAAGAAATAGGTTAGTTAACACTGGAGACTCAGGGTCACAGTGAGTTACTCACAGGTGCAGATGTGTCTATCAGCTCTGGACCCAGATGGGGAAAAGAGAGAGGAAATCCTTTTCCCAGGTGTGACAGACTGCAAGGCTTTGAGGACCCTTCCAAAGAGTACTGGATCTGAGGCCTCAGAGAGAGTAGATCTGGGTTGATGCCACAACAGGCCTAGCAGCTTTTGCTCTTCTCAAAGCCAAGACTGAGCTATATACAACAGTATCTGTGGAAGACCCCCTTCGGCCACCCACACACACCCCATCTGGTTCAAAGCTATCCAGGGTCTTACAGCAAGACCACAGGTGGGCAGCCATACCCCACAGTCCTGAAAGGCTACACAGATGTGGTAGGAGAAAAACCTGCCTGGTGGCTATTCACAGAATTCCGCTTGTGAGCTGTAGATGAGATTCTGAAACGGGCCTAAAAGCTGCAAGGAAGACTGGGCAGTTTCAGTAATTAAATAGCTGTGAGATTGAATCATCAGAGAGAAGGGTTCAAGCTTACAATTTGGATCCTGCTGCCTATTTCACTGAGGCTCACTCAGTGTTTAGATTGTAAGCTGTGCTTCTCCTAAGGCCTACAGCTCCCACCAAGGGAGGCAAAGTACAGACCCAGGCTGGGTCCCCACCCTTCCTTCCCTGTCTAGGACTACAAGAGACAGACTTGAGGTGGAGCATCATTGGCTCTATAATTCAACATACACTTTAAAAGAAAAAATTTATATGAGAAAAACATTTTTTAAGTTATACATCAATATGCTAAAGGTGATGAGAATGAGTTTATTAGAAAAATTTAACCTTATTTGATTATCTAAATTTTCTTATATTTCAAGAGCAAGCATGTGTATTTCATATAGTAACCACAGACCAAAATATTTGGAGAAGTAAAAGCCAATTATTAATTAATTATTTAATTGATTGATTAATTAAAAGTTTTCAGGGTCTTTTCTCCCTCTTAGACTAAAAGTTCCTCACAGGAGTTATATGAAGCCCTATATACATATATTTTTCTGTTTGCTTGTCAGTGTTACAAATCAAAGAGCAGAAAGACAATGGTTGGTTGTGGGTCCTTGGAGAGTCAGAAAGGGCTTTAAAACAGTTGTTTCTCTCCTGCACCACCCTTTTCTCAGGAAACAAATTGTGGTTTCCAAGCAACACTGCCATTCACCAGGGCCTCATGATCACACATTCATGAACACTCCTCTGTTCAGGCCCAAAGGTCCAGTGGATCTGGGGTCCCTGAGCCACACAGAAAGTCCTGGTTGGGCCAACTGAAGGTAAAAGGCAAGGCCAGTGAGAGTGCTCTGTCCCTTATGATTGATTGGTGGAGAAAAAAAAAAATTCTTCCCAAAGTTAGACAGCAAGAACTATCAGCTTCACGACTGATGTGGAAGGAAGGATGTCAATATCAGGGATGCATGTCTCTTCCTCTGTTCAGTTCCAGGAGACGGAAACACCTGAAGCTCCAGTTGTCCTTGTAATAGATATATCCAAAGAGTCACCTGCTTACAGAATAAGCCTGAGGACCCTCATGTGGGTCTCCCCAATTCTTTCTCCTTTGCATTATGTCAGGCTGGTAGCATTAGGTCAGTTTGAACAACCAAAACAAGGCTGTAGGTAGCCCTTGAGAGCTGTGTTCCTGAGAGCATGCCTGATAATTCTGCTCAGCAAGATATCCGCTGAAGATGCCCTTCACCAAAGAACGGTCAAGCCATGACTGTGGGATGAAATTGGCCTTAGAGCCAGGCCACTGGGTCCAGCCAGTGGGAGTCCTTGAAGAGACCCAATAAAGCTCTAAGCAGAAAAATAGTGAAACATCAAGGAAGAGGGCAGATAAAATGGTTAATGCTGAAAGAGACATGCCAATACTCTGATGATGAGGAACAGAACCCAGCTTAGCTTGAGTTTCCTGTCTTTCTTTTGTTGTATTTTGCTTTTGTTTTTGTTCTTATTTAGTAATTTCTTCCAAATGTGCAAAATGAGCAGGATATAAAGCATTATTATGTGGCTTGAAAATTGTTGGAAGGTGGAGAGTGGAGCATTATTCAGTATGTACCTGCTACACCAAAACCCTGGGCTGGGACTTTGGGCTGAAATCCTGACATCTTAGAAGTCAGGGGGCAGAGTGTTATTCCAAAGCATTTTTTTGGGACAGGCTTCCACATCTTTTCTAGGTACTAAAAAGATTTGACAACCTCAAACGACAATTTTTAAACACAAAGTCAAAAGGAGGGCAAAATAAGTAGCAGTACACAATTAAAAAGCTATTGAACTTCTGGGAAAATTAATGAATAAATCAACCCTTGAAAACTCCCTCAACTGCTGTTGACACATTCATTATGCCTAATATATTTATCTTAATGCTCTTGTTGCATTTAGTTTCTGCAAACTGAAGAATAAATACACACATTTATATTAGTCTTGAGAATTTATTTAATTTCAGGGTAGCTAAACTATGATTACCTGGAAAGTCAGTCTTTTTATTTATTTACTTTCACTATCATAGTTCCTGTAGGAAAATAAATAAACCTAGAGGAAGAATATATATTTTTATAGTTCTTATTTTTGATATTTCTCTTCTTGGTTCTTCAACCTCCTTGGAGAAAGAAGGAACTAGTGCATTTCCTGTGAGGTGACAGTTTTAGACAATAAGAAGAAAGATGGTATAGAGTCTCTGTCCCCAGTCCCACCAGAATTTGTCTTGTAAACTTCTGGGCATTGGCTTCTTTAATCTATAAATTAGGTCTAATCCCCTGCTCAGGTTGTTGTTAGGTCAAATAGTTTATGCATATAATATTAGATCATAACATTTTCCTGCTTTCTATATACAAGACATAATTATCACTGGCAATGAGAGTTGAAGAAAGTTTCCTTGTTGAGGGAAAAAGAACTAAAGTCTCCTGCCAACTGCCATGTGAGAGAGCTAGAAGTGGATACTCTAGCCTATGGATGACTGCAGCCCTGTCAAATTCAATTGACTGCCACTTTCTGATACCCTGAACCAGAATCTGGATTCTGACCCAAAGAAAGTGTTCATAAAAGTTGGTCATTAAGTTCCAGATTTAGGGGGATTTGCTACATAGCAATCACTAATAATGTGAAAGAACAATAAAATTTTAGATGTCAATAATTTAGATGAAAGACAAGGAAAGAAACAACCAGTACTGTGAGTGAGAGGAGATGGACTGGATTGGAGTTATCTGTGTGGGGGAAATGGCAGGAGATGCCAATCAGAAAACACAATGTCAGAGTGTCGACTTAGAAAAAGCAGAAATAACTAACAAAACAAAACAAAGAAACAAATGAACAAACAAAAAACATAAAACAGACAGGTACAGATAGTGGTCTCATCATAATGCTTGATCTCAACAGATTTTTTTGTTTGTTTGTTTTCTGCGTATTTTTCAGCAGCAAAATACCAAAACTAGGTCTGCAGTTTTATCCTTGTTTCATGAAAGGGTAGAGACTGTAAAATTGGATACATTTTAGTTTTCTTTACATTTAAAAAATTTAACCCTCTGTTGTGTTATTTCCACAATGATTTATAACCATATTATTTTAAACTGGTTTTATTTTACTTTTCATATCAAAAGTTTTATACTGCACTTATTTGTCAAGATAAAAATTTTCACAATAAAAAAGTAACAGTTATCAGCATTATTATTAAAAGACAAACAAAAAAACAAACAAACAAAACCTTGAACTTGGCTAACAATATCATTGCAGTAGCCTCTGACCCAAAACCAAGTCTCCATTTGGCCCTGGTGATATAGCACTCATCACCCCATACTCTACTCTTACTGAGCCTATACTCCTCAGTCAGCTTTCTTCCTTTAGTAGGCCACTCAAAGCAGGGTGTGAGGCTGTCCCCAAGGCCACTTATGCCCCAAGGACAAGTTTCCCCAGCTTTGTACCTCTTGTTGATACTCTTTGTCCCAGAGGTGAGAAAGAGGAAGCTGATATGCAGATTCATCTTGGCTCAGTGTGTGTGTATGTGTTAGGGAGATATTGGACATTAATAGTTTTGCCAATATGATTCAAAGAATTTAATTTATTTTGTTGAGATATAAGTTAGAACTCAAAACTCACATATTTTACATGGCCACTTTTTTTTAGAATTCATGAATACTCATTTCATTGTTTACATAAACTAAATTTGTCTGTCTTTCATCTGTTGATAGATATTTGAATTGTTTTTAGTTTTAGCCTCTGACAAATAAAGATTCTTATACAAGTCTTTTCTGTGGACTTATGTTTTCATCACTATTGTGCAAATATTTAGGAATAGAAGAGATGGTCCACATGTGTGTACCACTATCTTAGTCCATTTGGGCAGCTGTAACAAACACTGCAGACTAGATGTCTATAAATACTAGACATTTAGATCTGGAGCTTCTGGTTTGCATGGCAGAGTTGGTAAATGCTGTGTTTTCTTCCTCCCATAACCACAACAAAATTACAACTAAATTATAGAATGACCACCCTTAGGAACCACCTGAACACTAGCTAGACAGAACTCATATAACTAAAGGTATAAAAAAGAAGCTACATCAAAAGTGGCAGGAGAGGCACAGATGCCAAACGAGTTGATCCTGATATGGGTTTTTTTTTCCTTTTCAATCATTTTATTTTTTATTTTTAAATTAAGTTTATTAGGGTAACAATGGTTAATATAATCATATAATTTTCAGGTGTATATTATAATTTGATATCTGTATATTCTATTGTTTGTTTACCACCCAAAGTCCAGTTTCCTTCAGCTACCATATATTTGATTTCCTTTACCCACTTCAGCCTTCCCCTACCCCCCTGTATTTGACCCTTTTTACCCTGTCTACCTCTCCCCTCCTCTTCCACCCCTCTTGTAGCCACTACTCTATAGTCCTCTGGTAACTGCTAGCCTATTGTCCATGTCCATGAGTCTCTGTTTGTCCTGCTCATTTGTTGCTTTTAGGTTTCTATCCCATATATAAGTGATATCATGTGATTTTCAACTTATTCCATCTGGCTTATTTCAATAGCATAATTATTTCGAGTTCCATCTATGTTGTCATAAATAGCAGTATTTCATCTCTTCTATGGCTGAGTAATTTTCCATTGTGTATATGTACCACAACTTCTTTAGCCAATCATCTATTGTAGGGCCCTTCAGTTGCTTCCACATTCTGGCCACTGTGAATAATGCTGTTATGAACATTGGTGTGCAAATATCTTTATAGATATAAGTTTCCAAGCCTTTGGGGTAAATATCCAGTAGAGGGATTGCTGGATCATATGGTAGATCAATTCTTAGTTATTTGAGGATACTCCATACTGTTTTCCATCATGGCTGTACCAATTTGCAGTCCCACAGGCAGTGTGTGAGGGTTCCTTTTTCTCTACATTCTCTCTAACATTTGTTATTGTTTGTCCTGTTGATTATAGCCATTCTAACAGGTGTGAGATGGTACCATCTTACAGAGTTCTTAATATTTTTAATAAACTTAGTTTTTTTTCCCTCCCTTTTTTTAGGAAAAAGGCCCTCTTCCTCAAATTTGGATAATTACCCTGAAACTGGTGACTCAGATCCTCTGGTTTTTGATAAACATCATCAGTCCATCAAATGCAAAAATACCTTTAGGCCAAGAAGGGCCTTTAGAGTCCAAGAAAGGTGGGAAACTTTAGCCCAAAGGTTTTTCTTTTCTTTTTTTTTTATTCTTTAAGAAATATATTGGCTACAGCCATGCCACACTCAACAAGGCCCATCCTGTATGATCTTGGAAGCTAAGCATGATTGGGACTGGTTAGTAATTGGATGGAAGACTACCTAAGAAGAACAGATGATGTAGGCATAAAAAATAAAAAATAAAAACATAAGGAATTGTAAACTGACAAGGTCCTTGAAATTTGTGAGGGCAACCAAAGGGTTGCCTCACCTAAACACACACACACACACACACACACACACACACACACACACACACATGTATGCACACACACACAGCCAGTTTTACTTTACTTGCTTAATATGCAAACCAATAATAGAAAATTAATAGATATATAATTTAAATAACAAGTTCACATTATTTTTTTCCTTGTCTAGGGACAGAGGTGGCATTTTGGTGGAATACTCAAGACCCTGTCACCCTGTTCTGATTGAGGCAGAAAAAGAAAGGGCTCCATGAAACCTCAATAGGCAGGTGCTACAACCCTCCTAAGCAGGAAGCAGAAAGAGAAGAAACCTTCCATCTCTCAACATCCATACTAAAAACAGGGGTTTATAGCTCTTAGAAAGGGTTGAGTAGGAAAGTTAGGGTGTTTCTGGTCTGCCTGCAAAGACACTGAGGTCATCCTATCTAGAAGGGGTCCACGTCAGCTCGCCCACAATTAAGCAAGTCAAAAGGCATTTTGGGGGCTGAAAGTAACTCATACAAGGAAACAAATAAGCAGAAAATTAGGTACCAGTTTAAGCCAGTCACTCGCACCTGCACAATGAAGACCCTGACCTTCAACTCACCTGAGCCTCATTATACCATTATTATAATATGATGCATATTCCCAGAAGTTCATTAATATCATTGTAACAGAGCGAACTCTGGGAACAAACACGTGCAGAGAGCAAATGATGAATCACTGAGTCCTGTTGATCTTAATTGTCAATCAAGAAGCCCACCCCTCTAAGAAAAGTAACTACCCACAGAAAATAGGATAAAAACCCCAAAGGCTTTGTTACCAGGTCTTTTGAGCCACACATATCTTCCTCAGGGCCATGTCCATGTCTGAACATGTACTTTCCCTTCTAATAAAGCTTCTCTTTTCAGTTATATTTTGATGTCATCCTCAATTCTTTGTTCGAGATATCAAGAACCTGGACAACATGTTGGGAGAGGATCCCTACTCTCTGGTAGCAATCCCACATCCATGCTTGGCAGTTAAGAATTGGGAAAGATACCTAGGCTGTAGAAGTACCCGCCAAAGGACAAGGGGTCCCAACCCCGCAACAGGCGCTCCAGCAAAGAGAACCAGTGTTGGAAAGAAGAGTCCCCACAACATCTGGCTGTGAAATCAGCAGAGATTTTATTCAGGCAAGATGAAGGGCTGCTGGAAACCTAGGCATCCTCATAAAGACTCAAGTAAAGTCTCATTCATTCATAAACACTCACCTTAAGCTCTAGATAAGGAACAGCAGCTCAAAACATGCCAGCGACATGTGAAGAGGAACTGAATTGTCTGGCTTCAGAGCTATGGCTGGAGGGGCAGCTCTTTTCCAGACTGAAGTGCTCGAAGGCACCATTGTTCTTTTGTTGAGCACTCCCTCCATATGTAGGCATAGGCAGTTGCCATATCTGTGCTCTCAATTAACTTGTGTCACACCACCCCAGCCTGCCTTGGGGATTCTTTGAAATCCCACCACACCCAACTCTTCATTGGCCCTAACCAGTTTTAGTGGCTGTTCCTCACAAGCAGCTGGCCTTGCCTCATACTTGGACTTTCCTATAATCTCTCAAAAGTCTGCAAACCACAAACAAATAGCAGCTGCCTTTGATGTGCCCTGTAGTTCTTGCTAAGTGGCCCCAACCCTGATACTAGTGACAGCTGGCCTCAGTTCACAGCAAAGACCCAGAAAGGCCCCTCCAAGTTTGGTATAGGCCATAACTAACTGAAGACTACTTTTCACCTCCTATATATGCCCCTGGACAGCCTATACTGGAGCTCCTCCCAAGAGGCCCCAGAATCAGCACACTGTGTGGCCACCTTCAGACCACACCAGAGCACCACCCAATTAGCATCACAAACATCAAACATTAAGGGTGGACTGGCAGGCACCAGAGCCCTACTAAAGTGAATCTGTCTGGAGAGTCAGCTCTTGCACAACAGCTCATCTGCTGTAGTCATGGTCAATCTTCACAGGACACCTATTATGTAAGGCCACCCTGACAAGACTGGGAGACATAGCCAATATACATAATACATAGAAACAAAAATAGAGAGGCAGCCCAAATGGGAAGACAAAGAAACATGTCCCAAATAAAAGAGCAGGACAAAATTCTAGAGAAAGAACTAACAAAACAAACAGTGTTGATGGGTATTAGACTTATCAGAGAAGTCACCTCATAAGTTGTATAAATATCTAATCACTTTGCTGTACACATGAAACTAATATAACATTGGAAGTTAATTGTAATTCAAAAATAATATTAAAATTAAAAAAAAAACTCATAAAGACCATACCAATATTCTTGATGAAGACAGATATAAAATTATCAACAAAATATTAGCAAACTGGATTCAATAATACATTAAAAATATTATACACCATGACCAAATGGGATTTATCCCAAGGATGCAAAGATTGTTTAAAATCTGTAAATTCTACATTATTTTATGATAAAAATTCTCAACAAAATGGATATGAAAAAAACATTCCTCAACATAATAAAGGCCATATATGACATACCCACAGCTAATACTATAGTCAGTGATGAAAAACTGTCTTTTCTCTAAAATCAGAAATGAAACAAGAATACTGACTACCACCATTCTATTAAACTTAGGATTGGAAGCCTAGTTACATTAATCAGATAGGAAGAACTAAAAAGCATCCAAATTGAAAAGAAAGAAGTCAAACACTAATTATTTGTCAGTGATGTGATACTAGACTTAAAACCCTAAGGACACCACCAAGAAACTGATAGAATTAAAAATAAATTCAGGATCTTTAGAAACATGGTAAAGTGAGATATGTTCCCAGATCTCTCCTCTTGAAACAACAATAAGTTAAACATCTAAAACTCAACAAAAAACACTCGAACAGCACACCAGCACATCTCAGCGTGAGATCTGCACATAAGAGCTACCACAGATCAGAACTCCAGGTGCCGGGCAGTGGACTGGGAGAAATAAAGAAGTTGTCTCGCAGACGCCAGAGCTGCCTATAAAAGGAAGGTGAGCGGAGAAGGACTGGTGAGTTTCCTGAATAGCCCTGCCTGGAAAAGTTGTGAGCTCTCTGTGGTCAGCTGGTGACAGGGCCCAGACATCAGGGCAGGAGGCAGAGAAGCAGGACAGCAGAAACACAACAGATGATTTTTACCGGCTGTGGCTGCAAAAGTGAGGCTGAGCTGCGGCCTCCAACCTCCAACCCAGAGGGCCCCTTCCCCCATACCTTCCGAGACCAAACACCACGAACCCCCAGGGAAATCTGAGCCAATTCTACCAAAACTGTTGCTGATATTGACAGGGACTGAACCTGAGGGTAGCAAGAGTGATTAAATATTTATCAGAAAGTAAAAAGGCATTTTTAAGGCTTCATAGAAAGTAGGAACCCAAGATGCTTAGATGCCACCTACTGGAAACCAAAAGAGAAGTACCTTCTTTGCAGCAGGCTAAAGAGAGACCTTATATAATAAATCTTTCTGGAGAAACAACAGAATACACTTCCATTAATGCCCAGGCAGAGAAATGGTTCATTAAATACCATGGACAACCAAGATGACAATGCATCTCAGAAAAAAAGAAAAAAAGAAAAATCTCCAGAAAAGAAGTTTACAGACATAGAAATATGAAATTTAAATGACAGAGAATTCAGGATCGTAGTTCTGAAAACACTCAGTGAATTCTGAAATGAGTCATATCAATAATACCAGGAATTGGGGGAAAAAAAACTAATAAATGAGCAGAGCAAGGAGATTGAAACCCTCAAAAAGAAACAAAAACAACTTCTGGAGATTAAAAACAGAAAGCAAGACTTGACAAATGAAATAGCAAGCTTGGGAAATAGAGTCGACCAAGTAGAGGAAAGAATTAGTGATACTGAAGACAGAAATCTAGAAATAAATCAGAAAGAAGAAAAGAAAAACTGAAGAATGAAAAATAATGAAAGAGAAATTCGAGAACTAGCTGATACCACCAGGAGAGAAAACATAAGAATAATGAGTATTATCAAAGGTCAAGAAAAGGAGCAAGGACTAGAAAACATTTTCAGACAAGTAGTAGAAGAGAATTTCCCAAATCTAAGGAATAAACTGAAGCTTGGAATTCAAGAAGTCAAGAGAACACCCAATTATTTCAACCCCAAAACGCCTTCACCAAGATATATTGTATTAAGATTATTAAAAATCAATGACAAAGACAGAATTCTCGTGGCAGCCAGGAAGAAAAAAAAAAGGTAACTTATTAAGGAAAACCAATTAGATTATCCTCGGACTTAGCACAAATCTTACAAGCCAGAAAGGACTGGAATCAAATATTTAAACTATTAATGAAAAGAACTACCAGCCTAGAATAATGTATCCAGCTAAGCTCTCCTTTAGACATGAAGGAGAAATTGAAAAGAGTTCTCCACTATGAATATATGTGTGTGTGTGTGTGTGTGTGTGTGTGTGTGTGTGTGTGTGTGTGTGTATGGTAATTATCAGGCAAATAGAAGAAGAAGAGTGCAATCTTTACTAAAAACAGGACATTATAAGCTTAAATGATAAGAAGTAATGAACATTCAGCATACATGAGGAAAAATTGAGATAACAATGACTGAAAAGGGGAGGATTCAAAGATCCAAATTTGGAAAGCAGAAAGGAGATAAGGCACATGAAGAAGAAAATGTATGACCATATATATATAACTATCCTTTACATATAACTATCCTATACATATCCTTTACGTAATGGTAACCACACATAAAGATTCAGAACTAAAATTTATAAAATAAAACAGGAATAACCAGAAGAAAAACCCACAAAAGCCAACCAAAATAAAGAAAACAGTAACACAAGGACAAGAAAGCAATAGAAACACCAAGCTACCGGAAAAAGCAAAAGATAAAATGGCTATGAGAAGACCTCATATTTCAATAATCACCCTAAATGTAAATGAACTGAACTCACCGATAAAAAGGCACAGAGTTGCAGAATGTATCAAAAAACAAAACCCAACCATATGCTGCCTCCAGGAGAAACCTCTAGCTCTAAAGACACAAAGTGAAAGGGTGGAAAATGATATTTCAAGCAAATGGCATTCAGAGAAAAGTGGGAGTAGTGGTTCTAATATTGGACAAAATAGACTTCAAAATAAAAAAAGGTAAAGAAAGATACTGAGGCACACCTCATAATGATAAAGAGAATTATGTACCAAGAAGACATAATACATTAATATCTATGCTCCCAATTAGAGGGCCCTGAAATATGTAAAGCAATTACTAATAGAACTAAAAGGAGAAACAGACCAAAACATTACTGTAGTAGGGGACCTAAATACCCCACTGTCAGATATGCACAGATCATCTAAACAGAAATCAATAAGGAAGTAACATCCTTAAATGATACATTAAACCAACTGAGCGTAATTGACGTTTACAGAGCCTTCCATCCCAAAACAGTTGCTTATACATTCTTCTCTAGTGCACTTGGAACATTCTTAAGAATTGACCACATACTGGGACAAAGAGATAGTCTCAACAAATATAAGAGGGTTGGAATCATACCAAACATATTCTCTGATCATAAAACTTTGAAACTAGATATCAACTGCAAAAAGAAAGCAGGAAGAACCACAAATACATTTCTATTAAACAACATGCTACTGAAGAATACCTGGGTCAGAGAAGAAATAAAAAAGAGATCAAGAGATATATAGAAATGAATGATAACGATAGTACAATATATCAAAATTTTTGGATCATGGCAAAAGTGGTCATAAGAGGAAAATGCATATCATTATAGGCCTACCTCCAAAGACAAGAATAAGCCCAAATAAACCACCTTTCCTTTCATCTTAAAAAAAAAAAAACTAAAAAAGGAAGAACAAATGAAGCCTCAAGTCAGCAAAGGAAATAAATAATCAAAATTAGAGCAGAAATAAATGAAACTGGAAACAAACAAACAAACAAACAAAAAAAGAAAAATAAATGCAACAAAGAGCTGGTTCTTTGAGAATGTTAATAAAATTGAAAAAATAAATTTAGTAAAATTGCAGGAAACAATCAATCTTCAGAAAGTTGTTGCATTTCCATGTACCAATAATGACCAGAAAAAGAAATTAAGAAAACAATCCCAATTTTAATTACAACAAAAGTATCAAATACATAGGAATAAATTTAAACAATGTTGTGAAAGACCTATACTCCAAAAACTATAAGATGTTAGAGAAAAATATTGAAGGGACAAATAAATGGAAGAACATACTATGCTCGTGGATTGGATCAATATTATTAAAATATCCTTATTACCTAAAGCAATATAAACATTCAGTATAATTTCTAATAAAATATCAATGGCACTCTCAGCACTAGAACTGTAAATCCTGTAATTTGAGTGGAACCACAAAAGATCCTAAGTAACCAAAGAAATCTTGGAGAGAACAAAATGGGAGAGGTCCAAGATAGTGCCAGTGTAGGAGGATGCTGAACTCACTCTCTAAATATATATGTATATCAATAGCAATTACTCCTACAAAACAGCCTAAAGCTGAATGAACAGCTTCTGACAACAAAGAAAGAGGCTAGAGAAGTCTGCAAAACCAAAGGAACCCTCTGGGAGAGCTGCAGGAACTCTGGGGGCTAGAATGTAATAAAAACAATAAGAATAGCTTGTGAATAAGAGGAACAAGAAGATATTTCTTAACCAGGCAGGCAGCCTAAGAGACAGTTCAAAAGTCATTAAAGAATCAATGCATTTTCCTAAAGGACTGTGTCTGCCATGAATGATAATCTGGCCACACGGGCTTCAACTCCCAAGTTTAGGTCATTGGCCTTCCTGACAGGTGTGAAGGGTGATGCATGGGCAAATAATATAACAATTTAATAGAGCTTCCTATTTTTTTCTTTTTTTTATCTAGAACAAATAATTGATCAGATTCTCTAGGAATGTAAATGAGCTTCCCAGTTGATTCTGATGTGCAGTTTAAATTGTGTAGTACTTATTTCTCATGTCCCACCCCCTTTCCTTTGGCAACCATCAGCTTATTCTTTATAATTATGTGTCTTTTTGTTTTGTTTATTCATGTCTTTCTCAGATTCTACATATAAATGAAATCACATATTTGCCTTTCTCACTTATTTTGCTTAGCATAATATACTTTAGGTCCATTCATATGGTCCTAAATGGCAAAATGTCATGCTTTTTTATTGTTGAGTAATAATTATATATATATATATATAATTTTATATATTTGTACATATATAATTATATATATTTATATCACCTTTTTATCTATCTATTGATAAACAAGAGCCATGCAGTTCAGTTTTAGCTCTGTCCTTTACTAATTGTGTGACCTAAGTATGTCATTTATTCTCTCTTTGTCTCAATTTTCTCATTTGTTAAAAGAAGATAATAATAGTAGCTATTCTGTAAGGTCATTATGAGTGTTAAATGAACTTTAGAACCATGCATATCCCATAATAAATATTTAAGATTTTTAGTATTACTTCTTAGTTTGTTGAGCACTTACTGAGCATCAGCTATTTATTCTAGTATGCCAGGTGCTATGCAGAGATAGGTGAAAGGAGTCTTGATGCCCCCATACAGCTCAGTCTAGAGGAGCTACATGACCAACACAGGAAGAATCATAAGTCAATAAACATTTATGTGGCCAGGTACTGTGCTTAGCATTCTTACATATATGATCGGGTTTTCACTTCCCCCACACCAAAGGAAAAACAAAAGTATTATGAATCACCCTCAGTTCAGAAAATATACTCAGTGAGAACAAGGCCAAGTTCAAAGCAGCTAGCTTGTGGCAAGGCAGGATTCACACTCAAGTCTGTATGGAGCTAAAACCAGTGCCAATCCAGCACACCTCTGATGGTAGCATCTGTGAATCTGAAGACCATGTTCATATATTTTCCTATAGGACCATGCAGGATGTGGATATAGTTGCCTTGTACTCAGAGCTGACCTCTGGGGAACTGAGATGCTATGGCCCCTGGCTCTTCAGCTTTGTTTTAGGGTTTGTTTGTTTGTTTGTTTGTTTGTTGTTTAATTTGGGAGCAGGGTTATGGAGAATGCTCAGAAATGTACAACCTTTTATTGAGATGGGGATGATTACTCTACTGAGAGCAAATGATGGGTATGATATTAGCTGTAGCTGTTAATTGTGAAAGTCATCAGATTTTAGAGCAAGACTGAGTTCAAAGGGCCCCCGAACCCTCTACCTTCTGCCCCTGCTCACCCCTCCCAACTGCCACCATCAGACTCTCTCCCACAACATCTCTGTGCCCCAAAATAGCGGCTTCTGTTTTTCTTATTCAAACAACTTAAGCCTCTGTTTTTCTCCCTCAAGCGTATTTTTAATTTTTGCTTAGAAGTCACCTCCTCAGAAAGACTCTCCCTGCCCATCAATGTCTCTCTCCAGACCACCCTATTTTAATCCTCCTACTTGCACTCATCACCATTTGATATTTATTCTATATGTTTGCAGACCATAGGCCTCACCCCTTCACATCAGAAACCTGGCTGGTCTTGATGTCTATAACACAAGTGCTTAGAAACAGGCCCTGTTATGTAGTAACACTCAGGAAGTACTGGGTCAGGAGATAAAAGAATGAGAACTACTCCTATAGCTGCAGGAAAAATTTTTTTTTAAATATTTTATATTAGTCTGCTCAAACTGTCATAACAAATACTACAAAATTGACAGCTTAAACAACAGAAATTTGTTTTCTACAGTTTTGGAGATTGGAAGTCTAAGATCAAGGTGTTAGCAGGTTTGGCTTCCACTAGCTGTCCTTGGCTTGCAGGTAGCTGGCCTTCAGCCTGTGTCTTCACATGGCTTTTCCTCCATGCATGCATTTCTGAGGTCTCTTTGTATCATTTCCCTCTTCTTATAAGGACACAAGTCATATAGATTAAGGTCCATCCTAACGGTTTCATTTTAACTTAATCACCCTATTAAAGGCCTTATCTCCAAAATGCAGTCACATTCTGAAGTACTGGGGTTTAGGGCTTCAACATATAAATTTTGAGTGGACGCAATTAAATCCATAACAGTGCTAAGCACATCAGATTCAAGTGAAGAAGCTCGGATATGGTTGATATAAGTTGTCCGGGAATACTTCCCATCACTTATTTCACCCTCAAATCATAGGTACCACTGGGAATTCCCAGTGCTTGAGTCTGGTCTGATTCCCTAACTGTATAATAGGAAAAACAGCCACAGAGAGGTACCATGAGCTGTCCAAAATCATACAGAAAGGAGCCTAGGAGGAGCATGGGTTCCTGGCCTTAGTGTATAGCTGTTTCTCTGCCTGGTTCACAGTACTACACTGATGATGCTCATGTTAACATTGTCCCCAGCACCAAAGTTTTAGACAGAGACCCTAAGGTGAGTTTTAGCCTAGATTCCATTCAGAAACACACTCCTAAAAGCATCTGGAGCAAAGTAGCAGGAAGGATCTGATTTGACTCTGAGGACTGCTGTGACCTCACAAAAGACCCCTCCTCTGTCAGGCTGGCCAGTGTGGTACCATCTGCTGCATTAATTAACTCCTCCAGAAAGTTCCCAGATGTATCCATTTATTTCCACTAAGCAAATGATTCCTGGGAATGTGTGTAATTATCTTCCATTATAGATAAGAATTTCCAATTAAAACTCAACCAGATAGAGTGCAAAGGGAGGCCATGAGCCCCCAAGGTCTGCCTACTACCAAGATATCAACACCTGGTGAGCAAGTGTGAGAGCAGTTGTGAGAGAGAGCAAAAAAGCTGAGGGCTCTGATGGAGCCTGGGGACGCAGCAAGCTTTTCCCATCAGTACCCCAGGGCATGGGAGATTTTCAATCTCTGGTTTCTGCAACAGAGCCAACAAACTGAGCAGGCTTCCCAAAGTGCCTGGCGAGGGCTGTAGCAGCCATTACGGGCAGCCAGCTAACTGCATTTCCAGGTTGCCGTTAATCCCTGTCTTTATCTAACAGTAATGAAATCTGGCTTTCTTCCCATGCATAAGGAGAAAATAGGCAGATATTTTTGAGGAAATAATGACTTTTCATTAAGGTAGTGTCTCTTTTTATCTCAGTCTTCTAACCCTGTATTATTAAGAATCAGCTGCACTGTTTCTTCAAGTGCCTCTGATAGATGGACTCTGAGTCTAGTTGCAAACCATGAAAGCTCTGAGAAGAACCTTAACTATTTTATGTCAGAAGGCTATAATAATAATAAAATTCATAGGTGTCATTTGTGGGTGTTTTCTGTCTTCCATGTCTCTAGTCACACAATAATTCTCTGAAGCATTTGCTATAGTTAAGCCTATTTTACAGATGATTAAAGGCTAAATGATTACCCAGGTCACTCACCTAGTAAGAAGCTTATTTATTATTTTTTCTTTTTTTAACCTAGGGTTGTTTGATTTCAAAGCCATTATAGTATGGTTCTCAACCTTTGAGTAGTTATGAATAGCCTGAGGAACTGGTTAAAATTCAGCTGCCTCACTCAGAGAGCACAATTACATCTGAAAAAAAGGCTTCTCTACCCTCTTACATTAGGCCAGGGATGGGATTCCAGACCCCTCATCTCCACTGGGTATACTTATTGATGGCACATGAAATCCTACTCTTCAAACAATCCAGAATGGAACAAAAAAGTATTATAATTCTTATCTGCCTTGTACTTGGCAGGAATTACTTATTTTTAAAGAGAAAGACAAATGGTCTGAATGTCTAAGATTCAGTTGACTTGGGCGTTTTTAATTAAGTAATTTACTGAACAATTATTAAGCATCTACTGTATGCCAGCTACCTGGCTAGGTTACTTTCTGGAAATAAAGGGATGAAAGGGACTCAGGTGTTTCCCCTAAGAGATCACCTCTCATGAAGAAATAAGACATGTTAAAGTAATTATAATGCTCATGACACAGATACTTATTGGGTCTCTATTTAGTACAAAGCATTGTGCAGGGATAAAATGGTGAGGCAGAATATGGTTTCTTCTCTTTAGTAAAGAAGACAGCCAATTAAACAACAATGACAGAAATTGAAATGCTGTTGTGGAAATACCATTGATTTTGTATATTAATCTTGTATGATGCAACTTTGCCAGACTGACTTTTTAGTTCTAGGAATTTTTCCTATATTGAGATTTTCAACATAAATAATTGTATTGTTTGCAAATAGAGACAGTTTTCTATCTCACTTTCCATTGTGTATAAATTTTATTTCCTTTATTTTATTTATGTAACTTTTATCTCAGTGTATCATTCTCTGGCTAGGTCTTTCAAAAGAAGAAGTAGAAAGGAGTAATGAGAGACAACATTGCTGCCTTGTTCCTGATTTTAGGAGAGGTGAGTAATTTGGTTTCTCACTATTAAATTTTATGTTACATGTAATCTTTTTTTAATGAATAGATTTAATTTTTAGAACAGATTTAGCTTTATAGAAAATTTGAGTGGAAAATAGTTTCTGTACATTTCCTCTTCTCCCATAAAAAGTTTCCACTATTATTAGCATCTAGAATTTGTGTAGTATGCTGGTTATAATTGATGAACAAATATTGATATATTATTACTAAATGAAGTTCATAGTTTATATTAGGGTTCACTTGGTGTTGTATATTCTCTGGGTTTTGATAAATTTATAATACATATATTCATCATGATAGTATCATATTGAATAATTTTCTTGCCCCCAAAATCTTCTCTGCTCTATTACATATCCCTCCATCTCTTACCCTGTACTCCTTTTATCTACATGTCTTTTTTACTGTACCTATATTACATTTTTTCACTTAGCAAAATGCATTCAAGGTTTCTTTATGTCTTTTCATGGCTTGATAGTTTATTTATTTTCATCACTAAATATTATTCTATTGTGTAGTTGTACCACAGTTTGTTTAGCCATTAGACTATTAAAGAACATCTTGGTTGCTTCTATGTTTTAGCAATAAAGAATAAAGCTATTATAAACTTTAGTGTAGAGATTTTTTTGATGACATGAACTTTCAACTCTTTTGGGCAAATACTGCCAAAATCTCTTCTAAATTGCTGTACTAGTTTGCATTTCCATCAGCAATGAATGAAAGTTCCTGTTTCTACAAATATTTTACATTTGGTAGTGTTGGTGTTTCATCTTTTAGCCACTCTAATAGGTATGTAGTGGTATCTCAGTTATTTTAATTCACAATTTTCTAATGACATATGACACTGAACATTTTTTATATGCTTATTTCTCATCTGTATGTATTCTTTGGTAAGGTATCTGTTCAAATCTTTTACCCATTTTTAATTGGTTTATTTTCTTATTTTTGAGTTTTAAGAGTTATTTGTATATTTTGGGAAAAAATACAATTTTTATTATATATGTCTTTTGCAAATTTGTGGTTTGTCTTTTATTTCTGGTAACAATGACTTTTTATAGAGAAGTTAACCAGCAATTGTTGATTTTTAGTTTGTTCAGCTATTTTCTTGATATAAAGATGGAAATGGTGATTTCTAACCTTTTTACATGCTAGCCACAAACCAGAAGTCCTCAGATGTAAGTTTTTTTAGATTCTTTATAATTAAATTTAGCAAGTTTCCATCTATTCTTAATTTTCTCGAGTATTTATCATAAATGGTTATTGAGTATTATTAAACTCTTTCTATTTAGTTGATTATATATAAACACATATTTTTATTTAATCTGTTAATATAGTAAATTATATTGGTTTATTTTCAAACATTGAACAAGCTATTCTTTCCTGGGATAAGACCCACTTGCCTGTTATCTACTATCTTTTTTATATATTTGCTGGATTTTATTTTCTAATATTTATTATTGATATTTATGTTTATATTCAAGAAGAATAATAGTTTGTTGTTTTATTTCCTGTATTATATATTTCTGTTTAGAATATAATGCTGACTTCATAGAATGAGCTGGGAAGTATTTTCTTCTATATTTTATGGGAGTGAATATGTAGAATTAATATTATTTCTTCCTTAAATATTTGGTAGAATTTATGAGAAAAAATATCTAAGCAGAAAAATTTTTGAAAGTTTTTAACTCTAAATTTAATATCTTTAGTAGATATAGGACAATTCTGATTATGTATTTTTGAGTGAGATTTGTGCCTTTTTAGAATTTGTCCACTCCCTCTAAGATGTCTAATTTATGAGTATAG
Organism: Cynopterus sphinx; assembly: GCA_030015415.1. Lineage (NCBI taxonomy): Eukaryota > Metazoa > Chordata > Mammalia > Chiroptera > Pteropodidae > Cynopterus > Cynopterus sphinx. Next base: position 28,747,727 of record CM057390.1, read on the forward strand.
CATTGTTCATAGTAGTACCTCATTATCTCCTTAACAATTGTCTTGTCAATAGTGATGCCCTAGTTTTCATTCTTGATATTGGTTATTTTTGTCTCTTCTTTTTTTGGTTGGTCACACTGTCTAGAGATTTATCCATTTTATTCATCTCTTTAAGGAACCAGCTTTTTAATTTTACTGATTTTCTCCCTTTTTTGATTTTGTTTTAATTTTTAATAATTTATGTTCTAACCTCTTTTTTACTTCTTTTTGCTTACTTTGGATTTAATTTCCTCTTTTTTCTCTAGATTTTTCTAATGAGTCTAGATCTTTATTTCTAATATAAACAATAAATACTAGTTCTGCTTTGGCTACATTCCACAATATTGCTATATTTTGATTTTTTTCTATTCAATATATTTTTTTATTTTTTTCTTGATACTTTCTCTTTGACTTTGCCTCTAATCGTGGGATTTCTGGATTTGAAACCAACAACAAACTCCTGCCTTAACGTCATTACAATTAGACACAAAATTAACAAAGTATTTAGGGCAAATATCGTTACTGAATGAGCTTCTAAGATATTTGTTAAGAGAGCTGAGACCAGGATACATGATAACTCCAAAGAAGGCTCAGCCATCTGCTGACAAGGGAGTATCTAGTAGTAGCAGAACTGATGTTTAGGCTTTGCTAGGAGGGAACAGTTTGTGGTGGGGTTGTGAGGTCTGAATTCTTATAGAGTTTCCCTCTTGTCTTTTGTAATTTGAAGAATCTGGACTGAATAATTGGTTGCCAAACAGAGGTCCATGAACTGATACTGGGCATGGGGGCACTGGGATCAACAAAGGAGCTAGTGGAAAATGCAGACTCCCCATCCCACATAACAGAATGTAGTTTGGTAGTTCTAGGTATGGTACAGGAATCTGTGTTTTCAACTGCTCTCATCTGATTCTACTGCAAGGTTCATTTTTAAAGCTAAAGAAACATCCTATTTTGTGGAAACCGGGCTTTTGGTCTTGCTTGTGTAACAATTTTGAAAGTTCTGGATGAGTAATTCCTCAGGTGTAACAAGGCACATTTGGGGTAAGTGGGAACCTGAGGCAGTGGAATCAGAGCTGTCCTTGCAGAAATATGGCCCGCCAGGACCACAGAGGCACCACAGATGTGAGTCTGGCCTGAATCCTCCCCTTTGAACTTCTGCAACTCTGTTTCACCAGACAGGACTGTCTGAAGACAGAGAGCACTGGCAGCTCACTGTCCTGCAGCTGGTGGCTCAGCCTGGCCCAGAGGAGATGCAAGTCCACTGTGACAGGTTCCCCATACTCTGGGCCAGGTTGGAAGGTGGAATCACAGGAAATAAGGCTGGAAAGGAGAAGGCTCCTGAGACTTGGATTCTTCCATGAGGCCTGTTTTTCTGAGAGATTTGTTATTAACCTGTGAGCCTTGTGTTCCAAGTTCCAGGGCACAGGCAGGAGGGGGTAGTGCTGAAAGAATGGGGATGAGGGGAAAGGGAGAGGGCAGGAAGGAAAGGGAATTAGGAACCAGCATTTATTAACAGCCACTATGTGAGGAGAGGAATTTAGAGAGAATCAGATGAGGTAAACTGAGTGAGAAGTTATCAATGTGCTGAGGTCTGTATGGTTTAACTCTGTGAACACACCAAATCTACCTAACACATACACACACAAAAAAATATTTTTTAAAAGTGAAAACACATTTGTTATTTAAAGCAAGATTGGACTAAAGCTTAGTCTTTTTTTAAATAGAAGTAGTCTAAATGAGGTCTTCTCTCTCAGGCTCTAGACCCCTTCTCACCCTTATAGTCACCTCTTCAGGGTTATGTGTACTTCACCCCAATTCCAGTTCAGGTCCTGACATATGACATCACATACCTCCTTACCTCACACCCTACCCTCCAGGAGATCATTTCTTCCCCTTCTCCAGAATCCTCTTTGCATCAGATCTTTTTCTTCTGTTCCCTTGTCCTTCTCAGAGATCTCCTTGGCTGACATGAACATTGCTCTTACTTGAGAAGGCTTCTATAGATAAGGCAGATTAAAAAAAGGCTGCTAAGGAAAGGTTTGCATCTTGTAACTTTGTATTCCTGATAATCCTACTATGGTGCCTTTGTTAGAATGATAGCTGTGTCCCCTCTCCCCATCCACCAAAGGTCTTCTTCCTAATCCTTGGAACCTGCAATTGTGATTTGTTACTTGTTGAAAGGAACTTTGCAGGTGTGATTAATATAGGACCTTGAGATAGGGAGATTATCCTGAATTATCTGGGTGGACCTAATGTTGGGACACAGGCACACACAGGATAAAGTAAAATACCATGCTACAGTGGGCTCCGTTTATTTCCCCTCCTATATCTACATACTTTTTGGCTTGCTGGCCTGCACATCACTACACTGACTTGTGTGTTATCCATAATCCTGCAGCTGGATCACTGCTGCTGCCTCCTCTAATGGGGCCAAAGACTGAGGCCCAGCATAGCACTTCAGCCGCAGGGCATGGTCTTTGGGTTCTGTCTGGATTGCTCTCCTGGTCCTGGCATCTACGAGGCTGCTTGGAGAGGTAACATCTATAAGCCAGGAGTTAGAATCAAGATCCCACTCCTGCCCTTGAGGATTAACTACACTACCCTGAGTTTAGGAGCTCCCATGGCTTCAGGGTTGGGTTCAGAGATAAGTAGCCAGTTGCTGGTCATGGGGACTGACTGCCTGTATTTGTTCTTACTTCCCTCCTGTGTATATGGAATTACATTTCATAATTTTACTTCAGGAAGTTTTCTAATTAGTCTGGGCTAGGGCCCAACTTAAGCACTGTGTGATACAGTGTCAAGAGCAAGCACAGACTTAGGACAGGGATGGGAAGAAATGATGTGGGTGTGGGGCTGGACAACTGGGGGTTGTGCCAGGAGGAGATACCTTGTTACCTGACGTCAGATTAAAAAGAAATATCAAAAACAGGGCCAAAGCCTAGAGGAGGATGGGTGCAGCTGCACAAAGGCAACCTAGGAGAATTGAGAGGTGGTGCTCTTGGAGGGATGAGGACAAGGCCTAAGTGTCAGGCCAGGGCTTCTATAGGGCAACTCTGTATTATAATACTATATTCATTCTGGAGACCTCTCTTTAAACCTCCCCGCTCCCTGACAGAAGAATAATCTGCTCAGCATAGACCCATCTTCATTGCAAGAAAACCTGGTTGAGAGTTCCTCAGCATAGGTACACTTCTCCTGGTCCTGGGACTGGGGCCAAGCACTGCCCTTCCAGCCTCACCTGCCAGTTCTGTTTTCCTGTGTTACCCAGTCTTCTGTTCCACTGACCAGCTCCTGCACCCTTAGCACTTTAATTTTTTCACAGGTGTTTATTTTATGTGCCAAGAACACATACAGTTCAAGGTGTTTATGTTCTAATTTAGTTGAGGAAATAAGCTTTGGTTTCTTCATATGACTTATTCCAGCAATGCTGAGAGGTTAAGTCTCTTGAGGTTAAGGAATAATAGGAGAAAAAGCAGAGAAAGAGTAAGAAAATTGATTTGCCTCTTCTGGGACCTGAGATGTTGTAGTTTTGAGATGTGATAGTTCATATGACCTCTATCTTGGTAACATGGCCCCTCATATTTGCTCCTCATCATTTGCCAATTCCACCATTTCTACTTCCTAGGAATGCTTACTCTTGAGAAATGGTACCACATAATAGTTTTTGTTTTTAATTTGACTGTTTTATTTTGAAATAATTGTAGGTTCGCATGCAGTTGAAAAAAATAATGCAGAGAGATACTTGTACCCTTTATTCGGTTTTCTTCAATAACATGTAAAACTATAGTACAACATCACAACCAAGACATTGACTATATACAGTCCAGATGCAGAACAGTTCCATCACCGCAATCATACTTTATGTTGCCATTTTATAGGTCTATCCATGTTCCCTGTTCCTCCTTCCCCTCCCCTGGCAATAACTAACCTTTTCTCCACTTCCATTATTCTATATTTCAAGAATGTTAAATAAATAAAATTAAACAATAAGTAAGCTATTGGGATTGGTGTTTTTCACTGAGCACAATTCTTTGGAGATTCTTCCATGTTGTTTATATCAATAGCTTGTGCCTTTTATTTGCTGAATATCATCTCATGGCGTGGAAGTGCCACAATTCGTTTAACCATTCACCACCCATTGAAGGACATTTGGATTGTTTTCAGTTTGAGGCTATTATGAATAAAATTTTCATGAACATTAGCATACAGGTTTTTTTTGTGAACATGTTTCATTTCTCTGGCATAAATGCCCAGTAATGCAGTTTCTAGGTTGTGTGGTAGTGGTATGCTGTATTTATTGAGAAAATACCAAGCTGTTTTCCAGAGGGGGTACACCAGTTTACATTTTCACCAGTTTACATTCCCAGTATATAAATATTTCCACTTTCTTCACATCCTTATCAGCATTTGATGGTGTCACTATTTATAATTTTTAGCATTCTAATAGACCTATGGTGATATCCAATGGTTTTACTTTGCATTTTCCTAATGGCTAATGATGCTGAACATATTATGTTCTTATATATCATCTGTATATTCTTTTCAGTAAACTAACTCTTCATTGCCCACTTTTTAATTAGATTAATTTTAAGGTAACTTTTGAGAGTTTTTAAAATAAATTCTACATACTAATGTTTTATTGGATATATGCCAATATTTTCTTCCAGTTGGGAGCTTATCTTTTCATTTTCTTAATTTGGATCTTTTGTAGAGCAAAAAATTCTAATTTTGAGAGTCAGACTTATCAGATTTTGTTTTTAATGGATCATGATTTTGGTATCAAGTCTAGCCCTAAGTCTTAAAAATTTTCTCCTATTTTTTAAAAAATGTTTTATAGTTTTACATTTTATACTTATGTTAATAATACATTTTAAGTAAATTTTTGTACAAAGTGTAAGCTTTAGGACAATGTTACTTTTTTTTAACTTTTCAGTATTTTTGCCTGTAGATGTCCAATTGCTCCAACATCATTTGGTTAAAAAAGCCTATCTTTTCATCCACAGGGAATCAAATATATGGTAGCTGAAGGAAATTGGACTTTGGATGGTAAACACATAATAGAATATGCACATGCTAAATTATAATATACACCTAAAAACTATATAATTGTATTAACCAATGATATCCCAATAAACTTAATTTAAAAAAAGAAAAAAAAGAAAGACTATCTTTCCATTGAATTCTTTTTGCACCTTGGTCTAAATCAATTGGATGTATTTATAGGCTCTCTTTTCTGTTCCATTTATCTGTGTGTCTATGCCTCCATCAATATTGCCTTATCTTGATTACTACAGTTATATAACATGTCTCAAAATATGATGGTGATTTCTTCTCCTTTATCCTTTTTATTTTTCAAAATGATGTTAGCTTGTGTTGCTCTTCTCCCTTCCTATATAAATTTTAGAATAATTCTATTGAATTTACAAAATAAAAATAGTAACTGGGATTTTCATAAGAATTGCATTAAACCTGAATACCATTTGGGTGAGGATTGACATCTTTGCTATGCTGAGTTTCCTAACCTTTCAAAACCATAAACATTGTATGCCTCTCCATTTATTTAGATCTTCTCATTTTTTTCATTAAGATTTTGTTATCTTGGCATACAAGTCTTGTATGTTTTCTTAGACTTACTCCTAAGTATTTCACATTGTTTTGATTGATTATAAATGGTATTGTGATTTTAATTTTGAAATCCATGTATTCATTGTTAATATACAAAAATCTTGTAGGTTTACTTTATATGCTGCAATCTTATTGAACTCATTTATTAGTTCTAGATTTTTTTATATATACCTAGTGATTTTCTACATTGACAATTGTGTCATCTACAAATAGAGACCTTTAATTCCTTTATAATATGCTGCCTTTTATTTATTTTTATTGTAGCATTATTCAGGCTAAAAATTTTAGTATTGTGTTGTAATACTTGAGGGAATAAACATAATTATCTTTCACCACATGACAAAGGGAAAGCATTTAATCTATCATCATTAAGTATGATAATGGTTATAAAATTTTGGTAGATATTATTTATTAAATTAAAGAAGTTACCTCTCTATCTCTAGTTTTCTGAGATGTAAAAATTTTTCTTGATAATGCCCTTTATAAAATATATATATTTTTTAATTTTAGTAAAGTCCAATTTTCTGTTTTTTTTGTTGTATGTGCCTTCATATGTAAGAAACCAGTATTTAATCTAATGTCACAAAGGTTTACTCTATTTTTTCTAAGAGATTATTTTTGTCTTAGCTTTTCATTTACTTGCTTTTTCATTGTGTTTTGAGTTAAGTTTTATATATGGTGTGAAAAAGAAATCTAACTTTGTGCTTTTATATGTCGATACAAGCAACAGTTTTTGGAAAATTTTTCTTTTTTCGTTGAATTGTTTCAGAATTTTTGTTGAAAATCAATTATCCATAAATATACATGTATATTACATTTATTACATGAATGTATATATTCATGTGGGGACTCTCAATCCTATTTCATTGATCCATGTCTATCTAATGCCAATACCACACAAATCTTGATTACTATGGTTTGTCATAGTTTATTATTATTTATTATTATTATTATTTTAATTGGAATATGTGAGTCCTCTAACATTGTTATTCTTTTTCAAGATTGTTTAGGCTACTCTGTGTCTTTTGAATTTCCATATGAATTTCAGAATCAGTTTTTCTATTTCTGCAAAATAGACAGCTGAGATTTTTATAGAAATTGTGTTGAATCTGTAGATCATTTGGGGGGAGTATTGCAATCTTAACAATATTATATCATCTAATCCATGAACAATGGATGACTTCCCATTTATTTAGGTATAATTTAATTTCAATGGTTTTTATAGTTTTCATTCTTCAATTCTTATACCTTTTATTCTTAAATTTATTTCTTAAAATTATTCTTAAGTATTTTATTCCTTTGGTGCTTTGTATATTGCTTTAAATTGTTTTCTACATTTCATACTCAGATTTTTCATTGATAGGGTATAGAAATATAACTTATTTTTGTATGTTGATCTTGCATACTTTGCTAAATTCATTTATTAGTTTTAATAGTTTTTTAGATAATTTCTTAGAGTTTTATTTATATAAGATTATGTCATTTGTGGATATAGTTTTACTTCTCCAATCTGGATGATATTTATTTATTTGTTTTTTTTTTGTTTGTTTGTTTTTGTTTTTTTTTTTGCTTACTAGGCTTGGATAGAACTTTGAATTCAATATTGTATGAAAATGAAAAATGCAGATAGTCTTGTCCTCTTTTTAATTGTAGGGGAAAATGTTTAGTCTTTCACCACTAAGTATGTCAAAGCTTGGTTTTTCATACATGTACTTTACTAGGTTAAGGAAGATCTCTTATCAGTAGTTTACCAAGAGTTTTTATCATGAAAGATTGTTGAATTTTGTCAAATAATTTTCTGTGTCTATTAATATAATTATGTGCGGGGTTTTGTAATTTTATGATTTATTATATTATATTAACTGATGTTTTTCTGTAGAGCTAACTCTGCCTATTTGCAAGATTTAATCACACTAGATCATATTGCTGGAATCCATGTTGCTAGAATATGTTCACTAGTATTTTGTTGAGAATGTTTACATCTATATATAAAGGATACCAGTAAATACCTTTTTCCTTGTGGTTTATTAGTCTAGTTTTGGTATCAATAATATTGGCTCACAGAATGAGCTCAGTTGTATTTCCTCCTCTATATTTTGGAAGAGTTTTTAAAAGATTTATATCAATTCTTTAGGTGTTCGGTAGAATTTATAAGTGATATCATTAGGTCTTGAATTTGTTTTGCGGGAATTATTTTTATTACTATTGAGAAAATCTGTTTACTTGTTGTAGGTCTATTCAGATTTTTCTCTTCTTGAGTCAATTTTGACAGTTTGTGTCTTTCTAAAAATTTGCCTGTTTCTTCTAGGTTATTTAATGTGTTGGCATATAATTGTTCATAGCATTCTTTTATAATACATTTTACTTGTATAAAGTTGGTAGTATTAGTCCCTCTTTTGTCCCAGATTTTAAGAATTTAACATTATTTTTCTTGGCCAGTCCAGCTAAATATTTTTCAATTTTATCTTTTCAAAGAAATAATTTTTTTGTTCTGTTGATTTTCTCTACTAATTTTTATTTCTTATTTATTTATTTTTCATTATAATCATGATTGTTTTCTTTCTACTTGCTTTGGGTTCTGTTCTCTCTTCCTTTAGTTTCATAAGGTGAAAAGTTAGGTTACTGATTTTTGGTCTTTTTTTTTTAATATAAGTGTTTAGAGCTATATATTTACTTGTTTTTTGCTATATCACATGCCTTTTGAAATTTTGTGTTTTTGTGTTTTTGTTTTTACCTCACAGCATTTTCTAGATATCCATTTGATATAGTCTTTGATCTATTTATTATTCAGAAATTTTTCATTTAATTTTCAGATATTTGTGAATTCCTTACATTTGCTTTTGTTATTGATTTCTAGTTTTATTCTCTTATGGATAGAAAACATGCTTTGCATCACTTAAATACTTTTAAATGTATTGATACCTTTTTGTGGCCTAACATATGGGTTACATGTTCCATGTGCACTTGAAAAGAATGTGTAGTATGACATTATTAATTGGAGTGCTCTATAGATGTATATTAGCTTTAGCTGGTTTATAATTTTGTTCAAGTTATCATGTTAATCTTCTATCTTCTAGTTTTGACAAATTGTTACAAATAAGGTATTGAAGTATCTAACTGTTATTGTTGCATTATCTATGTCTCCCTTTATTCTGTCGGTTTTTGCTTCATGTATTTTGGAGCTTTCTTCTTTAGTGTATATATGCTTATAATTGTTATATCTTCTTGATAATTTGACCATTTTATCATTAGCTTTTGGTCTATAATAGTAATTTTTGTGTTAATGTATATTTTGGTTGATATTAGTATAGCTACTTCAGCTTTTTTTTCATTACTGGTTGTACAGTTTTTTTTTTTCTTTTCTTTTTACTTTCAATTTATTTCTGTCTTTGAATCTTAAATGTGTCTCCAGGATACAGAATATATGGTTGAATCATGATTTTAGTTAATGGATTTTATTTCTTAGATCAGTTTTAGGTTTGCAGAAAACTGAGCAGAGTTCCCAAATACTCCAGTTTGCCCTATGATAGACATCTTGCATTAGAGGATTCATTTGTTACAATTAAAAAACTATTCTTGATGCATTGTTATTAACTAAAGTCCATAATTTATATTAAGTTTTATTCTTTATGTTGTACATTCTATAGGTTTTGAGAAATTTGTAATGTAGTTTATCCATCATTAAATATTATACAGAAAACTTTCATTGTCCTAAGAATTCTCTGTGATCCACTTACTTACTCCTCTGTCCCACAAAAATGCTATTAATTTTAAGATAGAAAACTCTTTTTATTAAAAACAATAAAAACTGGAATTTATTGAATTGTCTATGCCTAAACCAGAGACACAAGTGGAATAAAGGTTGTTAACAATTTTATTGTCTTTCTTCTTGAAACCTCATGGAGCTAACTAATAGTTTTTATTTATGCAAATGAAAGATAAATAAATGGGAAGAGTGGAGGAAGATGCCAAAAGTAATTGGAGGCCCTGAGCACATAGCTCACTGCATTATCATTCAAAAGCTAAAAGCACATAGTTAAAGGTTTCTTTTAAAAGGATTCAGAAAATTGCTTATAAATGTCTTCATACCAAAGGAACTTCATATTACTTTACTCTTGGCCTCTATTTGCACTTCTAGAAAGTTTCTACTTCTAAAATAATATTGCAGGTGAATTTGTACTTTTCTCAGATTATATTTGTGAGAAACCATTTTACCATATTTCAGATTTAATATTTTTATCTTGATCTAACTTGTACATCATTTTGTTAATAATTGCAAAGTAAAGACTAATTGTTTATCACATTTATTAGAAATTGCTGTTAAGAGTGACAGTTACACTCTTTTGTTTTCCACACCCAACAAATATTTAGCTTTAGAGATTGTATAATTAGCTGGTTCCTGTTCATCTGGCGGCCACACATAGGTCACTGGCTTTGTCACCTGTGAGTGTATTCAAGGCCAATGGTACCACTTCACCAATCTCAGCCAATGAGAGGATCCCAGTTCTCTGACATCAGAGTGCAGAGCTGTGAGGGTTCAGGGGGCAGGGCATGGCACAGTGCCCTGCACCATGAGGAGACTACATTTCTTAGGGTTGCACACTGTACAATATACACATGTCTAGGCTTGTGCAGCAGTTCTGGGACCCTCTCAAATGGGAGGGCCAGGAATCAGAGAGGACCCCCAAGCAATCTGAAAGAGATAGGAAGCTTATGAGAAGAAGGTAGTCATAAGATAACTTTAAAACCTGAGGATCAAGAGTATATATATAGAGAGGAAGCAGAAGTTCTGATAAAATCTTGCAAAACAGCTTTCAATTGAAGATAATAAAAGCAACCATTTTAGGCAATCTTTCTTCTCTTGCATGTCTGTCTCTCATACCCAGATCAGTGGCCAGAGCAGGCTCTGTCATCAGGGAGGCAGGCAACAATTTAGGAATAGAAGGAAATTACCTAGACATAATAAAGGTAATATGTGAACTAACAGTGAACATCATATGCAATGGTGAAAAACTGAAAGCCTTTTCTCTAAGATCAGGCACAAGAAATGTATACCACTTTTATTACTTCTATTACATAATACTAAAATTTCAAGCAAGAGAAATTATTTGGAAAAAAATCCAAATTGAAAAGGAAGATGTAAAATTATTTTTGTTTGCATACAAAATAACGTAAGGAATTCTTAATGATTTTACAAAATATGTAATAAATTCAGCAAATTTGCATGATATGATATCAGTATATAAAAGTTACATTTACATACTAACAATGAACAATTAAACAAGAAAATAAAAAATTCCATTTACAATAGCATTAAAAAATAAGGACATAAAAGATTCATATACTGAAAACTCTAAATTTTTGCTGAAAGAATTTTAAAATGAAAACGAATAAATGGGCAGATACCTAAGTTTATGTTTTGAAAGACGTAGTATTGTTAAGATGCCATTATCACCCAAAGTGATCTACAGATTCTATGCAATCCCTAACAAAATCCCAATAATTTTTTGTAAAAATAGAAAAATTCATTCCAAAATTTATGTAAAACCTCATGAGACTCTGAATAGCCAAAAAATATTATAAAGCAAGAATAAAGTTAGAGGTCTTATAATTTCTAATTTCAAATTTTACTACAAAGCTCCAATAATCAAAACAGCATGGTACTAACATAAAGACAGACATTCAAACTGATAGAATAAATAAATACTCAAAAGTAAGCTTTTGCATATATAGTCAAGGGTGCCAAGACCATTGAATAAAAGATACCTTTTCAACAATGCTGCTGGGAAAACCAGATATTAATACTCAAAATAATGAAGTAGAATCATGTTTTATGAGGTTGTTACCAGAAGATAAAGATGGTAAGAGAGATATTTCAAGTACAAATGAGAATTTTTTGATTCAACACCACTACCTGGGTGGTAATTAGGAGCCATTTGATAGTGGGCTGAATGCTGTTGTGATTATAAATAAGTTGGGATGTATTCTATTTGTTCTCTTAAATGGGATAGAAGGAAAGGGTCAAATGCCTTCATCCCAGCTGTGAAGGGCCACTAGCTTGAATCTTGAAAACCTTGCTTTGTCTTCAGCAGCTGAGTTTCTAGGATATTCCTAAAGTTAACTGAGAAACTCCCCAGTCATCAGATGGATTCTGGGGCTGAATCTCAGACCTCAGTACCCTGCTTATTGTCTATTTCTCATTCCTGCAAACAGGCAAACAATGTTGCAAACAGGCAAACAAAACAGACCTCCCTATTCCTGCCTGGCTCCTCATTGATCCCAAATCCAGACTGGTCAGTTATGAGCTACCTCTGTAACTAGGGGAGTAGGAATGATAAATATATATGACCCCAAACCCTCTCACGTAGATATTTTTAAAGGCCTCCAGGTCTAAACTTTTGAAATCTTTTTCTCTGACTTTACGTTATGGTTTGAATAGATATGTATGAGTGTGTGTGCGTGTGCGTGTGCGTGTGCGTGTGCGTGTGTGTGTGTGTGTGTGTGTGTGTGTGTGTGTGTGTGTGTGTGTTGGGATTGTCTTCTGGCTTGACAATCATGTGAGATTCTATCAAAACTCTTCAGAAAATTTTTTTGTGGGTCTCTCCCTTGGTTGTGTAGTTTCTGCCCTTTGGGAGCCTCCATTCCTCTGTGCGAGATGGAGTCATGTGCTGAATCCACATCATGCCACACTATCCATTATTAATAAGACTGGACTTTTGTCTCTGGTATCCAGACTGAGAGCATCTCAGACTGGCTCAGAAAAACATAGGATCCTTGTGAGAAAAAAAAACGGGGTTAGAGAGAGAGAGATGAGAGTAAGAAAAAAGGAATCCACTTGTGTCAATAACTTTTCTCAGGTCAAAATTCAAAGCTTGGTTATAATCACCTTCTTAGGAAGTGACAGAGGAGATGATAACCAGATACTAATTTTTCTATCTTCTAGGGACAGAAATGCATATACATCTCCCCCAGCCCTAACTGCAGAAGCCCTTAATAACATTTTCCATTCATTTCAGATATCCATTTACTGCTTTTACAGCACTTGCCTCAGTTTGTATGTATTTTTCAGTTGCCTTCTAATGAGCAGTTTCAGTGCACACACTGGGCTTCTTCTTCTACCTTTAGAAAGCAAGAGTTGTGCATTGATAACAGAGACATTATGAATACTCACCATGATTCAGACATTGTGATGAATGCTTTGCATATAACATTATTTAATCAATATTCTAAGTAGAAACAACTAACTTCATTTTGTGAAGACTCGGAGAGGTTGAGTTACTTACCTTGGGTCACATAGCTAGCAAACTCTAACCTAGGCCTGATTGACCCCTAAACTCAATATTTTAATCTCTTGTGCTATGCTGTGCTTTATCTGCCATCTCCTTTTCTCTTGGGCCAACCAGAGGTTGAACCAGTTATCATGGCTATATGTAGCCATCACAGCTGTCCTTGAGGCCTGGCATTGTGGGAAGCTAATTCACCTAGAGGCTGGCCTGGGAGGCAGTGGAAATGTTATGGTGAGACCTAGTGCTGCTCAATAATGCCAGGCCTGTCACCTTCCTCTTCACAGTTTTCAACCAAGTAGAAAAGAGTTTCTCTGTCCCTGAGTAGGGATGAAGGTCAAAGATATTTATTTTCTCACCTCCATCAACCTGAAAATAATGAGGCAAGACTGGATGTTCCAAACCAGCAAGGTGATTTGCTTTGGGATCTCATTAGTTGTCTGTATGGAACACATTGGCTTCTGAGCCTGCTATACTCAGAAGTAGCCAAAGGGAGAGAACATAACCTGCCTCCACCCAGAGCATTGGGAAAGCATCATTTTTCAACTTGTCCAGAGAGTTCTGTACCTTTTTTTTTTTTTTTTTTGAAAAATTTCAACAATGTTGGGAAAGGTGGAACATCGATCATTTGCTACTGTTTCTCATTTCTTGATAACACTAATCCAGAGTATGGATGAAACTGTTAAGCCATTATTTCAAAAAATGAGATAAAAAGTCATTAGGAAGGGAATATTTCTGGCTTTCCCAAATCCCACCTGGCCCTAGAATTTTGGAGTAGCTGAGTCAGGTGCAATACCTATCAGCTAAAACCAGTAGCCCTAATGAAGGAGTCTCCTGGCAAAGTACTTATATCCTAAGTGTGGGCCTTGTCTTTATAGACAGATAATGAGCCACTTGAGTCAAAGAATTCTGTCTGACAGGAGTAAGAGGAAAACTTTAGGTAGCTCAGCCAATTTCCTCATTTGTATATTTGCATATGGAAACACCAAAAAGTCATTTCACTCCTCAGGGCCACATCCTCAATTCAGTGGATAGTCACAGTTACTTGGAAATGAGTCTCCCAGTTTCCTGGTTTACAAATATTTTTTCTATAAGTATGACCCAATTATAGCATAAGATATACTAAAAAATACATTATTTTTTGTTTATCTGAAGTTCATATTTAAATTCTATCCTGTACTTTATCTGGTAATCTTATACTCTTATAATCTCAGACACTGGAAAGAGTTACTGTGGGTCTTGGGATGTTGGGGTAATGCAGGAGGTCCGGTAGATGTGGCCATGACCATGAGAAGCACAATGAGAACCACTGATGGGCTTTTGAGTTCTTCAGATGCACCGATAAACATTGTGGAAACTCCTGTCTAGGCAGTATTGAGTAAGAGACACTGAGAGCCACAGACCCCTGCTTTGATTCGGCAAGGCTGGGGTAAGCTTAGAAGATCCTCTCTGGAGGTACAGTGTGTGGTGGTCCTGAGGTCTGTGGATCCCTGAGTCACTTCATGACTTCATGGTGGAGCCTTGAGTTTTGAGACGAACCATGGGAGTTCATGGTTTAACGATCCATATTCAATGCTCCCACTTTCACTTTAATCCTTATTTCAAGTGTCATTTTCAGCTTGATTTATTTATTATTTAACCTTAAAATTTTAAAATGCCTATTTTCTTGAATTTTACATGATGATATTTAAGTCACTTTGGATTTCTGAAGGATCTTCATTCTGGAATGTGGGCAGGAAGCACTAGGAGCAATTAATAAGAAAAGAAAACAGGCCAGGGTATAAAAATGCACAACGATTTGGGAAAATACTGGCCTAAGTGTTTATTCCCTCATAGCTTAATTTAGCCCGCTTTGGACACTTTCACAATGGAATGTCAAAACAGGAGGTCATTGGAACCAGATGGAACTTTGTTAAAATACAAGGAAGCATTTCTGAAGTAGTTGCCCTATCTGAGCACCACCTTCTTCCATAAAGTCATTTAGAAAAATGCTTTTTCCATGCTCCATTCCCTTCCCTAGTAGCCTCCCTGATCCAGGCTCCCTCCACCTCTCAGTCCCCATCCCTGAGCATGAGGTCAGTTCCTCCTGACAAGCCAACAAGATGCTCTTGATCCAGCCTCTCTCTCAGCTCCCAACTCTTCTTGGGCTGCTTGAAGGAAAAGAAATATGTACAAGGAGAAATTATTTACTGTCAGAGCTAACTAGATCTCCCTTCCTGGGAGAAAGGCTGGAGTTTATACATAGGTAGCTCTATTCTTTCTAATTTTCTCTGGAAAAAAGCCAAACTCCACTGCCTAGGCTTCCTAAACACAAAAGAGCAGTAAACTCTTGTCAGAATCAGGGCTTGACTTGTTTCTGAGACACAGAAGGCAAGAAAGTGCTGCACAGTTTGGGCTTATGGGTAGTTGGGGCGACTTCAGAGGTATTTGGGGAGTGCTGCCTTCCTAAAGCTGCCTTTCAATACCTGCCAGACATGAAATTCTTTTCATGGGGACAAGTGCTGAAGTATGAGGTCACTTGGGTCAGAAATACAGTGAGTGAACATCTGGGTAGCTATTTAGTCTTGCAGTCTGGGAAGGCTGCTGAAGAGGCTAGGCATAGCGTCTCCTCAGATTCGGGCCTTGTTTTTTGTTTGTTCTTGTTTTTTTTTTTTTTTTTCTTTTTTAAAATGTTACTTACAACATTTAATAACTCCTCATAGCCCTCAAGATTCAGTGTAAACTTCTCAACACAATGTACAAATGCCTTTTGAAATCTTATCCCTAAATATCTATATAAGGCCTCCCACCTCTTTTCAGAATCCTATACTTTAACAATAATGACAACAAAATATTTCCTCCATAGCTTACATTACTGTTCACTCTTAGTTTTTTACAGCTCTGTGTTTTAATAAATGAATAATGCCATATATCTGCCATTATAGTATCATATAGAATAATTTCTTACCCTAAAAATCTCCCTAGTTGTACCTGTTCTATTCCTTACTCTGTTTCCCCTAAAGCCATGGCAACCACCAGTCTTTTGACTCTTCCTGTAGTTTTGCCTTTTCCAAAATGGCATATAATTGGAATCATAAAGTGTGTAGCGTTTTCAGACTAGCTTTTTCCACTAGATGATATGCATTTTAGTTTTTCCATTTCTTTTCATAGCTTGATTATTTATTTTTATAACTGAATAATATTCCATGGTAGGTATGTACCATTTTGTTAATCCATTCACATTTTGAAAGGCACATTGGTTGCTTTCAGTTCTGGGAAGTTATAAATGAAACTGCTATTTGTATGTGGCTTTTTGTGTAGACATAAGTTTTCAATTCATTTGGGTATAAACCTAGTAGTTCAATTGCTGGCTCACATGATAAGACTATACATTGTAGGAAATTGCCAGACTGTTTTGCTCCACATCTTTACCACCAGTAAAGACAGTATTGTCAGTTTTCTGGAGTTTATTCTAATAAGTATGTAGGAGTGTCTCACTGTTGTTTTAATTCATTGTTACTTAATGACATATGTATATCATCTTTTAATATGCTCATTTGCCATCTGTATATAATTCTTAGGTCAGGTGCATGCTCAGATGTTTTACTCATTTTTAAACTGAATTGTTTGCTTTCTTATTGTTAAACATGTTTGTCCTTTATCATTTTATGCTACATGTCTCTGTTCAATAACTGATGGTTCAATGAATAAGTGACATATAGAAGTAGGTCAGTGGCCAGTTGGTGATGGTTCTTAAAATATCTTATATGAAGTATAGATGAAAGGTACAGAAGTGTTTTTTTTAAACATAAAGTAATTGCAGAAAATGATTATTACTTTACTAAATTGCACCTTGTGCTGGCCTACACATAGTTCTACTTTTTAAAATATACTGATTTTTTAAAAAAGTATCCACGTAAGCATTTTAACATAAGTATATTTAATTTATTTATTAGAATTGCATTTTTTAAACAACAAAAGTTTGTGTTACTTCAGTTCTTTATTTTCTCCTTCATATTTATACAATTATACAAATGTGTTCATTAAGTATAGTCATGTTCATTATTTCTACATTGGAAAAATAAAATCTAACCTTTTATTTGTATACAAACACACACACACACACACACACACACAGCAGTTACAATTCTATTAATTCTTAGATGGTGGGTTCCTTGAAACAATTCTTTTTAATGGGAGCTCTTGAGCAGTGAGACATTCCATTAACTTGCCAGGGTTGTTAACTGGTACCCAGTACAGATTAACTTTTATCTGTAACTGAAATCTGGGTACTCTTGAGAGTTTTTACATACTCTTTCTTTTTATAGACCATAGTTATTTTCTGTAAAAATAACATTTGTTATTTCCTTTTTTATAAAAGTATTATGTCTGCTATAGAAAACATAAATTCTATAGGAAGCATAAAATGTCAAAACATCTATCTAGGGTTAATCATTAATATATCAGTGATTTTTCTATAGTGTTTGCCTGAATATGTTTGTATAATTTTCCTTCTGGATATTATTTTCAACATATTTAGAATTGTACTGAGTCCTGCTTTTCTGACTTCTATCTATACATTTTCAGTGTCACTTAAAAAGTCATATTATTATTAATGACTATAATATCCCATATAATTTTATTAATACTATATTTACTTAACATTCAAATATTGTTGACAGTTTTAAAGTTATAATTTTACTTAGAAAAGAATGGACCCCCAAAAGCTGTTAATAACTAACTTTAATATAGATTATTAGAAATATTTTGAAAATTTTAAGTAAAAGCTTTTTCTATAAGCAGCAACATAAGAATATATCATCATTTAGTTCTGAATAGATATTGTAGCTTTTGCATTGGATCAGATAAAATGATGGAGTTAAAAAGGAGTTATTGATTGTTGCCTTGTGGTTTCATGATCTTGGCAGAACAGTTGTGTAAGAATGTTTTGACATACAGTGAAAAAAGGAAAGCCTTTTCAATAAATGGTGCTGGGAATACTGGAAAGCCACCTGCAAAAGAATGAAACTAGACTATTGTCTATCATCACACACCAAAATTAACTCAAAATGAATTAAGGACCTGAATATAAGACCTGAAACAATAAAATGTATAGAAGAAAACATAGGAACTAAACTCAAGGACCTTGGAATTAAAAATAATTTTATATATTTGACCTCAAAGGTAAAGGAATTAAAAGCAAAAACCAAACTGAAAAGCTTCAGCTCAGCATAAAAGAAAAAAAAATGTCAACAAGGTAAAGAGACAATCATCTGACTGGAAAAATATATTTGCAAGCAACGCCTCCGAAAAGGGCCTAATATCCAAAATATACAAAGAACTCATACGATTTAACAACAACAACAACAAAAACAAAAACAATCAAAAAATGGGCAGAGAATCTAAACAAACACTTCTCCCAAGAAGATATACAAATGGCCAACAAATATATGAAAAGATGCTCAACATCACTAGCTATTAAGAAAATGCAAATCAAAACCGCCATGAGATACCATTACCATCTCATACATGTTAGAATAGCTATAATACATTTTGGAAAGGATGAGGGGGTAAAGGAACACTCATACATTGCTGATGAAACTGCAAATTGGTACAGCCTCTATGGAAAACAGTATGAAGGTTCTTCAAAGAGCTAAAAATTGATCTACCACATGAACTAGCAATTCTTCTACTGGGTATTTACCCCAAAGACTTGAAAGCCCATATTTGAAAAGATATTTGCACACCGATGTTCATAGCAGTATTATTAACAGTGGTCAGGACATGGAAGCAAATGAAGTGTCCTATGATCGATGATTAGCTAAAGAAACTGTGGTACGTATATACAATGGAATATTACTCAGCCATAAGAAGAGATGAAATACTGTCATTTATGACAACATGGATGGACCTCAAAATAATAATGCTAAGCGAAATAAGCCAGACAGATTAAGTTGAAAATCACATGATATCACCTATATGTGAGATATAAACCTAAAAGCAACAAATAAACAGGACAAACAAACAGAGACTCATGTCTATGGACAATAAGACTAGTGGTTACCAATGGGTAGGAGGGAGGGTGATGGAGGGAGGTAGACAGGGTAAAAAGGGTCCAATATGTGGTGACAGAAAGAAATCTAATTATGGGAGGTGAACACACAAAGTAAAAATATTTATATATAAATTACTGTTAAGATCTTTAGCTGAAACTTACCAGCTTTATTAATATATATATATATATATATATATATATATATATAATGATTTGGGGTGTTTCATAAAAAACTGAATGAATGTAAAAGGTACCAAAGTTTGGGACAAAAGAATACTGTAAATACTAAAGGAAACCAAACTATTAAACTGACAGGATAATCAGTAAGTGAATAATTTATTAAACAAGCCAATAACTTATTTTAGGAGAAATATTATTTGAAAGAGAAATATGGGTGTAGATATCTCTTCTTATCTTGAAGAGAGCAGTCTGATTAGTATCCTTTTGGGAATTAATTAAATAGGTCTTGGACTTCTAGGTCTCAAAATGTCATCCCTTCTATTTTAGGGTAATGAGAATTTGTTAGGAAAGGATAAAAAGTATAAAATAAACTGTATATTTACCAAGATTTTATATAATCATTCTAAAATTGAAGAATTTTTCAAATGGCTAACTTTGTAATCAGCTCTTTGTTCTGCTTCTGTAGACATGCTTGACTCATAGGCTGAAGGGCAGGCTGACCTCAATCAAGATCAACTAAAGATTCACCCTCCCCTTCCCTTGTTCTGTCTGGATAACAGATGTTCCCCTTCACTTGTAACTGCCCATAGCCCATAGCAACTCTCGTGCTCTGTAACTGCCTGAGGACAAATTACAAATTGGCTTACACCTACTGTAACTGCATAGGTAAGCCCTATAAAAGCAAGGTTACTCCTGATCTCAGGGCCCAGATTTTCAGAGTGCTAGCTCTTTTGGGACTGCCAGTGTAATAAACCTGATTTCTCCAAATCTCTGAATGGTGCTTGGTTTCTTGCCAGTCTGATTTTTCTGCAACAAAATCAAATAACGTTCTGCTTTACTATTTAGCTTGACTCTGTGTTTTGACTACTAGTTGTCTTAATAAAATTTACTATGATATTACAAACAGCTATTAAAATTAAGCAAAGTATTTAGATTTTAATAACAAATAATTCCAGAAAGAAACTATCCTTCCAAGTGAGTACATCAGTAAAACAAATTCTTAAGTAATTCTTAGAAATAAAAGCAAGAGAAAAATGCCTTGATTTATTTATAATGGCAGAATCTTACAGTGAATGTTTAACTTTTAATATACTGAAATCCAAAGAAGCTTATTTTTTTTGAATTATAAAACAAGGAACTACATAGTTAATCAAAAATCTAATTCCTATCTCTTGATCTATTAAAGTCATTCTAAACTTAATTTTCTCAGTCTATTTTTTTATTTTATATTAGTTTCAGGTATATAGTACAATTTATATAATTTTTGAAGTGATACTATAGTACCCATCTGGCACTGTAAATAGCCATTACAATAATATTGACTATCTTTCCTATGCTGTATTCTATGCTGTGACTGTTTTCTAACTAATAATTTGTACTTTAACCCTTTACCTTTCTCATTCAGCTCCCTAATACTCCTCCCCTCTAGCAGTTTGTTCTCCAGTTTGTTCTCTGCATCTGTTAGTCTGTTCTCTGCATCTATTAGTCTGTTTTTATTTCATTAGTTTCATTAGTTTTGTTTGTTCCATATATAATTGAAACCATATACCATTAATCTTTCCAATATATAAGTGAAATCATATGCTATTAATTTATTTCACTCAGCATAATAATCTCTAGATCCATTCATGCCATTACAAATGGTAAGATTTCATTTTTATGGCTCAGTCATATTACACTGTATAGATTATATGTAACAAAACTTCTTTATCCATTGTCTATTGATGGGCACTTAGGTTGCTTCCATATCTTGGCTATTGTGAATAGTCCTTCAGTGAACCTAGGGGCACATAAATCTTTCTGAATTAGTGTTTTGGTTTTCTTTGGATAAATACGCAGAAGTGCAATTGTTAATTCAAAAGTTAGTTCTTCTTTTAATTTTTGAGTAAAGTCCAAACTGTTTTCTATAGTGGCTATACCAATTTGCAATCCTGTTAACAGTGTATGTGAGTCCCCTTTTCTCCACATCCTCTCCAACACTTATTTGTTTTCTGATTTATTGATGATAGCCAATCTGACATGTGTGAGGTGATATATCATTATGGTTTAATTTGCATTTCTCTAATAATTAGTGACATTGAGCATTTTTTTATATGTTTATTGACCATCTGCATTTCCTCTCTGGAGGAAGACCTTTTCAGGTCTTCTGCCAATGTTTAATTGGATTGTTTGTGGATTTTTATGTTTGTTTTTAAGTCGTATGAGTTCTTTGTAAATTTTGGATATTAACCCCTTCTCAGATATATCATAGGCAAATATCTTCCCCCATTCAGTAGGTTCTCTTTTTATTTTGTTGATGGTTTCCTTTGCTGTGAAAATTTTTTATTTTGATTTAGTTCTATTTTTTTTAATTCCTCTTGCCTGAGGAGATATATCAGAAAAAAAATTACTAATAGCAATATCAGAGAGATTACTGTCTATGTTTCTTCTAGAAGTTTTGTGGTTTGTGGTCTTACATTTATGTCTTTAATTCACTTGGAGTTTATTTCTGCATACGGTGTAAGAAGTGATCCAACTTTATTTTTTTTTTTTGCATGCATCTGTCCATTTATACCAATACCATTTTTTGAAGACACCATCTTTACCCCATTGCATATTTTTGCCTTATTTGTCATATAGTAAATGGGCTTAGAGTTGTGGATTTATTCCTAGGTTCTCTATTCTGTTCCAGACTAGGTTCTCTAGTCTGTTTTTATGCCAGTACCATGCTGTTTTGATTACTATAGCCTTCAGTATAGTTTGTTATTAGGTAGTATGATACCTCCAACTTTGGTCTTCTTTCTCAAGATTTCTGTGGCTATTGGTGATATTTTATGGTTTCATATAAATAATTGAATTGTTTATTCTAGCTCTCTGAAAAATGCCATTGATATTTTGATAGGTATTTCATTGAATCTATATATTGCTTTGGATAGTATGGATATTTTAACAATATTAATTCTGCCTATCTATGAGCACAGTATATGTTTTCATTTATCTGTATTAATAAATTTTTTTTTTCAATAACAAGATTTTTCAAGAATAATCTTTTACCTCCTTGGTTAAATTGATTCCTAATTATTTTATAAATTTTGATGCAATTGTAAATTGCATGATTTTCTTAATTTCTCTTTCTCATATATCATCATTGATGTATAAAAATGCAACCGATTTTTTAATATTAATTTTGTATCCTGATACTTTACTGAATTCATTGATCAGTTCTAACAGGTTTTTTTTGTGGAATTTTTAGAGTTCTTTCTATATAGTAACATTTCATCTGCAAATAATGACAGTTTTACTTTTCCATTTCCAATTTGGATGCCTTTTATTTCTGTCTTGTATGATTGCTGTAGCTAGGACTTCCAATAGTATGCTGAATAGAAGTGATGAAAGTGGACATCCTTGTCTTATTCCTAATCTTAAGAAAAATGCTTTTAGCTTCTTCCTGTTGAGTATAATGTTAGCTATAGGTTTATCATATATGGCCTTTAGTATGTTGAATTATGTTTTCTCTATTCCCACTTTGCTGAGAGCTTTTATCATAAATGAATATTAAGTTTTGTCAAACACTTTTTCTGAATCTATTGATATAATAATACATTTTTTATCTTTCAAATTGTTAATGTGAAGAATTAATTTATTTGTCAATATCAAACCAATCTTGCATCCCAGGAATAAATCCAACTTGATCATAGTGTAGGATCTTTTTAATGTCTTGCCATAGAGAATTTTTGCATCAATGTTCTTCAGGTATATCAGCCTGTTGCTTTCTTTTTTTGTGCTGTTTTTGCCTGATTTTGGAATCAGAGGAATGATGGCATCTTAAAAAGAGTCAAAGAACTTTTCCTCCTCTTGAATCATTTGGAATATTTTGAGAAGAATAGACGTTAGTTCTTCCTTAAATGTTTGATAAAATTCACCTATGGAGCCATTCAGTTCAGAACTTTTTTTTTTTGAGAGTTTTTTGATTACTGACTTGGTTTTATTGGTGGTAATTGACTAGTTCAGATTTTGTTTCTTCTTGACTCAGTCATGGGAGAGTGTATGTTTCTAGGAATGTATTAATTTCTTCCAGATCGTCCAATTTATTGGCTTATAATTGCTTGTAGTATTTTCTTATGATCTTTTATATTTCTGTGGAGTCTATAGTTATTTCACATATTTTTATTTATTTGGATCCTCTCTTTTTTTTCTTAATATTTCTGGTTAAAGTTTTATTAATTTTATTTATCTTTTGAAGAACGAGCTCTTGGTTTTGTTGATCTTTTGTATTGTTTATCTGGACTCTGTTTTGTTTATTCTCTGATCTTTATTATTTTCTTCTTTCTATTCACTTTGGGTTTTGTTTGCTATTCTTTTTCTACCTTTTTTAAGTTCCTTTAAAGTTTTTATTTGATATTTCTTTAATTTCTTGAGCTATACCTGTATTGCTATGAATTTTCCTCTTAGAACTGCTTTCACTGTGTCCCATAGATTTTGAGTCTTTGTGGTTTTTTTTTTTTTCATTTGTCTCTAAGTATCTTTTGATTTTTTTCCTGACCTCATTGTTAGCCCATTGTTTAGTAGCATGCTATTTAGCCTCCATGTGTTTGTGTATTTTTCAGTATTTTTTTTCTTGCAGTTTATTTTTAGTTTTATATGATTTTGGCCAGAGAAGACACTTGATATAATTTCAATCTTATTAAATTTATTGATACTTGTTTTGTGTCATAACACGTGGTTTCTCCTGGAAAACGTTCCATGTAAACTTGAGAAGAATGTATATTCTGCTGCTTTGGGGTGAAACACCCTGAAAATATCAATTAAATTCAACTAGTCTAGTTTGTCATTTAAAGCTGCAGTTACCTTGTTGATTTTTTGTCTGGAAGATCTGTTCATTGATGTCAATGGGATGTTGAAGTCTCCTACTATGAGTGTATTACTGTTGATCTCTCCTTTATTTCAGTCAGTAATTGCTTTATATAGATAGATGCTCCTATGTTGTGTATACATATGTTCACCGTGATTATATCTTCTTGTTGTATTGAACACTTTATAAATACGTAATGTAAGGACTTGCTTAACAACTGGAAACTTCTAGCTTAGGGCTACTGGGCCTCAAGAATCTGCTGTGGTAACAGAGCCTTAAAAATACACAACGAGCTCAAATAAACCTGCAGAAAGTTTGTACATACCTTTAGAAGAACAGTAAACTCTAAACTTCAACTCTTTCCACATTTTTTAGTCAGTGCCCTTGGGACTCAGCAAAAGAGGAAGTCACCACTTAGGGGGAAAAGGATGTGATGGAGAAGATATTTGCTCTGAGCTTTAATAATGGAATTGAGTATCGGAAAGGACTGGCCTTTGAGCATAGGCCTGAAGGTAGATTGCAGGGTTGGGGAGGGTTTGTCAGTAGACTGACCATAGTATTTATAATCTTAATTGTATATATTTTGAATAAAGGGGTAATATTAATAATTATGTAAAAACTGCCTAGGAAAGTTAAATTTTATGTTTTTCCTGTAGAATTAATGGTTATCCTATGAATATAAAACATAGAATCAGGCTTTTGGCTATAGCTTTGGGGAAATATAGATGCAATATAAGTTGCAGGAGACTGTGGAATAAAATCAGAGGAGTCTAGTAGTTCAGTTCTTGTGAGGGTGTATGCCCTTAAGTATTAGAAAAAATCAAGTTTAGGTACCTGTCTGTGGTTGGAAAGAAGTCTGAAATAAGATTAAACTGATTATGGAAGACATTGAATATTCTTGGCAATAGAGACCTATGTGGGCTCTGAGCAATACTTTAGAAAGTTCACTCTGGCATCCACATGGGGTTAGACAGAGATATAGTACCTGAAACATGAAGACTTGTGCCACTTAACAGAAGCACAGTGAGGGGCCTAAACAGAACATGGGCAATTCTCCCAGGAGTTTTGTTCTCCAGGCTCCTCCAGCTCAGAGCAGGATGTCCTTTGCACACAGTGAATTGAAGCTTCTTATCCCCCACTCAGACAGATAGCTATGCTGGTGAACAGCTTCTTGAAGAAAAGTGGCTCAGGAGGCTTGTGAAAAAAGTATTTCTGGGACCAATGAAACAACAGTCCTTGAACCTCTTTGCTCAGCTTCATTAACAATCCAAGCCATCTGTATATTTGAAAATTCCAGGCTATAAATCATCCAGGGGCAACCCTTCTGAGTGAGTCTTGGTTTTTTTACATTTCTCATAGGAAGAGACTTGAGGGAGGGTGGCAGGAGGGGAAGTGTCTGAACATGTGAGATCCTTACTATTGGGAGCAAGGGTTTAGAGAGCTGATTTCTATGTGTCCTCCTGGTGGCCCTTCTCATATGGTCTAGTCCCTTTCTTTCTGTGCCATTCCCAGGGCTCCCAATGTCACTGCCTCCCAGTCAGATGTATTATAGCTGCAGCACATGCTCTTGAGCACCCCATCCCTCTACCTTCTGTCAGTGAGTCAAAGGTCTACACTGCAAGGCCAGCAAGGTTAGAGATCACTGCTATACAGTGCTATGACAGCTCTTTTTGAAGAGAGAGGAAGTTGGCCAGGAAAAAGTTGCACAAAGTACACCCAAAATTTTTGATTTATCTAAGTTTCTGGAAAAGGCAGTGGGACAGAATTGAGTTTAAATTCTCCCTCTGCCTCTTCTCATGGGATGATATTTGGTGAGAGACTAAAACACTTGGATCCTCGGTTTTCTTCTTATAAAATAGGGAAATACTTTCTGTTCTGTTTGCTTCATGGCATTGATGGAAGAAACAAAGGAGACATTACAGGAGAATATTTACAGATTATAATATGTGGTATAATGTCATTGTCAAAAGGCAGTACAACCAATGTACTGAAGACAACAGCTAATGTACTTCTGAGTGCAATTCCAAGAGTGCTGGTCCCCAAATGATCACGACAGTGTCCCACTCAAGGAGAATACTTTTGAGGGAAAAATGCATTTAATTGTACAAATGACCTTGTATTTGTCTTTAAAAAGATAATTGCAGGCTTTATATTGATTTTGTAATGGGTAACAATTTGTTTGTGGGTCTTCAAAAACAGATTAAAACAATGGGACAATTTTTAAACAAATGCCAAATGTATTTTACTTATAATTCACTTTAGCAACATAATCACAGTCTATTGACTGACATCAGTTATGAGAATTCCATAGAAGCTTGCCCATTTCTGAGCTTCAACCAAAGCAATGTTCTGCATTTTTAAAGCTGTAGAAGTAAATAAACAGAAACATGACTCACAGACTACTCTTTTTGACATTTCCAACCCATAGAATGAAATAAATCACTTATTTGATTAAGATACTTCATTACCTTGCTTTTGATGGAGAAATTAAATTTGAGTCAACAGAAACACACATTTTTATGAGCATAAAGCACAATAGATACACCAGAGTTGAGGATTTGGGGTCTCTGCCCATGGGGTATTACAGTATGGTAGGAGAGCCACATTTTATTGGAATGCAACAAGTACTTGTCTAGAGGGTGCTCTCATAACAGAGAGAAGGAGATATAACCTTCTTGAGGGTTATCTTGGAGAAGGTATATGAATTGAATTTTTAAAGATGTTAATAAGAACAATAGCAGTTAACATTTATTGGGTCCTTGCTGTGAGCCAGACACTTAGCTAAGTGTTTAAACACATTTTCTTATTTTATTCTCACCATGGACACATGAGATAGGAATTATGATTCTTCTTGCTTAATGGCTCCTGCCATTGATGCTCCAAATCACTTTAGTAGTATCAGGCACACTTGGAATTCAAACCCTGATCCAAATGAAGCCAAATTGTGCTCTTAGTCTCTATCCTTAGAATAGGACTTAATCAGACAAGAAGTAAACAGCTCTCTGCATGAGAGAAATACAGAGGTAAAAGCATGGCAGCACTTTTTCTCAGTGCTTATGTGAAATAACATGTTTAAATTGCAAAAGAAATAACAGAAAAAATATTTCCAATTAACAGATGAAAACTTTATAGCACAAAAAGGTTAAAATACATGCCTACAGTCACACAGCTAGTAAAGGCAGAGCCAGGTTTCAAACCAAGATGAGTCAGTTCTTTGCACAGTGTGTTTGAGGAATAGTAAGCAGATATGTAGCATAAAGGGAGATGATAAAATGGTGAGTGCTGAGGCTGAAGGGGAAGGTGACAATGGAGGGGAGCACACCCAGGGATCTGAATGCCATGTCAGTGAGCCTGAATATTTTCTCCTCAGGAGGTGGAGTTGGACTATGAAGAACCAGGGTAACAGTCAAATTTGTATTTCAGTTAAATGCACTTATACCAAGTGGTGGACAGACTTGGATGGACAAGTCTGTACATAAGAAGACCAACTAGAAGACTAATACACAAATACAAGGGAGGTCTGAGCAAGGATGGTGTCAAGGTAGAAGAAATGAAGGAAGGGCAGCAGAGAAGTGTGTCCCATTTAATGCCCTGGAAGGGTTCAACATTAAGGGAGATAAGAACGGGCCTCCTGGCAAGAATCATAAAATAAATGCCAGCTGAGAGAGGCAAGTGAGGTCACATGCTTCAATTAAGCTGGCTCAGCTTCCCTCTCCCACCTAGCTAACAGGAGCTTAGTCCTTTGCAAAATCTTTCCTGGAACTTTAATGTTAGTGTCTAGAGTTTCCTAGTTAACTGACCACCCTCTATTCTCAGCCCCATGCTCCCAGCACCTCATACTATAAAGCACCTCATACTATAGGATGTCACATACATTTATAACCAGGGTTAACCATGTAACCCAACACTAATCAGAGATGTCAGAGAACATTTGCTATGCATATAGGAAAATAATTGCTCTCTTGACTAAAAGCCAGATTCAGTTGCTTGCTACTAGCTCATCCTTCTTTGACTTCTCTCTGCTTTAAATATGGATGTAATATCCAGAGCCTTGGCAGTCGTATTATGAACAAAGAGGATATGCATAAGAATTGCAGAGATTGGGTATGACATTTATGGAGCTGCCACCTACACCCAGAGTTTTCATTATGTGAGAAAAATAAACTACTATTTATTTAAATTGCTATTGACCAGAGGTTTTATTACCAGCTACTAAAATAATCCCTAATTTCTAGGTATTCATACCTTCCTTGGATCTGGTCTTTCAACACTATTCTTGGTGCTATTTCTGCCCTGGCCTGGAGACAGTGGGTGGTTGCTACCCTCACTGGCAACTGATCTCATTCCTGCTGGCCTCCACATGTCTCATTAGGGGCCAAAGATGCCCTAGAAGAGCAAGTCTTCCTCTTTTTTTCTATTTGGGGAGGAGACAGGCCTCTAACAAGGAATGCTTGGAACTTAAAGTATAGGGCTAGTATGCACCATTTTCATTTGACTTACATTCTTTTTATTTCCAAGGAATTTATCCAGTAAGAATAACTGGTAATGTCAATGTTGTCCTTGGAAGCTACCACTCTCCTCTTACCCCCAGGTCTGTTCCTTCTTAGGAGTACCTCTCAAAGAGTAAGGGCTATACAAGTATTTACCATTCCTCTGTTTATTTGTGTTATTACGTAGCCTTGTGTAGTAATCTCTATGGTCTTCATCTGAGGATGACAGCATCTACTCCCTCAGGGATATTGTCAAGATTAAGGAGAACAATCACCCATAAACCACCTTGGGAAGCCCTGGTGTGTTCTTGCAAAGCACTACCCAGGAGCATCTTTCTTACCCTTCTGCAGGAAGCACCTTTTTAAGATTAGGTATCTTCTTAGCTATAAGAAGATAACAAGCAAGGGATGCTCTCTTCCTGAACATATTTTTCTCTGACTAACCACAAAAAAACTTTTTTGACTAATCTAAATTTCTTATGTTTTTTTTCAGAGCTGTTTTCTCTTGACCCTTTTCTAGCAGTTGGAACACAGCTGGTTTCCCCATACTATAATGTTGATCTTACAGTGTGCGAGATAACCTCCACTATTATAAGCATCGGTCCAAATTTTACTCCAGTGCCTTGTCTAAGCAGTATATTGGTTCTCTTCTAATTTTCTGAACTAATGTGCAAGCAGCCTTTGTCACCTTCTGAGCTAAATGTTGACCAAAACTGTGATGGGCTCTTCATCATGGGCAGAAAAGTAATAAGGACTATGACTACTGGCTTCACATGCAAAAAACATGGAGAAACAGAAAGCCATTAGAATTTCCACTTGGAGGGTAGGCAAAAAACACAGGCAGAAATCAAGGAGAAATTTTTCTTGGCCTCATTAGAAACTTAGTTTAATCACAGTTGTTTCTTCTTTTTAAGACAAACCTCTCCCTAGGTTTATTCATTCTCAGTTTGGATCAATATCAGACCCTTCAGTTAGTGAGTTTTTATGGACTTTTCATTTAATTCCTAACCTCTAAGCAAGTTAGATTTTACCAGTCCCAAAGGGAGCCATCTCCCTTTTCCTGAGTGAAGTGTTCACTCAGGCCTTCCTGTTGCAGTACAAGTCCCACATGATGACTGAGATTCTTTGGGAGCCATTTAATATGGTGCATTAGGGAGGCATTCACTCACAGCATCACAAGCACTTCCACATTTCACTTGGGAAAAATAAACAATCCTCTATCCTCCCAAATCTGCCTCTTGTTAAACTGCCTCTTTCCCAAGCTCTCCTTTCCTCACTATGTTAGGTAACTTTATTAGTCAGGATTCTCCAGAAAGTTCTGGTAATTACACATATATATTTTTTCCTATAAATAATATCTATCTATTATCTATCTATCTATCTATCTATCTATAATCTATTATTTATCTATCTACCTATCAAGATTCACTATAGGAATTGGCTCCCACCATTGTGGAGATTGCCAAGACCTAAATCATCATTGCAGTCTGGAAATTCAGATAGGGGTTGATGAAGCAATTTGAGTCCTTAGAGGGTCTAAGGGTATAATCCCTTTCTCTTTGAGAAACCTCAAACTTTTCTGTTAAGGCTTTTAAAAGGTTAGATAAGGCTCATCCACATTACAGAAGTTAATTTGGCTTACTCAAAGTTTACTACTTTACAT
This sequence comes from Cynopterus sphinx, assembly GCA_030015415.1. Classification (NCBI taxonomy): domain Eukaryota; kingdom Metazoa; phylum Chordata; class Mammalia; order Chiroptera; family Pteropodidae; genus Cynopterus; species Cynopterus sphinx. The sequence goes on from CM057390.1 coordinate 28,777,851, forward strand.
GTTAATCATATCTAAAACTAACTTCACAGCAACATGTAGACCAGAGTTTGACCAAAAAACTGGGTATTGTTGCCCAGCCAACTAGATACATAAATTTAACCTTCACTCTTCTCAAGGATGCACAATTAGTGAATGAGTAATGGTGATGCAATTTAAACTTAGGCTCTTAATTAAATTCACTTTACCTATCCACATCTTACATTCTCCTGGGTTGTTCATTGTCACACCTGTTGTGCATAGGCTGACATTCTTTATGATACTACAATTCCTTCTCATTGTTGATCTGCTGCCTATTATGAAAGAGCATCAAACATAGACATAAGTACTTACAGGAAGCTCCAGAAAAGCTATGAACCTATGTAAAACACCTAGAGATGAGAAGATGAATTCTAAGATTTAGTAAAATTTTTGAGTACTTAAAGAACTGTTTGAGTATAAACAAATAAACAATCAAAATCATCTTTTATTTTGTGGCCTCTGCATGAAATGAAGGTAAAGGACTAAGGGTTAAATAAAATGGCTTGGATTATTCAAGGCACACAGATGTCATGGTAGACAGAGTAATGCCCCGCTAATGGTGCCCACATTCTAATTCTCAAAATCAGGAAAGGAACTTTACAGATTTGATTGAGTTAAGAACTTTAAAATGAGAAGATTGTACTGGATTATACAGGAGGATCCAATGTGATCACAAGATTTTTAAAAAATAGTATAGAAAAGCAGAAGAGGAGACTTAGAAGAATATGTGACTATGAAAGAAAGTTGGAAGCCACATTGTTGACTTTGAAGATGAGGAAAAGTGTCCATGAGACAAGGAAAGCAGGTGACCTCTAAAAACTGGGAGAGTCAAGTAAATAAATGGATTCTCTCTTAGAGCCTCCTGAAGGAATGCCATCTGCTGACACCTTGAGATTCATGTCAGACCTCTAACCTCCATGACATAGATAGAAAAAAAGTGTGTTCTTTTAAGCCACAAGATTTGCTGTGATTTGTTATAGCAGAAGAAAACTAATGTCAGTATGCATACAAAGATGCCAATATACATATAACAAAAAGAAAATATGAAAGCTGTCACTACAGTCATCTTTTTATGCTGTAGTTGGTAGCATTTTTGTTGCGCTTGTTTGATTGTTTGTTTAGTATAAAGCAAGTATTTATTTGCTAGGCACAGTACGCTATAGTCACTATGTAAAGTTGATACCTATGACTTCCTTCTTTCATTACTCATTTCATATTTACTTTTCCTCAGACCAGAATCTCAGCTGGTCACTATTGTTTACCTGACGGTGTGAACCAAACTTTTTTTCTGAATGGTCTGAGTTGTCAATAGTCCGGTTGTTTTCATTGCTGTAGTTTTTACCTAACCTTTAGTATTGCATGTGCATTAGTAATAGGTGTTTCTGAGAATCCCCTAGGTTTTATACACAGACAATTCTCCTTTCCCTTACTATGTATCAGCAACAGAATTTTCTTTGGGTGATTAAATCAATCATCCAGCTGGTAGAGTAGCCTATTTGTCTCTGTTGATTCAGTGGAATAGGCTGGACAGAGGCAGGCTTCTTTTTTTCTTCTTACACTCATATAATTTAGGAAGTGATCCCTTGATAAGTCTAATACCCACCTGGCACCATATATAGTTATTATAATATTATTTGCTACATTTCCTATGATGTTCTGTACACCTCTGTGACTATTTTGTAACTGTCAATTTGTACTTCTTAATTCCTTCACCCTTTTCACCCAGGCCCCAATCCCCCATCTAACTATCAGTTTGCTCTCTGTACCTATGAGTTTGTTCCTGTTCTGTTTGTTCTGTTTATTTCATTTTCTAGGTTCCATTCATAAGTAAAATCAGATGGTATTTGTCTTAATTTTATTTCACTTAGCATAATTCTCTCTAGGGCCATCCATGTTGTCACTAATGGTAAAATTCCATTATTTTTATGTCCAAGTAATACTCCTTTGTACGTATGCATCACATCTTCTTTATCTAATCATCTATCAATGGACACTTAAAAGGTACTTCCAAATCGATTGTAAAAATAGCTTCAATTAATGGCTTTCTGGTATTCATACCTTTTGCAATATTACCCTGAAAGAAGTAGAGTCCATTTTTTTCCCCAACCCTTGAATCTACATTGCCTTGTGACTTGCTTTGCCCAACAGAATGTGGCAGAGGTGATAGTGTTATGGGCTGTTATGTCTGCCTAAAAAGATATGTTGAAGTGCCCAGTATTTCAGAATGTGACCTTATTTGTAAATTTATTTGTAATTGACTATTATAAATAATTCTGCAATGAACATATGGATATATATGTCGTTTGGATTAGTGTTTTGGGTTTCTTTGGATAAATACCCAGAAGTAAGATTGTTGGGTCTTATCATGTGAGGTGATATTTCAATTGGTTTCTCTGATGATTAGTAATGTTGAGCATTTTTGCATATGTCTGTTGGCATCTGTATATGCTCTTTGGAGAAACATCTATTCAGGTCCTTAGCCCATTTTTTAATTGGATTATTTGTCTTTTTGGTGTTGAATTCTATAAATTACATATATATTTTGGATATTAATTCCTTAATATATTTCTTACATGTTATTGTTTTGTTTTTATGATTTTTTCCTGTATCAGTTATTCATTGTAACAATAATTCTGCATAACAAAGCATCTTGAAATTAAGTTACTTCAAACAATAGTGTGTATTGTTCATATGTCTGTAGTTTGCTGGACAACTGAGTTTTCTCATATATCTGTGGTCAGCTGGCTATGGCTCATCTCTCATCTTCTAGCAAGATAGTATGGGCTTGTTCCAAGACTGGATGAGATATTCTTCTAGTGAAAGCAGAGGAGTAAAAGAGAGAGAAAAGTGTGTGTGTGGGAGAGAGAGAGAGAGAGAGAGAGAGAGAGAGAGAGAGAGAGAGAGAAGAAGGAGGAGGAGGAGGAGGAGGAAGAGGAAAAGGAAGAGGAGGAGGAGGAGGAGGAAGAGCATGAACAAGAACAAGAGCAAGAACAAGAACAAGAACAAGAACAAGAACAAGAACAAGAACAAGAACAAGAACAAAAGAGACAGAAAAAGAAGTGAGGGCCTTTTGAGGTTTAGGCTCATAATATATTATCAGGTTTTTCTTGATATTGAATGGAACCATTGTTGTGCCCCATAATGGAAGAATTCTCTTTGAGGAGTAAGACATTCAAACCAGCAGAGCTTACCATATCTGGGATGCCAAGAAAAAAATTTATGAGTGAATTATTTGGTACAATATTGGGAGTAGGAGTTGCTTTCATTTCAATTTCATTTCTGTGAAATAACCTGACTGTTTCATGATTCTGACATTATGGGAAATTGATAAGAAAAGTCGTCTAAAAAATTCAGTCCTATTTCTCATCTTTCTAAAAAAAATGGAAGAAGCAGAGTGTATAACTATTTGTATGGGTTTGGGATGCCCTGGGTGTAATAGCCAGGTCTGCTGTATGCCTCTTGCAAAATATCTGTCTAAATTGCCTCTCACTTACATAGTCCTCTCTTTTGGCTGTGAGACCTCAATGTTAGAAGGGCTGAATCTATATTTAATGTCCCAAATGTCTATGCAGTAAAATTATGCCCTACATTATAGCACACAAAATGTTACATGGTAAATAAATCAAAACATTGGGAATTTAAATTAGATGTCACTTTAAACTCTGGCTCTGCTTCTTACTATTTGGGTAACTGTTAGCATTTTATTTCACCTTTCTAAATCTTAGTTTCCTTCTCTCAAAAATTGAAATGAGTATTTTTTGAAAATTGTCATGAAGAGTCAATTAGATAACATCTAAAGAATGCTGAACAATGAGATAACAGGTGATTGCTCAATAAAACACTATTCTCACATACTCGTATTATGGATTCCAAAGTATTTTTAATTGGATTTTTTTCTAATCTGAAGGCATTATCATTAATATGGATCCTTGCTTTGTTGTTGTTGTTATTTTCCCATCTAGAAAACTATACAATTTCAGGTGCTCTTTGTATCTGTGATTTGATTCTATTTTATTGTGGTCTGCTGTAGCCAAAACCTATTCATTGTTGGTTTGGGCTGAAGAGAAAGAGAACAGCTGCCCATGTTGAACTGCTTATATCCTCTACATTTACTTTGATTGTGAACTCTTCACAAGCAGGCACTGTGAATAGAGCCTTGTTACACTTGGCTCTAACTAGGAAGCTCACCTCACTGCCTCTCATTGGATTAATCATTCCTTCAGACAATGGATGCTCTTCTCTATTTAGGTGACATTTCTCTGCCTGAGAGCAAACTTGTGTTTGATGTTTAATTATAGCAAAGACATTTCCCTTAACTAAAATGGTTCTCCTTTTTACATAAAGGTTTAAACAAATATTCATTTATTTATTTAAATTGTATCAACCTTTATGTAAATGTTTTTATTGTGATTACAATATAATTCTAATCTTTTAAGGAGAAAAAGGAAAAAGATAAAACAAATATATTTAGTAAACCAAAATAATACTTATAATATACATAAATCTAGAACTAACCCCGGGATTAATTCCCACTCTAAATGCTGTGGCATCAGGTATATGTGCACAGGAGTGCATGGGTATACCCAAGTTTCTTGCTCTCTTTCTACCACGACTTTACTCAATGAAATTAGACAAAGTACTGATTTGGATAAAGACTGCCATAACCCTTTGCAAAGTGACGTTAATGCACTCTGTAAAATAGTTACAATAATATTGCCTCTGGTCACAGATATACTTTTACAGTAGAATAAATAAACTTAGAAAAAGGTGCACAAACAACTTAAACAATAAATTTGGGTTTAACCATCAGTAAGAAAAAGCTCTGAGGAAAATGATGAGATGTAGCATCCCACTACCCCTCACTGGACCACCCCTTTGAATGGTGACTGATATTCTCCAGTTGGGTGAGATTTCCCTGCCTGACAGCATGCTCTGATTACAGTAGGGGAGTAGAGGAGGGAAAAGAAATTTGGTCCAATTCCATTAAATCTGAGACATGAAAAAACGAAGGAAAAAGCTGAAAGCATAAAATGTGCACACACTATGTTGAGATATAATTTAATACAAGAAGAAAAAAAAAACAAACATAAGAAAAGCAATTACTTACCTACAAGGAAGGTCCAATAAGACTGTAAGTCAATTTCACAACAGAAACTTTGCAGGCCAGAAGGGATTAGCAGGAAATAGTCAAAGTGATGGAAAGTGAGGACCTGCAACCGAGATTACCCTGCTTAGAAAAGCAATCACTTAAAATTGAAGGGGAGCTAAAGTCCCCCCAGACAAGAAAAAGCTAAAGAAGTTTATCAACACCAATCCAATATTACAAGAAATCTTAAAGTGACATTTTAAGAAGAAAAACAATTAAAATAAAAGTAATAAAAAGAAAATAACTACATATCTATCAACTCTAAATGTAAATGGATTAAGTGTTCCAATCTAAAGACATAGAGTGGCTGAATGAATTAGAAAACAAGAATCTCACATATGCTGTCTACAAGTGAATTACTTCAGATCCAAAGACACAGACATACTGAAAGCAAAGGGATGAAAAATAATATTTAATGAAAATGGAAATTTAAAAAAATTCTGAGGTAGCAATACTTATACCGGAAAAAAATAGACTTTAAAACAAAGACTATAGCAAGAGACAACAAAGAACTCATAATCATACTTTTGGATATTTATTTGCAGAAACACTAATTTAAAAAGACATATGCATCCGTGTGTTTATTACAGTATTATTTGCAATAACCAAGATATAAAAGCAACATAAGTGTCATCACCAATGGATGGATAAAGAAGAGGTGGTGCATATATACAATGGAATATGACTCAGTCAATAAATAAATAAATAAATAAATAAATAAATAAATAAAAAGAAGACAGACAGCTAGAATGAAATCTTGCCATCTTTAATAACATGGGTCACCTTCCTGTGTAAGTTTGAAAGAGAAAGACAAATGCCATATACTTTTACTTACATGTGAAATCTAAAGAACAAAATAAACAAATAAAACAGAAATAAATTCATAGAATATTTTGAGGGTTATCAGATGAGGGAGATGTTAGTGGCACAGTGAGAAAGGAGAAGTTATTAAGAAATACAAACTGGTAATAACAAAATAGTCATAGAAATGTAAAGTGTAGCATAAAGAATATAGTCAATAATTTTGTAATAACTATGCATCATGTTAGATGTATACTAGATTTATCAAAATGAGTTTTACAGATGTCCAATCACTATGCTGCACACCTGAAACTAATATAATATTGTATGTCAACTATAATAAAAAAATAATACTAAAAATAAAATGACAAATCAAATATGGTTTTACTTATTTGTATTTGTTTGAACTTTGTATTTCTCCTTAGCAGCTTTGATTTTATTTTCTGTTTTGAATCTATAACACATTATACATTTCAAAATTAGAACTTTATCAATATATATATATATATATATATATATATATATATATATATATGTAGTGTTAAATCCCCTGCCCATTTTTTTCTGTTCTTACCCAATTCATACTTATCCTCAATACAAAAAAAAACATTTATTATTCTCTGATTGTTCTTTCAATTTTTATTTTTTGTTAGAGCAGAGTGCATACTTTTTTTTCTAATTTACTATTTCTTTTTACACTAATGAAAGAATACTATTAGTACTCTTTTCCACTTTGATCTTTTCAATCCAATTAAAAATGGGCACAATATCTGAACAGATATTGTGTAAATAAGGGCATAAAAAGATGCTCATCATCATTTGACATCAGGGAATTACAAATTTGAAAAACAAAATACCAGTACACAACTGTTGAATGGGTACAATAAAAACAAACAAACAAAAAACCTGACAATACCAAATGCTAACAGGAATGCAGAGAAATAGAAACTCTAAATATAATACTACCAAACTCCCAGATGTTTACCCAATTTATTTAAAAATCTATGTTCATACAAAAAAAAAAAACCCTGCATACTAATGTTTTTAATATCTTTCTCCAAAATTGCTAAAGATTTATAATAGCTAAGTGGATAAACTGCAACAAATTAATAAATTGAAAAATTATTCAGCACTTAGAAGAAATAAGCTATCAAGCCACAAAAAGCTAGGAGAAATCTTAAATGCATATTTCTTTTCTAAATGAAAGAAGTCAGTAAGGAAAGGCTACATCTTATATAGTTTTAATTATATGATGTTCTGTAAAATGCAAAACTATAGATAGTAAAATAATTGGTGGTTGTCAGGCATTTAGGAAGAGAAGAAAGAGATGAATAAGTGGAGCACAGGGAATTTGTCATATTGTGTATGACAATGCAATAATAGATACAAGACATTATGCATTTGTCAAAACCCATAGAAATATACAGCATAAAGAGTAAACCTTAATGTATGCAAAATTTTAATAACCATTTAGGAGTTCAAAGATCTCAATAGGAATGAAGACTATGACAGACAATAGAATCTAACTGTTGCAAATGCATGTAACAACCTCACTGAGAAATGTAGGAATAAGGTGCTGACATAAGTATGTTTGGAAATGAGTACAGTCTATAAATTTAAAGGCAAATGAAATGCACATAGTCGCTGTACTACAGTTCTATACTCTAGAAAATTGTGTAGTTTTGGATATAGGTTAACAATTCTGATTTTGTTACACATGTATCCTGGAAAAGATTAATTATAGAAATAGATGGAAGATGGCTGGAGCCAGTTTTCTCACTGTTGAAGTATAAATTTAAAGATAAGCAGGAGGAAAAAGCTAAAAAGATCCTGTGGAATGGATGAGAGTTGGAGACAGTATGAACTTATGTTTAACTTAATATAGATATAGATGGTTATATATAGAAATATTTATAGATAAGTATTTATCTATGGGTTAGTATTTAAAAAAAGTATTTTTTTATCTCTCACATAAAAGGGCCTGAAACATATGACACTAAGTAGCAGTGAGGATGCTTATTACCCAGATCTTGGTTTTTAATACATTCTCCCATAAAAGGAACTGGAGCTCCTTAGAGAAATAGATAACCCTAGGATGGGCAAGGAACACACAGGATTAGCCTGGAACATCTTACAGTGACAGAAAATAAAAGTGATTAAATAACATTGTCAGGGATATTTCAAATTAGAAATATCAATTTTGATGGGATCAAAATTTAAGGGGAAGCCCAAGAACCAAATTCATGGTCAATAACCAAGGCTGAAATAATTTGAGCAAAAAATAAAGTTGATTGAAGTAAAACTCAAAATACAAAATATATTTTCATTAGAAAATACTGATATAAGTATATGATTAAATAAATTTTAAAAAGAATAAAAGAAAGAAGGACAAAAGGAAGAAGGGAGGATGTCTCCATCCTAATCACCTAAACATATAAATATGTTATTTTACATGGTAGCAAAGGCTATTTCCATAACTGAAGAAGACAAGAAAATAAATTCTGCCCTAGAATCTCTAGCAGGAACACAGCCTGCCTTACATTCTGATTTTAGCCCAGTAATACAATTCAGATTTCAGAACGTAAGATAATAAATTTATATTGTTTTAAGCCACTCAGTATGTGTTCATTTGAGAAGAGAGAAGAAAGAGAGATTAACTGATTCTCTATTCCCCAAAACAGAAGTATCAGGATGTCAAGGACAACAACTGTCATTTGAGATCCCCACTCTCACTGTTCGTAGTGGTTGCTTGTGGAACTCTGTGCCTGGGTAGAGAGAACACAAAACTGTAAGTAGAGATATATTTACTCTCTTTTTTTTTTTTACCAGCTACCTGGCAAGAAGAATCTAAGGAATAAAATAGCCTTGGTGTTATTATATATCTCCCTTTCTTAAAATCTTCCTCAATACTTGCCTCCAAATGCCCAGAAATGGTTTTTCTTTATTGTCCTCTGAGAACCTTGTATCCCCATAAATGTTCTCTCTTCTCAGTACCTGCTAAAAATAAAATATATGGGGAAAAAACCTGGGCTACACCATTGCAAAGTGGTTCTGAGAAGCCATAAATACTAGTTCTAGTGCTGAATAGGTGTGGTGCCAGGTCTAAAATAGAAAGATATCAACCTCAGAACCACGTTAGCTATAACCATAGAACTACAAGAATCTTCAGATATCATGTATGAAGCAGATTTTCCAAGATTTTGGATCATTGTTGTTTCTTTTTCTCCCACTAGTTCCATTCATATTTTCTCCAAGAAAAGGAATACAGGATAAAGTTATCTTATAGAGCATCTAGAATGCCTGATTTTATTTACTCTTAGGCTGTATAATACAAGCTGCTGTTCTCTTACTTGGGTTAAGGTCAAGGTGATTTACTAGACACCCAATAACCAGAAACACCTCCTCCAAACACATCACCAAGAGGTGAAGATCAGAGCACTATAGAGTTCTCCAGTTTTGCCAACACTATCTTCTAACTGAAGGACAGCAGCCTGGGAATATGTGTGTGGACAAGGAATTTTTCCTCTTTTCTTTCCTTGACACCATCATCCTTCCTGAACTGCTTTTAGGGCTGAGGAAATACACTTTTCCAGAGACACATAAAGCCTGTTCACTGACCTTGATTGTTCATTTTCCCCTTCACTTTTTCTGAACTCAATATGGTGCCTGAGGTAAGACTGGATCTGTCTGGAGGCCATGAATGCTGTATTAGAACTCTCTTTATCCACAGCCAAGAAAAACTGTAGACCTTGGTCAGAATCAGTGATTTAGAATTGTTCATCAATACACTCATAAAGTCATTCCTTAGTGTGGATTACCCTTCCCAGTAACATACACCAATATCTTTTGTTCACTAAAGTTTTCCATTTAGATGACAAGCACTTTTTCTGTCCCTTCTCAGGAGGCAGATGATGAATAGGGAAGCAAGCATCATGACAATTATTACTTTAAAAAAATTGTTAATGATTTTGATATATAACTAATAGGATACTGTAAAACAAGATGTGTTCAACTACTTGAAGGTCAATTGGAAATGTAAACTATTTGTGCATTGTGTGTAGGAGGGGAGTTTTTACAAAACTGCAAGATGATATCCTACTCTGGCTGAACTTATGAATAGAAGCAGAAAAGCTCTAGTATAATTCTGTATGTTAAAATGATTTTTAAGTGATGAAATGTCATGAAAATTGCAAGTAAGAGTTGACAGATATTAGTGTAATTCCAATCAATAGAGCTCATATACAAGATCATAAATCCACTTATAAATACATCATACACAATATAGTTTGTATAAGAGGTATATGGTAATGTTGTTTTATATTTACATGTACATACATGGTACAAAGAAGGAAAAATCTTTGAAATTTCTGAATAAGTCAGAATAAAACTCTAAGAGTGTTTTAACTTTCTATTATACCCTACTGTTTCTTAATAGATTACTTAAATAAGATAAAATGTCAGCAACTTCAAATGGAAAACAGTCTTCTTCAAGAAATACACATTTTCCAGGTTGTTGCAAATGGCAGTATTTCATCTCTTCTTATGGCCAAGTAGTACTTCCATTGTCTATATGTACCACAGTTTCTTTAGCCAATCATCTATTATAGGATACTTCAGTTTCTTCCATGTCCTGACCATGGTGAATATGCTGCTATGAACATCGGTGTGCAAAATATCTTGAGATGATCATGCTAAGCAAAATAAGCTAGACTGAAAAGGTTGAAAATCACATGATATCACTTATATGTGGGATACAAACCTAAAAGCAACAAATGAACAGGACAAATAGAGACTCAGGGACATGGACAATAGACTAGCAGTTACCAGAGGGTAGGGGGTGGGGGAGGAGGGAAGAGGTAGACAGGATAAAGGGGGTCAAATATAGTGGGTTTGGGGAAGGGCCAAGTGGGTAAAGGGGATCAAATATATGGTAGCTGAAGGAAACTGGACTCTGTGTGGTAATCATATAATAGAATACATACAAGAGAATTATTTCAGATCAAAAGACACATTCTGAAAGCAAAGGGAAGAAAAATAATATTTAATGAAAATGGAAATTAAATGAAATAGACTTTAAATCAAGGCTATAACAAGAGACAAAGAAGGACCCATAATCATACTTTGGGGTATTTATTCAAAGAAACCCAAAACATTAATTTAAAAAGACATATGCATCTATGTTTTTATTACAGTATTATTTGCAATAACCAAGATATGAAAGAAACATAAATGTTCATCATTAATAAATGGATAAAGAAGAAGTGGTACATATATACAATGGAATATTACCCAGTCATTAAAGAAATAAACAGACAGCTAGAATGAAATCTTGCCATCTTCAACAACTTGGGTAGACCTAGGGGGTATGGACTGTGTGGAGTAAGTTCAATAGAGAAAGATAAATGCCATATAATTTTACCTACATGTGGAATCTAAAAAACCAAATAAACAAATAAAACAGAAATAAACTCATAGATACAGAGAACATTTTAATGGTGGCCAGATAGGAGGAGTTTTATAGATTGGGGTGGAAAAGGTGATGGGATTAAAAAGTACAAATTGGTAGTTAAGAAATAGTCATGGGCATAGAAGGAATATTATCAAAAACAATGTAATAGCTATGTACGGTATCATGTGTACTAGATTTATCAGAGTGATTACTTCATAAATCATATAAATATATAATCACTGTTATACACTTAAAATTAATATAATATTATATGACAATTATAGTTCAAGAAAATTAAAGTATTTTTATAAAAGACTAGAAAAATATATAAAATATACTCAAGGAAATAAAGTAACCTGAGAATATTATATCTAGTTAAGCAATATTATTCCTTAAGAATCAAATCTTGAAAAATGGTATTAAATATGTAAGGTTTCACAAAATTTTATAGCCATTTTCCATCACTAAAATATTTATTCAGTGAAATATGACTGTGTGTGTGTTTCAGCATGGGAATCAGTAAGAACAGTTATAAGGATTGTATGTATTTAAATGCATGTGGATCTATAACTAAAATGAAAGGCAGAAGTAGAATATATGTTCACATAAGTTAGAAATAATAAAATTCTATGTATGAAAAGAATTGGATGAGAGTAAACAAAAATGAAACTTGGTTATAATCTTATAGGTCAGAGAAAGGAATCAGAAAATTATTGAAAACTTTCAAGCAAAATTGTAAAGACCTAAATATATTCGAGTATAAAAACAATAACTTGGAAATATAATACAATTAATAAAAACTAAATGGTGAAAAAGAAAAAATATGAAAAAGAGAATGTTATTATAAGCTAAATTTATTGTACAATAGGTGAAAATCAATAAACATTGCATGAAGTGAAAAAAGACTAAGACTATTAAATGGATGAGTAATGGTCAGCCTAGATCAAAACTACATCTTCTTAATTATCAAAAATAGTTATAAGTAAACTACAGAGAGATTGTATAATATATGACTATCATTATACTCATTAAACAGACACGTGGACCAAGTAAAATTAATATAAAATGAAATAACAGAGTCTAAACATTGAATATAAGATGGACTTGATTGCATATTTACTTATTTTTATTTTATTTTTTAGTATGTTCTATTTTTATATTAAAATGTTGGGGTAACAGTGGCTAATACAACTATATAGATTTCAAGTGCACAATTCAATAATTCACCAATAATTCATATATATTGTGTTGTGTGTTCACCGCCCAAAGTCAAATCTTTCACCGTTTATTTTACCCCCTTCATCTTCAGCTACATCCTTCCCCACTTTCCCTCCGGTAATCACTAAACTGTTGTCTGTGTCTATGAAGTTTTGTTTGTCTTATTCGTTTGCTGCTTTCAGTTTTATATCACACATATGAGTGAAATCATATGGTTCTCAAGTTTTTATGACCAACTTATTTTGATTAGCATGTTTATCTCAAGATCCATCCATACTGTTGCAAATGGCAGTATTTCATCTTCTTTAAAAATTGAGTAACATTCCATTGTATATATGTACTGCATCTCTTTAGCAAAGAACACTTCAGTTGTTTCCATGTCTTGGCCACTATGAATAACGCTGCAATGAATGTCAGGGTGCATGTATCTTTACAGATACATGTTTTCAAAATTTTGGGATGAATATCCAGAAGAAGGATTGCTGGATTATATGTTAATCTTAATTCCTTGAGAAATTGATGTTTGTACCAATTTATATTCCTACTAACAGTGTATGAGGGTTCCTTTTCCCCACAACCTCTCCCACTCTTGTTATTACTTTCACTGATGATAGTCATTCTAACAGGTGTGAAGTGTTATGTCTTTTTGGTTTTGGTTTGCATTTTCCTAATAGCTAGTGAAGTTGAGCATCTTTTCTACATGTCTGTTGGCTCTTTGTATGTCTTCTTGGAGAAGTGTTTGTATAGGTACTCCACCTAGTTTTCATTGGATTATTTGTTACTTTGTTTTTGAGTTGTATGAATTTTTTATATGTTTTGAATATTAGCTACTTATCAGAGACATTGTTTGCAAATATCTTTTCTCATTCAGTTCTGTTTTGTTGATGTTTCTTTTGCTGTGCAGAAGTTTTTGTCTTATATAGCCATTTATTTCTTTTACTTTTCTTGCCTTTGAAGTCAAATTAATAAAATCCTCTCTGAATCCAAAATCCGAGTTTAGTATCTATATTTTATGCATTTTTTGTTTCAGAACTTTTATTTTGATTTTTGTTCCATTTTGAGTTCATGGTAATAGATAACAGTCTAGTTATATTCTTTTACATGTGGTTTTCCAATTTTCTCAATACCAGCTATTAAAGAAGTTTTTCTTTCTTCATTGTATGTTTTTGTCTCTTTGGTCAACGATTATTTGCCTATATGTATGGGAATTTATTTCTGGGCTCTCAATTCTGTTCCCTTGATCTGTGTGTCTGTTTTTCTGCCAATACCATCTTGTCTTGATCATTGTCACTTTGTAGTATCATTTGAAGTCAGGCAGAGTAATACCTCTGGCCTTGTTCTTCTTATCAAAATTCCTCTGTGATTCTTTATAGAATAATCTATAGTCTCACCTAAAAACCTATTAGGAACAATAAACAATATAGTAAAGATTCAGGATACAAAATCAATGTAGAATAATCCATAGCATTTCTATACACTAACAATGATTTCAGAAAAAAAATTTAATTTTTTTGCCATGGCAACAAAAATAATAAAATACATGAGAGTAAACTTTATGAAGCATTTGAAAGACCTATATGCTGAAAGCTATAAGATATTATTCAAAGAAATTAAAGAAAAGAAATAGAAAGATATTCTGTAGTAACGGATTGCAAGAATCAACATAGTTAAAATGACCTTATTATCCAAAGCAAGATACAAATTTAATGCAATTCCCATCAAAATCCCAATGACATTCTTTAAAGGTTGCTCTATAGAGAATCATGTCATATGTAAAAAGTAAAATTTGACTTTTTAAATTGGTTGGGTTTTTTTCTCTTGTCTGATTCCTCTAGCTAGGACTTTTAATACTATATTGAATAAAAATGGAATAGCAGACAGCCTTGTCTTGTTTCTGATCTTAGAGAAAAGAGTTTTAGTTTTTCACCATTAAGTATGTTATTAGCTGAGAGTTTGTCATATATGACCTTTATTATGTTGAGGTGATTTTCTTTTACACTCATTTTTTTATGTGTTTTAATCATAAATGGATGCTGTATCTTGAAAAATCCCTTCTCTGAATCTATTGATATGATCATATAATTTTTAACCTTTATTTTATTTACATAGTGTATCAGATTAATCAATTTACATATGTTGAACCATTTTTGTGCTCTTGGAGTTAACCCTACTTGATCATGATGTATAATCTTCTTAGCATGTTACATTTAATATTTATTTTTAGAATTTTTGAATCTGTATTTATCAGATATATAGGTCTATAGTTTTTCTTTTTTGTGTGTTACCTTTACCAAGGTTTGATAGCAAGGTAATGGTGGTCTCATAAAATGAGTTAGAAAGTATTGCCTCTTCTTCAATATTTGGAAAACGTTTGAGAAGAACAGGTATTAAATCATCTTTGAATAGTGGAATTCACTAGTGAAGCCATCTGGTTCTGGACTTTTACTTTTGGGAAGGTTTTTCATGACTGCATCAGTTTCAATATTGTTGATTCATCTATCTTGACTTTCTAGTTCTTTGTGATTCATTCTAGAAAAGTTTTATATTTCTAAGAACTTGTTTATTTCTTCTAGGTTATTGAATTTGGTGACATATAATCTTTCATAGTATTCTTATATAATCCTTTGTATTTCTGTGGTATCAGTCATAACTTCTCTTTTATTCCTGCTTTGTTTATTTGTGTGCTTTCTTTTTTTCCTTAGTGAGTCTAGCCAGAGGTTTGTCAATTTTATTGATCTTTTTAAAAACCCAGCTCTTTGTTGCATTCATTTTTCTATTGTTTTTTTTTTGTTCTCGATTTCATTGAATTCTGTTCAAATTTTTATTATTTCCTTCATTTTGCTGAGTTTGAGCTGCATTTTTCATTTTATTCTAGTTTTTAACATGAAATATTAGGTTGTTTATTTGGGATCTTTCTTGTTTCTTGAAATAGGCTTGTAATGATATGAACTTTCCTCTTATTACCTCTTTTGCTGTATCTCAAATGTTTTGATATGTTGTATTTTCATTCTCACTTGTTTCTACGTATCTCTTGATCTCTCCTTTCTTCTCAGACCCTGTCATTCTTTATTAGCATGTTGTTTAATCTCCACATATTTGTGGAGTTTTTTTTTTTCTGCTTTCTTCTTGCAGTTTATCTCTAGTTTCAAAGCATCATGGTCAAAAAATATGCTTGGTATGATTTCATTCTTCTTAAATTTGTTGAGGCTAGTTTTGTGTTCCAGTATATGGTCTATCCTTGAAAATATTCATGTGCACTAGAGAAGAATGTATAATCTGGTGTCATGGGATGAAAGGTTCGGTAAATGTTGATTATGTCCAATTGGTCTAATGTGTCACTTAAGATTGATATTTCTGTATTAATTTTCTGTTTAGATGATCTACCCATAGCTGTCAGCAGAATATTTAGATCCCCTACTATAAGTGTATTTTTGTCAGTTTCTTCCTTTATTCCTGTTAGTATTTGCTTTGCATAATTTGGTTCTCTCTGATTGAGAGTATACATATTGATAAGCGTTATGTCTTCTTGATATATTGTCCTCTTCGTCATTATAAAGTGTCCATCTTTTTCTCTCATTACCTTTTTTATCCTGAAGTCTATTTCATGAGATATAAGTACAGCTATACCTGCTTTGACTTTGATGCATTTGCTTGGAGTATCATTTGTCACCTTTTCATTTTGAGTCTATATTTGTCCTCAAAGTTAAAATGTGTCTTTTGAAGGCAGCATATGGTTGTGTTTTATTTTTTGATCCAGTCTGCTACACTGTGCCTTTTTTTATAGGTAAGTTCAGTCTATTTACATTTTCATTGATATTGGTATATAAAGTTTCCCTATAATCTTTTTACTTTTGTTTTCTGGCAGCTCAGTGTCTCCATTGTTTCTTTGCTCTTGTGTTTCTTCTGTCTGTTATTTTAGTTTAGTGGCATTCTATGATTTTTTTCTTTTGTTATGTCTTTTTTATATTATCTCTCTCAGTTCTGGATTTTTTTGTGTGTAGTTACCATTGTTTATATAAAAGAAAGTTCCATGTATGCAGTAGTTCTTTTCTTCTGTCTATATCTTCATTCCTTTTTACAAATTGAGACCTTTACATTCTTTCTTCTGCTGCTTTTGTTGTCTCAATTTTCAGATTATTTCTATTTGTGAGTTTATTTCTGACTTACCATAGCTATTGTCTCTTTCTCTTTTTAAATGATTTTATCTTCTTTAACTATTATGTAACATTTAAGTTTATAATACCCTGTTCTTAATAAGTTTGCAATTTCCCCTTTCTATCTGTCACTTAATCATCTTACTCATGGTTGTGTATTTTTTGGTCTTTATGTTTATGGTAGAATAACCTCCTTCAATATTTTCTATAATGTAGACCTGGTGGTGGAAAATGCCTCAGCTTTCATAAGTCTAAAAAAATCCTTATTTCTCCTTATATATAAAGGAGAACTTTGCTGAATATATTTTTGACTGGTAATTTTTTCTTTCAAAAGTTTGAATATTTGGTGCTACTCCCTAGCTTGTAATGTTTTTGCTAAAACTCTTATAATAATCTAATGAGTTTTTTTTTTTTTTATAGATTACTGTCTTCTTTTCTTCCATGACTGCCTTGAGAATTCTTTATATAATGTGTCTTGGAGATAGCCTTTTGGGATTGAGATAATTAGGTGTTCTGTTTGCTTCTTGGATTTGAGGATCTAGTTTTTTAAATTGGTTTAGGAAATTCTTGTTGACTGTTTGAATAGGCTCTCTGTTATTTTCTTCCTCTTTTCTCTTTCTGGTGTATTTATTAGTCTTATAATGCTTTTTCTGATGGTTTCAGACAGTCTTATAGAGGTCTGTCATTTTTTTTCACTCTCAAATCTCTTTCTTCTTCCATATGCATCATTTGCAGATTTGTCTTCAATATCACTAATTGTTTCCTTCAACTGGTCAGTTCTGTTTCTTAAGCTTGCTATTTCATTCTTCACTTCTTATTGAATTCTTCAGTTCCAGAAGTTCTATTTGTTTGTTTGTTTGCCTGTTTTAGAGTTTCAATATTTTATGTAAATTATTTCTGTTGTCTATTAATTTTGTTTCTGAGCTCACTAAACTGTCAATAAGAATTTTCTTGAATTTCCTTTAGTTTTTTCAGACCAGCAATTTTGAATTCTCTTGCATTTAAATAGCATATTTCTATATTTTTAAATTTACTTTCTGAGATGTTTTGTCACCTTGATTGTTCTTGGTACTTGATGGATTATTTATTCATCATTTGTGAAATATACTCTCTTTTAAAAAACAAAAAAAGTATTAGGAGTGATTCCTTCTTAGCAGGTTGATGAGAAGAGATTTTTTCTTTGTTTTCTGGTAGGTGTCACAGAAGCCTCACTGTCCAGGCCTTCCAGATCTCTGCTTTGTGGCAAAAAAAAAAAAAAGTCCCCTATTCCCTGGGGAGGTGGTGGGTGTCTCCTCTGTTACCAGGTTGCCTAAGTCCCATGGCTCCACCCCCATGAAAGAATGAGATAGGTGATGGGGATTTGAGCCTTTAAAGAGTTCCTCAAGTCTGGGTACTGCCCCAGCAGTCTGACACATTATTGTGCTGCTTCCTCCCAAATTAGCCTAAATGGGTGGGGGTGGATTGGGAGAGGCCACTGGTGTGTTTATGGGTATTTTCCTTTCAGTAATGCTGGCCACCAAGCTTCATCTTCTTGGCTTCTATATTTCCACCCTTGTCACCGAAAACAGCTACAGTGTGCATCTCCTCAGTTCCCAGTTACTTGCTGCTGCAGTTTCCCCTGGGGCCCACTGCTAGCTCTGGGATGGTATGGGGAGATAAGCTCTGAGAAGGTCAGGGAAAACAGACAGGCTTCATGACTCATCTTTCTGCCTGGCAATGGCAGTTGCTAAAGCACAGCTGTCACCCCTCTGTATTCCATTTCTGCTCTGAGTTCTGTTCTGGGCTCTGCCATGTGGTACATGCTGATCACTCAGGCAGGAATGCTTGGGACTACAGAGAGTGCAAACCACCACCTAAATCCTCCTTCTCTTCGTGACCCACAGAGAGCTTCTGGTTGCTTCTGCAACATCAGTCTTTGCTTCTCTTACTTTCCTCCTCTTTTGCTTTCCTAAGTCCACCTTCAGAAGCTCTGATGTGCAAATCTCCCGGACATGTTTGTATGTTAGGCTGAGTGTTTTTTGTTTAATTTTGCAGTTTAATTTGTTGCAATTTTAAGGGGAGAAATCAAGTGGACCCCTCAAGCTACCATGCTTCTGACGTCACTCCCCTCTTCGCTTTAAAATTAAATTTATAGATATAACTGATGTTCCTCTAAAATTACTCTAATCTCATTTTCCTCTTCTCTCATCACAAAACTCTTAATGATACATTGCTCATCATTTGACATTCATATTGTTATTTTTATTAAAAATTTATGCATCTATAAAATTATATAGATGAACTTTTCTAGTGTTCAAAGATTATGAAATATACTATACAGACCATGTTTTATAACTTGCTTTGTTCACTTAACTCAATGCTTTTGAGATTTATTGATTTTTTTCTACTTTATTTATTGAAACTACTGCTAAGCCTTCCACTGTATAGAGTGTAAAATACTCATTCTCCAGTTGATGGAAATAAAGTTTTCTTTTATTCTACTACAAATAATACTGCTATGAACCTTCTCATACATAGCTTCCTCAGATTGTGAGCTACAGTTTCTCTAGGGTATTAATCTAGGTCTACAATAGTTGTATCAGAAAATATATTCATTTTGAAGTTACCTAAATATTGCCAAAATGAGCTAAAAAATGGTCATACCAATTTACTCTTTTTCCAGCAGCATATGCATGTTTCAGTTTCTTTATGCCTTGACAACAGTTGTGTAACCAGTCTGTTTAATCTCTATTTGACTTATCTAGTTTGTACTCCTTTTCATTTCATTATTGAGTTTTTGGATTTCCTCTTCTGTGAACTACTGTTTCACTAGTTTCCTACTGGATTATGTGTCTACTTCTTATCAATTTGTAGTTCTTATATATCAGAAACTAATACCAATTTGTTATGGCATAGCTTTTAACTTTATGATGTCTTTTTATTTTATAGACGTTATCAACCCAAGTGTAAAATAATGTATCAATATGTTCTTTTTAGTTGGTGCTTTGATATGTTTTGTTTAAGAAACTATTCCCTATTCTTTATTCCAACAATTTGCTCTGACATTTTCTCAAACTTTGTTTTTGATAACAGTATTGGGAAATTACAATTGACAGTATTGGGGAGTATTTTGAAGGATTCCCCAGGTAGTTGTATGATATTTTTTCTCATTATTAGGCTGGAATAATAAGTTATTGCAAGGAAGGGCACCGAGGTTAACTATCATTTTTATCACATCATAGCAAGCATAAATACTATCTACATAATTTATGACTGTTGATAGTGACTTGGTAATTTAGCTGAGGTAATGTCAAATATCTCTAATGTAAACTTACTCTTTTTCTTTTTTTTATACTGTACATTTTGGAAAGTATCTCTATGAACAGCCTATACCTTGAGGCTGGAATATTTAAATAAATTATTTGCAAGGGAGTTTCTTTTTTTTTCCCTAGTTTTTCTTTCCTTCCTTCCTTCCTTCCTTCCTTCCTTCCTTCCTTCCTTCCTTCCTTCCTTTCTTTTTTCTTTTATTCTTTAAAAAGCCTTTCATGTGATTGAATATTATAATTCTTTGGCTCTTCTCAGGTATTATCAAACGGGTCATCCAGTCATGCTCTGACTTTCTATTTGGAGCACACTTCCTAGCAGTGAATTTCTTAACTTTAGCATTCATTTTACAATATGAGAGTTTTCTAAATCATCAAAACTTAGATTCTTTTTGCCTAACAGTTTGTTTTTCAATCTATCTCTTTTCTATTACATTTTATTAGAAACAGCAATAAGAATTCAGGCCACATCTTTAACACTTTTTTTTGGGGGGGGGAATCTTTTTAGCTAAATATTTAAGTTCCTTTCTTACAAGTTCTGCTCTCCACGTACCTGAAAAAAACAATTCAATTAACCTGTTTGCCATTGTTCAAGATTTTCTTTCCTTCAGTTTCAATAGCATGTTCCTCATTTCTTTCTAAGCCCTCAGTAGCAGTGCATTCTAAAATAAATAGTTTATGATAACTTAGGTATTCTATAGACTACTATAGGTTTCTAATATCACATTACTTATTTCCTTCTAAGTCCTCAACATCAGTCTTTTATATGCACATTTCTACAGTCTGTCATAAGTAATATAATCTTTTAACATTATGCTCCTCAAAATTCATCCATCCTCTATCTAATCCAAAGCCACTTCCACATGTTCAGGTATTTGTTGCATCATCACCACTGCTGTTACAGCAGGTACCACTCTTGATACCATTCTCTTTACTGCTGAAACAAAGTACCATTACCTTAGAGGTTTAAAACAACACATATTTATTATCTTACTGGTTTGGAGGCCAGAAATTAATAAGTTTTTATTGAGCTAAGGTCAAAGTGTCATCGTGACTGTGTTCTTGTTTTGAGGCCCTAAAAGAGAATCTGTTTCCTTGCCTTTTTCAACTTCTGCTTGTACTGCTTAGCTCATGGCCCCATCTTCCACCTTCAAAGTGAGTATCACAGCATTTTCCAATCTCTATCACTCTAACCTTCCTGCTTTCTACTTATAAGAAAACAAGATTACATTGGGCAACCTGGATAGTTCAAGATAATCTCCCTATTTCAAGATCCATAAATAATCAAATCTGTAAAGTCTTTTTAAACATGTAGGGTAACGTATTCTCAGGTTATTAGTTTAAAATGTGGACATCTCCTGGGGGAGCATTATTCAGCTTACAATAGTAGGGCTTTCAGTTTTTTTCTTTGAATTTTTTAGATATTCAGCCAGAGTTTGTCTGAATCCATATGAAAGTATTTTAAATTATAGTTATGTTATGATTTATGTATGGCAAGGCCTACAGACAGGAGAAGACTGCCATTGAAAAATTCTTGTTATACTCATAGAGCCCAAAAAAAGGGGACATGTCACATCATGGGAGCTACTTGGGAAAACATCATAGTTAATCAAGAGGCAGAATGAGAGGGTGGAACCATAAGCAAGAGCCTTTATTTTGATTGGTATAAAGAATAGACAATACAAGGTAAACAAGCTTGGTATTGGCTAGTTTGAATAATCTGAACAGGCTCTATGGTCTGCCCTGAAGTGATTAGGAAGGTCAGATGGATAGTGACCCACAGTGTGAGTACCTGATGAAGGCCATGTTTTGGGTTTGGGCTTTAAATTGGTTGGTTTGCAATTGAAAAGTTCACTCTAAGGTAAATAGTTTACTATCGCTTAGGAGAGGCAGTCCCTTTAGGGTAAGTAAAGACTAAGAAATATAAATATGAGGTATGGATAGTAAGTAAGGACAATGGCAACTAAAATCTAGCTAAACCCAGCTTTCCCAATATCTACTAGAATTGTTACATCCAGAGAAGGTGCATTGACTGACTAGGAGCTCCAATCACTGTATATTCTTCACCTGTTACTTGGGGATTGAGGAGGAAAGCAGGCCTAAACAAATCTATGAAACTATATGACAGAGATATGTGACAGATAACATTGAATTTTAAGAATTTTGAGAAGTTAAACATAGAAATGTTTCATTTTTAATACTCTATAAATCTTATTTTCCATATGAATCTGTTGAAATCAAATCTGGACACAAAGACTGTTTTCCTGTGGTCACATTAAATATCCTAATAGTCACATAAAATGTTATCCCAAGACAGTGGGAGGAAGAAGTAACTCTGCTGTTTTCTTGTAATGAGTAATGTGTTCCTGCTACAAGGAACATACACACACACACACACACACACACACACACACACACACACACACCTATAACACAGAGTGTCTGAAACTAGGGATTTGGTTATAAACCTCAGAGAAATATTACACTTCCAAACCTGGGAGAAGTTGTATTATTTTAAGATAATGTATTTTGGGTAAAATTTGGGAGATGTCAAATGTGCTTATACTCAGAATTGAAAAGTCCCATTAATAAAATATTTTATAACACAGTTATATGCATAAATAATGATTTTGTTCAGATTCAAAATAAAAATGATTATCACCATCTAATGGAGGTTTTCATCAAATAAAAATAGCGTGTTAGCATTTGGGGTATGGCAAGAGAGAGGACCTATAGAGTGTGTGTTTAATCTCCAGCTCTGTCTGTCTCTGTGAAATTTATAGATTGATAAATAATTCATTAAACTATTTGAGTATTGCTGTAGATTGTGATTTTTAAACCTCAGACATTGCTTAATTTAAATTATCTACTTCAAATAAAATTTTTAAAGCAGGCAAATTATACGTCCATTTTAATCTTCCTAATCTCCTTCTTTTATCCTACTTGCTTCTTCATTTTCTCTCCTCACTTTGGCCTTATCTCTTCATTCTCTCATCTTCTCTGTGTGCTTTTTTTAATCCTCTGTCTACTAGTCTCTCCTTTCCTTTCCTCTTGCTGTCATTTTATAGAGTTTTTTCCCCCATTTTTTTTTATCACTTTCTTTCATCAAGAAAAGATGCTTGTAGAGTTTAAAATTTTCACATTACAGTTCCATTTTTGAGGTCAGCAAGAATGTTGAGAAAATTTTAAATTCTTTACAGGTAAGAGAAAGTCAAATAATAAAAGTAAAGAGGTTGATTCTATCAAGACCTTTTGGAATTTTCTAGAATGGCAGATTTATTACAGTATGAAATGATGATTGTATCTAAAAGGATGAAAAAGAATGTAATTTAGATGATGTCCATTTCTTGTCAGAAAACAATTTTTCAGACAGCATCAAGGAAGAAAACAATGTAAGTAGTTCCAACACTTGATTATTTTGAGTTTGCCACTTGATCAATGTGTCTTCACTTGGGAAACCAATAATAATATAAGAGCTATCATTTATTTGTTTTTCTTCTTTTTTATTAAATCATCTTATTAATAATCCTCTATTTTGCTTCTCTTAGTCAAATATATGGGTCCAGCATGGATAACAGTCAACTTCCTTAACAGATAATCTTACTTGTACCTACTCCAGTAAGGAAGCATGGGGTCCTGTGATCTGGGTTGGCTCCTTCTTAATCTGAAACTAGTACCTGGAATTTATTCAATAAGAGTGGTTATGTTTAGCACAGAAAACTTCAGCTATTTCCACAGGTCATTGGTTCAAGGACATGATGTTTATTTATTGACTTCATTGGTGTACCTCTTCTATGAAAAGTAATTATTAATATTTTTTCTCATTTTGTTGCATATCATATAGTCCCATCCACACATAGACTAGGTAAAGAAATGCATGCATTTCTTTATATTATGTCATATGGTTTCAATTTTAATCTAAATAAATTCTCAGTCTGATTAGGATATGGGTGCTATAAAATAGGAGAATCTAGTAAATAGGCTTTTTAAAGCATATCTCATCTCAGAACTAGAAGTTAAAATAACATATTTTCTCTGATATGTAAGTTCTAATACTCTAAAAGATTAAAGCCAAAGGTATAAACAAGCATAATAAAGATCCTGTTATACATAATAGTTGCCAAAAAGGTGTGTTAGGTAGTAGGAGGTTTTTATTCTCTATAACTATATAATTCAGAGTTATAAATTTATATGATTTTACTTTATTTTACATATTTTTTCAATTACAGTTGTCCTACAATATTTTTAATGCCAGTTTATTTTTTTTAACTATATACACATAATTTTTTTATCATTTTATTTTTTCATGTTCCCACTATCCTTCTCCCCTCCCCTCTGGTAACCTCTAGTTCATTGTCCATGTCCATGAGTCTTTGTTTGTTTGTCCTATTCATTTGTTTCATTTATATCCCATATATGTGATACCATGTGATTTTCAAACTTTTCTATCTGGCTTATTTCATTTAGCATAATTATTTCAAGGTCCACCTATGTTGTCACAAGTGGCAGTATTTCATCTCTTTTTATGGCTGAGTATATTCTGTTGTTTATATATGTGCCACAACTTTTTTAGCCAATCATCTATTGTAGGACATGGGTTGCTTCCATGTCCTGGTCACTGTGAATAATGCTGCTATAAATGTCACTGTGCAAATATTTTTTCAAATATGAGTTTTCAAGTCTTTGGAGTAAATACCCAGTAGAGAGATTGCTGGATCATATGGTTGGTCAATTCTTAATTTTTTGAGGAACATCCATACCACTTTCCATAGTGGCCATATCAATTTTCAGTCCCACCAGCAGTGTATGAGGGTTCCTATTTCTCCACATCATCTCTTACATTTGTCATTACTTGTTTTGTTGATTATAGCTATTCTAACATCTGTGAAATGGTATCTCATTGTGGTTTTGATTGCATTTCTCTAGAAGCTAGTGATGTTGAGCATCTTTTCATATATTTGTTGGCCATTTGTATGTCTTCTAAGGAGAAGTGATTGTTTGGGTGCTCTGCCCATTTTTTTAAATAGGATCATTTGTTTTCTTTGTTGTTATTGAGTTGGAAGAATTCTTTGTATATTTTGGATATTAGGCTCTTATCAGAGGTATTGCATGCAAATATATTTTCCCATTCAGCTGGTTTTCTCTTGACCTTACTGAAGATTTATTTTGCTGAGCAGAAGCTTTTTAGTTTGATATAGTCCCATCCATTTATTTTTGCTTTTACTTCCCTTTTTTTGAGGTCAAATTTATAAAATGCTCTTTAAGCACAAGGTTCTTGAGTTTAGTTCATATGTTTCCTTCTATGCATTTTATTGTTTCAGGTCTTACAATCGGGTCCTTAATCCATTTTGAGTTAATTTTGGTGTGCGGTAATAGACAACAGTCTAATTTTATTCTTTTGCAGGTGGCTTCCAGTTTTCCCAGCACCATTTATTGATGAGGCTTTCCTTTCTCCACTGTATATTTTTGGCGTTTTTGTCAAAAATTATTTGTCCATAAATATAGGTTTATTTCTGGGCTCTCAATTTTGTTCCACTTGTTCATGTGTCTCTTTTGCTACCAATACTATGCCATTTTTATTACTATCACTTTGTCGTATAAATTGAGGTTGGGCAGAGTGATACCTCCAGCCTTGTTTTTTTGTTCTCAGGATGGCTTTGGCAATTCGAAGTCTTCTGTGCTTCCATGCAAAACTGATGATCTTTTTGTTCTATTTCTTTAAAAATACTAATAGAATTTTGATGGGGGTTGCATTAAATCTGTATAACACTTTAGGTAATAGGGTTATTTTAACTATGTTGATTATTCCAATCTAAGAATATAGAATATCTTTTCATTTCCTTGTATCATCTTCAATTTCTTTTAACAGTGTCTTGTAGTTTTCATGATATAGTTCCTTCTCTTGTTTCATTAGATTTATTCCTATGTATTTTATTTATCTCTTGTTGCAATTGCAAAAGGAATTATTTTTTCCACTTTTTTGACACTTCATTATTAAAGTTTAGAAATGTTATGGATTTTTGAATGTTGATTTTGCATCCAGAGACTTTACTGTATTTGCTTATTGTTTGTAGTAGTGTTCTTGTGGAGTCTTTAGGGTTTTCTATATAAAGAATCATGTCATTCACAAGTAGTGACAGCTTGACTTCTTTGTTTCCTATTTGGAGCATATAACATTATATTGGTTTCAGGTGTACAACATAGTGATGAGACATTTTTATAACATGAAATAATCACCCCAATAAATATAGTACCAATCTGAAATTATACATAGTTATTACAATATTATTGGCTATACTCTCTATGCTGTAGATTACATCTCCTTGACTGTTTTAATAACCAACAATTTTCA
Organism: Cynopterus sphinx; assembly: GCA_030015415.1. NCBI lineage: Eukaryota > Metazoa > Chordata > Mammalia > Chiroptera > Pteropodidae > Cynopterus > Cynopterus sphinx. Next base: position 28,804,291 of record CM057390.1, read on the forward strand.
TAGTTTAATTCTTTCCTCTTTTTCACTTATTCTTTCTGACCCCTCTCCCACTTGGCAACCATCAAAATGTTCTCTGTTTCTCTGACTATGTTTCTGTTTTGTTTGTTTGTTTGTTTGTTTGTTTATTTATTTTAGATTCTACATATAAGTGAAATCATAAGGTATTTATTAGTCTATCTCTGACTTATTTCATTTAGCATAATACCCTGTTCGTGCATTCATGCCTTTGCAAATAGTGAGATTTCACTCTATTTATGGTTGAATTTTATTTTATTGTATATATGTACCATCTCTTCTTTAACCATTCATTTATGATGAACATTCAAATTACCTCAATATCTGGATATCAAAAACAATGCTGTCATAAATATAGGTGTATATGTTCCCTTAAAGTATTGTTTTAGGTTTCTTCAGATTAATACCCAGAAGTAGGATTACTGGGTCTTTTTGTTTCTTGTTTTCACCTTTGTTTCAAAGACTATTTTGTCTGGTATAAGTGTTGCTACCAGAGCTTTTCTCTTTTGTTTGGTTTTTATTTCCAATTTCATGAAATATCTTGTTCCATTCATTTAATTTCAGTCTATGTGTGTTTTTCAATCTGAAATGGGTCTCTTGTAGGCAGCATATGTACAAAGCTTATTTATTTTTCCATTTAGGCACCCTAAGTCTTTTGATTGAAGCATTTAATCCATTTATATTTAATGTGATTATTGATAGGTGTAGGTTAGTAGTTTTTACCATTTTATTGTTCATGTCTTAGTTCATTTTTTTCTTTCTTTCTTCTTATAGAAATCTTTTTTAACATTTTTTGTAATACTGGTTTGATAGTGAACTCTTTTAACTTTTTTTTCTGAGTAGATATTTATTTCTCCTTCAATTCTAAATGATAGCTTTGCTAGGCAGAGTAAACTTGATTGTAGGTCTTTGCTTTTTAACACTTTGAATATTTGGTGTCAATCCTTTCTGACCTGCAAAGTTACTGTTGAGAAATTAAGTGACATTTTTATTAAAGCCTCCATGAGAGTAAATAACTGGTTTTTTCCTTGATGCATGTAAGATTCTTTGTCTTTAACCTTTTACATTTTAATTATGATGTTTCTGGTTCATCTTATTTGGGACTCTCTGTGCTTCCTGGGCTTATATACCTATCTCCTTCACCAGATTAGAAAAGTTTTCCATTGTTATTTTTTTCCAATAGGTTTTTAAATCTTTGCTCTTTCTCTCTTCTTTTGGCACCTCAATGATGTGAATGTTAGCATGTTTGAGGCTCCTTAAACAATCCTCATTTTTTTCTTGTTACTGTTTTGATTAGGTTTTCTACCTTATCTTCTAAATTGCTGATTTGATTCTCTGCTTCATCTAAACTACTATTGATTTCCTCTAATGTATTCTTTATCTCAGTTACTATATTCTTCATTTCTGACTGGTTCTTTTTTTGTTTTGTTTTCTATCTTCATTTTTATGTTTCATATCTCTGTTGAAGATCACCAAGCATTCTTATAACCAGTGTTTTAAACTCTGTATCTGGTAGATTGCTTGTCTCCATTTTGTTTAGAGATTTATTTCTGGAGCTTTGTTCTGTTATTTCATTTGATATATGTGTTTGTTTGTTTGTTTGTTTCTAAGTTTTGGCTGCCTCCCCATGTTTGTTTCTATATATTTGATAGAGCTGCTATGTCTCCAGGTCCTTGTATACTGGTCTTATGTAGTAGATTTTCTTTGGTGCCCAGTAGCCCAGCCTCCCTGGTCATCTGAGCTGGGTGCTCCAGTTGTGTCCCTTGTATAAGTTGTGTGTGCCCTCCTGTTGTAGTTGAGCTTTTATTGCTGTTGGCATCTCAGTGGGAGAGATTGACCATCAAGGTGATTATTTATGAGGAATGGTTATGACTACAGTAGAGGAGCTGTTGTGTAGGGGGGCTGACCCCATGAAACAGAATTTCCTTTAAGGGTGCTCTGGTGTCCTCCAAGCCCACCTTTTGGGTCTGTCATATTTAAAGGTGGTTGGATAGTGCTCTGGGTGTTTAGCAGCTGGCACTGGGTGTGTTGGTTCTAAGGCCTTTTAGGAGGGGCTCTGGTGCAGGCCAAGTGTAGTTGCTTCCATGCCTGGTCCGGGGCAACCTGATGTCAGCTATAAACCTATCTGCAAATGGTTTCTGCTAATTTTGGTGTTGGAGGCACCGGAGTGCAACTATGCTGGAAATTAAGGTTGGCTGCCATTAGTGCCAGAGTTGGGGCTATTTAGCAAAAGGTACAGAGAACACTGAGGTACTATATTAAGAATGAGGATTTTAGTGGTAAGAAAAATAGACATTTATTGTCCTGCTCCTAAAATAAAGTTAAAAATATTAAAAAAGGAATAAGAAACTTTATATCTACATCATAGAAAATGCAAAAAAAAAAGAAAAAAGAACAGAATTATGATTATGGAAGAGAGACAGAGAAGCTCTGTATAGATTGAGAAAGTGTTAAGAAAAGTCTTTCTGGGGAAATGTACCAAATATGCATTCTAAATAGTGAGAAGGAAACAGCCAGGTAAATAATGGAAAATAGAACATTTTTTAATGAATAACATGCATTATGATCCTGAATCAGAACAACACATATCATTACCAATAAGCTTAAAGATTTTGTGATAAGGCTGGGATATAGCATGCCATATGAGATCATGTATACAAAAATAAGACATCTAGGTGTAGTACAAAATGCAACAAAAAGCTATTTATAGGAATCTAAAGAGTATTATACACACATATTCTAATAAAGGTATTTTGTATATGTGATATGTACATGTGATAGGCTGTATGTGTCTATTTCAAAGAGAAATGGGCTTATTGGGATATAATGTATATTCATTAAAAGACACAAGTCTTCACTGTAGAGTCAAAATAAATTTCATCATATATATAAATATATATTAAATTACCACCAGTCAAATCAAAACACAGAATATTTTCATCACCCCAGGAAGTTTTTTTTTTTTTTTTGGTGCCATTTTCCAGTCAATCCTGCCATTCCCAAAATAAGTATTGTATTTACTTGTGAATAATACTTGCATGTGTTTTTTTGTTTGTTTATTTTTTGTTTTGTTTTTGTTTTTGGCATTTTATATATGTCACTTCATTGTATTTGGCTTATCTTTTTAAAAGTTAAATGTCAACTACCATTAATATTCTTCTTCTTCTGAAAGTAAAATATCATTTTTTTCAGACTTCCTTGAAATTTTTTTTTTATCAAATTATCAGTAATTTGTTATTGTGTGTTTAGGTGCTCATTTATTCTGCTTGGAAAGTTTTAGAATTCTTTGATCTATGGGATTTTATTATTTTGGAGGGAAAAATGGCCAATATTTCTTCAAATATTTCTTCTGATCCAATTCCTCCAATTATACATATGTTATATAGGGCAGCAAAATATTTTTTACCCAAAAATGTGCCTCTTTGACATAAGGATTATTTTATTTCATTTTATTTATTTTTAGCCATCAAAAATAGTTTTTATTTTTTTCAGTTATGACATGTACAACTAGTGTACTTGGTAAAGATGAATGCATTTAAAAAGTCAAAATGGTCAAAAGACTAGATTTTTAGAACAGTACTTACAGTTATCATTTAAGTATTACTGAACTTCACTAAAATCACTTCACTTTGTCTGAAGTACAAAAATAAGCTGTTAAAGAGTATATGCTTGTATTATCATTTAAATTAAAGTTAACAAAGTCTAAAATAAAAATATAACCAGATTAAATTTGTATTAGTCTTGAGAAAAATATTCCATTGAGATTCTTTGATAGAAATCAATTGATACTATCCTAAAGTTTTAAAAATTTATTTTGAACCAAACTTTGATTACTTAAAAGTTTCTGGGTAAAAATAATGACACACAAAAGAATGATCATAAAAAGACATTACAGAGTATTTAATTATGTATTTTTTCTTTAATGACTGAAAATCTTTACTCCTTCAGAAAATAGAAACATTTGTTGAATGATAAGTTCTGTTTAAAGATTAGATAACTATTAGTTATCTATTTAGCTATTTGATCACCACTCAAGATATATTAGGTAAGCACTCAAACTATTTTTATGTAATATAAATAAAAATAATTTTACAAGTTTAAAATGTTTCAATATTTATTACCAAATTTTTGCTTTTTCTATTATATAGTAAATTCTTTTTCTCTCACATGAATTCCCAGACCCTCTCCCTCTCCTTCTTAGCTCAGAAAGGCATTTAAGCCTTAGCTGCCTATCAGGAAGCCTCAACTCTTTGGGGTTCTTGTATATATAAATTAAACTAACTTTTCTCTTGTTAATATTTATTTTGCCAATTTAATTAATAAACCAGCCAAAATAACCTAGAAGAGTGGAGAAAAAATGTTTTTGTTTTCAACAGAACATTTTGTGTTCTAAAGTCCATTAAAATGTTTTAAGATGTTTTCTTTTTTGTACTTCAGTTTTGGTATATTTTATTGTTCTGTCTAAATTCACTGATATTTTCTTCTACAGTGTTTATTCTGCTGTAAAATAATTCTTCATTTTAGATAGTGCATTTATTGTTTTATAATTTCCCCTTGACACTTTTATAAAACTTAAATTTTCTCATGAAATTTTTCATCTATTTGCCCATTTTTTCTATATTTTCTAATTAATTTAATATATTTATATTATTTATTTTAAAATCCTTGTCTGCTAATGTAGCTGTAATCTGTGTTAATTCTTTTTCTTGATTATGATCACAATTTTAACTTCTTTGAATTTCTTGCTTTATATTGTTTGCTTTTTGGAGGGAAAAAACTAAATATAGTAATATTTAATACATATTTATTTGTGTATTTATGTATTTATTTATTTCCCAAGAAAAGATAACTGTCAAACAACTGGCATCAGAAAATGATTGTATAGGATCTATTCTGAGTTAAGGCATTGTAGGGTGGTCATATTAAAATTACTTAGTTCTTTAATCCAACCTCAATTTCTTATGTTGATGTGAAGAGGCTGGTTTATTTGTTTTTAATCAATATTTGAATAAAATAGGGTTGGATAATAATATTACACTTATTGCTGCCCACTCAGAAAAATTCTTATGAATAAAAGTTTTCAAGATATAATATCTATGTGATTAAAGTTTTTCTTATTATAACTTATGTCAATTCTTAGAGTGTTTATGGTTTGGAATGTATCTCTTCAAACCAGCAATCTTTCTGCCCATGAAAACTGCTCTTCTGCTCGCCTATATGTAGACTAGGTCTTTGATTCTAGATACAAAAACATCCACTACCCTTTATTCAAATACAAAGATTTCATTGCATTCTGGAATTTAGTTTATTTAGATTTTTAATATATTTTTTCTTTTATGGCTTTGAATAAAAAAATATAGTCTTTAGTGTATCTGCTTTATTGTTGTTAATGTTATTATTACTATTATTATTATTATTATTATTATTAGGACAAAAGCAATAATTTTTAGCAACCTTCTTTAACCAAACTGTTACCAAATATAGTTTTTTAAATCCCCCTATATTTTATGCAGATAACATATTAGATTAATGCTAAGAAGGAGTGGAATCAGAGAAAGCAGTTAGGAAACTGTTAGAATATCTGGGCTAGAAATAATTCTGGATTTAATTAAGATGATAAAAGTAAAAATAAAAGATATTTTACATGTTTAAAATGTTTCAATATTTATTACCAAATATTTACTTTTTCTATTATATAGAGATATCTAATAGAAAATATATAATATATTTTTCTATTATAAGAAATTTAAGAAATACTTAGAGATGGGACTTACAAAATTTGAGAATAGATTCAAGGTGAGGAATAAGAGAAAATTGAGATGCCAAAAATAATAGTTTCTGGTTCTAGTAACTGGTTAGATGATGGTTCCATCTTCTGAGATAATGAGCATTGAAATAAAAACAGTACAAGCAAAGAAAAAGGGTAGAGTCCAAACATTCTACCTGGGACATCTTATGTCTAGATATCATTGCAGTATACATCTGGGAGTCACTTTTGTGTGGGATAGATTGGAATATATTGAAGTTTGGGTTATGGCTACTATGGCCAAACCCTTCTTGCAGATCTCAACAAATTTCCTTAAATAAAATTAGGACTCCTCAAAATTCTCAATCACAATACTAAGTATCAATATTGAACACCGATCTCATATGACATTTTTCTCAATCTTAATTATGGGAAATTTATATGGCTTAGTGGGCATATTGATCTACCTAAACCTTCTAATTTATAGGAAGGTTAAAGAGCACGAAGATAGAACATATTTTTTTTTATATAATAGTAATGATCCTTACCTGGTTGTCTATGTCTACATCCGGGTCTAGATCTATGTGTGGTCTATTTCTGTGTCAATAACTAAATTTGCATCTGTGTCTATGTCTATGGCCATTCCTACATATAATCTAAAGCTTCAAGCTACCCTAATATCTGGCATATATTTCCATAGAACTCAAGCTCAAAGATCTTATTCACATTTACATAATGTTCCTTTTCAGATTATTCAAACTTGATAACTCATATTTATTAATATTTATGATTTGAAAAATTACTGAATAAATAACTTTACAAGTAAATTACTTCTATTTTTCTGTATTAAAAAGTCATTCCTTTTGTCTCATGAAGATTAACAGAAACCTAATTTGAACTGGAATTGGGAGGGCTTGTTGGGGGAGTTCTCATACCCTAACACTCAACATCTATTACATCAAAGAAAAAGAGACATATTTTCCATTCCCAATAAGATGTTTTTCTACTCCCGTACTGCAGCAAGAAGGAGAATCTCCTTTTTACCTGGCAACGACTAAGGAAAAAAAAGACTGCTACACCTCAGGCAATGAAAAGCCACTAAACTCCAAACTCACTGGCTTCCTCTAATGAACTCTTTGTTTACAATGGCCCCTCTGAACTCCCCTTTTCCCTATAAAATAATATTACTTTCTTGTGCTCAGGCTCCACCTTAGAGACTGGACCATCTTTCATTCTTCCTCTCTAGGATAGTTGTTCCCCTTTGAATTCAAGCCTTCTGAGGCCCTTTTATTTACTTTCTAAGCTTTCTTAAAATGTGGTGTGAACACTTGCTTTCCATTTATTTTATTTACTGAGGATTAAATAATGAGTCTATCATTATTTAATTAGTTGATGAGTCTATCTTAAGAGACACCCTTAAAGACAGGATCTCAAACCTCTCAAATATAATAAAATGTATTCTTTGATTGATTCAGAAACTTCTAAAATATAATTTTTTTTCAAAGCAGTTTTAAATAGAACCTTATAGCATTTAAAAATTTTGGCCATCTGAGTAAATAAAATTAATTTAATCTGTCAGAATTATAATTTAGATATAGTTTTTCTTTTGAGTTTTTAATTATTATGCCCAGGACACAAAAGCTAAGCTATAAGATCTCTGTATATGCCTGAATGATTGTGTGTGTCTATGTATGTACATTATAGATATTTTTTCTACCTTTGATGATTTGGCAAAAATAACTTATAAATTCAAATTAGATAATAAAGAAGCTCTATTCAACTGGCTTAAAACAAATGAGCACTTATATGAATTAAAGAAATTCAGAAGTAGCCCAAATGCTTTTCAAGTGCACATGACCTAAGATTAATCCTCAGTAAATAAAAGCTAGTCAAAAGTTTTTGATTAACTACAACACATTTTTTTAGAGCTATCAATGTTATAAAATAATGCAACATACCACTTATGTTCTAATTTTGTTCTACTGGGGTTTATTAGTCAAATGAGCCTATATTTTCTCTGTTTCAAAATTGTCAGCAAGAAAATTAGTTAAAATGATGGCTGTTGCTTTTAAGTCTTTTGAGATTTCCAGAAGTAGTCTGAGTCATTGTTAAGAATAAATGGTTTAACAAGAGACAAATGGGAAAGAGTTTCTAGGTAGTTTTAGAAAATCCTTTGGTTACTTGAAACCTTGCTGTCTGCTGTATTAAATTAAATAATGAATTCAATTAAACCTTAAAGAGGGCCTGGGATCAAAAAAGAGCATCTTGTTGCTCACTGCCCTGTTACATTTGGTACTTGCAGACATGGTGGGAAGCAGGGAAGTAAGTCTAGAGACATTGTATGCTATTGTTTCAAGGTTCAAAGAACACAAGATTCATGATATTAAGATCCAGACATTCATGAGACATCCTGATTAGAATGTTATTTTGATTGAAAAATGATTGCATATAGGAAATAAGATATGTGTATGTGGTAAAAAATAATAAAGATATGAGGAATGGAAATACAGTTTTATTAACAGAAAATAAAATATATTTTTCTAAAGTAAAATAATTGTTCCAAAATTAGAAAGTAAGAACATTGACAAAAGCTGAAAGGTTTATAAAAGTTGCAAAAGTGTTATTAAAGTTGCAGGTTTAGGGGAAAAAAATCTTAGAAAAGACATCCTATGCATAGTCAAACTAATCAAAATTGGCATGGGTTTATTTAAACTGACTTTCCTTTAATATCAAAAGTAGGCTAATACAGAATTGGAATTTGTGTTTCTCTGTTAAGAAGAAACTTTTCTTGTACTATAGGCATGCTCTTAATAAGAAATTTTAAAGGGAAAACAAAGATTTTATATTTTAATTGATTTATTTTCTGTGATCTGCATCATGTCTTTGATTGCTTAGATAAACCACATCTTCTTAGTATTAAGAGCCAAATTTTTGCTTCCAACCATTTAAATTTCTGAAATTGTCTGTGATTAGTAACTGGATAATTATTATTTACAGTGACCTATATTTCTATTTAATCAAGCATATATTTGACAAACTTTCCAAATTTCAAAATTTAAATAGAAGCTTCATCTTAACCTAAATGTAACTAGAAATCTTCATAAGGGTCTCTAAAGCATTTCAAAGAAAACATCTTCCTCTTTACAAAAGGAAGAAATTAAATTAATTAGAGCTATTCGATAAGCTAGAACTTTGAGGTTTAGAAAATTGTAATACAATAGCCCCTTTCTCAATGATAAATAAATACTAGTGAGAATTTGTATGTATTCTCATTAAGTAAAGCTGTAGTCCATGTTGAAGGACTTCAGTTGCAACAGTTACTAAAATATTCCTACAAAAGTTGTTTTCCTGCTTGGAGAATCCTCACAGTCCCACAGCAACTGAAGAACCCACTTTACAGAATAATTTGGCCAATATTGCAGCATTTCCATTTCTCTTATTACATTTAATCCTCTGTCCTTATTGAATGAATGAATAAATGAATGAATGAGGTAATTTTAATTGGTGAAATGCATTGAATCTTTTAATCTGCCTTGGCCTAAACACCTTCCCTTAGTATTGCTTAACTTAAGATCTATTCCCTTTAGTAAACATCAATTGTCTCTTTTTTAGCAACTTTTGCCATGTATAATCCTTATATTTATTTTTATTATTGTTGTAATGTTTGTTCTCCTGAGTATATTAGTAATCTTAATTGTCTGACAAAAAAGCTGGTCACATTCCCTATGTTTTAGTTGGTATGTTCTAGCTATTCTAGGCCATCATCTTTTGACTATACAGTAGTTCCTGATTCTCATTGTTTTAACATGTGTAAATGGAAAGCCCTGACATAAAAATATTATTAAACATTATCCTTAAACCTTAGTTTATGTGAATGCTGGATTTTTCATTCAATGTTTTGTCTTGGTAAAGGTGATGATTCCATAGTTATTCCTGTTAGCAATTTCTTCACCATCCCTAACTTTACTGTTGATTTTACAAAACCCCTTCTATAAAGTGGCTATGAATAGAAACAGCCCTATTTAGCTATTTTCCACCTCTCTGCCACTAAAATTGATATTAAAAATATTTCACAAACCACCAACTGAGAAAATAATTAGTTATTAAAGATAAATTGTAGTCTAACACTCAAATATAAGAAATTTCTTTCAGGCAAGGTTAATATCTTGACAATATTCAGTCTACCAGCTAGAGGTTGTAGCTTACTTCAGTCTTGGGGCTAATTGTGTTGAATAGAGTTCAGTATTTTAATGATTACTTTCTTTTGTGAGTTACTTAATTTCTCCCTCATGCCAGTGGTTAAAAATAAATTACATTTAAGTGATGTCAGGGAGAATAAACCTAACATTTAAAAAACTATTAGTATCGATAACATTTAACATAATTTATAAAGGTTAATCATATCATAAATTTTATTATTGGAGTGGAAATGTGTCATGTGATTGGTGTTTCCTCTGAGACAGAAAAAACTTTTCTCCAGATATCATCCACCAAGTGGTACTCATAGCCATGTATAATCTCTTACTGTGTAGGAAGAGAAAGAGATAAAATAACAGAAATGATTGTTATCTTTTAGACATTGGTAGGGAAAATTAATCTATTTTTCAGAGTCAACATCAGAGATTCACTCTGGTGACGGCTCTTTGAGTGATGACTAAAGTAGGACTCATCATAAGCACATTCACCCTCGATCCAGTGTCTGCTGCCATCACTGATTTTTTTGAGCATATATCTTTATCCAACACTTTAGTAGGTGCTATAGAGAATACAAGAAAATAATTAGAACTGATCCTATTCTCTAAGAAATGTTAATTTAATAGAGAAGATCAAAATGTTATTTCATAATTAGAAAATGGTATGATTTCATTAACAGATGATCTTTACTTCTCAACTATTGATCCAGGAAAATATTTCAAACAGAGTCATGACTTTCTGCCAGATAGGCTTATTTAAAAAAAAACTGATAATATTCTGGAACCTAGAAATTCAAATTATTGGGTCCTTTAGAGAATCTACCTTAGCCTAGACACTGAAATAAAACTATATCAGATTCATGGGAATGGGCAAAAATGGTAAAGAAATTGAATCATTTCCTTACACTTATAAAAGTATGATGACGCATTGAAGAGGAAAAAAATATTTAAAATCTTTCTTCTAAAGAGGTAACATTCAAGCAAAACCATGTTAACACTGAGATGAATGATCAGAAATTCAGAAATATTGGGTTTTTACTCATGGAGTTGAGCTGCTTACTTAATTAATGTAATTTGCTACACACTAATACTATGTTTAAAAAGATATTGTTCCATTATTCACTACAAATTTTACAAACAGCTAGTTGCATGGTAAACAGGTAATTATGTGTCTTTGTAATTCTTAATATATTTCTGGTATTGCTCTCAATCTAAATGATACTTAATTATTCTAATGCATTAATATATATAGCAAGTAAATTCAGTTGTATAATTTTTAAGTGTCATCAGTAGAAAACATGTAAAAACATGTAAAAATATGGTGTCATTTATTGTTTCTAACTTATGTCAGTCCCATCTTTTAACTCTTTTCAGATGTAATTGATCTTGATCATTGCAAGACAAGGGCAGGCAGAGTATTAAGATTAATAAGAGGACAATTATTTCCTTAAAACTATTGGCTCATGGACTGAACCTGGCACTGTTCAACTAAATATAATAATGTAAAATATAATCAGAACAGTTGATAGCTCACTCAGCTGCTAGAGCCATGAGAGCTCAACAAAGGTCTTCTATTCTCTATCTCAAATAGTCCTTAACAACAGGATTGCCTTAGGTTGTTTGCTTGCTGCCCAAGGAGTAATTTGTGACCTCTTGCTGTATCTGGATAAATACCTCTTTTCAGGTAGAATTAGAAACAGCCAAACTTCTTAAACTTGCAATAACCCTTAAGGAACATACTAGTTTTACCACAAGTGCTAGTATCTGGTAATGATTTAAATTTTCTAATATTTTTAGCTGGCTCCCCACTGAATTCAGAACTATTTTAAGGTCTGGGTTGCAAATTGTTTTACTCACTATTGTAAATTGTTCGATGTACCTTATCGTCAAATTGTTTATGTTCTGTATGACTAGGTGCTTGAAACTGCCTATAAAAAACCCTAGCAATGGTTTCACACAGGACACAAATGATCCATCAAGCCACTATGTCCCCTTAGTTTTTGTAATATGTAATAGTTAAAACCTTTTCTTACTGTCTACCCGCTCAAATCAAGAGACTTTAAGCTGACTGAATTCCCAAAGCTGATTGTCTTCACCAATTACCTTATGGTTTTCTCAATGTTAAAAGTTCAGTGACTGTTCTTTAATCTCTCTTGAATTGTTCAAGCCATTTTATTGGAGACTTAAAAAAAACCGTAGTAGGCTTATGCTAAACTTAGTCTTGGGAAATTTCTTTGAGTGTGACAGGTGCTTGGGAGAACCCTTGTAAGCAAATGACCATAGTTACTCTACTGGCTACGGCCAAATCACAAAAATCTCACCAAGAAACTAGGTGGACGTGGAGCAGGTAATCAAACCAGTCCAGCATTGACGTGGGATGAGCTGACCTGCCCTGACTAATCATCAACTCTGCCTGCTGACAGATTTTGATCAAAATGGAAAAATATAAACTCCCAAAAGAAATATACCTGCCAAGAGGGACTTCTCATAGTCAACTGGACCAAAATTCATATCCAGATTCCAGCAGCCGTTGCTGACAGAGAGGCCTCTCGCAAACTCTGCATTTTGAGAATTGCTAAAGACTAAGCTTCCAACATCCTGTACTATGCTCCTGCACCTTAGTCAACTGTTATAAGGAAGTCTGTGGTTTAGACTTTTGACCAATCTGCCTCAGAACTGAGATTATCTCAATAAAGTTTTTTTTTTCTTCACATCTATTGGAATTTCTGTCAACATTGTTCACTCTGTTCTCAAGTGCTACTGCCATGTGGCCCTGCATGACATATGGTGTCCTTCTCCCTCATTATATGTGACTAATAAACTGCTGATGATCACATTGGTTCAGAGTCAAATGTTGTGTGTTTGGCCAGCCCTTATTCCTTGAATGGAAATCCCTCCCTCATCTTATAAATAAGATGTAATTAAAACAATTGATGTCACAAACAAAGTATTCAATCAAGACCAAAGATAACTGCCCAGCTTTAATGTGCTGCTCCTGGCTAGCTGATTGATGTCATACGGTGAAGGCTGACTCTGTGGGAACCACTACTTGCTTATGGATTTTTGCTTTGGCCTCTGTGAACTTTACTGCCTTTGATGGAGTTGCCATCTATTTCCACACGAAAATATTTCTATCTCCAAGACAAGAATTGTTGTTAATTGACTGTACTGTGGAGTAATGTGCCCTTGGATTTGGTCTGTGTTTTTCAAGTGGTCTCCAAGGGTCCCATTTATAAAGGTGATAGCATAACATGCTATCCAGCATGTACTTGAGTTCCGCTTACTAAATTTGAGCTGAAGTTCTATGATCGCTGCTTCCGGCCTGATGACCATCACTGGCTGCCATAGGGACATTGCTATTGTGTACCTATAATATAGGCCTGGGAATGCCCTTTTTTGAAGTTTGTGGAAAAGAATAGAAGCACCACCCAGGTTAACACAGACTAACAACTGTGTTTGTTCAGGCAAGGGTAGCAACCCTGTCCATTTACCATGTTGTTATTTTTCTTATTCCTATCACTCACACTTTCCTGACACTTGAGGATATTGAAGTACACATCCATGGAAACCCATGATAAATGCACTGATAAAAAAAGAAAAGAGAAAGAAACATTTTGTATCAACCCTTCCCAAAATACCAGGAGAAGCAATGCATTTGCCCTTCCAATGTAAAATCCTAGCTAGTTTAGTGCTACAGCTTACCATCCTGTGAAAGGGCTAGTCTGTGATCACAGGGCTTGATGGGTCCTACCCAGGCCATAAGCAAAATGACCTTAGTAGATTTAGATCTAAGCCCTAGGAGCTTGAATGGCCTTTTCTGGAGAGAGAAGTAGCTGCCTGAAAGGTGGGCTGCTGGGCTCTTAAACTTTTCGCCATTCTACAAAAGGCCTCAATTCTATCTAAATTGTCATGAAATAGGCACCCTAATTAGTGTCTCCAAGGCTTCTTCATTTTAAATGACTTAGAAACCTTCCCTTCACTTAGAGACTCTGGATCACTCAAAATGACCATAAGTTGCCCATGGACTTCTGATGCAAGAAGTTGCTGTTCTCAGACCCATTCTATGAGACACTAGTGTGTAATTGTTGGTCACAAATTTGGCTCTCTGGGAAACAGAGGCTCTCACAGACCCAGCTGTTCATTATGACTTGGGTAACAAAAGTAGTACCCCACATGGTGAGCACAGCTATTAAGGCTTCTTTAATAAAGAAAGTAGCCAAACCTGGGCCCACTGGCATATCTCACTTGCAGAAGGTAGGGACCTGCCCTGTCTTCAGTCCATTGTCAAATGCCATGGGGGCAGTTGCTTAATCAAGGGTGAATATAGTCATGGTGAAGCCATCATTCAAAAGGCAGACTCTAGAGTGAATATCTGATGTTGTCACTAAAGTCTAGACACTTGTTCTCTTTCACTGCTTAAAAAATAACAAGCCATTTGGGCCTTTTTTCCCCCACATAGTCACTGAGAGATTATATGTGGGCACGGGTCCCATTTAGTTGATAATATCTCAGTCTCAGTGGGAAGCACCAATTCATCACATGGCACATTTAAACTCTAACAATACAATTTACAAAATCAATAGCTTGTAAAATTACATTAAATATTATCCATACTAATAGATATTTAAAATGCTAAGCTTATTGTCTCTGATGTTGTTTAAAGTGCATTTCATTTTTTATGCACTAGCTTGTGGTGGAAGATAAGGAATTCACACAAAAAAGTGATCTTCAAAATACTAAATTCCATTCAATACAATTAGCCCCAAGATAGAGGTAAAAGAATTATATATATACATACATATACATACAGCTTTAAGATGGAGACTGACTACTGTTAAGATATTCATCAGCTTTACTAAAGGTAGAGGCAGAATTGGAAGACAAATCCAGGATTTATACAGCTTCCTTATGGAGGCTAAGTTTTAAGAATGTTGTATCATAATATTCTATGTCAGGCCAGGCTTTCCCATTTACAGGGGTTAAAACAACAAAAATTAGGAACAACTGCTTAAGCAGAGGCTAATAATATGGGATGATCAACATATACAATCTAAAACAGAGAATTAAGATCACAAATATATCCAGAAATATGATCATTATGACAACTATGAAATAAACATTAAGATTATGCATAGTAGGAGTTGACTTTACTGGCGTGATCTCAGATTGGGGGAAAGGCCATCTGCTTTATGAGCTATTTGCTTTTCATCTGAGCAGTTGTCTGCTCTGAATAACTTGAAGTCTCCTATAAGCTAAGATATCCAATCAGATAAATGAGGTGCAAGTGTGGGTGCCTTTTTAAATAAGAAGCATGAATTTATGACTCAACACATTTTAACTTTATGGACCTTGGGTTAGTTAACAATACCTGGTATGGTCCTTTTCAGTGAAGCTGAAGGGAGTCAATATGGAGATATCTTTTTCAACAGACCTTCTTTTGAGATTTTAGGTCATGATGTTCAAGATCTTTATCTCCCAGGAGCATGCTGTAAAAAATTTCTCTATGAGCTTTGAACTAATTTCAAGAGTTTAATAACATTTTTACAATAATTCAGAAGTTATTCTTTACATGGCACATTTGTACATTCCCTAATCTAATCTCAGAAGTCTTCCAGTAATTTAAAAATGAGGCAATGAATGTTTACCAAAGAAGAGTAGATCTCCGATTAAGTAATACTAATGAAGGAGATTTAGGCCAAGACAATTTAAAAAGATTCAACAAGTTCTCCAATTGAGTTTTTACTACCTCATTAGTTTGTTCTATAAAGCCTGAGAACTGGGGATGCTAAACCTCCTGAAGGTCAGGCTGATATCTTTAGTCTCCATTTTCTCTGGAAGTTTGCACTGATACCATGTCCCCAAATTATAATCATTCTTCATGCATGTCCTCATTACAATTCACTCTGCTCTACATTCAGTGGTCAAAACACTCAGGTTAAAAAAATAATGTCCTATTAAGCAGGACACTCTCAGTGACTGGAGATCACATTCCAGTAGCTGAGAACAGAAGCCAGTCTTCTCTTTAGATAAGATTAATCTTTTGTCCACAGAAACTCCCCCTCCACCAGCAGCAGCCCCTGCTTTTGCTTGAAGTTTGAGGGTCGGGAGGAGTATAGATCATTTATTCAAGTTCCCACCAGTGAATATTGCTCCTCAGGGTTAGGCAACCCCTTCCAACCTAAAAAAGAGGTTGATCCTCTTCAAATGATACCTCTGCTTTGATCCTTCTCCTGATTTGAGAAAGATCAATGGCCCCACTGAGTATCTGCTTATTTAGGGACCACAAAATTATCAAGAACAATCAGCTTACACCACTGAGACCAATCTGCTGCTTCTAAAACTTAGATATAGAAGAAAGGAGGGATAGAATAGAGATGGAAGAGAGAAAAGGAGTAGTAATAAAGACATTGTCTCTAGCTTGCACAAGAACTTAGTTAAAAAATGGTACAGGTGCCACATTTGGGTTTTTCTGTTAAATGATAATGCTTCCAGGAAAGAAAGATAGGAGGCACAAGCTGCCTGCTCAATCTGCAACAAGTGTTAGTGCTTTAACAAACCTCACATTTCAGGGTATCTGAGGCTTATCAAGGCTGTGGAGGATGCCCATATGCTGTACAAGACTCTAATATTTAAACTGAATATTACATGTTCCTCTCCAGCTCCCAGGAATGAAAGAGAGCATGGAGACATTGAAGCAGATGGTCTAGCACTGAGGATTAATAGACTTTTATCATGTTAGCCCTGTTGGAAAGAATAAGATGGTCTTACACTGGACAGTTATTATTGAATTGGCATTCCACATTTATCAAGTATCTAGTATGGTGAAGGCACTAATCTGGACTAGGGGAAAAACAGTAGGAAGGCACAATGAAACTTCAAATCACTCTGGATTTCTTCACAGTCTATAATCACGATGTATGTGAGACCTTCAATTGAGATGGATGGGGATACTGTGTTGCAGCAAAGGACTATCAACACTCTTTGCATTCTAGATGTGGAACAGTCAGAGAGACATCTTAGCAGAAGTGAGAAGACCTGAGTAGTAAAAGAAGGTTTCCACTTTGACAAGTGGAGAGGATGGGAGGAGTCCAAGGGAATGCAATACAGAAGCAATAAAACTTTAGGGTGCAGGCATGAACGTACCTAGTACAAGGCATGATAAAGCAGCAGCAAGTGGCTAGGTGTGATTCTGTTTGTAGCATTATAAAAGCTCATCCTAACGGATCACATTTTAGAAGTACAGCCAGTTTCATGGCTTAAGAAGGTATTTTAGAGAAGCCCTCAAAGGCAAATTCTCAAAAGAGAGAGGTAGCTAATAACAGCCACAACTTTCTAAGCTGCAAATCTACTTTTTTTCTTATGCAGAGACTGAGCTTTTAATTTAGCTGACTTTCTATCAGATTCTTTTTCACAACTAAGTTAACCTAGAACTGGGCATTTTGTGACAGCTAGTAAAGGAGGCCACCAATCCACAAATATTTTCCTCATCCTTGAGGAAGAATGAGCCTGAATTAAAATAAAATTACAATCAGCAGCCTAAAATGGAGTCACATCCTGAGACACTTTCTTCATGTTCTGCCTGATTGCAAAGGCTATGGCCGACTGAGAGTGCTGTTCCACAGGAGCTCATCCACGAGTGTGATGAAAATTAGTGCAGTTCCTGGTTCTGGTTATATTCTGTGTTGTTCTTGAAAGGGTGTGTGCACATGTGAATGCGTGTGTATGTGTGAGTGTGTATGTGTACTTATGTGCACATCTTTGTATTCACACCAGCCACTTTTTCATATGTTGACTGCACACAAAGGCACCTCAATGAGGTTCCCTTGTGATGCTCTAGGGCAAACAGCCCTGTGGAATTGAATGTGAGAAACGTGCCCTTTCCACACACATATTTCCTTTCCTGTACACCCAAACTAGTATGTAAGAGATGTTTTTAAAAATGAATTCTACCCTTTAAGAGAATTAGAAAGGAGATAATCAAGTGTTCTTCTTGTCTAAGGCAGCTGGAAAAATCTGGAATCAAACAGGCTGACGTACCTGAGGGTGAGCAGGCAGACCATAGAGTTCAGACACTGAGCTCTTTCTGGGGTCAAAGTGAGGAGGGCTAGAAGTGTTGAGAGGTTATGTTCCTAAATATAATACAAAACATCGTGAAACTGTTTCCTTTACCTTCTCCTGTGGCCAAGAGACGTTTCACAGCTTATAGATTTAATAGCTACAAATTCCTTTGGGCTGTGGAATAGTCAACACTGTTGAATGACTGTGTTTGAGTGTGCGTATGCGTGTGCGTGTGCGTGTGTGTGTGTGTGTGTGTGTGAGAGAGGGGGGGGTTTGTTCCTGACCTTCATGTTCAGTTTCCAGAAACAATAAAAATATTTATTTTTTGACATAATTTAAAGCTGCAAAAAGTCCATGAAACATCTTTCCTTCCTCTCTTCTTTCTAACACAAATACACATTGAGTGCTGTCATTCATCTGTCTCTGTGTTAGGTACTGAGAATGTTGTAGTAAATAAAACAGGCCGCTCATGCCCAAGGAATTTACACTGTAGCTGAGGAGAGATATGAAACAACTATATAATTAAAAATTTTGACCCTGGCCTTTAAGAAAAATGAAAAATAAAAAAAACACCGAGTTTTGTGAGGGAGAATCACAGGGCAATTCTAATTTATATCAGGGGATGAGTAATGGCCAGAAAATGATCTCACTGCGTGAGTAACACTTCATTTTTTCATTAATCAACTCTCTCTTCTTGGAAAAACTGGCAAAAGTTAAATTGTAAAGCATGTGGTTTGTGATCAGCACCTTTCTTCTTCCAATTCAAGTTTTTTGTTTACTTTTTTTTTCTCTCCAGCTTCCTCAGAATTTTCCCTGTAGGGACAAATAGATCAAGTGTATCGCAAAGCCTTTTACCAAAGAACAATTTACCTATTTTTATTATCAGCCCTCCTGTCTGCTTTCTAATATGTTATTTTATTGTGCTTCACTTTACTGTGCTTTGCAGATTTTGAGTTTTTACAAATTAAAGGCAAGACCCTCCACCAACAAAAAGATTATAACTCATTTACTGTGAGATTTGTTTTACTGTCATGATCTAGAACTGAATCTACAATATCTTCAAATTAGACATGCATAACAGACAATTCAAATACATAGTTTAAGATTTATGTCAATAGCCAATAGCGGCTCAAATACTTACTATTTTTAAGGCTGCAAGTTCTAGCCCAGACATGGAAACTAACAGTGAATTTTAGGTACTTGTGCCAATATTAATTAATATATAGGAAAAACTCAAAATTTGCTTCTTCCTTCCTCCCATTCTGTTCCAACATCCACTTTTCTCCTCCACATGTATTTATTACTTGCCAAGGACAATCTGCGGCAGCCAGTATTTTCCAACAGTGGCTGTTACAGTATCTCCTGTTTCACACTATTACTGTGTGATTTGACACCCCAACCATGGAATGATAATGTTCTTGTTTCTACCCTTAAGTCTGGCTGGGTCTCTGTGGCTGCCTTGACCAATGAAAGGTAGTGAAAATGATGCAATTTGACTTCCAAGGCTAACACATAAAGGTGATATAGCTTCAGCCTGGTTCTCCCAGAATATTTACTCTTGAAATCTAACTACCATGTTGTAAAGCAGCTTAAGCAGCCACATGGAGAAGCCACATAGTGGTTTCGTGGCCCACAGTTCTAACTGGGGTCTCACTTAACAACTAGCAACACCACATATAATCAAGGGAGGCTTTGGATGATTTCAGATCCCAGGTTGCCTCCAGCCTTCCAGTTTTCCAAGCTGAGAATGTAGACATTGTGGAGCAGAAACTACCCTCGTGTTCTTTCCCAACCTTGACTTATAGCATCCAAGAGCACAAGAAAATAGGCATTGTTTTACATCAGAAAGTTTGGGACAATAATAATAATTGAACAGTAAGATTCAAGTGGAGGAAATTATGAATTCTAGGTCAATACTTATACTGTTCAAGGTTAGTTTTTGGAGGGAGTATGTGAAGGTATGTCACCTTTTCCTTCTAATCTATCCACGTGGCTGTAGTGCAAGTATCCAGTGGCCAGGCAGTTTTTCCTCTCTGAATGTTCTCATTCCTCTTGTTAAAAAAAATTCAATTGAGTGGATCTTAAAGGTTTCATTGGCTTTGTTCACCAATTCATGAATTAGGCAGCATCCAATCTAGCAGACAGAAAGAAGCTCTGAGAAACTGTACAAAAAAAAAAAAAAAAGACTTTTAGAAGCAGAAGGAAGTGATGACAAAGAGATTATACTAGAAAAAGAGTGGATCAAGTGGATCACTTATTTCTTTTTTTTTTTTAGATGGCAGGGGTCTTTCAGGCAGATTACCTAATTAGTATTGATTAGGCAATTCCTGATTGACCGGTTTGAGATTTCATTTTTGGGAGAGCCAAAACTGTAATTAAATTTTCATTTGGCGATGAAGCTTAGCATAAGCAGTTTCATTGTGTACCTGTTGCTTTGTTTTTAATATGCTTATACAACAACCAGTTGTGGTTTGTTTTGTACTGGGCATTGCACACAAGCATCGGCTCTTGTTCTGTGACTCCATTCCTCTGGCTATGGAAGAAAGTCTCTGGACTGGTTTTATGGTAAGCTCTGAGGATTGACTAATATATGAGAGCAAAAAAAGCAGTATGCTTCCCAGCATTTGATCCTGAGTTCTAGGCTGCCACTATGCTACTTACTGTTTGAGAATTCTACATTGAGTCCAAATGGACTATTATTTTGAGGCTTGAGAACAAAGTCCCGATTAATAATAAATTATTACTTTGCTTTTCTCTGCCATTTTAACTTATTCATGCATTTTTTAAAGAGATACCATGTGGAAAAGAGAAAGTAAAACAAAAATAGATTTATATATGACTGCATCTCCTGGTCAAAATACCATTAGCACCTCATGAGAATTCCCAAGACCATCAGTAGAAGAGATATTTTTGAGAGAGAGATTTTTAAATATTTCTTAAAACAGACATCAGAGTTCTACATGAGGACTTCTTACAAGTGAACTCAGTATTGTGTTATAAAGATCTGAGCATTTTCCCTGTAAGGACAGCAGGCTAATTTGGTTACCCAGTGGAAAACCATTAAGTGACTTAATAAATGAGTAGCCCAGAGATCCAAAGTGTTTATTTCAGACATATACCTAAGGTTTGTAAGATAATTTAAACAAGATTCAGTCTCCCTGCATCTCACATGGGTTGCATATCACATTTAAAAGGGTGATAAATCTTTTCTAAAAAAACTGTGGCCAGACATTGGCAAGGACATTAATGTCATGAAGACAAGGAACAGTCACAAAATAGAGAGGTGGTAATTAGAAGACTTAACCAAAGATTCAGGCCCTTTAGGACAGATGTGCTCTCTGCCTCCACAGGAACATTAGGTTGCCAACCTGAGACAGAAACAGAATTTGAGGGCAACTGCCAGCAACAATTTCTCAAAGTGTAGCCCACAGAATAAAGTTTTATTAAAAGTTGCAACAAAAATGAGGTGAGGAAATCAGACTTCTTTCCTATGGGACTCTTCAGCAAGTTTAACATGTCAATTTCCCAAATTTATTTCACCACAGGACTTTTATTCTCAGGAACAATGTAAGAAATACTGATAATCTCAAGGTTTTAATAATAATTTTTTCTGAATGGTGGAATTATGGTTTACTTATATTTTCTTCTGTTTGCTTGTCTATGTAACACATATATTATATAATGACTATATTTTGTTTTCATAGTGAAGGGACATATTTTAACATAATGAAAAGTCTTTGCTGCCTCAGGTCAGGCTAGGTCCTGAGGACAGTGGACTCAGTTTAAAGGTAGAAACAGAGCAGCTCCTCC